>JAKEEE010000054.1:1200000-1912706 GCA_021498325.1 Bactrocera minax | reverse complement strand
ACTTGCTTCTATGTCGGAAATTGACACTGTCATTGCTGTGAACAGCCATTCTCTGGCTTAACTCTTGTGAATGCTTAAGCTTTGCGATTAACTCTCGGTGGAATTTCGTACAGTTTGGTGGATTAATTTTGCATGACTATGACGCATAAATTTTAATTGCATTGGAGCAGCCTGCAGCCGAACAAAGCTTTTAAAAGCAGACACTTGTTGCCGAAACGGGAATTGAATTGAAATGAAGAAAAGCTTTGACCCGTATAAAATACAGTCAGTGTAGGGATTGAAGCCGCTAGGCCATTATTTGTGTCGTACTTTCGTTGAATGGACTGAGAATCAATTAGAAATTTAACATAATTTCCGTGATTCATCCGAATCATCTTCCGTGATTTAACGGGTACGAAAATAAGTAAGTGTCGCATTTTTCATGCATCCACAAATAACTACTGTCTGGTGACCGCTTTAGACAGGTGGTTCAGGACTTTTTAGTTCCTCACGCAATTATCAACAGTCAAATGGTCCCAGCAGGGCCGTGCAACAAGCCATCCAACGTGAAACTATCATTTTATTAGGATGAACTTTTGGTGGCAAAATGAATTGACGGCTGGGGCCTGTCAATTTGTTACCAAGGTCTTGTGATTTGGCTCTTTAAAGTAAAATGTTTGTTAATAGCCAATATTCAGTGCGTTGATGGCAAGTTAAGGCCGTCTATATTTGTAGAAGTAGGACAAAAACAGACCGACAGGTCTTCATACAACAGAGTTACGGTAACCACTTGCCAGAAATTTTCTTTAAACCATAAGTAACATAAAATTTGCAACCAAGAAATGTCAAAATTTTGACTATTTCAAAATTTCCTCTGTCTTATTTGAAATACAGGTTCATTACTTGTTACAAATACACCTTATATGACTGTACCGAGATCTGATTAAATTTTGATAATTTTTTAATAATTCAGTGATTTTTAAAAATATATGTACCACATACACACAGTGAGCCACACTCAAAATTGGACACTTCAAACTGGGAACTTTTAACTTAAGTAAGAAGGTGAATCTTGTTTTATTCCAAATTATTTTCGTTTGTTTATGCTTAGGGGTATATAAGAACAACATTTATAACGATTAACGGCATTGAAAACAAAAAACAACAAAAGGAATACAAATTCGTATGAATCAAGTCCATGTGAGCTGCTTACATTCAAAATGGGGCACTTAGAATTCGTCAGCTCGGTACCGTCATATGTTCAGCTCAATTCGCAATTTGCTAATTTTTAGTAGTGTTATAAGAAGTCCATTCGCGAAAACAGTGAAATTGTTAAAAGGCATAAAGAAAGAGGCAACGTGTGTGATAAAAAGCGTAATTTAAAGAACAAAGTGAAAATCGATGACCGCAATTGTATATTTATACTTCGTCTAATAAAGCAAAACCTTAAGTGGTTATCTGCTACAGACTTAGCAAAAACAGCTTAAAAAAGAAAAAAACGTAGAAATTTGTACGGAAACGATTCGCTGACTCCTTAAGAATAACACTTTTTATGCTAGGGTGCCTCGCCAAAAACCAACGTGAGAACATTAGAAAAAAAAAGATATTGAACTAAAAATTATCAGCATTTATCTGAATTCTAGGTTTTATTTACTAATGAAATCGAAATAAATATTTTTGGATTAGACGGCAAGAGTTTTGTGTGGAGAATGCCTGGAAAAGAACTGGAGGACAAGAATAGTAAAAAGAGGGTGAAGGGGGGTGGCGGCTCAATAATGATACGGGGTTGCATGTTTGGATCCGGCGTCGGGAAGGTACCCGTAATTGATGGAATTTTGGATGGTAAGGGGCACATTGATATTTTAAAACGAAATGTTCACAGCAGTGCAGAAAAACTTGGTATTCGTAATAATATATAATATATAATATATATATATATATATATATATAATACATAATATATAATATATATTCTACCAAGATAATGACCTCAAGCACACGTCGTGGAATGCTCGGAGTTGCTTGCTATGCAACTGCCTAAAGGTTCTGGGTAAGTCCGCTCAGTCTCCCGACATGATCCCCATTGAGCATTTATGGGGAGAACTCAAAAGAAGACTTACCTCAAGATACGTAAGGAGTAAGTCAGAGTTAAAACAAGCAGTATTAGAGGAATGAGAGAAAATGGAGATTAGTTATTGCCAAAAACTTATAGAAAGCACTGGAACTGAAACGGTGCACACTGACTGTAACGAGTAAATAAAAATGCAATCGAAATCAATAAACTTTTTGTGTCTCTAATATATTAGTACCGTATATGTATTTGCAGTGATATTTCTTCGGTGCGAAGAAAGTAGTCTCTACAAGTACTTACAATGAAAGCAAACGAAGTAATTTAGAATTCTACAAATTAAATGTTTACATGCAGGATATGCCAACAAATCCGCTGAACAAAAACAATTAGAGTAACCCGCTTTTGGCAGCCAATTAAGAAGCAATGTCAGGCGGCACAAAGAAGACTACAGCACAGTACTGAAGCGAACGAAATAGACAATGGGGAGTAGAGCAATAAGGCGGTTGCAAAAATAAGAAAGCAAATAAACACCGACTGTTCTCCGCGGCAGTCTGTTTGAGCTTGGAGACTTCACTAATAGCTGCAGTGTAAACAAATTGAAAACTACAATTTAACGCGGCGCACTCGCAGTAACTCCATTATTTGTTTAATCGCCATGTTCGGTTGCCTGTGCACTTGAGTAAACATTTGTCTAATGGATTCTCTTCCAATAATTTGCATATGCGCCTATATATTGTATATACATCCGTACACGGAAGTTTTGCATCCGTGCAAGTGCACCAAAAAATGCTATTTATTGTAACCGCTGAAATGAAATAGCCGCACAGTGTGTTTAAAAAGTAATCCGAAGATTGCCCAAGAAAAGTTATTATTACTTTGTATATAATTTATATTTAAAACAAAATGTGTAAAGAAAACGTATTTAATCGAAAAAAAAATTGCTATTAGTTTTGACACCCTAATAGAATTTCAGTCAAAAAATTAGAGATCTTAGCTTTCGGTTATATGTGAGTGCTCGATCGAAACAACTTCCAAGCAAGTTGGCTAAAGATCGTGGAAAAACTCATTCAGTTATTCGGTCGAGTATTTGTCAATGCTCTGGGTCCAATGATAAAACTGTGTGTCGCCACTCTACTCATTAGACGTAATTGGGGCAGTGTTCCGACTAGATTAAACTATGCCTAGTATCAACCGTTTTAACCCAGATAAGCCTAAAAGTTATTGCGCGCAGGAAATTTTTGTTGCATCGTTTATTCTTGTTCAAAGTATTGAGTATACTTATAGTAAAGATATTTTTATTTATAAAAGAACTTTTTTTATTTATTTATTTATAAGATTTTAGAGTCGTACTATATATTGGACATTAGGCACATATGTAAGTATGTTACTTATAAGGATATATCATCATTGCATATGATGCGAAACAAAACACATCGTACGAACTCCAAATGCACTGAACACTGTTTAAAACGGTTAAGTGAACTATAATAAGGAAAATGCGTGCATGATAGCACATGACCTTGGTGTCCTACGTTCTTTACGTCCTACGTACTTTAGGTATACATATGTAGCTGGGTTAAAGGTGATAAAAATTAATTACCATAAATTTATTGACGAATTCGGAATACTTGGTTCATGTAATGTCGCGCGTACCTCCTGCTTTTATAGCCGCAATTTCAATACTTTATTGATTTTGGAATTTAAATGCGACAATTCGCTTAATTTGCTTCTGTTTATTTATTGGTCCCGTCAACTTAAACGCACCGGAAGTTGTGGAAATTTACATATTTACATTTTAAATATTTGCGATTCCATTTGGAATTTCCGAATGTTTCTCTCTTCTCGTTCCTTCAATTAATTTTTAAAGTGGATATGACCGAAGTGATACTCTTCAATCGCTTCTTCAATTATTAAGTAAGTTTTTATTTATTTTTTGATTATTCGCATTGAATATTTGATGTTCGCCTCGATTTGTATATGTTATTGTATTTTTAAGAAAGGGAGCAAGATTCTTCTATTTCTTTTTGCCTTCTGGAATGTATCTCTATATAGTTAGGAATCATATATATATCTGGCAACATTATTTTCGGTTTGAAACTAAAACCACAACACACTTCGAATTTATAGTAAGAATTGTATAGTATAGAAAGTATTCATATAGATATGTTCAAAGAGTTTAAGGGATTTCCATGACTTTAATAATTCCTTTTATAAACTATCCAAAAGTTGAGATCTTCGAATAAGCATAACATCGAAAGTTCATCGAGTAGTTTGAAATGAAAAAATTATGTTAAGAAAACATATAATGTTGAAAGATATAAAGATATAAGTCTTGTATGACTGTACCGAAAAATCCGAAAAGGAATTCAATCATAATTTAAATGCATTTATTTTTATAAAGCTTTTGTTTTAATTCATTGTTAAGGTATCGCTACTATTATTGTGAACGCAACCATATGTTTTTATATAAACATATCTGTATATACACTGAACGTGGTGAAAACCTATTCCCATTTAAGTTGGAATTTTTTCCGCCAGTTTTTTACACCACTGTTACGCATCTATAAAAGCACGAGAATAGTTGCCGTTCGATAATAGTATATCAAATTTTACTTTACGAGTGGATATCGACTACCTACCGCAGGCAATTGAGTCGACCGTAGCCATTTTGTGTATCGATTACTATCCGCCCTTATTTTCTTATAGTATACAGAAATGTTAAAATCAGAAAACTGATCTTCAGCAGTTGCTTTCACTAACACAGTTGCTTTTTTAGAATTTTGGGGTTTGAATGCATTGAATATCTTTAAAGGAAATACGCATATTATATTTTTTATTTATTTACGAACGTATCTAACTGAATAATTTACCAAAATTTATCTTCAAAAAAATCGTCGTCATTTAAACACTGAATTTTTCAAGTAATATTTCAAGTAAATATTACTTTCACCCTTTTTTCTTGTGAAATATTTTTTAAGAATTTACACTGTCTATTAGTCCATTGATATAATGAAACTAATATTTATACTTGTAATAAATGTGCATAAGCGCTGCATTCTTACAAATTGATAGCTGGTAAATGTAAATGTAAATGTAAATGTAAATGTAAATGTAAATGTAAAATGTATTATTATAATTATATAATTAACGCACAAAAATTTAGTAATTTCACAACGAACGTACAAATTAATTCAAATCTACTAAACGACATTGTTTTCTAATTCTTTATGTATCATTTTACAATTTAAGCCACAAATTTGAGCAATGCTACCAAATACTTTGAACAGTGCTTCACACAAATGTGAACCCAGGCATCTGCGTTTTCAAGTACTCTGGCTTCGGTAGCCTTCCGGGAAGTAAAATTCTATTGTAGTATCCAACGCAAGTATACCGGCAACTATAATCCAGTAGCCAGTCACAATAGGGGTTTTAGTAGTCAAGTGTGTTTGAATACGTATTCTATGTGTGCGTAGATTCAAAATATAATATATATATATAGTCCATATATAGTAAATTAATCTGTTTTGTTTTTTGCTTGATCTGAAGTACTTAAAAATAGTTAACACATTTAACCTAATTTATTTAATTTTATTTTTAAATGTATTTAATTTAATAATATTTATGATTTAGAATTATATTTTGTTTGAATTTACTTAATTTCTATGCGTCATATCGGCATTAATATGGCATGCCTTTCGTTTGGAGGCTTAACCAATTTAGATGGAGAGGATACACTCATATAAACAACAATCCTTTAAAAATTCGGAAATAACGACTTCATTAACAAATGCTGCACGCAAGAGCATAAACAAATGTCAAACATTACATAAACTACAAGAAATAACTATTTCGCACATGGAAATGGTCCACCACTCCACATGCATGTGGTCCCACACATACTCCATACTAAAAGTATTCTATAAAATATGGTGTGTGCGTGACTATTTCGACATTTCAGTTTTCCCATAGCACATTTAAGAAGCTCTTGATTTCAAACGGTCTTCGAATGAGCTTGTCTTTGCAAGTATTGCTAATGGGATCACGATGATCTAATTACCCCTAACACACACTAAACCCCTGCCTTGCGAACCCCTTTCCCTACAACACATCTCGGCTGGTTGAATAAGAATGAAACCAACAATGTTTCATTAAGTGAACTTAACAACTAAATTGAATTGGGAATATATTTGCAAATTCTTTTATGAATTGTTAGTCATACCTCCTCTTTACATTACTCCATAATCGGTTCTAAAAACCACTGTTGATTTTTGAAGAACCCGCTCAATTATACTGCCATGAAAGGGCATCTTTCGTTTGTTCACACAGTTTTATGCGGCATGCACAAATATCATAGCTTATGATATGTCTTATCCAGTTCGATTTTCTATAAATTTTTTGTGCCAACACGCTATGCGTTCCACTCGATGCTGTTAAGTCGAAAACTTTTCCATTATAGCCTCGGTAAACGCATGATAACATATGTATGTAATTGTATGCATTAGCATATGTACACCGTGTTTCACTTAAATAGCGCAATCACTAAAATGTATTTCGTTGCTCAATTTATTTTCAAGTAATAAGAAGATTTCTTAGTCTTCGCCTACAGTTTGTAGCTGTAAAAATGATTTGTTTAGCATCGTATATTTACGTCGTATATAAATTAACTGTTGTTACTGAAAATTATTTGTTGTAGTTCACTTTAATATGCTTAGTTCTATTGTATATGTCCTGTATAGGAAAACCAATACGCAAATTTGAAGCAGTAATATTGAATTTGAGACAGAGCCGCAAATATGGCTCATTGAGTTCCATGCGCACTATTTGGGTTATGCATGTGTACCACAGTGTCTGCTCATATTCCTGTGTGAGTTCACATCCTCCGCCATTACCTTTGCATGTGTTAATGTAAACTTGTGCATAAATATAAATATTTGATTAGCTGTGGTGTAGGGAACTCACTTGCCCTACAGAGCTATAGATTGGACATTAGGTGGCATGTGAATCTGCTGCCTGTTAAATCCAAAAGCATTTGGGTGCACACATAATTCCCTCTTAGAACGCAATAAAATTGTTAAAAATGCGCAAAGTAGCTGTTGCTCAGGGGAACACAATTTTGACCTGTCAAACTTAAATTAAGATTAATAAAATTTGCTTGCCTTGGCTACGCACGAAGTAATTTGTATATTATGTACACACGAAAGTTGTTATGTACAAATGTATGTACATATATAAAACACTTCTAATTTTTGCTTAAGTTTTCTTCACACAACGAAGTTATTCCAAAAAAGCCGAGGTGTAAATAATTAGTTTGGAGACAGGAGGAGGGAAAAAATGCCCGTCCTCTAATATGATTCTCACAAATGATTGGATATACATACATATCTTAGCCAACTTCTCATACTACGCTGTGACAATAAATAAAACCAGTTTATAACTTCGTCCATTTTCCAATGTACTACAAAAGGCTCGATAACTCTCAAAAAAAAAAAAAAATGGCGTCAGAAACGTAAAGTGTGATATTGTAGACGCCTTATAAATCGGTAAAAAAAAAATTCGACCACGGACGTAGCACAGCCAATGATTACAATCAAATTTTGCACATAAAAGTTTCGACTAGTTAAAAATAGAGCATAATTGTTCAGTGCATTCTCACCACTTCTCTTGAGCTTGAAATCCTAGCTTACTCGATTTTATAACAAATATCGAAACTATATTTAGCTTTGAAACTATATGTGGCACTTTTCTTCCAAAAACGGAAAATCTGCCTAATTAGCATCTTCCCCGCTTCTTCATATATCGAATACAATTGTGTTCCTCTCTTCAGTTGGCCTATACACTGCTTTATACATACAAATCGGTTAAAATTATATGGCAATGTAGCACAATGGGCGGTACCAAAAATTAAAGATAAACAAGTAATCTTCTCAGTAGATTGTCTTTGTAATATCGATCCACCTTAATTCACACGATTGAAGTGTACAACTTTCATGTAGCAAACATTTGGAGAAAATTATAATGGAACTGTTGCATGTGAAATGCTCAACTATATTGACTCACCGCGCGTACTGCCCGTGGTTAGCTCAGGCTTTAAATATCTAAATAAGGCCCACATTACTAATTTACGAACACACACATTGCAAATATACATAAGCATATTTTGCTGTTCATACGAGAAGGTATAAGAAAATACTGGAAGACAAAAAGTAACTAGACCTCTTTGGAGTAGTACTGCGCCATCTACCATAAGCAGCAATACAAAGCTGGAATTGTCATTTGGAAAATGTTTTATCGGCTAGTATATTCGATTTGCAAAAATTACCGATAAAATTTCCTTTTGGTTGTATGGGTTCTTTCACGGGAGGAAGATTAGTAATAATTAGTAAAATCAGGGAACTACATTATCATATAATATATTATCCATACTTAAACGACAGCAGGCGTATTTCTTGCTTTGTTGATATCTAGACTGGAAAGAAAGAATTTTTGATTTCCATTCAGTAGTAATAATTTGAAATGCATTTGACTACTTCTATTTCCCGCATCAAATATCTTGAGTAGTTTTAAAACTGGTCGGGCAAGTCGGTTCTAGGGATCACTTTATTTTCATACTGTTGCTTATACTTTTATACGATTCATGGTGAATTGTGGGTGTCACTACACGGAGCTCTGTGGAAATCGTGTTGTAATTTCGTCTCGATTACATGTGTGTTCGTGCCAACGTTCACGCTCATTTCACGTTCTCCATCAGCATGTTCACTATTCAACTAAAAAGAGAGTATAATTTTCTCACCACGTGCGTTAAAACTTTGTACCACTTTGGCTCTCTCAGCAACATTCCACAACAGACGGAACAGCAGCACCTTCCATGCCACATTCGGCCCTTCTATCCCCATCGGAGCCGCTATCTGGCCTGGGTCGACTTGGTGGCTGCTGTTGTCGTGGTGATTCATCGAAAAGTATGTGAATATTTTATGTGACGATTCTACTAAATGGCAAACGTTTGTATGAACATATGCCTTTCTTCTGACTATGTGGAAGTTTGTTCGTTCTTTTCAGCTTTCCGAGCGCCAAAAGTGTGCGAAAAATAGAACTAGCAAATTGCAGAAAAAAACAGAGATAAAATATTGATCATTTTGAAATTACTGTGTGCATGCTTCAAAATAAATCCGGTAGCTGTTGTATTCTTATTTTTCGCAGTTTTTCTCTTCTATGTTTCCTTATGTATTTCTTCTACCTATGCCTGACATCCTAATGACGTAAGAGTCTAATGATTTGCCAGCATAGTCAACAAGTCTCACAAGAATATAGCCATATATTCTTCCATACATATAGAATACCACGGTATATGGCGCGTACAGTCCTTTCAACTCTTCTGCAAATTTGCTCTTGAACGAGCAGTAGTTGTTATTATTATTACTTTTGTTCCAAGAATCACTCAAAATGCAGTTCAATAAATTTGTCTGAATTTTCAACATTTCACATGGCAGACATCATACTTGCCTGAGTGCATCGTAAGCATTGCATTCAATAAGGGGAGGTAATAGTTTAGGGATATTGCTCAAATAATGATATTTTTTCAAATAATAATACAATAGATTTTCAGACATTCAAACATTTCAGACAGGTTTTTTTCAATATTTCGATTATTATATTGGTTCTATAACTATATTCGTTTTTGCTATATTCGCGATTTGAACGTTTATTTAAGAAAAACATGTACAATAAGTATTATTCAAAGTATTGCCTATCATCGCATTCCATCCATCTTTCTGGCATTTTGTGGATTCCATCCCAGAATAACTCCGGCGGCCTGGCGACCGAGAATGATTCAGAGGGCGTTCTGCATCGACCCGAACAAATGGTAGTCAGAAGAGGCAATGTCTGGACCATAAGGCGGGTGAGGCAAAACTTCCTAGCCACTGTTTTCCGAATAGTTTTTAACCGGTCTTGCAACATGAGGCCGAAGGCCGAGCGTTGTCATGATGGAAAATTCTTGCATCTTGCCTAGTCGCAAATTCCGGGCGTTTTTCGGAAATCGCTCGCTTCAATTTGACGAGTTGTTGTCGGTAGCGTTCCCCACTTTCACTCGGTTTTAGAAGCTCATAATACAACACGCCCTTCTGATTTCACCAAATACTAAGCATTACCTTGGCGTCATGAATATTCGGCTTTGCCGTTGATTTGGCTGTTGATGGCTGCTTGAGTGACTCACAAAGATTCTGCAAGCTCTTCAGCTGCTTTTAGCAACAATCTTCGTCGAGTAATCGAATAATGCTTACAGCTCCTCATCGTCAAACTTTTCCGCCCACCCGGGACCCGCTGGGTCTTCCAAAACAAAAGCACACTTTTAAATGGTGCAACCGCATACTAGAGCATGTTCACCATAAACTTCCAACAAAATACGACGATTTTCGGTTGGGGTTTGCTTCATAATAAAATAAAGAAGAAGAACTCCCAACAAAAATACTTTTTCAGGCACAAAATTCGACATTTTGGAGTGAAGAAAGGATTGTTGTTTATGCTTAAAATGAATGACATATACTAAAAAGACGCACAAGGACGGTAGCTTTCCTACGCATGTTCGGAATAATAGTTATAGATCACACGAATATAGTTGTAGATCAAATTATTTTAGCGATGGATTTGTAGGAGCTCGAGAACATGATATAAATTCATAATTTATGTGCAATGGGGCTGCCCGTGGGTTAGATTAAAATAGAGAACTTTATTACCTGTTATCTAGATTTTCTTATATAATAGTTTTGGCTACATATCGTCCCTATGAATTTCTCTTCCATTACTATTCCGAAAGAGATAATTTAGACGGCATATGACTGCAACGGTTTGGTTGGATATTGTGCCACAGTTTCAGATTAGAAGAATTTAAAAGGTTTTAGATCTGACACTCGTCATGTGGGGTCTTAAAATTCACACCACGCAATGTTTATTATTTTAAAGACAGATAGATGTTATGAAATCTGTTTAGATAATGTTAATGCGGACCTAAAATTTTATCGATCACCTTTCTGGAAACATATCACCTTTCTGCTCATATTTAGAGTTTTTACTATTGAAAAGTTACTCGCCAAACAAATTTTCCTACAGGCGCTATCCATTCTGATTTAGGGTGATAAATTAAGGGACCTGGAAGTCTTAGTACTGCTAAGGTATAAATAGCACAGAGAGTTTTACAGTCCCTGTTCAGTGCACTGGCCACAATATTCTGTCTGCAACTATTCTGGCAATCTATTCGGCCACAACAGCCTGTAGTTATGTAGATTTTTAGGGTATGACAATTTTGTTGCTGTTCGTTTGGGTACACGGTATTTAAAATGAAGTTGACTAATTTTGCCTAATTTTATTAAGCCAACTCAATGTAGTAAGAGCGGAATTTCAAGTTTACGTCCTCGACTCGAAACAATCCCATTCCGCCACACTCGATTACATACACACACTTACTTTTTGCATTTCATATTCCAAGCTTCGCTCCAACATTATTGGAAGCCTTTATGATTTGACACAACAAATAGTCAGTAATTAAAGTTGTCTAACTCATAATCTAATTGCTGCACTACAACAAATAATAACAAAGCAAACTTCACGCGTTACACCCTTACGCACACACATACAAACATGTTTACATATTTACACATATACAAACATATACACAGAGTTATCAGCCATCAAAAGCGGCAATCAACTGATTGCCTCTAAGAAGTTCAAAACGCCGCCACCACCACGACACCAACTGCCATTAGCCCTGCATACATTTGTGTGTATGTGTGTGAGCTGTTTTGCAATGAAGAGTCTGAGTCGCTAATGGTGAATGATTTCGCCTGCAGCGGGCGCTGTGGGGTGGCAGCGAAATTAATGAGAATTTTTGTCCAATCTGCTGTTAGCATGTCGTTGTCTCTTACATCTTCTACGCGACACATTAACATACACACACACACACACACACGCATAAAGCGTACACTTTCGAGTTGTTTGGTTAATCGTCAGTGAAGTAGTGCTTAAGTGTACATATGTACGTATATATGGCACGCACATACACACTTATATATAAGCGTGGCGAATGTGTGGGTATGAATTGTATGCTGCTCATATGATGACGGTGGGTTGCATTGCAACTTGTGACAACGTCACGCTTTAGTTCATGAACGTACGCGAACAAAGCCGCTTGACCGGCGAGTGCGATGGTGACGGAGCGAGTGAGCCAGTGAGGCAGTGAGCGAGCGAGTGAGGGAGTGAGTAAATTACTCATACCAGCAGTCAATAAATAAATTGTAATTCAAATGTATATTTTCCCATTCGCCATGTCAGAATGTGGAATCGCAGTGCCGTGTAGTCTATCGGCCGGTGTCGGTTTAATCGTTCCACCGCTCCCCAAGTGCTGTGTGTTGCTCGAATTCGTAATTGAGTATCTGGCATACGTGCTGAAATATGAATCTGTGTTTAAATGTTGCTTAAAAGTAAAAAATAACAGTTTTTGGCAAATAAAAAATGCATAAAACTGTGAGGATTTAAGCGCAACTTGTAACCAAAATCAAGTGTGAAACACATTTCCCCGTGCTACAAACATTTCGCTGTCTCTCTTGCTGGTTTTCTTGTTTATGCTTATTCTGGGCTTTTGCTCTTCTCATTTCACACAACTCGGCATGCTTTGTGCTTCAACAATAAATCATTCAAAAAATATTTGCTGCGATAAACGAGCTGACTATTCTCCCTTGTTAGTTGTATAGCCACTCTTTCCCGGCATTCGTCCCACGACAAACTCGGTCTACGTGAGTTTGTATCGCAGCCTCTTCTTTCTGACAATAGTAAATGCGTGTGTTTAATTCAGTTTTGGTGTCGCCGACATATACGCTGAAATTCCGCAATATTTTCAGCGTTGTTTATTTATTTATATTGTTTACTATGGCTATTACGCGAGGCTCATGGGGAATAAATGAATTGAGAGACCGGCCTTTGTATTAAATTTTCACACAGCTGTGGTGTATAAGAAATTCCAAGAATTATGCAGGAATCATTTAAAGTAAAGAATGGATGGAACGTTAATAGCAAGCAAGCAATTGAAGTTTTTGAGCGAATAAATTAAAATAAGCAAACGAGTATAGAAACATTATTATTACCAAATTCGAAGCAAACTGAAGTGTCTTCATTTAGCTAATTTCCTTTAATCAAACTTAATACCCACATTTACGGGCACGGGGTTTCATGTGATTTTTCTATTGTACAAAAGATCCTATTGGCGTGGTTCTCGACATAATAAAACCAGAACTGAATTCCCCAGAAATATATTGCAAACCCAGTTCTTTTTGTTATTTTTTTTTATTAATGGCATTTTCAACATTTTTGTATACTCAAATTTTATTTCATATGCGAATGATTTGAAGATATTCGTGATTTAGATTTTTGTGCTGCAGTCGGCTCTTTGTAATTTGTGCTCTGTTATACAATAGTAAAAATCATTTACTAAAGTCTCAGCTTAGTAAAGTGTATGAAATTTTTGCTGTAGGTGTGTTTTTTGAACTTAGGTTCAGGTTTAAAATTCAATTTAATTACACTTTTGTTAAACTATATTATATTTTTACTTTCATTTAGCGATTCTGTTCAGATTTCAGTGATCTTTAAAAAATATTGGAAATATTATTTACCTTTTTTGTGATCTCTAAATTAGATTGATCATCGCTGAGTGAATGTTTAAGTGTTATGTATTGAGACTAGAACGAGTAGAAAACGTTTTTTCTTGTTTGTTCTTGTGTTTTTGTTTGTTTTTGTTTGTTTTTTGTTTTTGGTTTACACCCTTTGCACTTTGTTGATTCAATTCCTTCTTATCGTGCTAATCTCATAGTCTTATATACCAAAAATCATTAAACTCTAGAATCACTGTTCTCAGTGTTCATTGACACTATTTAGCATGAGTTCACACATGAGTGTCACACAAGCATTTCTTCCAGAATTAGGAAGAATATTTTATTCAAGTGATCTTTTTCTCTAAAAGATACATTATGTGCCACATATTCTCAAATTATTTGAATTTTGAAATATGATCTTACCATCAGTTGTTAAGATCTTCGTTTTTAGTTATCTTGACCTGAACTGAAATATTTTTTAAAAATAATTTTGCTTCGATTTTGTAACTTCAAATTTGCAATTAATCAAATTTATTACTATTTAAAAATAAGAAAATTTTATGAAATTTATAGAAAAAATATAAAAAATAATAATAAAATAGTATTATATATATGTATTTTATTCTTTAATATATTTACGAATATTTTCATAAATTAGTTAACTTAAATAGCATAAAACTACGTTTTTTGTTCGTTTTTATCGACTCTCAGAATGGCGCTTCAAAGTAATAAATATGGTCAGAACTCATTTACATCCGATATATTTTCCTGCTGCATTGGAATTAAAATCTTCAATGTATAATTAACTAAGTGACACTACTGCATGAAAGGAATATGGCAACAATTTTCATTTGTTGAATGAACAAAGTAAACAAAACGCATTCGACGTTATAATCCACGTACATATTCATTAAGAAAACCTTCAACATTCCACGAACAATCATTTGCCACTAAAACCCGTTTCTTGTAGTTCACGGCCGTTTGCAAAGCTATACAGACTTGCGTTTATAACTGCATCAACGCAAGTGAAGAGTGTTTTCAAAGTTGCTTATACTCCCAATAAATACCACTTTGCGTGCAGCATTCTGAGTGTGGCTACGGCAAATGCCTTTGTGCCGCAACACTATTCACACCTAGTATTTGCTATGACAGTGGAAGTGAACGTACGTGTAGTCTCCGCATTCGCACTTTTATTAATAATGGCAAAATACACTTAATGTGACGTAAATAGTTCATTTCCTGCTGCAGCGGCAACGCAACAGCAATGTTACGGCACATACATACGTACGCATGTATATGCTTTATAGGCGCGAGTAAAAAAAAAATTCTACAATCGACGCTCTTAATGGAGCCGGTTAATAGTTGTGATTGCTCGGAAAACTATAACGTTGCATTTACACTGTTGTTATTGTTGTTACTGCTTGCTGTCAAGGTTTTGATTACTAATATTGTTTTTATTGTTATGCTACTAACCCATTATCTTACTTTGTAGCACAATTTTCATAACTCGATTGTTTTCAGTGCTGTATTTTTCATTTTATATTTGTTATATTTCGGTTTTTTTTTTCAACTTCGCTATAAATTTTTGGTTGTATTTGTTTCAACTTTACTTAAATTAAGCTT
Source organism: Bactrocera minax (assembly GCA_021498325.1). NCBI lineage: Eukaryota > Metazoa > Arthropoda > Insecta > Diptera > Tephritidae > Bactrocera > Bactrocera minax. The sequence goes on along the minus strand of JAKEEE010000054.1, from coordinate 1,897,397 downwards.
TTAATATTCATTAAATATAAATTATGAAAGAGAACCGCCATTGCACAGAAATCTTCATATAATTGTTTTTTCTAAAAAATTAAGGGTTATTAACATTGAGGCGATTTTTAGAATAACAATTCATGGCTTTTGTTCGCAGAAAAAGCAACGGATTAAATTAACATATAACTCTGTAAACCATGTTTTAACAGAGGATAGCACAATATATATATTTTCGATCCTTTTCACTTCGAGTAGGTCAATTTCATTGTCTCTTTCTACTATTTTCTGTACTATATTGTACAGATATATATCTGTACTATACTGCGTATATATATAATATATATATAATAATGATTGCAACCTTTGATGAGGCTCAGTTAGCCGGGGCTCATTGTATATTAATGGAATATTTTTAGTTGAATTTTCATTTTAAATAAATTACCGTTTGTGATTTCTTTTAATGTTGCTTACTTCAGTTTAGTTTATATAACACTTCATCTATTTTATTTCATTGCAAGCGCCATCAAATTTTCTTACATTCTCCGTAGATGCGAATGTCTGACGGTTTTGCCAATGACGCATGAGCATCGTAAAAAAGACAAACAACTTCTTCGTTCCACACTCCGCGCCGCGTAGCCTAATATTTATGATGCCGCTTTTGCTTGTCTGTTAACCCCCCTAAGTTACCGTCACCACCTGCCGTTAGGGAATATAGATACCCCTTATACTACACGCATTGCTCAGTCTGTCTGCTCGTTCCTTAAAGAATGTTGCCTATAACTTTTCTATTTTTTACTATTTCTTCCTGCCACTTAACATTCCATTCCATTCAGTTACTTTGCTATTTTTATGCATTCGCCCAAAATATTAAATTATTTGTCCCGGGTTAGGAATATGTGTCGCACGTGGTGCAGCTTGCGAGCGTGTCATGCTCATGTTGTTGCCCATAGCACAGCATGTGCTTGTTATGCGCTCTCAAAACGTTATTCTCCATGTATTTTTCTAGCCTAGTTAAGATGTCTAAGCTCGTTATATAGGTGTTATATTAGTGTGCTCTCCTTTTCGCGCTTCGGCTCTCACAACTGGCGGTACAGTTTTGCTGCTGCGCCTATTTTTGTTACTCATACGCCAGAGCGGCTTGCTGTAACTCTCTGATTCTTCAGTTAGTGTCACAGTTTTGTTGCACATTTACACCCTGTGTCGTCAAATATGTCCGCTCAGCTCTCTCGGTGTGCGACCCCTCGTCAAGCGTGCGCCTCTGCGTGTATGCGCAGAACAACCCCCGAAAAGCTGTCACCACTTCCGCTCTGCGTAACTTGCCGTACACTCTACGCGGATTATAGTATACGACTCTGTGATTGTTCTGCGTGCTACACAATGGGTTTTCGGTTGGATTGTGTGCTGGTATTTGCGTGCCACGTTTTGCGTCCGTCTCCGTCGCTGCTGCTGCTGCTCTGCCTGCTGCTTTTGCCTCGTTGTCGTTCGCCAGCGGTTGCAACGGCATTTGCACATCTCGTTGACCTCATTTCGTGTCGTAGTTTGAACGCGTCCAGTCGCTTCGCAGCCGCTCTGGGTCTTACAACTGTTTGGCATAGAATCCCGTACCGTTTTGTCCTATAGCAAGCAGCTGCCCACGCGCGACTTGCATTGCATTCTCGACGCTCAACCTATGCACACGTGTCCAGCTGGCGCCAATAATCACCGTTATCAACGTCAAAATTGCATTTCAACCGAGTCAGCTTGCTGCGTTGTGTGTTTGTGTGTGTGTCATTCCCTTCAAGTTCAGTTACGGTATTAAGTGCTACGGTATTCTACTCGTTCATAAATCCATATAGTTGTGTGCAATAGATCAAGGCAGGTTGCTTATCGTGAAGTGCCGTTTTTGTTGTGTTTTAATTTGTAGCCGTGTAAGTTCCTCTGAACTGCCAGTTAACCCATATATATTTGTAACTCCTCAAAGTGAAACGATTCTACGTAAAAAAGTGAATGCATTTCTAATTTTAGTCCGCTGTGCAAAGAGAGTACTCTGACATGTCTGAAATAGTGTCATAACAGTGTTCTTTTATTTGTGTGGAAAAAACTTCGTTTATCGAGAATTTACCCCTTTCCGCGCCCGAATTGTTCCGCAGAAACGCAAGCCACTTTTTACGCGGCTTAATGTCTCAATAAGGCGCCGTTGAGTGCAAATTGTAAATTAAAAGCAAATATAACAAAATTATACACAAATATTAATGTCTACGCCAGGGGATGAAAGCAAAAACAAAAAATTCATTTTAATGAAATGAAGAAAAGCAAAATTGAAAACTAAATTTGTGTCGTTAATGGAATAAAATTACCGCGTAAAACCAAACCTAATGAAATTTAGAAATTTATTAAAAAAATATAAAAAATAAATAAAATGTAATTACAAAATTCTAATGTAACAAAAACTGTTAAACAATAAGATTTTCGATTTAGTTGAAAACTACAGTGACATATTTTGAAAATTAAACACCAAAAAGAAAATGCTAAAAAGAAAATAAAATTACAAATTTCGAAAAACACCCACGATCACATAATAGAATCGTAATGCGACAAAAATTAAATTGTAAAAAAAATTTTTTTTTTTAGAGAAAATGATAGACACATTGCGATAATTAAAAACCAACCATAATGTAAAACTTCTAAAATTTTATTAAAAATAACAACAAAAGAAAATATAATGCGCTAAAACGACGTTAGAATTAGCTATAAAAATAATTTATATTAATTTCTATTCATGTTCTTATAATTTAACTCGGCGAATTTGTTTTCACAACCAATCCAAATAAAGTGCGTTGAATTTAATTGTTTGAAAGTAGAGGTCGAGAGAATGACTGATTGCTTATTAATGCCTGATTTGTTTATTAAACTTTTTTAATATTAATTTTAATAGTAATTTCTGTTAGCTTCGGAATTAACTTTTATTAAGTGAAATAATACAAAAGCAAGGTGAGGTGTCTGTATTTTTTCAGACCTTCTACTTAACGGCTGTCTCGCTGTCATTTCGCACCTCATACCACAATATAAATAATTGCAACTCAGTTATGCTTAAATAAATTGTTGTCTTAATTTCCTTGTTCACTATTAAACTACTTATTATGATTCGATTTATTTCAAATTAATTTTTAACTATGTTACGGTCTTTCATTAGCATAGACAAAAAACAAAAAAAAAGTCGGAAAACATTTCCCAAATAATTGCGAGGAATGTTTTCGAGCTGAAGATCCGTGACCGGATGAAATTCTGGGCCGGTTTCAATTACATAGACCCGGCTATTGTAGGCATAGACAAGGGTTCTACAAGAACCTTAAATCTTGCGGTGTCATATTAACAAAAATTGATATAAATTTAATTAAATGTAATAATAAAGGTAACTGAAATCTAACATAGCGCCATCTAACGTTAGTTCTAGCCTAAACTAAATCTCAAAACTGAACTCAACCTAAAGAACAGTAAAATGTCATAACTTTCCAAAGGCGCTTCATTATAAAATTGATTTCTAATAATTTTTACCCATATGCAGGGACTTCAAAAACTACTGTTCATCGAAAAAAAAAAGCAGTTCTATAAGCTAAAAATTTTTTTCGAACTTGATTCTTTTGGATTCATCAGATATGTAAAATTTTGTTGCACTGTGCTGTTTAATATCAATACTTTCCCTAGCGCTTATAAAATTTCAGCTCAACATTTTTTTATTGCGAAGCTTGATTTAATTATATTTGATATCACTCTATCTTTATTCATCTATTGCCAAATGATTTAATTTAAAATCACAAACAAACGAAATTGGGCAAACATTGTGGCAAAGGAAAGTAAATCAATTGAAATTATTTGTGCTGCATTGAGAGACATTAAATTGAGCAAGAATTACCAAAATCAAATTAATTAACCTAAAACTTGGTGTTTACATATGTTTTGTCTTTTTTTTCTGTTGTTTTTTTTGCACCGCCTTCCTTAACTTTGGCTGGTCAGTGGCCTGTCACACAGCAGTCAAGGCAAGTCGCACAACAGTCAAGGCAAGTCACACACATACGCACATACACACATACACACGTGCCTACCTCATGACTTTTACGTCACTCTAGCCACAACTCACTGGCGGCTGCTGACGTTCTAACTAAAGTTCAATGTAAATATGCGGAGCTTGTGAACAAAACGAAAATAACTGCAAAAGCCATAACAAAAAGCAATCAATGTATGTGCAACAACAAAAGTCAACAAAACGTGCGACAAATCGTATACAACTCGGCATGTTTACGCACAAAACGAAAAGAAAGCCCTCTTTGTCATAAAATATGTCTAGTGAGAGCAAGCGTTGATAATGGCTGTCAAAAAAGCTTTAACTGCAATAAATTGCCGTTCAAAACAAAAGTGGACAATTTTAAAGAATCACAGGAAAATTGCTTCCTTGCGTTCTTACAGCCGTTAGACGCTCCGACGATTTTGTTTGTGTGTTGCTTTTGTCTTGCAAATACAACAATGGCAACTGTAAAGTGGTGTAGATAGTTTTTGACCTCGTTATTTGCTTTACGCGTTGGCAGTACCCTTACGTCAGCGCCTTACCCATTTCCGTTGTAGCAGTGGTTGTGACCGTGCTGCAGTTGTCGGGGCATACATCCAGGCTTCTGCAAGCAGTGGCGTAACAACTAGAAAAAAGAAGAAAGAGAAAAACAATTTTTTAGCACAAATATCAGAACAAGTTTAAGATGAAGTGGTATCGTTTGTGAGCGAAGTACATATATATATGTATATATAACTAAGGCATTTGCGTGAGGAAGGGCAAAAAATAGTACTGAAAGCACTTGTATGAAAGACTGCATGCCATTTTGAGTAGTGGAGCACAGTTTGGTAGTTCAGCAGTCCATGTGTGCTCTGCTAGAGACACTAAGCCGGCATTGTGCTCGTCTGGTCTTTCACCCAAACCCAAATAATAACCGAACCACTGTTTACCTACCTGCTTAGGCTACCTGACTGACTAAGTGACGGACTTGCTGACTACTTGTAGGGTTATTTCTTCGAGGCTACCCATTTCTCACTGTTATCTTCGGCTCATTTATATTTGAAATTCTGATTTTGTATGCTTCTCAAGTGAATGTATGTGTCTGTTAGGGTTTGACTGGTTTAAGTCGCTTTCAAGTCCAAATCAACAGAGGAAACTAAAGTAAAACCGAATTAAAGTGCAAAACAAATAACAAAGTGGAAGTGCAAGTCAAAAGTGGCAATATTTGATAAATCGTCAGTATCCTTATTCTAACTGTGCTTCGCGTATGTGGAAATTTGTAAAAAAAACACATAATCTTCAAATTTTATATTCAAGCGTTATGAGAGCGTCTTAAGAATACGAATTATAAATCACAACATTTGGTGATTCTTAGTGAATGAAACTGATTTTTAAATTTAGTCACCTAATATATTGAAGATTTTGTTCGCTTCTCTCGTGTGCTGATTTATTAAACTTCAAGTTGTCGCGCTCAAACTGCATCGAATTGGCCAATCAATTGAACAACAACGTTATAGGTTAGTAGTATCGTTACTTGGGTATATAATGGTTAATATTAAGTATGTTCCTATGAACAAGTTTCAGAGATATTAAACAGGAAACAACAGATTTTTGCTCCTTTGATAAGCGTATCTGTACAAAATTTGTTGATTCTTCAGTCAATTTGTTTCCCTTTTTTCATAAATAAATTTTTTCGGTCGAGAAATAATCAAATGTTAAATATAAAATATAAATATAATAAAATATTATTGAGTCTTTAACTATATACGTGCTGTTTGCTAAGTTCAAAAATTGCTCGATTGTTCAAATATCCGAACTTGCGTTGGAAAACTACAGTCCTTGTACGTCTTTCTCAGTATATATCATTCATTTGAAGCGTAAATAGCGATGCTTTATTTTCAGAAAAATTTGTCGAACTTTCTTCCTGAAAAAGTGTTTTTGCGGCGAGTTCTCTTCATTACTTTTTTATGTGAAGAAAACCTCAGCCGAAAACCATCGTATTTTGGTGGAAGTTTATGGTGAACATGTTTTAGCTGAGCGATCGTGCCAAAAGCGGTTTACACCTTTATCCGGTCCTTAGTGGAATACGGTTCACATGAGAACAGAGTATCAAAAATTGGCTTGATTCATTCTTGGCTGCCAAGCCGACGCAGTTCTTTTGGGATGGAATCCACAAATCGCCAGAAAGATGGGAAAATATTGTAGCTGTTGATAGGCAATACTTTGAGTAATACTATTTTACATGGTTTTCTTAAACAAGCTTTCGAATTAAAAAAAAAACCGCACGAATGTAGTTATAGACCGAATAAATATTTTCTTTGTTTTAAACATATAATATATTATAAACTATGTTACTTAATACTGAACATCTTATTTTTATTTTCAGGTAAGTTCGAATGACAAGACTATATAATACCATTGACGATGCTGCGTTAAGGTGGTTGTAATAATAAGTGTAATAATAGTAACATTAGTCGTTTACCTTATACTTCCGAAAGGATCTGTAAATATAATATGTAGTTTTTTTTTTTTTTTGTTACCGCAAAAGTCAAGTGATGAAGTTGTGTTAGTTTGCGGCATTAACCCGACAATTTTTTGTATTATAATAATTATAAGATTAAGACACATTCATATATAAATATCGGTCAAATTTATTCCAATTGAACAATTTACAGAAATTGATCTATAAAAAATATCTATCTATCTAAATAATTATACATCCTAAAAAATATTTATCGCTTCGTAATTTCTTTATCTTGAAGTATTTTTGAAACTTGTACTTTTACAAGTTCAATTTATGAATTCTTGCACGCATTCGAGGAATGCTGCTAATTTCTATAAACAGTGTTTCTCAAAAACGTAATCAGGATAGTTGTCTGCGTTTTCTAATGGATTGAAATCAGGAGCCTTAAAAAGGAGCGGTAACTATGCGCCAGTTACCATACATAATACAGGCATAACGAAGTCCAAAACCCTACCGAAGGCAGAAGGTTTGCCATATATTACTATAATTACTTGGGTTCAATCATATACCAAAGTGTAACTTTAGTGTTACGTCATTCTTATTAATATTTTTAGCAAAATTGTTACTTTATGTATCCAAGGTGTGCTCAAAATATAACGGGAGTTTTCGTTTTTTGAAAAAAATGTTTACTCATTCGTCTACATTAATGTTGTCGCCTTCAAAATAGTCTCCATTCAATATTATGCACTTATGCTAGCGCTTCTTCCAATCGTCGAAACATTTCTCAAACTCCATTTTTGGGATAGCCAAGTTTTGTAAAACGAGGGCTCTTTAAGGTTCTCCTTATTTTTGGAAATAAGAAATAGGAAAAAGTTGCACGGAGCCATGTCTGGCGAATATGGAAGCTGGGCCATCGTTACAGCATTGATTTTGGTCAAGAATTCACGAACAAGCGACGAAGTGTGAGCAGGTGCATTATCGTGGTGCAAAAGCCGTGAATTGTTTTTCCACCAAGCCAGGCGTTTTTTCGGATTGCTTCACTCAAACGGCGTTGAACTTGTAGGTAGTACTCCTTATTGACCGTTTGACCTTGAGGCAAGAATTCATGATGTAATATGCCATTCAACTCGAAGAACATTCCCGTTATTTTCGGAACACACCTCCTATTATTATTGTTTAGGGTTGCTCATACGTCACGTACCCCATTTCTTTTGCTAGTTTGTGATCGAAATGGCTTGCATTTACTCGGGTTTAGAGCTTAGTCCATTGTTATCGGCAATTTTTTAACTTAAACGGATTAAAGTACGTTTAATTAAACTAATTAAGCCTTTGAACTGTTCTTATTGAACAATAGAATTATTTGTCGTGTTCATCAATTGTTTTATCCCAAACAAAATAAAGAACGGATATCTGTTTTCATGGATCTGTCTCTCCGGAACTGTTCGTAGAACAATTATAAATTATTTTAAATAAATTACATTAAATATGAATATAAAATTAATAATTAATAAATAATTTTTTTCACTATTTTGTTCGCAAATCTTAGTTATTTATAATTAAACCAATATTTACATTAAAATAAAAAAAAAATATTACATGTTTGCTTGTAGGTTTCACTACTCCGATTATTGTTTACATATTTAAATATTTATTGCATATACGTACATACATATGTACTATAATTACCATATTCGTATTTCATATGTATTGTCAGTTCACAGTTATTTTTCTCTGCGAGCCATATTTTTGAATCAATTCCAACTTTTTAGCGCGTAGTTTTTCAGAAAATTATTTCGTTGGCCTTGACAGCTACGCCCCAGTCCATTTCGCTTTCAGCAATTTCCACTCAAGGGCTTGGTAGTAACTAGATGTGTATGCATGCGTGTATATATGTGTGTGTGTGAGTGTGAACTTCTAAGTTTGCTTTACTAATTTGCAAAACACACGCTAAATTAAAGTTGAAAAGCAAACACATCGAGCAACCACTCATCGCGTTGCATTCAACACACTGCCGCTTTGTGCAATTCAGTTACGTCCAATTTGTTATTTTATTCATAGCGCACACTATCAGACGCTGAGTTGCAAACATGTCATGTTCTCTTCGCCCAAGCATTTAACATTTATATTCTGAAAAGCCAACCCAACCCAAGCCAAGCCAAACCAAGTCTGTGACCCTCTACACCTGACCTGCGTCGACATTATTGAGCTTGCCGTGGCTGCCTGCATGACTGAGTAGTAGTAGTTGCACACCCTTCAGCCCTTCTTCTCCAGCCATTTTTTAAACGAAACCCGTCAAAAGTGTATGTGTAACTCATCTTTTATTTAAGACTCTCGCGCTCCTATGGTGCATTCCATTTCTGTTTCGTAACCATTGTATTGTGTTATTTTTAAATACGTTTCACTGTCAACAAACATTACGCGCTGAGTCGACTTTGCTGCACACCCGAGTGAGTGTGTGTGTGTTCAGAAAGGTGTCTAACTGTGTGCTTACTCTTATGTACATTCATGTATGTCTAATGCTCTCTAGCATGTGCGAATCTAATGTTATGTAAATGCGCAGGAATGTAAGTAATGTGTATGAGGTGTGTTCTCGTTTATAACAGTGAATGTGAATAGACGCTTCTCGCTCATTGACCATGAGACCAAGCACACTTGTCAACCGTTATACTTGAAGTTCTCCTTCTTGTGCTTCTTAATTCCATTTTTTTTTCTTTTTATGTACTTGGCTATAATTTTATTAGCAGTGCTGTCAAGGTGAAATGTTTGTAGTCTTACCATATGGAAGAAGTGTTGTAGAATTTCTTTTCATCGATCAAACTGAAGATCTACACTTTTCATTCTTAAACTCAACAGTCTTGCGTTTCACGGGATCGAATATGGAGTTATTTTATATTAGTTGTGTTTTTTGTATTTGTTGAGGTATTTGCTCAAGATGTTTATAAGTAAGAAAATACCAGCGAATATTAGAATCTTTTGAGTGGAACTAATGGTTGCTATTCGTTAAAAGTCGCTTCGTTTATCTTAAACCATGTGTGACGAATGCCTCACATATTACTTCCCATAAAAGTAACTAAACTCAGCCTCTCAAATATTATATCAATGAGCTGAGTTTTACCTCAAGCCTTTTCAAGTTTTTCCCTCATTCGAGGAACAATCCCTGCCAAAAAAAAACACAATTCGGCTAATTCGACATTTCGTTTAGATCGGAAATTAAATCGCCGACTCTCCTGGTGTTAGTTACACACACATCTTTGTCTTTTGAGACTAAATAAGGTTGGACCTGCAAAACGACCACCACTATGTTATTATAGATATTGGATATCATTAACAGTTAAATATAATCCCAAATTTTAGATAAATGCTGAGAACGTTGTTTACATAGTTACAAAAATTGTGTTCCCGTGAGAGGACTCTATATCTACGTTCGCTGTTTACTCCAATTAAATAATTATTGGCATAAGTTGGCATAGAATACACTCGTCGTTGTTTCCTAAAGGAAACTTCTTTATCGGTTTTATTACTGTCTGATTACTATGTATAATTCGTTGTTTGCTAATTGTCTAGTCAAATTGATTTTCACAACGCTTTAGGTTTTCAGATGCTATCATATTGAGACTTAATGTCTTCATACATTTAAGCAACAAAATTTAAATGGTGTAGGAATCGAATGTAAGACACCTCCAATAAGTGGTACATAGACAATATATTTTTTTAAAATTGAACATAATCAGCGAAGGGAAGCAGGTTTTACGTGGCCCAAAAAATTTCCTTGTAGCTCCGACCAAAAGTATGAAGTCTCGCTGTAGAAAAGGTCCATCTCATTTGCTAAATTAATTAAATATCATGATGCAGACTATAAACGATGTTCACTTAACACTTGCTCAAGTGGATCTAGTGGTTTCTATTCTTATATATTAGTTGAAATAAATGGAACTGCATTAATGTTATTAAGAGCCCGCAATGCTACAATCGGATGTATGTCTCTATATATGTATGCTCACATATTGGGTTGTTCGGAAAGTCATTTCGTTTTTTCCCGCCAGAAGACTTAATTACGTTTTTTCGAAACTAACTTCACACTTAAGCCCCATAACCATTATATGTCATGAGAGCTGATATTGCAAGGCTTGTGTGTGAAAAAGTTCTATTAATTCTACCCAGTAGTTTTTGGTTGGTGCCTTTTTAAATATGGAGAGCAATAAGCAGCATTTTCGTCATATTTTACTTTTTAACTTCAGAAAAGGTAAAAATGCTGTCCAAGCGAGAAAAAAATTGACGGATGTGTATGGAGAAGGCGTGTTGCGTGTTAACAGTACGCCAGTGCCAGAACTGGTTTGCAAAATTTCGATCCGGCAATTTTGATGTCGAAGATGCACCACGGTCTGGAAGGCCGGTCGAAGCTGACAAAGATGCGATAAAGGCATTAGTTGATGCAAATCGGCGAATCACCACACGAGAGATCGGTGAGAGGTTAAATTTGTCGAATTCAACTGTTTATGGCCATTTGAAAGGCATGGACTTAACCTCGAAGCTCGATGTGTGGGTGCCCCATGTCCTTACCGAGCGAAATTTGTGTCGTCGTGTTGACGCGTGTGATTCGCTCCTCAAACGTCTAGAAAATGATCCATTTTTGAAGCGGATTATTACTGGGGACGAAAAATGGGTTGTATACAACAATGTTAAACGCAAGAGGTCATGGAGCAGAAAAGATGAACCGGCTCAAAGCGTGTCAAAAGCCAACATTCACCAAAAAAAGGTGATGCTCTCCGTTTGGTGGGATGTCAAAGGAATCGTTTTTTTTGAGCTTTTGCCGGACAATACAACGATTAATTCAGAAGTCTATTGTCATCAGCTGGACAAATTGAATGATTCACTTAAAGAGAAGAGGCCCGAATTAATCAACAGGAAGGGTGTAGTGTTCCACCAGGATAATGCGAGACCTCACACAAGTTTGGTCACTCGCCAAAAACTTTTACAGCTTGAATGGGACGTACTGCAACATCCACCATATTCTCCAGATCTGGCGCCTTCCGACTACTATTTGTTCCGGTCCCTGCAAAATTTTTTGGATGGCAAAACCTTTACCTCAAATGAAGATGTCAAAAACCACCTGGACGAGTTTTTTGCCAGCAAGGACCAAAACTTTTATGAGAGGGGAATTATGTTACTGCCAGAAAGATGGCAAAAGGTGTTGGACCAGAATGGCCAATATATAATTTAATAAAATATTTATTCATTATACGAAAACTGTCTTTCCCCCAAAAAAAACGAAATGACTTTCCGAACAACCCAATATAATTAATTACACACGCGTGGCTCACACGCAACGCCAACTGCTGCAAAATAAAAGTTCATGCATTAACAACTTTTGTAAAAAGAAACATATTCATTCTGTAACATACTAGTATAATTTCCACGAATCTAGTTCGCTAACCTCCAAAGCCGCTGCCTGCTGGTAAATGCTTCTGGCGCCATTCACGCTTCAAGCACTTACTCTACGCACGTTCAGTTTTTCTTCGTTGGAAGCTGCTCGCACGAGTGTGTTAATAAATCATCAGCTAATCTACTTAAGTCGTAATCTGTCTCACCAAGCGCTTTTGCTTAGCTTGATATCTGTCTGTCTGTCTCCAACCCTCTTTGAAAACCCGCGTGGGTGTTGCGCTCCATTGGCGTTAACCGTTAAAACTTCCCGAGTTGGATATTTGTTGTTGTTGTGCGGAGAGCAAAGCGCTCTGCATTTAGGTAAAATAGAATTAAAGTAAATTAAAATGCTGTTTTACGCTTAATAAATATATATGTTACAAGGGTAGTTAAAGGACTGATATTCATATAGACATATATCTTTAAATGGCCAGTTTGCAAGGGTAGAAATTCAATAGAGTTCATTATAATTAGCTTAATTGATACAAATACATGCACAACAGATAATTTTCATATCATATGAAGACAAATAGTGTGTTTTGCACATTTCACCTGACTTAAATAGGTCTGATCTGAAAAACTATTAGATTTTAAAGTGACTTTCTATAACCCTTATAAGCAAATGTTCTTTGATAATACATAATGTTAACAAATTAGGTGATAAAATAGCGTTTAGCATTCTATTAGTTGCATTTCGAAATGTATTATAAAGTGTTGTCTGGTCTCCATTATTTCGTGCTTCTGGCGATGTTGTAGTATATTATATCCCAAATTTAGCACTTCGTTTCTTCCAATTCCAATTGTGGCATATGCTATTATTTGATATTGTTCTTGTTGTTGCAGCGATTATCCAGACCCTGTTTGGGGGCAAGCGCGAAACTAACTGTCATCGAGTTCACGTAGCGGAAGGTCCAGGAAACGAGCTGTTTCGATGGGGTCGAACCATAGGGAGGTGGGTGTTAAGTGAGTTGGTTTCAAGGGGCTTATTATTTTATCTTGAAATGTCTTGGGTTATGTCTACCATTTAGTATCTTTCTGAATATTTGTGTAGAGTTTAAACGAGATACAACACCTAATGTGTTTTTGGCAGTGGTCTGTCTATTTTGACTATAAAAAAACTTCTTCCTTAAAAAATTTCCAATTGAATTAATTCATTCGTTTTTAAAAATATGCTTTTGGGAGTCCATTTTACTGAGAAGCAGGAGAGAGCAGGAGGCATTTGAGGATTTTAAAGTATTCAATGTCTTGTATTCATGTATTCAGTCTTGAGATCGCAGAAAGCTTGACCAATGATCCAGTGCTAACGAAGATAATACCAAAACAAAAAATTAAGTTTTACCAAAAAATTATCGTAAAATCGTCTGAAAGAGATTGCGGAGGCGTTCGACTTCTCTTATGAACTGACTGAAGTTATTATGGTTGCTGCTTTCTTACTAAAACGCATTATATGTATTTATAAAAAATAAGTCTCCAGTAAAACTCAACAGCTGTTTTCAAATTTTGTCATTTGTCACTTGTCACAAATCGCAGTCGTAGCCCGTATCCGCTCAAGTCTCCCTTTTATGGGGTGTAATATGTATAAGTGCAGTGTTATAACAAGCACTACGCCCAAACAAAGAATTTATGATATTGGAAAATTCCTTTTGTTTACTTTAAACATTACTTTTTATTATTAAAAGAGATACAATCTTGTTTTCAAGAAAATTTCCTCCCATGGTTCAAAAATTTAGTCTTCCCAAATTAAAACTTGAAAACTGGTCATAAACACAAAAAATTTAACTCGACTTTAAGGCTCAAATCTGTTATATATTGAGTTCATTCTTAGTTTGTGCATAAAATAAGTGAAAACTCTGCTAATAAAGTAGAAATGAGTTACTTAGTTAATTATAAAGCAAGAATTATATTAAAAATAAACTGTGTCGGGTCTGAGTTTCATCGATAATAATCAAATTAAGCTATCGGCTGACCATAAAATTCATATATTATATAATTGGATATATTGGAAAGCACGGCTGCCTAAGCTTATTTATATGTTCTATCAGTGAAAATTACTCATGTTATAAAAATGTACTCTCTAGAGGCCTGCTACTGACCAGTACACCCAACAATTACGCCATTAGGTGTTTTACTAAAATTTTGAACATGGGTCCATTGGTTTAGTAGTCGCTCTCTATATATCCTTTTCCAAAATGTCGGTAATATTTTCCCATGCGTTATAATTTGACACTTACATTGAATCTGTCACCCGTCAGCTATCATCTATCATATAATGTTTGTGATTTTCGGACGGGAAGATTTTTCTTCTACCGATAATTATATCCTTTTGTAATTCCGATCTATATGCCCAAAAAAAGGTAAATTTAACTTTGCTAACCATAATGAACGAGCTTTTATACTCTCGCGACATATTCCACCGAGTATAGTAGTTTTGTTCACCTAAACAGTATAGTGTTGTTTGTAACACCTAAAACTGATCGAGATAGATATAGATAGATAGATAGATATATATATATCAAAATGATCAGGATGGCGAGACGAGTTTAATTCCGACTGCCTGTCTGTCATATATATAATCAGATGTCAGAAAAATTTTGAGTTATAGAGTTTTAAATAAAGTGTGTGGGAATATGTTCCGGACCATATTTTGGTTTAATTTTGCCAAAAGTAAATGTAATCCTCTCAGACCTTCCCTTAGCCAATATATACCCGATATAGTGATTTTCCAGCTGACTTTATAAAGTTCATATAGGTCAATATGTACGATATTTTAAGGAAGTGAGTGGACATGTTTTTTTTTTTTGCATAATGTGACCGGTCTAGACCCTCGTCAGTTTGCGAGAGTATAAAATGTTCGGTTCCTTAATATTTTTGTTAATCTAACAAACACTCGTACATACACGTATAAGATTAGAAAGTATCTTTAGCATAACAAAAGCAATGCGATAAATAATACTGTGAGTTTAATAGTCGGCGCTAGAAAGCTATAATTGCCCTACTGTTTATTGTAATTAGCTCTAGCTCTAGGTACACATGTGTTTGTTGATGTATGGATTTTCCAGGTGGCAAAGTGGCAAATGGCCAATACTGTTAATCTTCTCGCAAATAACAAATGAAACGAATTTGCACTACTCCTTAAATGAATGAAAATAATAATAAGCAAATTTGTGACTTACTGTGAATTTTAACGCTTTTTTTCGTTCTGAGCTTTTGGACGAGTGAAATATTTTACGGCATAAGATGCGCCACGCTGGCGATTTTCATTAAATCTTAGAGTAAACAAATAAATAAAAGAGTAAAAAAAAGTATAAGCACCAAACGTGCTTATAATCATGTATGTACAGTTATGTTCACAAAAATTGCAGGGCTATTTTTTATTCAGCTATTTTTCAGTGCTGATAAAAATGGATGGGTTTGCATAATTAAGTGCAATTCAATTCTAATTTAGCTTGTGTGCGGATATTACTATGTAGATAAAGACCTGCATATATAAATTACTTATTATTCCTTTACGTTCTTTCCATAAAGCTAAACATATTTCAACTACTATGTGTTCATAAAAATAGCACAGAAGCAATAAAGGACTTAAAATTACTAGAAAAATTTTAAATTTCAATCGCTAACTAAAGTAGTACACCGATTTAGCTAATATTTAGTCGAATGGATTTTGTTCTGGATAGCGGCGGAACATTTCGCGTCCATTAAACCCCTGCCTCTATCTCTCTAAACCTCTCTAAACCTCTAAACCTCTAAACCTCTAATAAAATATTTTCTTTGTTCGCATTTTTTTCGAGAAGATATTACTCAATATCTGCTCATACACTTTCTATGGGGTACGAGTCAAGGAATTGAACAGTCGACTCCCTTTCATCAATGTGATGTGTCTAAAGAAACCATTTACACACTTCCTGGTAGGTTTCGAGTCATTAGTTTTCTTGAAAGGCCCTTTTATGCGGCATGTCTTCCTCTGTGTACTGAATCATAACCTATATATTGCATAATCATATATTTCAATACATTTGAACCGGTCCATAATGTCTTTTGTTCTATATGTAGGCTATTGTATAAAAAGCATCATCATTATTAAAGCATTCAACCATTATTTAAGGTCTTACTTCCTTAGCGGTGATAGCAGTATACTGAGGTATTTTAGAGCAGTTTTGAGGGCTAGTGGGTGTTGCTGGCAACATTTTAAAATGAAAGGTTCCAATCTTCATCCTATTTAGTCATCCTATCATCCAATAGATAAAAGTGATAAATGTGTATGGCATGCTAGCTTTTAAATTGGGATCTAATGAATATTTTCAGATTGCCCCTATACTCTCGTTATGATGGAACTGGCCCTTAACCTTCTAAGAGCTAATATTTAAGTGGCTTCTAACAAATTCAAAGATTTTTCAGTCAGTTTATTCGTCTTTCTATCCTTTTAAGCCACATGTTTTTAGTTTATTTCTCATTTTTAGTAACTTTACACCACTTTCGTTGAACACCAATTATTTTTTGTATGTTCATTTATGTTTTCTTTACTATCAATATTATTTGCTTTTTATTGAATTAATAGATCCTTCGGCATATGGCTTGGAACGGCGCATTATATATTGCTTTAGCTTAATTTTTTTGCCTTAAGCAATTCTAATTGGGTTGTCTTAACAGTAATGATACGCTTTAAGACCAAGTTATTTATTATATTCACACCACCAACAATTGATTAATAACAAAAGAGTTAAACTATTTCTATGAACAACTCGAAAAGGTCGAACTCCGTGAAATATGTTCGTGAATTGAGAATTACGGTTACTTTAAGTCAACTCGAATTAGTGCTCATTTCTATACCGTTATGTTAATCTGTAAACATAATTTGAAGTGAAGTGGCTAGTGCAAATAGTTCAGTTGTTTGCATTGAAGTATATCTCAACTCACACTGCTATTAATATAAACATAACTGTAGTGAATATGTGCGCTTATGTATACATATATAACATATAGATATGTGATTGTTATTGTAATTTTTTTTTGTGTTTTGTTTTTTGCTTTTATTCATTAATTAAAAATTAATGGGCAAATTTGCTAATAATTTGCTTTACAACGCAGCTGTTGCTTTTCTTTTGTACATATGTGTATATATATAATATTTTTGCTTTTTATTTACTTTCGCTTTACTGCGGCAACAGTAAAAAGTGCAAACTTTCCACCTTCGCTGACGTAGGAGACACAACACAGCTCAGTCTCTGCCAGCTAGGTTTGTATGCTTGTAGGTTTGTATCTAGTGTATACGCTTAATTATGGACGTGCGCATATATATAATTATACATATATTTATACTTATATGCAGTATAATACATACGTGTACATACATGCATGCAGAGGTGTATATGTAGATAAGTGAGCTGCTGTCTATGGGAAAGTTGCCGTAATTGCCATGTGGCTGCGAAATAGCAAATATCGCTGCAGCGCCTGGTGGTGAATGGCAGTGAAAACGGTAAAAAGCGCGAAAATTGTGAAAAACTGTGTTAAAATCGCATTACACCTGACCACGCTGGCTGCACGCGGCGGCAACGCGATTCGATCGATTCGACCGAACAACTGTGTGTGTTTGTAATTGATTGTGTTAACGCCTGTTTATATACACACACACACACGCGCACACAAATATACTTGTGTATAATTTTAAACAGGTGCTGCGTTAATAATGCAATTCCACGGCAACTGTAAAGCAAAAAAAATCACATGATTAATAAATTTGAGAAAACAAGCAACACAATTGCGTTTGTTTACATACAACTACATACATACATGTGTATAAGCATGAACAATATCAGTAAATTACAACAATCGAATCGAAGTCAACGCCGTCAGTTATGTGTATGAGCACACAGCAATTTCGCTGACTGCATTATGTATGTTTGCGGTTTAGGCCGGCAACGGTGGCGGTTTTTGGCTTTAATGATTAATATGCGTTTAAAGTGGTTTCGATGGTGCATGAAATTCTCAGCGCACAATTTAATTAAATTATCTCGCATATTTAATGAAATTGAAGTAAATTATTACTTGTAATAAAATAATTCTAAATTAAATATTGTACAATTTTTTATCGTAAGTACATAAATAATATTTGCGACGGATTGTGACGGATTTGGTTCCAAAAATTACTTTTTATTAATTTAAAATTAAAATTTTACTTAACAATAATTGAATAAAATTTTTATGGAAGAAAATTAAAAGTGATTCCTTTTTATTTAATTTTTTCGAACCTTTAGTCAAAGGAGAGAGTTCTAGTCGTTGTATAGACTATAGTCGTTGAGGATTGCAAAATGACCTTCCACAATAAGTTTATAGTAACAGCACGAAAGTCAACAAGTACAATTACTAGGGAAGAGTGTTACACTTGGATATCCAACGCTTATAGAGAAATCAAAACACACACTAAACAATGATTTCAAACAAGGCTTCAGTTAGCTAATATTAGCAGGTTTCCTAAAAAGGAGAACAATTCTAAACTGTGAGAATCAGAACTGATTTGGTACGAGAGGGTTTTAGCAACATCGAATGAAACGCACATAGTACTTCTTAAGTCGGAAGAAACTAGTCGAAGAAGTTGAAGGCGATAAATCAAAAGGTTCTCTGCTATGGGAGCTGATTGAAAGTGCATGCCCTTAGATACTTAGAAAGCGAAAAAAGACCCTTAAACATGAGCATTCATAATTTTGATTTTCAAGGAGTTACAAACTTATATCTGGATTTAGCGTAGGGTGGGTAGAGTGATCTGACCTAGTAGAAATAAGGTAATACATATTTCTTTTGCAGACCTTCGTTCAAATGTGAAGCGAGAATATTTTCCTGTATCCACTCCTCAAGATTCACTGCAATGTCTTGATATTCAGATTTGACATAAACAATGTTGCCAGCCGGAGGTGTATATTTATCTCTCTGCTTTGCCATCTTTTAAGCTTTTTAACTCGTAAACACATAAATTCTAAACGTTAAAAGTTGAGTCTACAAACCTGCTAAAAGCCAACTGCTGATAAAATACTAATCTGAAAACAACCTAAGTTTTAGCTACTTTTTTACCAGGTGCTTTCTTTAGTGTTAGTGACCCCGGTTTTTATAGTAAGCTGATGCATTTTACAATGATGAAAAGTAGTATTTTATATAGTAAAGGTTTCTTCGGTGGTAATAATTTAGTGTTTGTGAGCTTTTCGGAGCTAAGTATACACATGTTTGCAACATTTCAATGTCAAGTAATGAAATAGTGACTCTTTGTAGAGGTTGCTTTCGGACAACTTTAAAACAAATGAAAAAATTTCAAAAAAATATGAAAGTGCTGCTTCAGAAAAAAAAAGGTGAGCCGAACAGTATTTAGTTTTCTTTACATGTTTTGCTTTGTTAAGAGAATTTGGTTAGAAAAAAGTGTCAGATCCTATGAGTTATTGTAAATGATAGATATTTAAGCACCGAAGGACCTGATTGTAAACCAAATTCAAGAGTCTAATAATATGTATATTTGGCACTTAGTACTGTGTACCATGAGTCCATCAGAATAATAGTCGCTATAATATATTTTTAGTATGATTTTTAAAGTATTTTCTATTGTTTTCGATACTCTGAATATTTTTCGAATTTTGAGTCCTTTTGAATTCTGATTCCCTCTGAGCTCTTTTATATATGAGCTTAATATATGATTAATATATGAAGTATATATGAATACTTAATATCAAAAAAAAAATTGTGTTAACTCAGCTGTAATGTAACTTGGGCTGATATGTTTATTTCAATCTTTTTATTTAATTCGATTTAATACTTCTTCCCCATTCTCATATCATTAGATATCATAAAGATTATTTTTTTGATTTCTATAATGAATTGTTCAACCAACGCACGACTGGTCAAGTCTATGACTTGAGAAGAAAAACCTGCAACTTATTTCCTCTATATTCATAATAATATTGTTCGGTGCTAATAAATTCGACGTACATTTCCCATTGAAATAGATAGCAATGTGACGTGACCCCGTCTGCGAATGTCGATTCCCCCCCGTCTGCGAATGTTAAATGTTGTGTGCATTTGTTGTTACTTACAATATTGCTTTTTTGTTGTCTTTGCCACAATCAACTTTTGGTATTTGAAAAGTAAATTTTCATGCACATACACGCTCGCAAATGTTTATGAAAAATTAAATATCTGCGATTTCAAACAGATTTAATATGAAATTAAATAGAATGGACCCGAGTAATAAGAAGTGTTGTTGCTCATTCATGTTTCATGGTTGCCATGCGCTGCTAAGCTTTTGCTTGTTTTGATTTCCACCCACATACGCTCATTATTTCGCTTCTATTTTTGGCATTCCTCCAATGGCAGCAACACGGGAAAAAAACGGAAAAATACGTGAATTTTGTGGAAAATGAAAGAATCTAAACAAACTAATTGAGAAACTTTCCACAACCCTGTGGTGTAGTTCGAAAAAATAATATCAAATATTTCCATGCTTACTTTTGTGCCTCTTTGTTATCGTCTGATTAAAAAATGTTAGATAGTATGGGAGAAGGAAGAAGTAATATATGTAAGTATTTTCAAATATTTTTGTTCTACTCTAACTTCGAATGGCATTAGGCTAGGTTTGTATGGCTAGGATTAAAATTCAAAGGAGAGTAAGAGAGCAAAAAAGACTCGAGGACAGATGTATAATATGCAATAACTCACGAATAACTTAGATTACAAGATTGTCTGATAGTTTTAAATACTTGAAATATCGTTTGAGAAGAGTTGCTTAAAGAAAGATCATACCATTCCAACAAACATTGAGATTAGTTATCGATCAGAGTATAATTCGAGAACTACTCCTGTTTCACGTGCATTGTAAAATTACTCAATAAACAGCCCAGCATCATATCGATCTCAACGATCTCACCGTTCCTGACGAAATTTTTAATTCGAAAGCTAACGTATTTCTCTACTAATGTACAGTCAAGTGAAAAATAATAGGGACATATTTCGATATGATAATAACGATAAAAATCGTTATTCATTTAATATATAATTATATTTCATCATATAATTAATACCTTTATCGATTATAGATGTTTAAAATCTACAATATTGCAAAAAAATTATTTAGTCAACTTTCGCGTCGAATAATGTTTTTTTGCTTTTTCGACATCCCAGCAAGAAAATAAGTAACAATTTTCTGGCCAATTTTTTTTTGTATTAAACCAGGGTACGGTTTTAAAATATTTGAATGTAGAGATGTTCTTATTATTTTTCACATGCCTGTATATTTCAAATAAATATATAAAAATAAATCTTTTTATTACAATTAGACTCAAACATAATATTAAATGAAATCTAAATATATATATAGCGAAGCATCCTAATTTTAGGCGGCTTAATCGTTTTTTAATGAAAATCTGAGAAAATCTCCGAAAATGCTAGAAAGTACCGTAAAACACTGTACCATTGCGATGACAGCTGGTTTCACTACATCGAGAAAATTTATTAAAATGGTTGACAAGCACAATCTTGACTTTGTCAAGATTGTTAAATCGGCTCGAAAAGTGTCGTCATAAGAATGAAATAAACGCTTACAATGGTTTGACTGCAACTATCATAAAAACTGCCTACAATACACCAATAGACTAATATCTTTAGTAAACATATGTATATAGCTATTTAATGTATTATTCCTTGGCTTAAAATATGTCATATTATATATATATAATATAAAAAAAAACTTTATTCCTCAATACCCTAAAGTGTACGGAAACTGTTGAAAATGCAGAGAAGTTTTAGTGCTTAGAACTGTGCGAAAGTTGACTGCAATAATGGCAAATCCCTCTAGCTTTATGAAACATTTAAGCTATACATGGGCACAAGTGCTTAAAATAACGTGTTGAAACATAAAACATGGAATGGTCAATGCGGAGCCTTCCATACCGTTTCAATTTCCCCTTGGTCATGAATGCCTTCGTATATGAGAGCGAGCTTTATACTTCATAATTAGATATTCTACGCATGTTTTCCTCTACTTCAGAAGTAGATTAATTATTTTACCTGCCAAGGATTTTGCAGCACTTTAATAAAATAATTCAATTAGTTAAAATACAAGTGGTGTCTCAAGGAAGCTGCAGCGAAACGAAATGCGAAAGTGAAACAAGTGGTTGCGGCCTGTGTGCAGAATTTTTAATTAAAGCATGTCGACCGGTTTAGTCACAGTTGGTGTATATATAGTGGGGTTCAAAAATATAGCGGCAGTTTTGTGGAAATATATTAAAAAAACTTTTATAATATATCTAATTTAATTCTATATTTTGTTGTTAATATAGGAATTCGAATGCATTCTTTCTTATTAAGACTTTATACTACAGTTATGCCTGATATGATATGATATGATGAAATAAGATAGTTGTGTTGTTAACACCGTACTTTATATGTGGGAATATCACTTGAGGCTTTAATAAAAATAAATACACGCATGGCCAACATCTGCGTTTCCTGAAGTCAACCAACTTTCGATACCTGCCTATCCCCATAGCAACCTTCGCATTAAAGCTTTCAAGTTCTCTACCATAAATTTACCTGTGTTTCGTGCAGCTCTCCACAGTTTTTCGGGACGGGATTGTGATCCGTGAATCGTTAAGACATTAACTGATGATAAACCCACAAAAAAAAATTGTTGTGTGTTCAGGTAGGCCGGCTCAGAGTTTATTTGGTACCATAGCTTCTTCAATTATTTCAATATAAAGAAATTGATGCTTGAAAGGCAATGTTTTAGATTAGTATTAACCCTCACACCATTAAAGAAATTACCACCATGTTTTACTGCCTTTATCGTATGCCTCGGGCCATATTTGGTTTTCTTTGGTATTCCGGGCATACTCTAGATCAAATTCCATCCTTCTGGCGACGTTGTCTTTACAAAGACTACTGAATTGGCGAGTAACTCAAGTTTTATTTTTGATTCCCTAGTGTTGAATTTTGGACTCCACCTAGCTACAACGTTTCGGTCTATAGAAACACTTGTTGCATGAACAGTTACGTTTCGCAATTATTTTTCATTTTAAATAAATTTAGTGCAAGCACTTCGCATTTATTTTAACAAATCGAGGGAGTTTTCTCTTTTCTCGAGAGGTATTAATAACTTTGGGCAGCTTCGTAAAAATGGATGTAGGGCTATTCTTTTTTTGAACACAACTGTACATATAAATCAGCGGTAAACGTGAACCAGCAGCACTATAGACTCACCTGTTTTCCGTCAACAACAACAAGAGACGTTTCACCCAAAATTTTGTGAATTAATTCACGTGCAAATGCACTCACACACGCGTCCCATGCAACAGCTTGCACGAGAGCAATTCTCGTACGAACTGCGGGCAACAACAAACAATTATTCATTACACATGAATGCGTCACTACCGAGTTTTTGTTGTTTTTTCGTGTTATGCTTGATGTCAAAATGCCAACGCACATTTAATTAAAATTTATAAATTCCAATTTAATTGCAAAATACTCCATACAATAAAATAAATAAAAGTCAGAACTTAACGAGTGAAATATCAACGAACTGAATCGAAGTGTAATGAAATGAAATGAAGCGAAGCGAAATGTAATCAAAGTGTTTTTATAAGCACATTGACCTCAAACTGTTTACGGTTATATGCATACATAC
Organism: Bactrocera minax; assembly: GCA_021498325.1. Lineage (NCBI taxonomy): Eukaryota > Metazoa > Arthropoda > Insecta > Diptera > Tephritidae > Bactrocera > Bactrocera minax. Next base: position 1,873,853 of record JAKEEE010000054.1, on the reverse strand, counting down.
ATATTTACATACATACAAAAACAAGAATATTTAGTCAACTGCAGTACGAGTTAAGCAACGCAGCAAAGTGTGTCTGCCTGCATGTAATACACATATATCACTAACTATCAGTATGACGGACTAGCGGTCGAGCGTCGACTTTCGCATGAATGATGATGACGACGTGGTGGCGGTTCGTTGATAATGACAATGCTGGTTGTTTTACAAGTCGTTACTGTCTGTGTTCGACAGCGAGTGGGTGTGCAATTATTGAGGGATGGGGTTTTGTGAAAATTGTGATTTGGTGAAAAACGAATTGATCTAGACCGATTTCTTTCATATTTAGCGCGAAATCACATTGTGTTTAAGAAAACATATCCACATAATTTCCGTAAAATATCACACATATTGACCAACATAAACGGTTTGAAGTCAGGAGGAAACTCGGGAATTCTCATATCGGGCATTTTTCGGATAGAGAAATATCTGCACTGATCACATTAACTCTTGTCATTATACAAGTATATTAGGAATATGTTTTCACGCAGTTTTGTGAAGATAACTCGCACGGTGACCGACATATTCGGCATAAAGTCTGCTAGAATAGCAGAAATCATATGTAGTATATGGGAGCTGGGATAATTCGTTGACCGATTTCACGCATTTTCGGCAGTAAACTATGGTATATCCAATATTACACGTTAATTTTATTTTGCTAAAACATCTTACATATTGACCGAAATATATGGTATAAAGTCTACCCTGAGGTCGAAAATCCGTATATTAGGTGCATGGAGGCTAGGGGAAGTGCTTCTCCCGATTTTATCCATTTTAAGCACATGGACAAGCTGTTATCAGAAAAATACGCTGTCTGAATTTCAAAGAGATAACTCATATATTGACCATTATATATGGTATAAAGTCTACAGGAAGGTTGAAAATCCGTATAATAGGTATATGGGGGCTAGGGAAAGTATTTAACCGATTTTCCCAATTTTGAGTACAAAAGCACATTTTTATCATGGAAAGATAATCCTCCAATTTCATTATATCTTACAGTTTTCCCGATATTTGCGATGAAAATTCGGAAAGAGGCACTGAGGTCCTGATATTGGGTATTTGGTGGCTTGAAAAGTTATAATCCGATTTCTTCTATTTTTACGCATAAGATGACATATCCTGAAGGCACTATTTGAACAAAGTTTGATTTTCATATCTTAATTGCTGCTCGATTTATCTAATTTAAAGTGAAAGGATCAGATGAAACTTAAAATTGTGTTATATGACTACTTCTCATGGTTTTTATCCGATTTCGTCCATTTGCTCAATGTGACATTAGGATGCAAATATAACGGCGCGCATCAAACTTTTTTGAAATCAGTTAAGGGGTTCTTGAGATATGGGATTTCTCCTAAAAGCGGGCGGTGTCACGCCCTTAATCAAAACTTTGGACGGATTGCTATGCAACCCTTCCGTATCATATTTTGTGCAAGATTTAATGTTTCTAACGTGTTTGTTCAGCGAGTTATCGCACTTTTAGTAATTTTCAACATAACATTTGTTTGGGAGACGAGCGTGGTTATTATCCGCTTTCACTCATTTTCTCAGTATGTAAAGGGATGCTAGAGAAACTTACCCAGAACAAATTTGATTGATATGGCTTAAACGGTTTCCGAGTTATATACATATATTAAACCTATTGGGGAAGGGGCGGGCCATACCCACTTTTCAAAAGTGTCCGCCCACAGATGCCCCACCCTACTAGGATCCTCTATAGCAAATTACACGAATTTGCTGGTTAGTTATAGCTCTTTATCTGCTTTCGATAAATGGCATTTGTGGGCGTGGCAGATGTCCCATTACGCCCATCTGCAATACCAACCGTCTTACGGTGACAAAGAATACGTTTACAAAGTTTCATCAAAATACCTTAATTCTTACTAAAATTATCGCTTGCACGCTCGGACGGACGGACAGACAGATAGTCACTCGGATTTCAACTCGTCTTTTCATCCTGATCATTTATATATATATATATATGTATCTAACTCGTTTAGTTCTAGGTGTTACAAACAACCGTTAGGTGAACTAATATGCTCTGTAGCAACATGTGTCAAGAGTATAAAAACGACAGTAAAGATAAGATAACCTTTGATAACCTTGTATATCATGCAAATCCAGGTTTTTGGGTTTAGAAATATAAAAATAAAGCGAATTTAAGTCTTATGTGCATTGAGCAGTTCAGTGAAGTACTAAATATAATAGTTTTCATACCTCAAGCAGCGTGAATTTAGTAATTCTTAAAGTAAAAATTCTTCAACGAAAATAAGCTTATCTCTTTAGATAACTACACTAAAAATAGTTTATAATATACTTAAGGAATCAGTAATGTAGTATTTGTATTAATGCGATCTTGAAGGGCACAGAAGCAAATTTTTTGTTTGAAGTTTCATGCTTGAGAGATTTTCGTGGACGTCACACACTCCACTAAATGTCAATTTTTAACGAGTATATATGATATATATGTACACCAATACAATTATTCTATCCCTTTTATGATTCTCAACTTAAGTAAGTGGAGTTGCTTCTGAGACAACCCAAGCAACTCATTTTAATATATTTATGTGTATATATCAATTCTATATAAAAATTGACAGTTCTCAAATACTGAATATTTGTGAAGATGTATAAATATTTACAGTTGTACATTTGTTAAAATTTTCACAAATGTGGAGCGAGTATGATAACAAAGATATAATTATATAGATTATACTAACGAATTCAACCACTAATACAGTTGTGAGATATTGACAGTTATGTATACACGACGTATCTTGAAACATCTCCTATATTTATTTATTTATTTATTTGTTACACCAATACCGCCAAAAGAGAACTATCTGCACAAAGTTGATTTAAGTGGTGCTCCATAAAATCAGTTTACTACTTTCAAGCTTGTGTTTCTTAATTGTTGTCTTTATTTCCAAGTAATGTGTGAAAATACTCAGATCAAAAATATAAAAGTTTATGACGGTGGAATTTACTATGCAAACCAAATCCAACATTATGCGAAAGTTATACAAATAAAAACTCAAAATAAACAAATAGTGAACAAAATTGGTATAACAATGATTTATAACATTTTTTTATGAGTATATTTATATTTATATTGCATTTATATTAAGTTGAATTCATAAATTTTCAAAGAATGTTCAAATATGTTTAATTTCATGTCTCGAGCTATAAGTAAGTAATTTCAGCTTGTCTGGAATGACTGAAATCTTCCCAATTGTTTCTCTGAAACATCAATAAATGAGATTAATCGAGACAGCTGACGTTGACCCTAAAGATATCAAAGGAACGTGTTGAACATATCGTTCAAGAATATTTGACTATTTCCTGTTCGTAGAGTTTTTTGAAACCTATTTTGAAGTCAAAGCCAGTCGTACTTAAAAGTGATATCGAAAAGTTGGAAGATTTCTAGAATCGAGGTATGGCAAAATGACAAGGTGACAAGGTGACAAATTGCGACCAGGGATGTGGTATTTTGTTTTTTTTTTGTTTTTTTTAAGAATCATATTTAAGAGGGTACCATTAAGCCTTATACTATAAAATTATGAAAAATACAGATGTTTTTCCCACTCGTCTATTTGTTTCTGTCCTTAACTTGAAAACCCAAATGCACATATGAGCAAATACCGTTAATATTGACAATGAATTCGCATTTGGTAAAGCACAATGCAAAGCTGAAGTTGAAATGTTTGTAACACAAAGCGAACAAAAGCAGACACTTTAGAAGAGAAAGGCATTAGATAGTCAGACTTTTCGCAGTCAATTTAGAATATGAGTGTGTAAACTAAGCTGATAGCTCGCCGACCGACGACTGAACTACCAACACCAATATTTGTGTTGAACACACGTAGAAGTTATATAATTCTAATAATATGCAAATATTATATAAAGTGCTTGCCATGTTCAACGAAAGCAGTTAACTCACCCTCCCGCTCACCCAGGCGCTCAGAGCACTGCACAATTACTGGCTACTACTGGTTGCAACAGGCAAACTCAATGCCTGTTGTAAAAAGCTGTGTGACGTGTTTATCGTGTCACGTTCGTCTTTTGTCGTCACCACCATCGTCAACACAGGCGCTATTAACATCATTGACGTCTCGGCTGTGTCTTTGCATAAATTGCGCTTGTTAAAGCAGTAGCTGAGTGTTCTTGTTGCATAACTACTACACAGCGGTTCACATGTTCGAACCTAGGGCAAAATAAGGTTTAAAATTGTAGGTGAAACATCGCTCTGAAGTGCAATTAATAAAATTCCATTTATTTTTCGGAGATAACTTGAAGCTTGTGTAACTCTGCAATTATGGCTTAGATTCGAGAATTATCTTCAACATTGGAGAAAATGGCCGGTCAAATAACTACTATGTATTCTTCTTATTATCGAAGTACTTGTTCAGCAAATTTCGTGTCAAATTTGTTGTCAACTGACGAAAATTTGTGATCGCTAGGCAGTCGTTCGGGTGAGCATAGAGCGATTCGTATGCAAATGTACCATGTTCCTCATTGTCCTCTTCGTCCTCTTTTCCGCTGTTGCGATCGTCAGCCTGAGTTGTGTGAGTGTCTGGCTGTCTGGTAATGTCGCAGCCTTTCTAGTCCATTGCATGCAAATCAAAACTGTACGTCTGAGCGAGCAGTGTAATTTGCATTGGCTGAAAGTGTAATAAGCAGTTAATTAACGTACATACCGTTATTGCATACACAAACACATTCATAGATCGGTAGAAATATGTACGTACATGCTGTCAAAATGTATTTTGCCTAGACGCTTTTGACGTTGACGAGTTTTCGCAATTTCTTTACATATGTGATTACGATTTTATTATCATTAAGTTATTATTTACTGCCGCGTGATTGTCAATTTGTTTTTGTTTTTTATTTAATTTTATTAATGATCAAACAATTTGCCCATGCTATAGGGAAAATGACGAATTAATCACCGAGGCAATTACGTTGTCCATGGCTATAATGTTCTGCAGCATATTTTGATATATTATATGTAGTATTTGCCGTTATTTAGCTTACCTGTGGTATCTCAACAAGTTTTTTTGAAACAAGTTGTCACTAGAGATATATTACAATATCTAGTATATTCTCCGGTTCTAGATTCCAAGTACAGATTCATAGTACCCTAAATATTTTATTCCAATACATACCTATTTCTGGTTCATCTTATCTGAATAAGAAGTTATTCATCCAAATCAAATTTTTAAGAAATATATGTACTCATTCATATTTGCATATAATATTGATAATCCTATCAAATCCGGAGGAAATATATATTTTTAAGACCTCCACCGATTTTTAATAGGTTAAACTCTAATTTAAGTACGGGCCGAGCGCTTAATGAATCGTAAATAAAAATTCCAGTGCAGGCAAACGTAAGCCTAATCTAACATAAGACATCGGTCACCCTTCGACAAATCGAAGAAAATCTGTAATCTGTATCTTAAAATCTGTAGAAAGCTTGGTTAAACATCTAACAAAGGTGTAGTGGCCAATTAAAGATATATTTGTGATATTGCAAACCTATTTAAACACGCCAACAATTACTACACATTTGTTAAAGACTTTGGGGTCACTTTGGTACTACTCTATGACTAGACTTTGGGAATACTGTTGATAAGGAACTACCCAAAACCTGCAAAGGTTGGGCCGCATTTCAAAAATGTGTCGACTATTGTTGTCGAGAAGACTTTGACAAACTTTTGGGTGTAACAACCAGGTTTATTTCAGTGTTATATAAAATATTTGTTGAAGCCTATTTTATATTAATACACGATTTTCTGTAAGGACGTACTGCAATAAAATCTTTTAAATAAATAACTGGAGGGGTAACTGTTCGTATCGAATATTGCGTATAGTACAAGAGGAGCGAAATAGGCAGGGAAATTTTATATAGTAGGATGTTAGGTGAATTTTACTTCCACTTAAATTTAGTCTATTCGTTGTAGGAGACAAAAACTTTTACTGTTTTCAAAGGTGTTACTATCTTCTAAATGTAAATATCTGTTCTGGGAACTACTTTTGTGGTATATATCAGAATCAAATTTAAAATGCATATCATCATTCCTCCATTCTTTTTAAGTCTTCTCTTCAAACTCTTAGCTCGTACCCTGCTATTACACATACATACATATATCATATTCAAACTTCACTTGACAATCTGTCCCAATCGCCAAAAGATAACACGATAATTTTTTGACGTAAAATGCTGTTAAACCACAAGTAACTGGCTAAAATGTGCAAATGTAAAATGTGGTTTTGTTAAATATGTACGATTTAAGTATGCAATTGTTGTGGGTATCGTAGAATTTTCTGCAACTTCTTATATTTCTTGAAGTTGTAGAACCAATTTATAAGTACAAATGTACTCATAGTTACTAAGGTGGATCAATTCGTACAACACTTAACCCGCTGGTAAATTTACTAGGCTTTGACGGAAAAATTTAAGCATTAGAATAAAATATTTCCCATTATTTGACTAACTAATTTAGAATTTGAGATTACCAACTCTGAAAGAAAATCATTCCACCTATGAAATTATTCAGACATTAGTCCACGTTATTTGTAAAGTTGATCAAGATGAAGTGATAATGTTGAAGTTTGACGATGAATCGTATTGTTAAGTCACTGTGAATAAGTCCATGAATTAAGGTATAGTAGGTATACCAATATGGAGTACTCAGATTCCTTTCCAATCGTTTATATTAAAAAATTTTTCAAGCGAATTGTACGAAAGATTGCCAATGTCTTGCACTCAGCAAAGTAATAGTTCAGAAATACCGATATCTATGATATCGTATACTGGATAACATAACGGTGTATTAAAATGTGATTATTTCACAAAGTTTTTCGATGGTCGGTCTAACACTCCCGATTGAACAGTCCCGACTCTTTGTTGAGGTTACGCTAAGAACCTTCGTTGAACTTTATAAACAGCTATTTTCTTCTATGCTCTCTTCACGACTTCTTCTGATAGATCTTAATATCGTAAATCTCAAATAAGTGCACTCTGTACATTCGTGTATTGGGTATGAAAATATTTCACACATATTTTCCCTGCTGCCAGCTGCTTCTGAGACTGTTGGTGGCAGTGTGTTGTAAATTGCACTACTGGGACTTCTGTGCGCACAATTCGAAGCGACTGGAAGCTTTATTTGCATTCTTTTATTTTCGTTGCTATACTTTCTATTCTATGCGCGGGCAAAGCGCCGCTTCCATTTTTCCGCTGATGGCAAGGATTGATGTTATAGCGCAATTTATTTTTCACGTTCCATTGCATCTGTTGCATATCCAAAACCATCGCAGAACCAACGAACCATTAACGCCGGACCGCACACCCCACCATTAACCGCCGTTTGTCCACCGTTATAGCGTCGCAGCATTGTGTTGATTTGCACACAATTTATGCGCACGGTCGCGACGCTACTGTTGCCATGAAGCTAACTTTATTCAATAAATGTACAAACAATATTGTTATATAATATTTTATGTTACTACATTTTTCTTACATACACGTGTATGTGTTGGTGGCTTTTATTTGATTGATTTGATTGATTGTGTTGCATGTTTAGCAGTTCTCGTGTCTACTTTATTCTTTAGCCCGCAGCTCTCACACACGCGATTTTATACAATTTTCACATATTTCCTTTGACATATAGACATATAGACATATGACCACGAAGCCACGGCGACGACAGATATGTAAGCGAAAAGCGAAAAAAACTCCACCACCCGCTAAGCAGCCCTCGTAAGCGCTTCGCCATCCATCCGGAGCTGACACAATGTAAATATTTTGTTAAATTTTCAAAGTCGATTTGGCCGCTGTCATGTCAACAACAACAAAAATAGCAACAATTAATATGCAGCGCTCGGTCGGATGTACTCATATACATATATTTGGTTTGTAGTTGTTTTATATACATATGTACATGTGGACATGTTTATATGCTGCTAAATGATTTGTGTTGTTTTGTTTCGGATAAATTGTATTTTTGTTGTTTCTAGGGAGAACGAGCACACTTAATAAAGCAGATGTGTGTTCTTTTGATGATTGGCTATAAATTTTGAACATTCATTGTGTGTATGCTACATATATATTACTATAATACATTCATATGTATATGTATTTTTACCAAGCGGTATTATATAATAACTTGGCCGGTGGATTTCCTCAATTACTGTGTATGAAATTAATTAATTAAAATCGAAATAGCAAAAAAAAAAAAAACAAATAGCGAAAAAGCAAAGTCTAAATTTTGTATGTTCTACAAAACACCAACAAACATACAAACGTATGTTTAGTAATTAATGTCCATATTGTAATGATTTGTCTAATGATTATGATTTCTCAAAGAATTTTGCTCTGAATTTATAATTGTGTCTTTGTTTTACAAGAAATATAAATATTTTACTTCTTAGTAACATTTTCATTACTAATATTTCCTAATTATCGACGTATTTCTTATCCTTGCAGGCGTGACAATGCGCGAAAAGAAGGGCGGCGCATTGCAGAAGCTCAAAAAGAGGTTATCGCACAGTTTCGGCAGATTAAGTACGTATCTCCCTCATATACATACATACTCTTACATTCATATGTGTGACCATAGATATATCGAGAAAATTTTCGTTGCAAAATTGAAAAAATGGGCACCTAAATCGCAAGTAAAAACACACTAAAGTGATGTCCATTAAAAACCTAAAAATAGGCAAATATAATAAAGAAATCGCTCATGATTTGATCAAGCCAATGATAAATTGTGTTGTGGCTTTCGATTTTAAAGTACCTTATAGTTTTTTTTTTTTGATTTTCATTTCTAATTTGTTCGTGATCTTCGCCTGAAACAATTGTTTTCTCTTTTCTAACATAATTCAATAAAATATTTAATACTTAGTAAGTAAGTTAAAATTAAGTCTGAAATGAATAACTAAGTATAAGCTACTAGTTTCGACTTAATACGATTTATATGCGTCCATTTAAGATAAATTAAATCACGCCTCTAGAATTCATGTAACCGGAACGACCACTCCAAAACTTACACTGCCTACAGAGTTGAATGTCACAGACAGTGTAGAAAAAATTTTATCCCATCAAAAAATGTATTATTCTTCAAATCAAAAGTTTAACACCAAAGTTTTCACAAAAATATTGTTGCTTCAAGGTCACGCTTGGCTTTAAGTAGAAATCGTCTGAAAATAAAGTAGTCATTAGATAATTTTAAAAGCTCATGGTGCAACAGTAATGTTCAAACTAGTGTCTAAGCTTTGACGGAACGGAGTCTCGATTCTAAGGGATTCCTATCAATTTAAGTTTCTCATAATGGTTATTCCAAATTTCAAGCCCGAAAACCAGAATTTTATTTCTGTACTGAAATTTTCTATATTTTTCCTTGCATTACTGCCTAGGTGTGATTAAATAATCAACAGCTTAAAAGATCTTTAAGTGTGTTAAATAACAGATGTTGCGTATTCCGATATTTATGTATTGTTAAATTATGAAATGAATGAGGGAGAGGAGAATACAAGCAAGCGCTAAATCACATGTTCAACACTGTCGTTTGTATCAACTCACTTATCTATCTCTACCAATTTATCAGCTGATCACCAGCTCAAATAATAGGTTAAAAGGTAATCGGCAAAAAGTATTTCTATCTCCTTCACAAAGTGTCATCTTTTTTGCACAAATAAGTCCGCTATTTTTTCTCTAAATTTGATTAAGTTTTGGTCTGAACAGCATACTGGATTCTTAAAATCTGTCTAAATATAGTGAAAGTTTTAAACCTTTGCCAGTTTGGTGAGGTATACAGATATAACCTTTTCTCTAGAAAGCTCTGTTTACAACTTTGGGTAGGAATAAGCTTTTAAGCTTTAAGTTATGGTATATATAAAATATATACTATTATATATGCTATTATAATATATACTATTATGTATATATTAGTATATACTATTCTAAAATAAAGGGCTCATTTCGGTGTTATAAAGTAGTTTCCACAAGCTTGGCATCAATATAATTCTGCTTTAATTCATCACCAAAAAAATACCAACATTATTTAGCTTTAAAGACTTGTCGAAGTGAAGTTGAGAGATAAATTGAAATACCACTGAACCAAAAAACATTCTGAACAACTTTTGTATCGTAAAAAAATACGCACATTGTCTACAACAATAAGAACTTCAGGTCAACACTGAGATGTATTTGCTGGTATGTCGAAAGCAATCAGAAGCTCACAGATGCACTTAAGTAAAGAGATGGCACAACTGAAAGTGGTCGGGCAGATGTATTTGCTGTTGTTTCCTGGAAATGCACAACTACAAAATCTCTGTAAAAATCCCTTTTTTTGTTTTTACGAATGTGGCAACACAATCCTTGCAAAAACCTGCACGACTCTTTGACTGACAAAACCTATTCGCTAGGTTGCGCCTACTTTGCAACCAAACATGCTTGGGTTGGGCTGCAGACCGCTCCATGAAACTAATGCAAACTGACGTAAGGTGGTGTGTGCTACGAAATCGGTATCGTGGTGTCAAACGTTGGCGGCACCCAAACGTTTCTGCAGACAATCGTTGCAACCAGCCAACTAGCCAATCACTTAGTGCCACTCAACCGACTAGTCCGGCCTGACGAAGCGTGGAGCAATAACCAACCGGTTTACCAGCATTTCCAGCAACCATTTCACTAACCGAAACTTGTGACAGCTTTCAGTTGTTGCTTTGTGGCAGCATGGCCACACACACAAGCCGCATGCTGCAAGCCACTTTTAATTGTCGTTTGTCAAATGCGTAGGCATTGCTGTCAATAAAATACAAATTTTTCAAATGCCTCTTAGCTGCACACACACACACACACACAAATAAACGCTAACAGTTGTTGGACGGATCATTTCACGTTTTACGTCATTCACCTGTAAATGTGACACCACAACAAAACGAGAATTAAACAGAAAAATACACAAACGCAAAACATTTCAATTGCAAGCTTGTCAGTATTTTTGTTTGTGAGCATTTGTTTTTGCTTTTGCAACAACCGCCTCTGCTAAAAGTGCATTTGGAATCTGCACCGTGCAATTTGTGCCCTCTCCTCCTCTCCCGTCGATTCTCGTCATTCAGTGGGTTTAACAATCAGTCTCTTTGTCACTCAGTCATGGCAGCAGCGCACAAAACTGATATTTGTCATCTACACAAGTCAATCACCCTCCATGGAACCTTGCTTGTGCATAGGGCCTCCTCTTCTCAGGCCGACTGCAGCAAAAACCTCACTTGCTCGCCAATTTCCTCTCGAATTGCATAGCTGCACAATCAGTGTCAATCGCTCAATTGTTCAAGCGATCAGCTGTTGGCTTCTCTTCTCCCCACTCCTCTCTCCCGCGCAACTGCCACTCAGCCAAATAACAGGGTAACCACATTTCCAATGCTCATTACTGCTTTGTTTCCCATTCGCTTGTACGCTTGTGTGGTTGTCAACGGTTTGTTTGTGCAAACATTTTTGTTTTAATTTTATTTCTCATTGTTTTGCAAAATACTTGTTTATTATATTTTCCTGACTCAATTTGATACCCCTATATGGTTGCCACTTATTTATGAAAAGAATCGGTTATAGTCAGCTGCTTACTGTATATGGTATAGTTGTTTCGCTAAACTGTTAGTGAGTGTGTTTGCTCTCATGTACTCGCACGCAGCGTAGGTGGTGCCACACAAATTTCCGGTGTCATTTTAAATAACAATCAAATTACTGGGTAAATGAGTCATTTGAAATATTTATTTTTCCATATTGAACTGCTACAGTTTGAAGGAAAAATTAATAGCGAATGATTTAGGTGTTGCTGGAATATAGCATACTAGAATATCCTAGACCTTTCTTAAAAAACATACAGTGTACAGCATAAGTGAAGGTACGGTTGGTTATTTCCACTCCTTTTGATGATGACCAACCAATGGGTTTCAATCCGCCTTTATATCGAATTGAGTTGGCAAGTTTGGGATGGGAACAGGGTTAGCATCTTCTGAGTAGTCGAAAACGAGCGGTGATAGAAAAATATATTAAATAGTATTTACAACTCTGCGTCTTTGATCAGCCTTTGAATGGATATAACAGAAACCAAATTGGTCTCCAGAAGACGAGTTAATGCTTTCAATGATTGGTTATACCCGTACAAAAAATAATTTTTCACATAGTTTTGAAATTTCTCTCTGGAAATCTGATAATGGATAAACTGATATGTACTAGATCGTTGAGGAAGTTAATCGGCTGGCATGGTCTTCTTTCAATAGCCAAGTTATATTCCCATACAGTACCGAGACTTAAGCTAAGTCACTCACTCAATAGATCACCCAATATGTATGAAATTACATCCAATGTCAACGGAAGTACAATGTCTGTTCTAAGGGGTTCTCAGGCACGTTTCACAATACTTATTTGATAGTTTCAGAGAGTGTTCATTTTTCCGAGACTAATAAATGACCACTAAAACGAAGATTTTATATATTCACCAAGATTTTTAAAGCAGTAAGATGATTACAATTCTCCGACGAACTTAGTACCAATATCTCACCTTAATTTCCGAACCTTGACTGAAAAAGAAATTTATCAGTTTCACAGAGATGTTTAATGGCTCTATCGCTACCTTTTTACTATATTTTTGAGTATAGAAATGTTTCTCAGGATTTTTTCATGAAATACTAAATTTAAGAAAAAACTTCCGTACGAAGATAAATTAGATATGAAGGCGTCCTAAAACTATGTACGTCGATTCGTACTGAGAAACCATAATTGTATTTGTTGAATATTTTCATTGCAGACCTCATATTATTCGAAAAAAGTATTAATGAATTCATTATTAAAAGTTATTTTCATATTATGAGAATATACGAAAATTAACAAATAAATTCCTATTTTAATTATTGGATTTTCCGCTTATTTGCAATTTTATCTAAATGCACTAAAATGTTTATATTGTTGGAGAAATGCCAAACAAAATGCGCGTGTTTGTTTAGGTGTTTTAGGAAGAATTAGTTGTAATAAATGTTGCATATATTATTTAGGAAAGCCCCACACATACACCTTCAAATATGCTCTGCTTTTGCTTAATTTCTAAATATGGAAATTTAATCAAATATTTGTATTTCTCGGATTGATTGTCTATCATACTTAGTTAAATTGTTATTTATCCTTGCTTTAATACCTGTCGACCACATATGATTACATGTGTATATATATATATATGTAATGTTTTGTTGAAGCTTTGAATATGACTTAATTATTGTTGTTGTTTCTGCCGGCTACTTGGAAATTATCAAACTTGAAATAATATTCTTTGCAATTGCAATACAAAATATATGCATAATTCAGACACTTATTTTATAGCATAGGGTGCTTTTGTAGAGGTTTAGAATTTCTTATAGGAAAGGTGTCAAACCAGCTGTCATGGCAAACACATATGTTTGACATGTATGTTCAGTTCACGTCTGGTAATTGTCACCTAAAAGCTTATATCGGAACAACGTGAAAAAAATACTTGCCTTCAAATCCTCCTCAGCTAGAAGGTGTATTTGTGACTTAATGGAGATATAAATGAGCATACGTAATTACCGTATGTGGAATTCGAACAATTGTGAAAGGTTTCTCCATACTCCAGATTGCGTCTAGAAAAAGTTACTACTAATATGGTTTGTATGCCTAGGATATTATTGGTTTATACCATATTTTGGAGTTGAAGATGGAGTCACTAAAGGGAATACCGGAAAGTTATTCTACACTTTTTGGTTCCCAACGTCTGTAAGTGCTAAATGGTTCCGACAAGGTGCAACAGACCTTGAAACTGACACTTTACCGGGAAGAACTTTTGGTGGCCGAGTCATACAAAGGCATAGGCCTGTCAAATGGTCACATATTTAGACTACTTTTTGTGTGGGTATGGTTTGTAAATGGTCTGTGGTATTATTGATAACATACTTAATACTAGTATAGTTATATAGTATTATATGTATTATTATATAGTATATATATATATATAGTATATACTAGTATAGTATGTATATATACTAGTATACTATATACTGTAGTAAAGTATTACAAATAAAAAATCCATACCTCTAAAACACCCTTTATTACTTGTCACCACAATAAGACGTTGAACAACCTCACACAGCCATGTATTCTCTAATATTTGTACACTTAAAACTTATCAGTCATTCAAGTCAGTCAAGTAAGTGGCTTGGGCTAATAGAATTGCTGACCTCTTCATTTGCAACTTTTTTCAATGGTGCACTTGTTTAACCTACAAGTAATAGAAACACACAAGCAAAGCAAGTGAACAGACTGCAAAATGCTAATTAAATTTTTTTAAAACATTATATTATATAATATATCAACTGGAATTACCCTACCAGAGAAATAAACTGGTTGTGAAATTACTTCACAACTGTTACGTATTGTCCTACTAGGCAGCCAACTGTCTCTTCCCAACTCTTCTATATATGTAACAAATAACTTTATATAAGGTAATATCTTATAAGTTGTGTCGGATTGAGCATTCCATACTGATTTTGAAATACTATACACAAAAGAACCTAGCTGTATTAGTTATAGATTACAACCGAAGTGGCGAGAAAAATATAAAAATTTTAGTTAATACTGTATTTTTACTGCATTAAAACAAAACATAACGAAAATCATAAATAAGAAATATAATTTCTATAAGTCAAAATAATTCCTTAATAAATCGCTTTATATTTGGTACAAGTTATATTTTTTTTTGACTGCTTTATTTTCGGTTCAGAAGTTCTAGTTAGAAAACCAGCTTTTTATGACTATTTCAATTTTAGTGCTAATACATAGATGGGTAAATGCATACATATATTGCTAACAAAAATGTTTAGCTATGTTTATGCTTTTGTCAATCCTTTCCCTTCTCAACTTCTATTGACTTCAGTGACACTGCTGATTGCCAGGGAAACATACAATAAACTAGAGATAGACTAAAGATTAATCGCATGTGTTTGCCTTTTGCTGGCCTATTATTAATGATATAATGCATGCAAAATGTTATTGAAAGAAAGGAAATAAATTTGCACGAAAAAGATGCCAGCTTTTCCTCAAGTGGCCTTATCACGCCGCACAGACAGCTGCAATAAATCAGTCATGCTTTGTTATGAAACTACGTATCTTGTATGAGGCTCGTATGTATAAATGTATGTTATAGACCCATTGGACTGTTACTGATAAGACGGAAAATTTTACATATGTACAATCTATACATATACAGTTGTCACAAAATAATAGCAGTGAAAAAAGAAAACTCAGAAATGTTTTAAACTTTTGACAGAAATTATGTCCATGGACGATATACTTTAATCGAACGCAAACAAAATTTAAGATTGCAAAATTTATTTAACAATATCCCATATATTAGATAGTAATATTATCTAACCTCATCAAAAGTACATACCATTAGTGAATTGACACCGCTATGTTTAACGGCTTTTGCTGCAAATTTTTACACACTAAGAAATAACTAGATTTTGGACTCGTCTAACCATAATGCGGAATATGGATAAATGATCAATTCGTAAATCAATAATAACAAATTTAAAATAATACCAGAATATGCACATTTCTTGATTAGGAAATATCTGAGACCCATGTTCTTGTAATACCAAATGTATTAGCACTGTACTTACAGCCCTATTGCGGAAGGCTACTCATACTCACACATACTCCTATTATACTTGCGTTGGATACTATAATAGGATTTTACTTACTCGAAAACGCAGATAACAACCCCGAGTGTACATTTTTGGAAAGCACTGTTCAAAGTATTTGGCAGCATTGCTCAAATTTGTTACATAAATGGTAAAATGAAACATAAACAAATGGAAAATAATGACATTCATTAGAATTTAAGATCGTTTAGTAGATTTGAATTAATTTGTACGTTAGACGTGAAATTACTATATTTCTGTGCGTTAAATTACTTAGTTTTTCAAGTTGGTTATTACTGACAAGTTTAAAGAATCTCAAAAATTATTTATCAACTACCAATTTATAAGAAGGCAGCTTTTAAACACAATTACTACAATAATAGTTATTAGTTTAATCATATCAATAGTTCTTGGATATGGACATTTCTTCAAATATATTTCACAACGAAAAAATTTGAATGTAAATATTACTTGAAAAATTCATAAAGTGTTTAAAGAGCAACGGTTTTTTGAAGATCAATCAGTCAGAAACAATCTAAAATTAATGAGAAATAAAGTATACATATATTCCTTCAATAGGTGTATTCAAACTTATATTCATATATGAATGTATTCAAACGGCAAAATTCGCAAAATAATGTAGGTAACTGCTCAAGATCAATTTCTTGATTTTAACATTTTTGCATACTATAATATAACAAGGGTGGACTATAATCGATAATATACATAACGTGGCTACTGTTACTCAATTGCCTGCGGTAGGTAGTTGATATCCACTCGTAATGTAATTTTTGGTATACTGTTGTCGAAGGGCAACTATATTCGCGTTATTATAGATACGTAATGGAGGTGTTACATGAATTCCCAAAAAGTTACACATGCACATACAATATACAATTTTGCGCACAATTGTATTTCTATGTGGCGCATACGTACGCGATACCGTTGCTGCATATGTGACGAATAAAAGACAATCAGTTGACATGATGGAACTATGGATTAAAATTCGTTTAGCCACAACATGGAAACAAAACATTAGACATGTTCTTCCAATTCTCTTGACTGAAGTGATAAGAAATTTTGATGACTGAAAATATTCTATCTTTCGTTATTAAACACTGACGTAAATAAATCGAGATATAACAATGCCAGCTCTATCATAATGTGATAAAATCTTTCATGCTTCACTATTTACTCATTTCTTATCGTATCCGAAATTTACAAAAAGAACGGACTAAAAGAATAAATATACTGGAGTTATGTATAAGGCTGTATAAGCTGTTTCGATTTTCATATTAATGCTTTTCAAACAGTATTATTTAAGCAATAAGTACAGTGAGGGCCTAAAGTTTTTGCACTTCCCAAACCATCAAAAATTTCTAGACAAATGAGATAATAATGGTTTAGTTATCATGAAAGTACGCAATTATGGGTTTAATTTTTTAAATTACAACATGTATATACTCCATATATATATAGAGAGAGAGATATATAATATTGTCTAGAATACTATATCTATATTAACTATTTAGAATAATATACTATATACGTACTTAACTGTTTTGAATATATATTGAATATAAATCTGTAATATAAACGGTGCTTTAATAACTCATGAGATATTGAGTTGTTGTTAAAAATTTAAATTTTTGTCGACAAACCAATATGTTCGTGAGAGATAAGCCTGAGCAAGAGCCTGAGAGATAAAACTATTTGACCAAACATTTCACGAACTTAATGAGTTCTACGTGAACTTATTGCTTCATTTTACTGAGCCCAAGGTTGCGGTCTAAAACCTCTGAAATTCTGTAACGCTGAGGAAAATTCAAATAACCTGACAAAATGCTTTGTATTCATTTCCATATTTAATTTTCCAAAAAATATGGACCAAGAGCGCTTCTATAAAATTATGAGGTACCTGGATGATTACGGTCAATAGAAACCTGCCTATGTTCTTCATTATTGTAGGTATGAATATAAACGACCCAACTCCGTGAACTTAGGAAGAATAACCTCAACTTTCTCTTTCTGCCGTTCCGAATGCTGTAATTAGGGCGAATTTGAAACCGTGCCCCGAGTGGTGTCAACTTTGGACTGATCAAGCTTATGCGTGTAGTTGGCATGAGTATTTATTGGCGAAAGTGGAAAATTATTTCAAAGTCTTTGGAAATAATCGGGCTTGTGTTTAACAGCAATCGAGTGTGACGTTTTGAAATTTAAACTGATTTGGAGGCCCTTCTGGTGCCCACTAAGTGTTATTCTGGTTTGCTTCCGGTTTTCTAAATCAATGCTTCCTTTACCTTAGTCAAAAAGAAAATACTTTACATCTTGTCTTATCGAGAAACTTATCAGATCTGCGCTTGTCATTCACACAGTAAAGATTGTTGTAGCACTAGGATAGCACTATTTTTTTTTTATAAACTTTCAGTTGTTTTCCGAAGTGAGTAATCACTAACTATCGGTTACAAAAACAACACCAATGCTTTTGAAGCAGCCGCTATCGTTATTCTCCTGGCCACTCAACCGGTCTTGCAGTGACCCATCACACAACAAACGAGATAATCAAGTATTCCGTTTGAAGTCAACAGCTGCTGATGCCGACCATGTGATGCCAGTGGAAAGTGCTGGTGATGTTGCTATCAATTGGTGCTGGAATTGCAAGTGAAATTGAAACTCCTCCGCTTTGCTGCTGTAATTACATTACTCGCAATGCTGTTGGTGGTGTTTTTTGTTTTTGTGTGCTTGTTGCACTTACTTTGTTCATTTGCAACGAGAAAACGACACCATAACGTGGTTGCGGCAAATGCGATAAGCAGCAG
The DNA here is from genome assembly GCA_021498325.1 of Bactrocera minax. Taxonomy (NCBI): domain Eukaryota; kingdom Metazoa; phylum Arthropoda; class Insecta; order Diptera; family Tephritidae; genus Bactrocera; species Bactrocera minax. Next base: position 1,855,287 of record JAKEEE010000054.1, on the reverse strand, counting down.
CAGAAGATAATCGAGGAGTGGCAAACTGGAGCAGCGCGTAGACAGGGGATAGGGGAATGTAAAGGCATAGAAAATTTGCAGCTGCGCTTGAAGATTCTAGTAATAGAAGAAGAAGAGTGATGTAGACAAAGAGTGAAAAGATTGCCTCATTGCGGCCATTGCTGTCCAGTAACTAAAGGAGGAAAATACTACGGTCATTTCAGGTATTACGAACCATTCCAAACGTAGACTAAGTTGCCCCTGTTATGATGGCAGCGTTACTTAGTCGCTCTGGGTTCCACAAAAATCAATAAATTTTATTTTGTTTTTCAATTAGACAATATCTGTTTGACTGTAACTAATTTCCCGCAGGGTTGCTCTGTTCTCTCCCGGCAAATGTTTTGTATTTGTCGTATAAAACAAGATACATATATACAGCGAGTTGTCTTTTTCGTCTTATCACTGCTCGCTGTGATAGCTTTGATGGGGTCGTTTGAAGCATCTCGAGATTGCTGATACGACAGTCAACCGAGTTGCACACGAAATGGAAGAAACTCGAAGTGGCAACTTCAATAGCTATGGCAAATAAAAAGCTATGATACAAAACAAAACTTAACTTGCATTCATGGTAATCACAGTAAGAGTAAATAAAGGCAACGTCCACTTGTGCAGCGATAACGACGATGAACGGCACTTATCAGTGGCACCGCTTGTTCTAGTTACTTCAAATGTGTTTTTGTTGTTGTTGTTTGTTGCTCCTTGTCAACCGGATGTTGCTGCCAGAAACACTTAGTCTTGGCAGACTCTGTATACATCACATAAATATATACATGTGCAAGCAAATACTAGTAGAACTTGTAAACTTCTGCGAGGTTTTGTTCGAATTTTGTAGCATTTTAATTTCAGGTGCGTCAGCCTTCAGCTTGTTTGCCCAACTAAAGCATTCAGGAATGTTTCTTGTCATAAAAATATTTCCCAATTTTTCTATGCATTTACCCATACTTCTAGTGGTTGCATATTTTGCATTTGTTGGATCGGATTTCTACCGGATTTCGGGTATGGCTATTTCCAGAAAGAATTATAGGGTCTCATCTGTGACTGTCGTGGAAATGTGGACCTAACCAGACAGGACATCATTTTGCACCATCATAAATATGTTTTATCTTCCTTCTTGAAAAAGTTCCGATATTTCAGAATCATATACAATCATATATATAATCATCAGTACAGAATAGAATGTACGAAAATTGCCAATATTTTGCCATGTTTGGGTCGCAAGCTTTATGGCATTTATTAAATTTTTCTAGTATAACCGGTTTATTGAAATAGATCATTTACGTGGCTTACACACTCAAAAGTTCTCTAAAGAGTACAAATCACATTGCCTAGTTGGCCAAGTGACTGGACTATTTCTTAATATGAGTTGATCTCCAAAAGTTCGGCCCTTTCTATTTGATTCATTCAGCGCTAAGACAATTAATGTTGCTGTGAGGAAACTGCACAATAATGACCAATAATGCCTCTGGCGTTCAAACCAATATAGATAGCAATATTTTTTCTGAATGAAAAGTGGGTTCTTTAGTAATATACGCGCTGCTTATTCCTGAAGTAATCTGTAAGTTTTTCATAGAGGGCCAGTTTTGGAAATTAGTTTTCACAATTTTTAAGCGTTGTTCCCATGTGAATTTGGAAGTTGTGGTAATTTATAAAATGTACTGAACGTAAGTGTGACACTTTTTGACAGCTGGTTTGATAGCTATTCCTTTGAGAAGTTCTCTGTTCCTCTGATCTCTAAAAAATTGCTTACAAATATTTTAAAACAGAAAACTCACACCTCCTTTTAAAGCACTTCCAATATTAGTAAAGGGCTAGTCTAGAGCCCTTAAAAAAGGATCTCAGATTGACTATTTATTCTAGAAGGTAGGAGAAAGCAATCGATTTTTTTTTCTTTCACGCTTTATTAAATATGTATTTGAGTGTAGAAAAACATTTTGGCTACTGGGCCAATCATCGGAACCATAATCTCCATAACACTTGCTAGTAAGTAGTGACCTAACCCCTTATGTGAGCGAAATCGTGAGCTACAAATGTTTATAAAAATCAAATCTTCTTGTCCACAATTGCATAATATAAATACCATCAAAAGTTTCTACACTTCTTCTTCTAATTCCTATTATATAAGTGTACAGAAAAGTATTTTAAAAACTTAAAGGCGCCGACATCTGTGTGCGTTCATCAACCCCCCGCCGCGGTAAGCATTATTTTGTATAATTTTTTTTTCGTAAACATTATCCAACAACAATAACAGTTAACATATAAGTTGTTAAATTTTATAAATATTGCACTGTATCTGTTTCTCCGTTCAATGACCGACATACTGGCGAGCGCTAAACCAATAACAATAGCAGCAACCTGGCGGTTGTGAGCGAGAATCGACCGAGTGAGCGCACAAGAGTGCTTTGGCCAACACGCTCTACCGGATTTTATGGCAAATGTCTTGCACTGCCTCAAGATGGTCCGCTCTGCCAAATATGTACCACATGTGTCTCACTGCGAATATGTAGCGCTCTTGGGGTTTAAAGTATTTCAGTTTGAATAATTGGACGTGTTTTGAATGCTATACAAGCAGCTGTCAAAGTGATTGCCATTGAAGGCGATCGTTTTTCTGCGCCAAAGTTGATGTGAAATCCCTGTTGCATATAAAATTTTGACTTTGGCAGCCAGTCTTGTTCAATAGAATTTTTTTTTATTTTGTTCTGCCACCGAATTTCGTGTTTTCTATTATCTCCGCACATATAATTTTTATTTGCATCGGAAAATGCAACGCATGTATGCATATATCGATTGCGCCGCTATTGCGTTCTCGCTCAGCATGGCCGCCTACAAAATTTCAAGCGCACCGTCACGCCCATGCAATCGTGCGAAATTTCGTATGCGCAACGCGGCATAGCGTTAAGTCAACATCCGTTTCCTGCCAGTGCCACTGGCTGCTAAAAAAATATATATATGTAAATAAATAAATGAAACCCTATAACAACCAACTTGTAAATGCATAAATAAAAGCTTCGGCATTTGTGATTGGCGTAAAAATTTGCATGCAAAGCATCATTGCCGGCAAGCAAAATGAAGCGTTGCAAGCATTCCAGCAACCAGCGACCAGATACCAGACAGTTCGTCAGCTGAAGTCAAATGATGTCGAGCAAAAGGCAGCAGTAACCACGTCAAAGAGATGCAATCGCCATGACAATCACGCCACACCACAAAAATGCCGCACCATGACAATTGCTGCCACGAAAGTTAACATGGTAAAGTAACCAAATAAACATTTTACGAACTGTCTGGCTATATATTTTATTAAAGCACACACATATATATACTTCTACTTGGGCAAATATGTACGAGTATGAGTGTTTAAAGTTTTCTTTTCGTAGATTTCGGTTTGCTTATTTATTATTATTATTATTATTTTTGTATGAAGCTTTTCTGTGTGGCATACTATATTTTTGTCTGAGACACTACCAATTCAATGGTTGGCTTAATATTGTATAAATGCTTGCTACTATTCAGCATCGAACGAAATTGGCGACAGCAGTCGACCCAGAGATCCCTCAGGCCTTGCTATCGTGAGCGTGCATTCGTGAGCATCCTCTAAGTTTTTTTTCAGCTTAAACGAAAGAATGTTTGCTTATACGAACATTTTTCGGTTTTTTACATTTATTTCGTAAGTAGTCGATCTGGTGAATCTTGTGTTGTCGGACACATGATTGAGACAAATCGTATTGACTTTCGACGTTCGCGCTTTTATACTCTCGCAACATGTTGCAACAGAGCATGTTAGTTGCCTTCAGCTAACGGTTTTTTCTAACACATAAAACTAATAGAGATAGATATAGAGCTATAAATATATAAATGATCAGGGTCACGAGACGAGTTGAGTCCAAGTGACTGTCTCCGTCCGTCCGTTTAAGCGATAACTTGAGAAAAATTAAGATATTTTGATGAAACTTGGTACATCTGTTCTTTGTCACCGTAAGACAGTTGGTATTGCAGATAGACATAATCGGGTCCCGCCCACTAATATGTTGTCCCCCCGCCGCCAAATAATGTACATCTCATAAACCGTTAAAGATATATCAATCAAAGTTGGTCCGAGTAAGTTTTTCTAGCATCTCCTCATTTCAAGGAAGGTTTATTTGCATCAAGTTTTGATGATGATTATATTTGCATTCTTATGTCGCATTGTGAAAATGGATGAAATCGGATAAAAACCACGCCTACTTCTCATATAACACAATTTTAAGTTTCATCTGATCCGTTCATTTTAGGGTAGATAAATCGAGCATCAATTAAGATATTAGAATAAAGCTTTTCACGAATAGTAGGTTCAAGATATGCCATCTCATGCGTAAAAATAGTCGAAATCGGATTATAACTTTTCAAGCCACCAGATACCCAATATGTGGTGGATGGACTTCAGTGCCTCTATCTGAGTATTAAGCGAAAATATCGGCAAGTCTGTAAGATATTGTAATGAAATTGGAGTACTATCTTTCCATAATAATAGTGTACTCTGGTATCGAAAATGGTGAAAATCGGGTAAATACTATCCCTAGTCCCCATATACCTAATGTACGGATTTTTAACCTCCGGGTAGACTTTATACCATATATTTCGGTATATATAAGATAACTTAGCTAAATTCAGTGAACGTGTAATATTGGATAAAACATAGTTTAATGTCGAAAATGTGTGAAATCGGTCTACGAATTTTCGCATCTCCCATATGCATATATATATAATAATTGTTGTTATTCTAACAGATTTTAAATCCGAATATGTTGATCAATATGTGTTATATCTTAATGAAATTAAGTGGATCTGTCTTCTTAAACACAATGTGATTTCGCGCTAAATATGAAAGAAATCGGTCTAGACCATGGTCTAAGCCGCTTATTCCAAATAAATAATTTAATCGGTGCCGTTTTTTCTGCCAATTTTCTAGATAAGTTTCGAATTTTTTCATTTCTACGAGGTTATTGACCGATTTTAATAACAATCGAATTTGGTCCCGTAAAAAATTTGTACCAGAAATCTTTGAAACCTTTCCAATAATGTGGATAAAATTAGCCAAATTAAAGCCAGATTTATATATTTTCTACCGTAGTGCTACTAAAAACAACCGCTAACACAATGATGCACTGTGCAACATGTTGCGCGCCGTTATTAAATGGAGTTTGGGTCTGTATGCCAATCATGTAATTCCCATTTTATTTCATCAATATTACCACCCGCTTAATTTATAGCTTTTGTGTTATTCCAGTGTCACGCGATAAAAGCTGTCTGATACTTATCTGTGTATAAAAAAATATATTGCTTTAAATGAGTATAAATCATTTTATATAATTTTTTTATTGAAGCATTTTTTCAACGCCTGCTTTTGAATTCGTCGCATATTGAAGCCATAATTAATTTATAAAATGGAGTAATTAATTTATGCAATTATGTTATACTCATGCACACTCATGCGAATACCTTTTTTGGTATACATATTTGTAGAAATGCTGTGAAACGTAATTCAAAATGGTTATATCTCAGAGGAGTGGTTAAAACTTGTAACTTTCGTTATATTTGGGTTTCAAATAGCGTCCTTGGTAGACGATATAACTTGTTGCATCTCTTGAGCATTCACGTCGTGTATTACAATATTTGACCATCTGTTGTATCCTCGCTCCTTATTAATTTGCACATTTGGCTCGGCTGAGCGAATTGATTTCTGTTGTATCCGTTGACCCGGTACTTTAGTTCTTTATATCCGTATGGAAGATTAATGAAAAGATGGAAAAAAAAATTGTTTAACATTAAGATGTTAATTAAAATAATAATTGCTTGAACTATTTCGCACTGTGTGGGTCGAATTCGTAAAATTGTAATTATTTTCAAAAAAAAAAACTGTTGATGAAAAATTAGATAATTTATAATAAATTCTAAAATTTATTTGCAAATATAAAAAATATGTAAATATACGCACACGAAGTTGTACATATATTCCCGAATATCGGGAGTTATCTAAAAATGCGCTCTTTTAATTAAAAGATAGTTAAAACATGGTTGCATATATCAACCTAAGTAAATTTTTCCATTTTCCTTTATGCACTCATACACAAGCACGAAAGAGAAATGTATGTGTTTCCACTTCAAGTTGTAAAAGTGCTTAGCTAACGGCAATTGCATTTTCTATGCTTACCAGCAGCCTGCGCTTAACTAAAACAAATGGTGATGGCATCAGCCAACAACAGTTGAATGTGTTGCCCAATTGCATGCACAGGATACTATTTTCTGCCCATTGTCATTTACAGTGTTTCTCCGCTTGCCTTCGCCCGTTTTTATGTAGCTTTACCCCGAGCGAATAGTGAGAAAATTATGACTTTGACTTGCAGTTGACACTCATATTTCGCTTCCTTAAATACTTTTTGTTTTCTGACACCAAACTGGCGCTGTCGTGTAACATGCGCCAACACCATACTTTTCACTTGCCATTCTGTGCTTATGATACCTATAAACATTTCACTTTTTATTATGTTGCACCTTGCCGACACGAAATCTCAAACGACCCATTCACCCTGATTATATCTATGTGGAACTTAGAAGCATACTCATATACGGGTTTTTGTGAACTGTCAGTTTCCTTGTAACAAAGTATTCACCAGACATTGTGTGGATGTGTGGAAACAACTGGTTCAAGGTGTTGTCGTTGACGCCTTTGCAGGATATCTTTACTTCTTTCACTGTATTCTTGCATGTAGATACCCTCAGCGTAGATGTTTTTTTGTATGCTTCTTTCACATTCTCGCTTATTTCTTAGCCTCGCTAGCTCGGTTCTACTTCGCCCGTTTCGCGGTTTCCGTTTCCTGCTTATGCTTGTTCTCTATGCTTTGCAGCACTTCCGTCAGGTTGCTACATGATTTGTGTCAAGCCACCTGGTTGCATGTCTCCAATTCTACGTCGCTTGGTTGGTAGACGTGTCGTCACGAACGTGGCCGACAGGACATTGTACACTGAGACAAAGCAGTCGACTAAAAACTTTTAATGTGGTCAAACTTTGTGTAATTATCGTTCCCTAGCAGACCAGTTTACTAATTAACTGAACCATATTGGACTACAAAGTGCTAGAGCATACTTTCTGTCCCTCTCTAGACACCCACGTTGACTGCTTATTTTTATATTGAATTTTCTGATATCAATTTGAAGAAAGAGTGAATCAGTCGAAAACATCACGACAAAAGGACAAAAAATGTAAGCAGCTCCTTTTCTTGTGTAATCACAAACGGTTCTAAGGTAGTCGAAAACGTATTGCATTGAAATTTTCCGATCTTAAGTCCACGATTTGACTTGGTGTGACAATCCGGTAAAAAAAGATGTTATGAGGGCTAAGGGGTAAAGGCTAAGTTCTAAGGTTTTATAAAATCTGATTATTTGATTTATGATGATTTCAATATTTCCCACAATATTTTGCATCCGGGAAATCTTAGGGACAAAATTGTATGAGCTTTTCGTATTTTGGTTCGAACTTTTGGTTCGTATCAACTTTTTTTTCATCTCGGCTAGCTTTGAACAATTCAGGAAGGGCTATTTTGACGAAAACCGTGATTGATTTTCTTATGGATCTTCTTATTATGATCCGTACCATGCTGTGTAAATAGTGATGAATAGATTTTAGCAAAATTATTTCAGATTATCCTGTTTAAATTTGTTTAGTAACAGGTGTCGTATGGATTTAGAGCTCAAGGCATACCTATCTTATCAAAGGATTAATTCCTATAATTCAGTTACTTATAAGAAGGCGTTTCGATGGGGTTTATTGCCGGCATTCCGTATTGCTCTATTTTACTTCACGAACTAATCTTTGTCAGAAAAACAAGCTGCTTAAATTACTATTTTTACCTTTTAAATGCGTTCTGCTAGCTTCCACTGCTTCTCAGTGTATAATTTAGTTTCTCTGATTACCTTTAGAGGCATAAGACAGTACCGCCGACCCACCAGCTGCTGCTAGACTTCCTTCTTATCTACTGCCTAGAGCATGCACCTGTTTAGCACATTGAAATATCTCCGTTATGTGGGTGAGTCTTTCCGGTATCCTGCGATGAGTACAACCTCCAGTCCACCCTGCCAGTCACCTCAGATGTCATGTCTGTACTTACCGCAGTCATGCAGCATGCATTCCGTTGCATCTGAATGGCCATCTTAATGATGCTCAGCATACCGTTCACACCTCTGACGTCGGTCCACGATCCACAATGCTGCCTAAGCAGCTTCTGCATTATTATTATTATTACACAGGAAATGTTGTTGCTGTGTTTTGAAATATCACGCTGGCACTGTGCACCGTTTCTTTTATGGCTTTTTTAATGGTCCACCCTTAGCTGGGATATGTTTTTTTTGTTGTTTGGCATCAACATGATTCTAAGGTGTGCATAAACACAGTTTCTTGAAGTACACGACACCTGCACCCTTGTGTGCTGCATGCCTCAGCGGGTTGCAACAGCTTGCAGCCATTAAATGGCGTCTTAGTCGTTTAAATTTCCCTTCATTTTCGTATCAACTTGGGGTTTTTTTTCTTAGATATGAGTATTTGCTTTCAGTATTTGCCTTTCTTGTCATTTAAGAGTGCTGTCTTTCACGCTTGCACAAAAATTTGAGACGGCTCCACCAGCCTGCACACATTAAGTTGCATTTTTACGCTTTGGTGCATGCCACAGCCTTTAGCACTTTCAAGCCTATTTACTTCGCTCTTTATGTTGGGCGGCAATGGCAGTCCATTTGGCTATCATCAGCATAATTCCCAACTTAATCATCGCTTACCAACTGCAACTGCGGCTTCGTTAGCCGCTTCTTGCTCTCTTAGCACTTTATTTATATTTCTATTATGCTCTTGTTGCTGTGCTCATTTTCCCTTTCCGTAGTCTTTTGTGAAATTAATTTGTAGCTTGACATTTGTCGCTCCATACATGGATTATCCGTCAGCGAAATGGAGTTGCTGATGAGTAGAGGACGACTTAGCAAATAAACAAATGCTCACACCCAGTTATTTGGTTGCAGCGCTGTCGGTGGTTGCATTCGTTGCTTGGGCGGATTGCATTTAATTGCTCATCAACCCACAAAGCGCTCAAGTTGCGCCCATTCATTGCATGCTCGGCCAAGTATCTGCTGTTCAAGTTGCTCGCTTTTGGCCTGAAGTGCCGTTTTTTAGGCGTTTAAGCATTACAATACCACCGCCGTGCACTCGTCCGCCACAATCGTGCCCGCGGGCGTCATTGTTCGTGTACGTTTACGAGTGTAGTCTAAGCATTATTTGTTTGCCTGCGGCTTAATTTTGCCTTGAATTTGCTTTTCTCTTCCTTCCAACTTATTTATTTACTTAAACACAGACGCGGACGTCGGCACACCCTCTGACAAACATACTCGTATACACTCAATAAACAATTGTCGTTTATTTTATTGTTTTCTTCGTTGTCTTTTTGTTGTTTTAGTTTTTCTCTGGAAATCTTTGTCGCCTGCTCGCCTTTTCATTAAGCGGAGTAAAAGTTTTGTTTTGGAATTAACTAGCACTTGTCGCAAATTTACACTTTAGCTAAGCAATTCGACATCGGTTGGCCCTGTTGGGAATCTACTCATTAAAGATGTGGTAAAATTGTAAATCCCAAATGTGTATGTCTTGTTAATTTTCAATGAACTAGTAAACTGCTCTTTCGTTTGGAATGAAAATTTTCTTAAACATTCTACATGCTGAATTTATTTTGACAGCCCTCAGAATCTACAGTGGAATATAGCCTGGAGAATTAATGTTCTCAGCAAAATATCAGAAACACACTCTCTAAGCCACCATAATGACACAATACTCATAACATGAAAACTAGCATGATGCGCTTTTACGTCTCTGACTTCCAAAAAGATGTATGTGAATTTAAAAAACATGTAGAATAATAAATAATGGTGCAAGAACACGAGGTCAAGAGGAATAATATTATTATTAATATTATTATTCGATTCGATTCTTATTCCATATCCAAAATTTCGATTCGGTATCCAAAGGGTGCATTTAGCATTTTTTTTTTTCTCTAAAGTTGAGCCATCTACTAAAATCAATGTGAGTTGTTTGCGTTTTCCGATATACTTACATAGATCAACAAATAACAATCTTTTAAGTTGCCTAGAGCTAGAGCTCTGCATTATCAGAGCAAAAATCAGATGAAAATGATAAGCGTCGCAAAAATTAATCTAAGACAGATTGTTCTGTGTTGGAAAAGGTGTGGTACTGCGATTGAACACTGAAGTCTTCCACTTATTTCTTCTTGTCCTGACATTTTATGTGTACCGGAGCACAAATATGCTATGTGGTATAAGATATATCTGCTAAATTTCGGGAGATGTTCAGAATCTTTATTATACCTAACTAAATGTACCACTACTAAAGACTAGGGCATATTGCACGATCTAAAACTTTCTCAGGGCCAGATTCACTGGCTTTATACATTTATTAGAGTAGAGACTGCAACAACCCGAGGCCTAATAACGTGATAAAGCCACAAAAAACTCAGCTGAGTAAAAAATCTTCGGATCATTAAGAATAAATAAAGTGTTGCTTACTCTAATAGAATCTCATATTTGACGAGTGAAGTTTTTATTTTGTATCAAAATTAGTGGTATCAGGTACTATTTTTGATAGCGAGATCAATTAAAAGTACTACCTTTAAACACCACTTTCAACGAATATCCGCAATACTCCACTTTTCCTACTTAGACGCTCCGCAAAGGGTAGCTCTAACGCTGCGCCCTTGGCAGGAAGTGTTTGCGCCTGCGGCGAATGTAAGTCCAATTGTAAATCTCCAACCAGCCGCTTATCTACGCGTCTAATTCCATCTTCAACAATACTTCATTCGCTGCTTACCGTGGTCCACCTTCAAGCGTCTTGTGCTGGTGATTATTTTATAGGCATTCTCGCAGGCGCTCGAGACATTCTCGAGAGTCGAGTAAGAAGATCTTAATATTGCCGTTATTTGTGCTGTTCCTGCACGCTGGTCATTTTAGGTTTGCATTGCTCCGGCTGAGAGTACATAAATACAAATCTTTGTTGTGACTAACAATTCAACGATTTTCCTTTTTGCTTTCACAAGTGTACAGTTTGGAGTTTGCATTCGTTTGGTCGCTCCGTAGGACGCCACATTTAGCCCCAGCAACACTTCTCCGGTTGACTTTCATTTCATTTTGGTGAATGGCGCTGTTGTCGTTTATTTGGTCACTTGGCTTGCCTTGTTATTGCTTTTGGTTTTGTGCACTTAGCTGGGTTTCATTTCGACTTACATTGTTTGCCCGACACGATCTGTGAAGCGTACTTAACGTCGCGTCCGGAGACGGATTAAGTCTCCGTACCTTCTTTTTACGTTTGCATTGTTTCTTTTTGCTTGCAGCATCTTAAAGCTTCCTTGCCAATGGCAGTTCAACTTACACAGTTCGCTTTTTCTGCTATTTCCCCTTTTTATTTTCGCAAGTATCGGTTAGCCGTCGCCTACGTCGCTTGACTACTTGGGCGTGCTAAAGCAAACTCGCATTCGTGACCACAGACGGATTTACAACTTCAGCAGTTGCAGTCTATAGTTGCAATTTCGGTTTGAAGAAATTACTCGTACGTTGCTTTTTCTTTGCTGTTTTTTTATAGTCTGCTGCATTGTTTCCACTTTTCACAATACCTCAAACATTTTAACCCACTGTTGCATTAGTCATTTGCATTTTTGCTTTAGCAGTGCAAAGTTTGTTGTCTTAAATCAGCTGCGCGCTTTCTCCATAGTTATGATACTGTTCCTTTAATTTGGACGACTGATTTCTGGAGCCATAGCTTTTATTGTCTCGGTGGCTTAGTGTCTCATATAACCTTTTGTGAACATATTCCGGTTGAATTAAGTTTGTGAATACAACTTAATTAATTTTACCATTGTTTTAATTTAGATTTTTTTAAATTATTTTAATTGCCTTTAAACAATGGTTTATGCTGTCGGGATAATGTTCTGCAGAACAATAACGTACGTAATAATAACGTAACGATTTTAGATTTACATACATATATTGGGGATATATGAAAAATATTTATCTATCTTAAAAAATATTTAAAGATAGTATTGTATAACAGTTATATATCATTTTGTGCCTTTGTATAGTTTCCATCAGAGTGAAATACGGAACGGATCTCATAATAAACACTTACCACAAGACACAAGTCGTTCTGAAAACTCTTCATAACAAGCCTTTACAAGACTCATAGAAAGGATTCGAGATTTAAGACTGGTATTACATCCATATTCACCCGAAATGTGTAATTAAGAAAATTCTGTTAAAAATATTAGTCAACTTCGATTCGTCATTTCTCTGCTCGCTATCTTTACGCGTTACTCTATTGCCAAAAATTTACTTATGAAAGCAACAACGCAGTTAGCGAGTGGAATTCGATACAAGAGAGTGCGAATACCTCATTAAAGTGGTATAACTTCGTTCCTCAATGCTGAAATGTTTTCTTTAACAAATTTTTCTTTTGTGAATGGCTCAAATGACAAATTTATCTGAAAAATTATATAAAATTTATTCTAATATATTAATTAAAATTAATTAAATCTGAAAATCTATATCTACTCTAATTGATTTATATCTATCTACCATATATATCGAAATGATCAGAATGACGAAACGGGTTGAATTCTGGGCGACTGTTTGTCCGACCGTCCGACCCTCCGTCTGGGCAAGCGATAACTTGAGTAAAAATTTATTGGTAGCTTGATGAAACTTGAAAAGGTCGGTATTGCAGATGAGCGGAATCAAACAATGGCCATGCCCACCAAATGCCCTAAATCGAAATATTATGAAGTGCTATAACTAAGTCACAGATTAAAATACAAAACGGTAATTTGGTACAAGAAATCCCAGTAAGGAGGGGTATTTGTGGTTTAAAAATAAAGACAAAGTGGGTGCGACTCTATCCCTAGTATTTTTAGTGTAGATATCTCACAAAACTACTAAAGCTATATAAACCAAACTTGCTGACTGTCAGACAGTCTGAAAATAGACGAAATTGAATGATAACCACGCTCACCCCCATATAACCGTTATTTTGAAAACTACTGAAAGTGCGATAGTAGTATTAAATTTCACAATGAAGATGGTACAGAAGAGTTTATTGGGAATAAAAGGAAACTTTTAAGTGAAATCCTATATCTCCGGAACTGCTAAGCTAATTTTAACCAAATTCAGTGCTTAACATAATTCCGTCATCTTTATATTGCGGTGTGAAAATGGGATTTGCAAACATTTTTATACTCTCCCAACATGTTACAACATACTCTGTTTATAGTTTTGCAATAGTCTGTAATAGTTTTGTTTAATATAAAGTTGTGTCAACACCTGAAACTATTGCACTGTTTTTGAGCCTCACAAATTTCGACAGTATAAATTATTCGGTTATACCCGAAATTAGCCATTCCTTACTTTCTTTTATATAAAACTTTCTTTTAGAGTTTTGGTTCAATATCCGGTTTCGTTTCATTATTTTCTAACTAATAGGTCAGTGCTTCCAAACGTTAAGTTCTGTGCGACCAAGTATAAGTGACAGTTATTTTTCAGTGCGGCTAGTCTGCTTGAACAGTTACAGAACAGTATAATATGTTCGATTCGCTTCTCTCTTACGCTTGATGACTTCAAGGCAGCTATAATTATAACTAAGTATTTCTCGTTGAGAGTTTTTATAATTTGAGCACTTAACCCTCACTTTAAAGTACTGGGCCTGGTCTTTACTGATGATTTCAAATGTCTATAATATTTTAACTTATATCTCTTTGATCTGTATCACGCTGTTCATGCATTTGTCTGTTTCCCTTTAAAACGTTTTAACTGAACCTCAGACTGCGCTAGTTTCTTATGCTACCTAGCTTTATTGTTTTGTCATGAAAATCGGTGGATATTTTGTCAATCATTCCGGTAGGAAACACCAACACCAACATTAAATTAATGAGATGACCAGTATACTGCTTACTATAGCATTTACTATATTTTCGTCGTATTTAAAATTTTTATTTGTATGCACTTTTAAATTAATGGCTTTCCTTCATTTCTGAAGGGCACACTATAAGTATCTGAAAGGTAATAAATAAGTAAAGAATTTTTTTCCCAAAGCTCACTCAAGTGCTTTCCAATTTATTTATTACTTTCACCGCTGCAAGTACTCCCACTGCAGCAGTCTGCAAGTGCAATCAAGAAGTTGCGATTTGCTATGAACAGCAAAAGCGTAATTTATTATGCTGGTCACATCAATAGCACCAACAACAACAGATTCCGTTTCCAATGAATCATAAAACGTGCTAAAAAATCGTCATGCCATCGGGACCAATACAGGAAACAGCAGATATGCCACACACACCAAGTAAAGAAAAAAAAAGTAAACCCAGAGTACAAAATATCAATTGATTTGCATTCGCCAGTCCGAATCACAGCCAGCCATTGCAATAAGAAATATTTACTTTTTTCACATTGCAACCAAGTGCAATGTGCCGCAAGCGCGCTGCGCCAAGCACTGACTGCATTCCTTCTATCATCGCCAATACAGCGCACCGTATTCAAATATTCAAAGCAATCATTCACAGTTCTTACCACCTTGCATTACGGCGGCGGTCGCGGTCATCAGCACTCCTCAATCAACTTCATCGATTCGCGTTTTCCATTAGCACTTTGGGAAATAAATAAATGAGTGAATGCCTCGAAGCTGTTGCATCTCGGCAGCTGTTGTTGGCCTTCGCTGAAACGGAAGCAACCGGTAAACGCTGATGGTGATAGCGCAGTACTCAATGACTGGACGCTGTAGCATGCCACACACACCTGATAGTTTGGATTGCCTTCTTCTATGATTGCCCGGCTCTTTGGTACGCTTGTGTCTATTTGCGGTGGCGGTGTGAATACATCGCGTCGCTGCGGTTTGCGGTTATCAGCAACAGAATGCGGATATTCTTTTTGTTATTCGCATTCGATCTTCGTTTTATTCTCACTTGCGCTCTGTTGTCGGATGATATGCGCAGAACGCGTTTGAGTGCAGCTAATGGTGGTATGGCAGGGTATTTGATGCCATCTCCGTAGATTCAATTTACCTTTGTTTGCAGCCAATCGTGGCACCACTCTCATCTAAGTGGTTGTGAGGGAGATTCGCCTTGTTCTGGTAGCATTGTAGTGGTACTAATTGTAAATTTTAAAGCAATGGTTTCTTTTAGTTGAGATACCGTCTCCCTATCATATAAATCTCCAGTATTTCTTCGCAGTCTCGGAGGCAGGGATTAATATAAAGTTTGGATAATTAGTCACAAACGAGCTGGACTCAAAATGGTGTTATCAAATATATTTTACAACATTTTTATTGAACAAAATTACCCCTTTTATCCGAGATAATAACAAACATTGCACGATTTCAGTAATCTAAACGGTTCCCTAAAGACGATATGTTTCATATTTTCGACCGATTCACTTAAAATCAATGTAACATCGTTAACAGGATAACAATTCAGGTTTTCTTAATTCAAATGATTTAATTTATTAGTATCAAGAGACATTAGTGAATGGGGGCAAGGAAAAATCCCCCTGATATGACCCTTTTTCTTTCCTTTGAATCCTTTGTTCTCACCCTATGTTCCTTATGGTCGACGTCCAAAATTATCCGTTATGAACGAAAACGTTAAAAAATTCTCAAATTGATCCAAGATGACCGTAAGAAGAACTCGATCAAGATAGCTCCACTCTAAAGATATCAAAGGAACGTATTGGAGTAAAAACGATGGCAAAAACGCTTGAATTGAGCTGTATCGACTGCATCCTCCGGATCTGTCCCGCAGTGTCTCTTTCCTGTTCTCAGAAGATGGTCGCTGGAAAGAAATTGCCGAAATGAAGCCATATTTTGTAGGAAAAGGTCATTGATACTACAAAAATAGTATAGGAAAGCTGGAAGATCGCTGAAATCAGTGTATCGGCCTTAATCGATACAAACTTATTAGCCTGTCAAATAAATGAAATAGGTATTTTCTCGGGTAGCTTTTTAATACAGATTAGGAATTGTTGTATATTTTGTGTGACTTTCTGTTTCTTTTTTTTTTTTTTTGTTCTCTAGAAACGTCCTACATTCCGTAGGCCATTATTTCCTAACTTGGACAGGAGATTGGTAAAATTGGTTCTTCATACTGTATTCATCCCGTATTTATATCCGGGCTTTGAATTGCCAATAAAGCGCTTTAAGAGGTGCTCAAAAAGTATTTGACAGCCTCACACATGTATTCATATATCGTATCCCAGTTCTAGTAGAATTGCTCATTTCCGTTTAATTTAATTGTTATTTTCTACTGGCGGACTTATATTGGATCCAGAATAATTTATTTATTCAATGAAATTAAAAGAATATTTCTTATCATGTCAGTAAATTTTCGGTGATTCCGAAGCTCTTTCTTTGAAGTGAGTGGTGTTGCTTATTGTTGTTGTTCGATTTATTAATTAAGTTGAAATATGTTTCCATGTTTTCGTTACTACCCTACCGGCTTATTTCCTAGCGCTTGGCTTCGCTTGCCAAACTCCTGCAGCAGAATTTGCAACTTTTATGTGGAAACAAGTTTTTCTCAGCACCGATGAAGTCATACATTTTTGTTTACGAACTCTATGTGGTCGAAGTGAAGCTAAAAAGTCGCTGCTATTGGGAAGCTCAGAAATAAAGTTAAAAAAAAAACAATTAATGAAAGCTCGCAGCAAACAAACAGACGGTCCAATTTCATTTGCAAAAATCCGTATCTACCTACAGTTGGTTTATGATTTCCGTGACATATCTACATCTATATGTAAGTGATATGTAAATGTTCGTATTTACTATTATTACCCATATGCTCATATTCTTAAGAGTAAAACAAATATTTTTTGCCGTTTTACAAATATGTACATATGTATCTCCAAGCCATATGAAACCACACATTTGTTCGCCACATTTCGCTTATAATCAAGTGACAGCAGAGCCGACCGAGAGGCGTGCAAGAGCAAAAAATAAAAACTTACCATTATACGCAGACAGTTGGATTGCTTACAACTTGACTGTCAGCCAGTCAGTCAGTCACGGAGCCTTGTGGCCTCGCAGCTTTTCTGCTGCTCAGGCCTTCTGGCAGTTGGTTCAGACTCCGCGCTATCGACTCGAAATGCCTGGTTGTGGTTTCCCTGAGTTCTTCTCTCTGTGCGTACGGGTATGATGTGTACACGTATTCCTTGATGTTGTCTGTCCGTATGTACTAAATCATTGTCAGCCACTGGTCGGTTGGTTGGTTACACGCAAAGTGGCAGAACTTTCATTTTTCACACATGACATGCAACAAAAACATTTGTAGCCAACGAATGCAGCAAATCGTGTACGAGCATAATTCTAATTTTTGCTCTCTCAATGCAAAACCGTATATGCTGAAGCGTTAATTTTTATTTGGATATGTGGTTATATATCTTGTAAAATAAAGTATTTGTCGTTTGTACACAACATTCTTACAAGATATTTCACTTGAGGCTATTCAAAAGACAAGTAGCTGAATTCATTAGAGCAATTTGTTGTGAAAATCTGAGCGGAGGAACGTGCCTAATGGTCCGTTGAATCGGTAGCGTCCCCGAGGTTATGAGTTTGTGGATTTAGTCGGTTTAAGATTTGCAAATAGTTGGATTCAGTATTTGTATTATTTAATAAAGTTGAGCCGATAATAAGAACGCGTAAGTAATTTGCGCTTAAAATGGCATATAAATTATCTCTAAGTATCTCTGATTATATAAGAAATAAATATTATATTTACCTTACCATTTGTTAAAATTTTAAAGTTTTGCTTCGAAAATAACTATGATTTTTTATAGAAAACACTTTATTAAAATTGTTCCATCTCTTAAGTTTAAAACATGAAAAGAAATTTATTAAATTTATGACCCACATATACCCATTATTTCTATCAAAGGATAGGTTTTTTTGGGTCGAGTTCGTAAAAACACATAAAAATACATCTGAGAAGCTTCTATATTTTCTTAACGATATTACAATTTAATATTTACTGTAATACTTTTACAGGATTCGACATTAAGGTGATCTTTTCGCTTTTATTTTGTGAAAAATTATAACTTTACTTTCGAAGATAAGCCGGTATTAAATAAATTACATATAAATAAAGAACTCTTCAAATACTTTGTTGGAGCCTTATTAGATATGTATATCTTTTCTAAAATAAGTTTAAGTTAAAGGTTATCCATTAATGGCAACGCTATGCAAAAGTATATGTGTGCTTAGTTTTTTCGATAACATGACAACTCTACTCTGAAATATTAAAACCTTACAGAATAGTTTCCGGTTTGTCAATAATTTTTTTCTTTATTTCATTGCAGAATGGTAATTTAATCCTTTAGAAACCGAATTACCTCGGGAACGAGTTAAACGATTATATTCATAAATATTCTCCACTTATAGGCAGTTAGTGTGTTCATATATATCTGTCAGCCATTGTCTAATTTTACAAAAGAAAAAGGGGGTTCGAAATTTATACCGTGAAAGGTTTCTTTAACGGAGACTGATGGAAACTTACCTTTAATGTGCTTTTTGGAATTTGAGTTGCGAGGTTTCTTTTCCGAAACGAAAAGGAATCTTTAATTGTCATGAAGCAAGACTAATACAATCTACATTGTTAATTACAAATGTGATTATTACTGGAATTTGAACAGTTATATTGGATTAAAAAGGAAATTTCAATTCTATTGGAATCAATTTATTGATTGAAAAGTACAAAACTTTTTGTAATTTAGTTCTAACACGTTTATATAGCTACTAACTTTGTATTCAGTTAAGGTTGTATATTTTAAATCGGCGATCTTTGATTAGCCTCCTTTATAAATGTTAGTGTGAATCATCTGCTTTGTTATCTAACATTTGAAATCTATTCCATGTATGAAACGAATGAAATTATAATATATGTTACATAAATTTCCTCACCAATTTCATTCTTTAAAATCAGAATATATGTTCGAGACGTTATCTATCATCATCTGAATCGAATTCATCGGTCGAAATATTTTTTAATAGACCAGCAACTTCAGTGCTAAAAGCTATACGATTTACTACTTTTGAATGTGCTCGTCAGTTTAGCAGAAAGCCCGCACATGGAAGAGTATTTTCTATGAATATGTACCCAAAATTTGTTAATGTATGCATTAATTTATTAGTTATACAATAATTTATCAGATATTTGTATCAAAAAAACTAATTTTTATTAATTTCTTTTATCTTTTCAGGTAAGTTTAAAAGTGGAGACCACCAACATCAGACGGTATATTAATATATAGCATATTTATAGCGCATGTGTATATGGATTGTATATAATTTACATACGCATATATTTAGCAACAATTTGTTGTTTTCCTTCATGTGTGCAGCGTGTGGACACAAGTTTAGGTCATTATAAAGTGTTGTCGCTCACCGCTCGTTGTTGTCATTTTAATATTCATCATTTTTGAAACACAATATCATGTAATAATGGTAAGAACAGCACACTAACTAACTCTTTACATAGTATACGTTAACTCAGCAAATATTTCTACGGACATTTCTACCGGTGTGTTCATATATGCACATGCCATAGAAGAAGCATGAAACCATTCCCAAACCACGCCATTTACTTGGATAATATTATGCTGTCTGGTTAGTTTGCGTACATGGCAAATTGGGGTCGCCCGTGTTGGTGTACATATATTTATGTGAACCTTCTCCCCATTCAGGTTAGGCGTGTCGGATTGTTATTGGAGTAGGACTATAGAACACCAAGGTTATTTGAGGTTATGATGAACAATAGACAATAGTGGAGTATTGAGTTACATTGGTAGAAATTATAATGAGCTGCTTTCGTATTGTTTTAAGCAAAGGGTGCGTAACATATAACGTTATTAAACTAAACAAGAAGTATAAAATATAATTTTAATCAAAGTAGCCATACTAATTGCTAAATATATGTATGGTTAAATTTATTTCTGCTTCGTTTACACTTGCAGAAATATAACCCAAGAATAGGAATGAGTTAAACAAAATTTTTATGTTCTCGTTGGATCAGATCAAGTAGCTTCAAAGCTTTGTGATACTACCATGCAACATTTTCAACTATAGCGGAGTTAGCACTTAGGTATGTGCAAGCCTGTAATATGTGTAGAAAATAGCTTCCTTTAATTGGAAAAATATCGTAATTTTCCGAAACCGAGGACTTTGCTGAAATTCAGTGTAGGGAAAAGTAACTTTTATTTATGCTTTAAATGGACCTATGTTGTTGTTTTAGTACTAAAGATTTTCGAAACTCTCAATTGATGATCATAAAAGTAATTGTTGCAAAAAAAAAAAGACAGTAATATGAGAGTATTTTCTAGAGCTCTTTATAGTATTTCTTATCTTGAGTTCAACTCTTACATCTGGCCTTTGCATTGAGTCAACTTAACGTTTTATGTTATTTGAATTTCTCTCTGGAAATGCTTATTCGCTAATTAATGACGCAACACCCTTTTTTGTTGTCGTTCATTTTAATGGCTTCCAAGTAGATGTCACAAGGAAACATTGCAATAATCAATAACTATTTGATTCGCTGGGTGGGTCAGTTAACCTATCGTTAGTTCGGCTCGTTTACGCTTAGGTGCTAAGGGATTGTCAAGTACGCGAAATTGAAATCAAAGGCCAAGAGAATGAAAAAGCTTTCACTTTGCATAAAATTTTTTGATTCTGACACGTAGCTAACGTATGTCTTTTAAATTTATAATTTCTTATGACCAGCGGTGAGGTTACTCTTGGACTTTCATAGCTGTGCTAGTTGATTGATTATAGGTTCTGTGTCAGCAGTGGAATGTTTAATTATTTATCTTTCTCCTAGATTATATTTTTATACTCTCGCAACATGTTGCTGCAAAGTATATTAGTTTTGTTCACCTAACGGTTGTTTGTAACACCTAGAACTACACTGGTTAGATACAGGCATATATACATATATGTATATATATATATAAATGATCAGGATGAAAAACGAGTTGAAATCCGAGTGACTGTCTGTCCGTCCGTCCGTCCGTGCAAGCGATAACTTGAGTAAAAATTAAGATATTTTGAGGAAACTTGGTACACGTGTTCTTTGCCACCGTAAGAAGGTTGGTATTGCAGATGGGCATAATTGGACACATAAAAGTGGGCATGGCCCCGCCCAAACAAGTTTAATATATATATCTCGGAAACCATTAAAGCTATATCAACCAAACTTGCTGCAAGTAAGTTTTTCGAGCATTTCTTCATATACTGAGAAAATGACTGAAATCGGATAATAATCACGCCCACCTCCCATGCAAAAGTTATGTTGAAAACTACTAAAAGTGCGATAACTCGCTGAAGTAACACGTTAGAGACATTAGAGCATAGGAATCCGTCTGAAGTTTTGCATATGGGCGTGGCACCGCCCACTTTTAGGAAAAATCCCATATATCAAGAACTCTTTAACTGATTTCAAAAAAGTTTAATACACGCCGTTATTTCTGCATCCTATGTTACATTGTGAAAATGGACGAAATCGGTTAGAAACCGCGCTTACTTCTCACATAACACAATCTTAAGTTTCATCTGATCCTTTCACTTTAAAACAGATAAATCGAGCAGCACTTAAGATATGAAAATTTAACTTTGTACAAATAGTGCCTTCAGGATATGTCATATTATGTTGTATATCTTATCACTCTATTACTTCCCCAAGTCCCCATATATTTTATATACGGATTTTCAACCTTCCGTTAGACTCTGTACCATATATTTCGGTAAATCTCTAAAGTATCGTAATGAAATTCGTGGATTATCTTTCCATGATACTGATGTGCTCTTGTATCAAAAATAGGTAAAATCGGGCAAATACTCCCCATAGCCTCCATGCACCTAATATACGGATTTTCAACCTTCCTGTAGACTATATACCACATATAACGGTCAATATATGAGTTATCTCTTTGAAATTTAGAGAGCGTCTCTTTCTGATAACAGCGTGCCCATGTGCTTAAAATGGATAAAATCGGGTAAGCACTTCCCCTAGCCTCCATGCACCTAATATAAGGATTTTCAACCTCAGGGTAGACTTTATACCATATATTTCGGTCAATATGTAAGATATTGTTAAATTATTGAATGAAAAAAGTGAACGTGTAATATTGGATATGCCATATTTTACTGCCGAAAATGCATGAAATCGATTTACGAATTATCCCAGCTACCATATACTACGCTTAATGACTCGTTATTCTAGCAGACTTTATGCCGAATATGTCGGTCACTATGTGAGTTACCTTCGCAAAATTGCGTAAAAACATGTTCCCTAATATACTTGCATAATGACAAGAGTTAATGTGATCACTACAGATCTTTCTCTATCCTAAAAATACCCGCTATAAGAATTCCCGACTTTCCACCTGACTTCAAACCGTTTATGTTGGTCAATATGTGTGATATTTTACGGAAATTAGGTGGATATGTTTTCTTAAACACAATGTGAATTCGCGTTAAATATGAAAGAAATCGGTCTAGACGGTGGTCTGGGCCCCATATTCCTAATATAATGATGTCCTTTTCTCTGGTTTACTTTTTCCTCATATATCTAATATTTTCAATTAAGCCACTTCGTTTAGTTGTTTGAGTTTATATCGCATGTATCACTTTTGAGTTAATTTGGTAGATTTTAATATAAATATCTCTGAACGAAGCAAAATATAGTAATGAAAGTACATGAGACTATGGCCTGTAATATAAATTAATTAGATGCCAAATATGATAGCAATCCAGTGACAAATTCGTCGAATAATGAATGTTGAATTCTTCCGCAACATTTTTGAATATAAAGTAATGCCAGCACCTGAAAACATTTCCCCGCCTCTGATCCTTGCATATTGGGAGAGTATAAAATGTTCGGTTACACCCGAACCCTTTCTTACGTGGTTATTATTTATTTCCATGTTTTGGAAAACTCATCCCGCGCAATTCGAACTCTGAGTTGAATTAAAACGACCTATAAAAATCGATATCGAGGAATGTTGGTTCATTGCGTCTACTGGAAATAAAATTATGACGGTTGGTTGGTTGGTTTCTAAAACGTCTAAGACGCGGACACCATGTCTCAGTGCGTATCAAACTATTCAGTGTAGCAGTAGCATGTAATATTTTTTTTTATGGTGCTTAGGCCGAAGGTCAATTATCCGATTTCAAATAGGTAATAGACTGATATCTAGTCATATTATATTTGCAGGATTAATTAAACTTTCGATTTTAACGAAGTCATCCATGTTTCTTATTGAATAATACGGTTTTACCGGAGTAAAAACTTCCCCCCTCCACATCCGAAATCCCTCCACAAAATTTATGCAATCTGTGTGATGTGTTTCTGACTAATTGGTTTAATTCAGTTAAGAATTTCTAGTATTTCAGTCGACTAGCCACTAAATGTGCGTATGGCTACGAAAATAGTGATTTTAATGGTTGTTCACTCGTCAAGGTGCCCACTGTACAGTTCAAAAAGCCTGCAGTGTCATTTGCTCAATTTGCTGAAAAAAAAAAAATTATATCAGAACGCGGTAAGGAATATAGTAGGTATGTAAATTCTACTGCATTTTATTACCATTGAGGCGTTGCCTACAGGTGCCGCACAAAACCAACAAAAGGAATAAAATAAAAAGACACGAAACCATCACGAATGGCGTGGCGTGAGTAATAGTACGAGTGCTGTGCTGCACAAGTTTCAATAACCCGTCGAGTATTACTGCAACTTGACAACGTTTCCCACGTGGTTAGCGTGTTTGCATGCCACTCGAGCGATATTCTCCAAAGTTTCAACATGGCGTGCATTGTTATGTCACTGCTTTTTCTATATTTATCTCATTGCCTAAGCGGTAATTTGTATTGTTTTGCTTCGGTTTTCTGTTTTTTTTTTATTTTGTTTTAATTTTCATCGCAACTTCTCTATTGCCATAATTAGCTGAAAAAACAAACACTTTGCCTTTCCACGGCCTTAGGTGGCAACTACCAAGCAGGTAGATTACGAGCGTAACTTATTCGAAAGCGAAATGGCAACAGAAAGAGAAAATTTTTTGTTTTAGAATCCAGTTGATTGATGACTTTGCGCTTTTTATTCCAGGAGTATTTATTTGTGTTTGTAGTGTTTGTTTTTTCTTTTTAACGCACATATTTGTTGTTATTTCTGCATGTTTGTGCTTTTCAACATTACCTTGGCTCTCTTCTGTGTACTTTTCATTTATTGTATGTTATTTGGCTTCATTTGCCTTTTAAAGTCCAATATAGCTGCAGCGTGGTCTGAATAGTGGAACAGGTTTTTTCTTGCAAGTTTTGAGGCTCTTGAAGGTCATCGAGTACTTAGATAATAAGTAAATATGCTAATGTTTTCTATGGTGATGCATAACGGTATTAAATGCTGTAAGAAACTTTAATCAATAAAATTCTATTATTGAGAAGTAATATAACAAAAGCTGTCATCAACTATATTTTCTCTGCTAATCTACAAAAGTCAACTAACAAAAGGCAGTCATTGTTTTGTCAATGAAATTGTATACTCAACACGTCACAATTCTCTGTTTAAGTTTTGATTTAAAAGTTGAAGTTTTTATTTAAAGAATTTTCGATCTCTAAAGCATTCGCACAAGTATTTGGCTTCATTAAGTGCAGGTATTCTCCATGTTAAGGGTTTTCTTTTTCACAGTAGTGTTTTGACTTCCCCAAGCTAAATCTCTTACACGGTTTTTTGCACTATTTTTTCCAACACTCGTATTTATTCACCTAAGATACGAGGAGAACGGAGGAAACAATAATGACGATGAAAACGAAGCAGCAAGAGATGATTGCAATAGAACTGGCTCTCTTAACTCAAGTCTTTTTCGTCAAGGTTTAGAAAATGCAACTGATTTAGAAAATTCTAAATTCTAAACAAAGATCTAAATGAAGAACACTTACATTCTAACATTTTGTTATAGCTTCTTATGACTGATTTTATTAAACTTGTAACTACTGAAATAAGATGTTTTCATTACTGAATTGATCTCGTTATTTTTTGGTTTTACCTTTATTTTTTGTGTCAGAACAACAAAAAATTTATGAATTATTCTCGTTTATAACAAATAAATATGTATGTTCCTATTGAAAAGTGATGTAAATTTTTTTCATACAAAACTTGTTACGGTATTTTCACACATAACTGCGTTTGCTTTGCAGTTTCCGAAAGTAGAAGAAGAACGATAATACGAGTTTTCATTGAAATGGAGTTTTTATTACAACAATTCTTGCCAATGTATCTGGTGCCACCAAGCCGTGTAAAAAGAAGAAGATCTGTAATTTAAATTGCTTAGGTAGATAGCCGATTTTATACAACATTTACCTGATGACATTTCGTTTCCTGTTGAGCATTATAGAACCATTATAGAATTATTATTTTTTTATATAAATTATTACATTCTAAGAATAATTGGTTAATTGCCGGATTCATCAGTATTCAAAAAATTATAATTTGAGAATTTCAATCAAAAATATTTTATTTATAATTGAATTCCAACGTAAACTCATTGTAGAAAAGTTAAGAGATCTCCTTCCATCTTTATTAAGTCAATCCCTTATTTGCCTGCTTCGCGTTCAAATTGCATTTGATTTTAGGCCATTAAAATTAACATTTTTTATTCAATATATTTCCATTCTACCTTCTATTAAATATACGAGTACTTTACTCTCTTCTCTAATGTGATAGCTTATACTCTTCTCCCTTCGACGCTTTTCTTAACAAGCTGTCTGGCAGGTATCCACAAACATTCGAAATTCTCAGATCGAGTCAAATGAATGCAAATGAATTTAAATTTGTTAGGAAACTCTTGCGCTGACATTCGTGCAGGGTTGCGTGTGAATGTGGGTAGGTCGATGTGTATTTAAAGTTACACAAATTTCGTTAACGTTGTGTTCAATCTAATATGACTGCCGTCAGTCCTTCCTCTCTCGTCCTCTTTTAAACATTACAAGCAGACATTACAGCAGACAAGGCGATTTTTCGAAATTTTAAACTCTCCGTATAATTACCATAAAATAATCCCGACTATGGTTTTCATATAAGGGTGCTTCTGTTGTTTCTGAATAGCGTTGTTTTTTGTTTTCTTGGAGAAGTGAAAAAAAATATTACAAATTTATAAAATACTTCCTGATATGTTCATGTATTTCTCTTTAAAAGCAGAGTAAGAATAAAATTCTATGGCGTTTACATTTCAACCCTCTGCTTGACCAGCGTGTCACTTTAATCAAATTTTACAAGTTTCTGAAATATTTTTCCATACCAAAAATAATGCACCATAGCTTATGGTATGATAATACCCTCATATTAATATACCTACCTACTTACCTATACGAGTATACTGAGGCGCCACGCTGCGCTCGGACCACCTTCCACCCAAGCGGACTTTGACAAAAATCCCGCACACAAAAATGTTGCATAACCGAATTCGTGGCACATGCTGATAGCAACTCTGCTGACATTCTCCCATTTCACCTTTGTGTGAATTGCACATTGTTGTTGGCTACAGCACGTGATGCCACCACTACCATTGCCGTTACCATTGCTACTGCGGCCGCTGTTGTTGCGGTGGCATCTGTGGCAATGCGTATTTCCAATAATATTTTTACTCCCTTAAATCGCTGAGCGCGTCCTCTGGCATTTTTTCCGCTTTGAACTGATGAATGGAATGCGATAAATTTCCAGGCGCACAGATATTTACATATATAGAAGTCACGATAATGAATAGTGAATGAAATCGATAACAACATGCAGCAATTTTTCGAGGTTGAATGCTATTTTGTGTGCTTATGTTGGATTACTTGTTCTATTCTAAAAGTGTGTACAGTGACCCCATGTTTTGCTCATTTGACTTTAGCGAATGTATAGTATGTTTGACAAAATTATGTTATAGCTTCATAGCGAAACCAACCAAGAAATGTTATTTTTGTATAAAAATTCAGGGTCCGTTGTTCACTTAAAGTGTTCACTTCACAAGTCAGTCCACAAAAATCTATTTCCCGTCGTATAAATATTTTTTTTTGTTTACACAGAAAGTCAAACATTCCGCTTGGTTGAAAAATGGCTTCACTGTTGTAATTACCTCGGCTGGTGGCGATTTATGAGCATATTTCAAGACTGGCTGTCTCGATATCCAGCGTAAGTGTCGGAATTTGATGTCGGTATTTTTCTCTATTCTACAGAAGCCAACTGTCAGTCAAATCGCTGTTCAATAGTGTCTAATGAAGTCGAGAAAATATCACGGTTATCGAACAGCTCGCTGAGGATCGATTAATTCAAGTAAAAAATATTTTATAAAACAATTCAACAGTAAAAAATTCAAAAATAAACATATTCTAATGGTTCCACCGATCCGAAATATGCAATGACATAAGGTGGTTTTTGCTTCTTGGCGATCTCCAAAATCGATTTTGCTGTAAACGGATACGAAGGAATATACGAGGTATATGAAAACACAGAATATATAATATCGACATTGAATTTTCTTTAGCAATTTTTACACAAATTAGTTCATGTAATTTTATATTCGAAAAATATGACACCACTTTCTGTCAAAATTTCCAGCCATAAAGTATCGTCACTTTCAAATTAATGACATAAAAAAATATGTACTAAAAATATTCCTTATATTTGTTAGATCAGAATTATTCATTTTCAATGTTCCTTTTTTTTATAGTCAACGTGTTCCCACTCATGTCGGATCGACCGCAGAAATAAGAAAATCGTCATTGCTTGGGCAGAATCTGCTTTTAACTAAAATAATTGAAAGTATTTCATGGAGAGGTTAATGCTCTGCGAACATAATCAATTATGAGAGCAGACAGTGTCCTCACCTCAGTCCTCTGCCCTCAGCCTCACTCAAAAATATCTGTATATTTCTCGAAAAATTAATTTCTCCTCTTCAGCGATAGCTCGGTGACGGAAGATTAGAGTCACATTTTATCTGTTGATACCAGTTTTTATAGGTATTTATTATAGGTATATAGGTTATATAGGTATTTAGGTAAAAT
Organism: Bactrocera minax; assembly: GCA_021498325.1. Taxonomy (NCBI): domain Eukaryota; kingdom Metazoa; phylum Arthropoda; class Insecta; order Diptera; family Tephritidae; genus Bactrocera; species Bactrocera minax. Next base: position 1,827,125 of record JAKEEE010000054.1, on the reverse strand, counting down.
TATTTATTTCAGGAAATAACGAACTGATTAAGCCTGTAACCTAACTATCTATTTAAATAAAGTAATGTTATCACAATCAAATGAAGAATATTCAAAGGAATTAATTAGTATAGAATCAATAATGTATCCGCTTTCCATTTCTGAACTCCAAAGCACAAGTCAGCAGGACTCACTCATCCTCCTGCCCTAAAGTGAGTTGGCAACAGCGCAGTCTGATGTTTTTTAATATATATTAATTCTTAAGCTCACTCTATTAGTAGTAGCTCGAATGACATTATAAATATTTTATACAAAACCATTCTTCATCCTTGATATAACTCATATAACTTCAGGTATATCCTAACCTATAGAACATTAATGATTATTTCTACTTTTATTGGTCCTGATTATTCCGCCAATCGCATGAGCGCGCCCCATGTGCATACCTCTTCCTCTCAAGACTCTGTTAAGTGGATTTAGGTCTGAGGAATAAAGCCGTTAATCTCCCTTGCAATCGAACAAGTAATTCAATTGTAAAATAAAGTTTTATTTGCGATTTGTAATCTCGAATAAAACCACAGCAGTCGTAGAAATAACAAGGGGAGAAATAAATTGATGCCGTGTACATGCTATATATGACTTATGTGCAAATCAAAAATTGCCAAATAAAAAGCAAATCGTCAGACAGGAAAAGAGGCATCAGTAGAAACAGTCCCCGAACGTGTTGCGAAAAGGGTTACATTAACCGGCGGTGGCGGGCTGGGAGGCAGACAGGAAACCAAAAATCAACACTCTATTCAACCCGAAACTAAATTGTCAAATTGCAGCAAATAATCGAACTTGACGTGCGCCGCAGCGTCGCAGCGCCACCACAGGGATTTGCTCGTAGGGCATTTAATAGCGAACAAATCGATGGGCGTTGAAGGCAAAAACAATATCTCAAATAGCAAAAATCACAAAACTATGCTAGTAAAGTTACAAATGCGAGTGTGTGTGCTTGTTTGGGCGCCACGCAGGACTCTCGGTTTGTTTGTTGGTTGAGAGCAGGCGTTGGTGGTTGCTGTAACAGTATGTGTTAGCATTAGTGTTTGTGGCATGCTCATGTGAGGGTGCGGTCTGCTTTTATTTAGCCCTGCAGCGAAAAGATGCTTTATAGCTGCTGACAAGTGTCAACAACTTTTTAAATAAATCAATGGGTTTTCTTTTATTTTGCACACCAGTGCAATTGTCTGTATGCTGTGCGGTGGTGCTTTAACGAACTGACATATGTGGCATGCAACGCCTTAAAGTTATACTAGCGGTTTCGAATAAGTTGCTTTTGGGGGGAAAACAATAACCGCTGAGCGGCGAGACAAGGGTAGCGGAAGTGATTCTAGCGTGCATAATTGAGACATTAACTCACACCGCTTGTGTCATCGTGGGGTGAAGGATATATCTTGTCTTACCGACGCATGAGAAGCTGTCATTGCGGAAGACAATCAGTGAATGAGTGTACACATATATACTATACACATATGTATAAATATTATTGTGTTCCTTATATCGAGAGCAAGGTGTGTCTCTGTGTGACTGTAGGGATCATTATTGTTTATTTGGTTAACCGAATCCATTCTCTCTTCAGGTAAATTATTTTTTCACTTTTACTTTTGTCTAAACTTCTTGTTTTATGAGACCGTAAAATGAAGTAGATCGAGTTAGCTGACGCCCGACTATCGGCCAATTCATCATGTCAGAAATCCATGAAATCAAATTGAGCAAATTTTCGTCTGCTTCCGAATCCATTACATTCTCCGGATCTTTGCCACACCGACTTTTTACTCTGTTCAAACAACAAGAGAATGCTGACTGGAAAGAAACTTAGCGATGATGAGGAGGTAATCACCTACAGTGAGACCTATGTTGATGTTAATTGTTCTACAAAAATGGTGTCGCAAAATTGGAAGATCGTTATAGGCAGTACATCGCATTCGAAGGAAATTGTGATAAATAGTAAAATCAATTTTCCGCAATAAAAGCGTTTTTCTTCAAAAGCTTCTCAGCCCACGTGTTACATTCTTCATTTCTCTTTTAACGAATGAATGGAAAATTAAAGACAATTCTGTTTTTGTTTGGGTAGTCCTCTTCAAGAATAACTTTAAAGTTTATTTCCGAAACGTCAGACGTCTTCTAAAGATCCTTACATTACTCTATGGAATACGTCTACATATTATTACACTGTCGCCTCCACTTCAGCAAATTGTGTTTCGCCGTTTCCAATCTACATCTATAGCGATTAGAGATTGCTTAGTTAAAACCATGTGTGATTTCTGATTTCTCCAAGTGAAAACACTACACCACAAATTATTTCTTTTTCAGCCCACCTTAATGAGCATTATAAGAGGAGCAAAGGCGCTCGAAGGGTAGCCACTTTAGCGTTGAGTAATGTATTGTTGCCTTTTACTCTTTATTGCAGTTTATTTTTTACGCATTTTCTGTTTCATTTTATTTTCACTTTTTATTACAAACGCTCATACACGCAAAATATTTAAATTCATTATGTTGGCAAATGTGGTGTGTACTAGCGACAGCGACAGCGACAGCAACTGTAATGCTGCAAAGCAGAACGTCGCAATTGCTGTTGCATGTCCGGGGGCAAGAACTCGGTGGTGAAGAGCGTAGTGAGGTTTCAATAAAAATGAAATTGAAAGCAAAACAAGGACAAAAGCTAAAGGGAGACGCTCAATTTATGCAAATTCTATGCAAATCTGTTGCGCAGCTTGGTTTGCGAAAGGAAATACCGACAGCGGTTGCGTGAGGTGCCGCCACTTCGCCACTTGTAATGGTAATGGGTACAGCCATCAATAACCTGCAGCAACAATAAAATGTGCTATGAAAGCATACATGGTTCGCGATATTTTCTTATGTAAGTATGTAGTGCGATTATGCTTATGGCAAAAACGAAGACAACTCTTCACACAGACTCACTGGGGAGCAGTCGCGTAATGTAAAATAATAATGGGGGCGTTTGCTGCTTTGTTCCCCGACACTTTTCTCACCATTCCCCTTACACTTCTCCACAGTCGCTCGGCAGGAAGATACACAAACAGATAGATAAATGTAGCCATTAAACCATTATGTGCGTGCATGCCAATGTCAGTCTCCATATGGAACTTATGCAAAATGTCAGCACCGATTTATCACGCACCATTATTCGCTACCGGAAAACACCCTGTACCACTTATCGCGGCGAATTTAATGTAATATGTACCTCTTTGACACTTAACGCTACCCGACAATACAGGGTAATTTATGCGCTGACTTTTATTTGGGCCGGAAGCCGTTGGCCTGACCTAAAGATTGCGCTGCAAACAAAAAATCTCTATCCTTGTCTTAGAGTACTAACCTTAAGCAGCATGCTGTTAAAGCTTCATGTCATTTCATTGAATCGTTCTCGAGTTATTGGTTTTCATTACAATGAAAAAAGAAAGTTTCGTAAAGCAAGAAAACAGCGCGAATATCGGCGTAGGTCATTTGAAGCACTCAAGGCGTTACACTATCGAGCCGGTATTGAAATGTTGAACCGTTCACAAATATATTACTCCTCCTTACAGTAACATTTTTCTTCAAACACGTCTTTTAATTGGTAGGCCAAGAACTTTTCAGTCCAAGCAATATAAGTGCTCATTGATGAAGCCGATAAAAATCTAAAGGTCGTTCTTAGATACTGAAAATATTCCATATATTGATGAAATGAAATGGTACAATGTTTAGAACTACCCATCCGTCCTTTATTTCCCGCTTCCCACCTCTACTCAGATCATAGATCTACTCACATCATGACATGTTGTTCAAGGCAGAGATCGCTTGGTCCTTTTTCAAAGAGGGACTTCAAAAAGGTCTGCGCAAGATCTTTTGACTTACCTCTGTATGCTCGGATGGCCTTGAGAATACCACGTGTGTTCTTGTCGGCGGTTCTTAATATATTTATATTATTTCACAACGAAACAGACGAAAGGTGACTGCATCGCTGAAGTCTTTCAAGCTTTGTCGGCGTTCAATAAAATTAATAGGTCAATATATCAAATGATGGTAGCAAGGTAAATAGTTTAATAATGATACACCGCGATTTATTATTGAATTCCATTCGTGCAAAAGCATAAAAGCCAAAATAATTAATAGTAGATTGATTTATAACAAGTCTCGTAAGGAGTAAATATCTGTTCGAAAGTCTCTGTCAACACCACTAAATGAAATGGCAGACTGGACACGCGACTACATAAAGTAGCAACAACAAGAACTAAGGGTGGTAAAGGCAAAATTGGCATAAAAAAGGAATAAATCGCGTTTGCAACACATATTTCTAAACTGTGCTTGCAACATTAATTTAAAATAAAAGCTATAGACCAACCTGGTGGTTGCAACGGTAGACGTATAGAAGTTAAATGCAAGAGGACGTTGATGTGCTAAACCACCGAAGGGTAGTCTGGTGGCAGCATCCATATGACACGTGTCTGCACTTTTGTAACCAACGAAGCAGGAATCGGTCCATTTATATATAATACGATGAAATGTGCATACGCCAAAGTTGCCCACACCCCGTTGTGGCTGCAGCTGCAACAGCAACCCTTAACTTAACCGAAACCGAAAAACGGGTGCTTGTAACCATAAATGGAAAGCGTCAAAATGAATATAATGAATCTCTGGCCGGAAGGGCAAAGCGCTGTCCGCACTACGCGCGCCAACAATCTGCATCCCACATTCCTTGTGCACGAAATAATCACCGACTGTGCTCTGTAAATGCAGAGTTGCCCCAATTCGTATCACGGCTGTGGAATCATAGCTATTTGTATGGTCAGAGCGATGGTGACTACACGTACCTATATTATTCGGAAAACGATTACTACTCACGATGAGTGCTGTGTGAAGGAGTGAGTGGTGGTCGGGCAGTTTTGGCGCCCTAAGCTCATTCTTCAACGCTTTGCAGCACTTGCCGGCGGTTAAACGCATTTACTGATTTTAACGACCGCCCCCAGCATCACCATTGACATTCACGTGATTTTTTCAGCAACGTTTCAAATGCCGACATTCAGGTGCTTCTTCACTTTTCTTCATTCATTGCTGCGTTTCTTTCTCATTGCTCACCTTGCCTAACAAATGCCATTTGTAGTCGTCATGCAGCATAGCGTCCATTTAATAGCGCGTATAAAAGCTATGATCTGTTTAGATGTTCCCTTATAGTTTACCGTTTGAATGAAGCGTAGACGATGGCATTCCTGCAGATCTGTTTTAAGGGCTTTGCTTCTCATGCATGACCACAGGGTTTAGCTTTTATGCACACATGCGTACACGCACACGTATGGTTGTCTATTTCAAACTCAATAGCGCGTAGAATATTTTGGGACTTGAAGGTGTTCGTAATTTAATAATTTTTTGTCCTCGTAGGTTCTCTGTCAAGGTTAAAGTATACCCAGGTGCTGCATATAAGACCTTGTAATGCTTGTTATAGCACTCAAAGATTAAGTGAGAGAAAAAGAGCTAAAACGGCTTGTCATAGTTTGCCTCTACAAGGTGAAATAAATTTGGAATACCTAAATAATATATCCAATAATTTTAAACAATTTTTCCTATGCACTCCTAAGTGTTTATGCACATTTTGAAGCATTGCATTCCCGTGCTTTTTGTTTTTTTTTTTCTTTTTGCCCTGCCAGCACTCATAATTTTTTCGTTTCTTTGCTACTCTTCCAATTCATTTACTTTTGCAGAATTCCCCATTTGAGCACAATTTGTTGTTGGCGTTTCGTCTTTTCTTGCAGCTTCGCTTTGAGCAGTTGCATAATACTTTTCTCCTTACACTTTTAATATCATTTATAACTTATGACTTTTGCGCTGGAGCAAACTATTTGTCACGTTTTGGTTATTTACTTATTTGTGGTTGTTTTTCTATTACTTTCTACAACCAGATTTGCTTGGTTATCAGGCAAAACGTCAACCCAATACCGCTGCAATGTGGCAACTACGAGGTAGTAATGCCATTACAAAAACTGCTACTAGTTGATATAAGTTTTCATTTTGTTGTCGATCCTTTACTTCATTTTATCATTAGCTTTTTTCCTCGTGCAGATGACAGTTACGTTATCCGCTAAATTTCTTGGAAAGACAACGGAAAAAAGCATACTGAGGAGTTAAAAAAATATAAATTATGTGGAGCAGTAGAGTTATGCGTGCAAAGAAGAGGACAAAGTAAGATTATAGAAGAGTAAGGACTGTTGCACCAAACAATGTTGCTAGCAACAACACAAAATTTCATCTTTATAGTATTTTTCACTTAACGATTGTTTGTAATACCTAAAACTAATAGGGGTAGCTCTAGGTTATGCATATTAAAATCTTTCCATACTTTTTCTGACCCCCATACATCCATATTGTTATTTGCGACTTTCCGGTTGACTTTATGCCATGTATATCGTTCTTTAGCAAGTCCTACAAGAATGGGTCAAATCGGTTTAGACCTCTCTTTAACACCGCATACTGTTTATAATGGTACCAAAAAGTAGTAATATCGTTTCGTAACTTTTCCGCGCGGATGGGAAAGATTCGCCTTTAGCCCGCGGAAGTGGTGAAGTTTTTATGTCTCTAATCGGGGAAATAATATCGAGGAAAGGGCAAAGAGGACATTGATAACCTTGTACCGCTACAGAGGGGCTATTGGCAAAATGTGGAGTCTCTCACCAAAATTAGTCCTTTGACTACAACACCATACCATACCTCTGATGGATATATGGGTTGAAGAAGCAGCTGGAGGAGTGGGCAGTGAGCTCCTTTACGGATGGGCGAAATCTTGGGGGAAGATTGATGGCGGAGTGTGCTCTCGGGAACTATCCATCAACATTAGTTTCAGACTTCCTGATTACTGCAGGGTATTTCAAACCGAGGTTGATGCCATTAAGGTAGTAGTAGATTTATTTTTCCTTCAGAGGAGTTAAGGAATTCCTAACCTCACTATCAATGGCATCGATTTTCTTCACGATAAGACCAGTATGAGTGCCAGCCCTTCCATCATTCTTGCCCAAAGTGAATTGCAAGAGGTCTAGTGAGCTCTTCGTCTTCAGCAAGGTTAGCCTTTCCCCAGTTTTAGGGGTTCTAACTGCTCATTGTTCTATCGGTGTCCTCGCGGTAAGGTAAAGAATCCTACCGGATATCTGTTGTAGAAGTTTTTTGGAAGAAGACGAGATAGAAACTTCCTTCTTGATGGTCCCGCCTTTGAGAGATCAAGGCTTAAACGCCTCGGAGATCACACTTTCAGACATACCGCTGAGATGGTGGAAATAGAAATAAAATGCCTAAGAAGATTTGTAAAGGCCTCAAAGGTCTAGTTGGCTTAACTACTTGATATTTCGGATATTAAGCAAGATATGATTAAGAAATCAAGTGAGTGCGTCACCTGTAGAATGAGTTAACATGACATCAAAAACAAACGCAAGAGGACACGATTTCATCTAATAGCGTACATTAAATTCATACCCAAAAATATATGGGTGTGAATTAAAAAAATAAAAGTAAAAACGAAAACTGGAAATATTTCACACACTTGTAATTCTAACGGATTTGTAGAATATATGATGTCTGCCTGTACCCGATCGTAATTCTTCCTTACGTGCTTATACCCGATTACATACATTTTTCTTTAATAAAACCCACTGCACGCCAAGTTTTCTCGACGTAGATCCTATGCATTTTTAATAACTAAACAAAATTGTAATAATTCAGTCAATTGAAAAAGTCAGGCGAAAGACTCTAGTTGTAATGAATCTGAATTTTGTAATATATAGTTGATTTTAAATCCTTGGATCAGATCTATTCCTTCCTAGGGTATGCCCTTAGTATGATATAGCTTATGATTCGAGCGGCAGCAAGTTTCTTAAAATATACTGAGAATCGGAGTTGTTAATGTTTCTACTTCCTTATTTTTTGAACTTGATTGTGCTTTTGAATTATTTCTCTTCGCACGTGCTCGGTATGGAAAAGGTGGGAAAAGTATAATGCCAATGTGAGTCCCCTGCCACGTGAATTGGGGTTATATAAAGCTTATATTATATATTATTAATTAAATTTTTTAATGTTTTTATATATTTTTTCGATTTATTATTATACTCTCGCAACATGTACATACGCTCACCTAACGGTTGTTTGTAACACCTAGACCTAATCGAATTAGATATAGACATATACGAGTATATTTATATAAATGATCAGGATGACAAGACGAGTTGAAAATGATAACTAAAATAAAAATAAGATATTTTGATGAAACTTGGTACACGTGTTCTTTGTCACAAAAACAAAGTTTTTCTAGCATCTCTTCATATACTGAGAAAATGAGTGAAATCGGATAATAATCACGCCCACTTCCCATACAAGAGTTATGCTGAAAGCTACTAAAAGTGCGATAACTCGCTGAAGGAACACATTAGAGACATTAAATCTCACAGCAAAAATGATACGGGAGGGTTGCATAGGAATCCGTGTAAAGTTTTGTAAAGATGGGCGTGGCACAGCACACTTTTAGGAGAAATCCCATATCTCAAGAACCACTTAACCGATTTCAACAAAATTTGGTATGTGACATTTGCATTCTTTTATCACATTGTGAAAATGGACGAAACCGGATAAAAACCACGCCTACTTCTCATAAACACAATTTTAAGTTTCATCTGATACTTTCACTTTAAAGTAGATAAATCGAGCAGCAATTAATATATGAAAATCAAACTTTATACAAATAGTGCTTTCAAGATATGCCGTCTCATGCGTAAAAATAGACGAAATCGGATTATATCTTTTCAAGCCACCAGATACCCAATATTAGGACATCAGTGCCTCTATCTGACTTTTTATCGAAAATATTGGGAAATCTGTAAAATATCGTAATGAAATTCGAGGATTATCTTTCCATGATAATAATGTGCTTTGTGTCAAAAATAGAGGAAATCGAGTAAATACTTCCCATAGCCCCCATGCACCTAATATACGGATTTTCAACCTCCTCACTGTGTGAGTTACCTTCGCAAAATTGCGAATTGCAAAATTGCCTAATATACTTGCATAATGACAAGAGTTAATGTGATCAGTGCAGATCTTTCTCTATCCTAAAAATGCCCGATATAAGAATTCCCGACTTTCCACCTGACTTCAAACCGTTTATGTTGGTCAATATTTGTGATATTTTACGGAAATTAGGTGGCTATGTTTTATTAAACACAATGTGAATTCGCGTTAAATATGAAAGAAATCGGTCTAGACTGTGGTCTAAGCCCCATATTCCTAATATAATGATATCCTTTTCTCTGGTTTACTTTTTCCTCATATATCTAATATTTTCAATTAAGCCACTTTGTTTAGTTGTTTGAGTTTATATCGCATATATCACTTTTGAGTTAATTTGGTAGATTTTAATATAAATATCTCTGAACGAAGCAAAATATAGTAATGAAGGTACATGAGGCTATGGCCTGTAATATAAATTAATTAGATGCCAAATATGATTGCAATCCAATGACAAATTCGTCGAATAATGAATGTTGAATTCTTCCGCAACATTTTTGAATATAAAGTAATGCCAGCACCTGAAAACATTTCCCCGCCTCTGATCCGTGCATATTGGGAGAGTATAAAATGTTCGGTTACACCCGAATTTAGCCCTTTCTTACGTGGTTGTTATTAAATTTATTAATAATTATTAAAATTATTATTTAAAGTTATTCTCTACCATTTTAAATATTTTTAATGCTATTTAATTCGCTAGCATTCCACCTTTCGTCATGCCACATTTCTGCATGAATTTCTTGATTTTCAAGTGGGCAACAATACAATGCATTTTCTAACTGCATTCCTGTTTGTTTATTACTCCACTTCTGTACATTTTTCTATCGCACGAATGCTATGCAAATCTCAACTTAAAGATCACAATTTGTGCATAACTCCACATGGCAGTTTACCTCCACTCACCTCAACCCCGAAGTCTATGCATACTCTAGCTTGCATGACAGTCAACATTCTCCACAACTTCAAACCGAGTTTCAAGTGCACACCGTTATGCTTGGCTGATTTTGCTTAACCACGGAAATGCAGACAACTGAAATCTCGGAAGCACAATGGCAGTGTGGCGAATGCCAGCCTAGAAATAATTCGCATATGCTCCTGTTGCTGCTGCTGTGGCTGCTCTTTGGAAGTATGCAAGCATGAGAAAGAATGAAATGAGCAAATGAAAACCTCTTAACGAGCGACTTACCGTTTCATATACACATACTTATATTCCTGTATATATATACTCACATATATAGCACATTCCAATGCGGCATATGTTGTAGAGGTAGCCATTCCAGCCAAATTTAAGCTTGCAACGTTCATTCACCATTCAACAAAAATATGCTAAGGTGAGAAGGAAATCATAAACTGAAGACTGCATGCAAGTCAACAAACACACTCGCAGTCGCAAATTTGCGTGGATCCTTAAGTACGAGTGCTTGCAGAATTCACGGTTACCTGCACAGCGTTCTAGGGTTGATGCGACTTCAATCAGCGGCTCCAACAACTCCTCGCGACTTTTATTCGCTGTCATATGTTTATCTCCCTCTGATATAAATATATCTGTTCGGTGAATTGAAGTCGATAACAAAATTATATGTAAAACTTACATTCTTTGAGTTTTATTAAATCAATTATTTTTCTGCCATTAACGGAATACTTGTTGTTATTTCATGGTCGCGTTGAGTAAAGTTAAAACCCTCGGAGTAGTCGTAAAAATCGGGCAGCTTATATTACGAAGTAATTCATTGCGATATTCGTACATACTAAATCAATGACTGAACATATATTTCTGTCGGTTAGATTCCATTCCGCAAACAGAAAAGATGTGAAATGTTGGAGAATAAAACTATTCCTCTGAAAGCCCTTTCTCTCGCCTAAATTATAGGGCTTTAAATTTTCTTATCTTTCAACATAAAAATTTATCTAAATGTAAAAGAATACATTATAATGTTGCGTTCGCTCGTAAACGGACCAGACAATGCCCAAATATTTATGCTTTATTAATTTACTAGCAAAAATCTTCACTAAGGGTCCAAGCAAAGTAAAAAAAGAACAAAAAATATTTATGTAAAAGTAAAATTCCTGCACTTTTTATTTTGACCTTTTTTTTCTAACTTATACCTACATTTATAAGATAATTCTGACGGAGAGAACTATGGACTATTCAAACCTCCATTGACCCTAAAATTATTCCCCGATGAGATACCTGATTTGTACCAAATCTACTTAGGCGATGTAATAGAATTAGAATATGTAATAGAAGAGTAACAAATGCACGCCGGAGGTCCCATATGTTACGTTTGAGTTCTTTTATATGCAGGTTCCAAGTGACTTATTTAGAGAGAAAGAGAAAGGAATAGTATGGCACTCTAATGTTAGTTGTCTCTAACTTGTAGGATGCAGGCTACTTGAACTTTAAACAGCCAAATTGGGTGCAGCTGGGGAAGAAATCAAAAACTTAATAAATTCTCTGGATTATTAGGGTGAGCTAATAATTTAAAACCCGAGCTAACTTTTTCTATGCAAATGTCGATAATTAGAAGACAAAATAGACTATTTGCCGTAGTGGCGTACTGGCGAAAAGGTTATATGTTAAGATGGTACACATCTTAAACGACATAAAAATATCCAAAACATTTGGGCTAAAGTGGCTTGGTCATATTTTCTATTCTGTAATCACCTGTGAAACGAAAGCAAAGAACCGGGGTAATCACGCCTTAACGCTTGATTTGTATGACTGGCGTATTTTTGCTCGAAAAAACATGGTGAGCGAAGTTTTATTGATCTCGACAAAAATCAGTCAAAAATTAACTTTAACGCTTATATGTATAAGAACTTTCCAAAAAAATTTTTGGTTTACCGTACGTATTTACCGTACATATTTATCGAATGCAAGTACGTCAATATCCTTTTTATATATAATGTATATACCATTATAGATTACAATAAGGGCATTCTTAACTTGATTAGTTCTTTATAATAAATGTTTATTAGCATAGTTACTGCTAATAAAAGCTGATTTCACTGAAAGTAATTGCTACCTGACAAATTCTACTAAGTGTATTTTGTGGTGGAGTTAAATACAGACACTTTTTAATAGTTGATTGCAAGCATTGATGCCTCTGCTGAAAGTAGATCCTTCTGGGTTAGCAGAATGTGTCATGCATCAGCTTGTTGCACATCATGTCGACAGCTTTTATAGACGCAAGCGCAAATTTACATATGTATATGCCTACAATTATTTGCATGAAAATTACACACAGCACATATGTGTTTGCATAATTTAATGGTTGCCTTTATCCGTTTGGTTGTGTGTTGCGCGTGTAGTTAGCATTTGAGTTGTTGGCGCGTCTAGGCTGTGTGAAATGGCTGGTTGTGCATCATTGCAGGATTTACTCTAAATTAAGCTAATGTAAATACACATATTCATGTGAGAATCCGACAGTTCTCGTTGCGACCGCAAATGGTTTGTTAAAAGTGCACTTAAAATGTATTGTATTGTACATGCCATGCATTAGGGTTGGTCGGTGAATTTTTTATAATTTTATGGCCGGGAAAAGAGTAGTGATACATAAAATTACTATATTCTCTAAAAGAGAAAAATGCATGTTATTGCCAATTTCGTTTTATAGCCTTTTAATTAAAATAATTCGATGAAATAATTATGTGAAATGTCTGACAATTTATTGATTAAGCATTAAATTTGGATACATTTGCTGAATCAAAATGTTAAATATCCCGCAGTTCAACTCCGAAATATAAGACACACACTTAGATATCTGGATAGTGCTTCTAGAATAATACAAATTGAAAGTGAACAAGTAAGGAAGGGCTAAGTTCGGGTGTAACCGAACATTTTATCCTCTCGCAACGTAACGTGAAAGTATAAAAGGAGAGGAAATATTTGTAGGTGTTGGCAAATCTTTATATTAAATTTATATTAAAAAATGTTGCGGAAGAATTCAACATTCATTATTCCACGAAATTGTCAATAGATTGCAATCATATTTGGCATCTTATTAACTTATATTAAAGGTGTTAGACTCATGTACTTTCATTGCTATATTTTGCTTCGTGTAAGAGATGTTTATATTAAAATCTACCATATTATGTAAAATGAGATATATGCGACATTAACTCAACCAAAGTGGCTTAGTTAAATATATTGTGTATATGGGGTAAAAGTCAACCAGCGAAACGGAAATCATTATAGGAGTTATGATCATGTTAGGATCCTGTTAGGGACATAAGGTTTAGACAATGGACTAGACGAAATATTGGCTTACATAAGTGGTCTAAAGTCACCTGGATAATCGGAAATCACTCTATTGGGTATACTGGAGCTAGAGAAGGCCTAAACAGATAACATTTATTTTTAGCACTAAACTGGAGTATGCTCGAGAACATATTTCCAGTAATCATCTTATAGTGTACCAAGTTTCATTAAGATAGATAAGGTCAGACAGAAGGACAGACAGTCACCCGGAATTCATCTCGGCTTGTCATTCTAATCATTTTGATATTTAAATTTTCAAAAGATTACTCACATTGTGACCGATATATAATACTAGGCAAAAGTTGACTAGAATAACGAAAATTATTATTTATAGTATATGGGTCGATTTTAACCATTTTCGGCACCAAACTATGGCATATTCAAGATTATACATCAACTTGATTTTGATAACATATCTCACATACTAACCGATATCCAGGGTATAAAATCCACCAGAAGTTCTAAGATCGATGCATTGGGTGTATGTAGTCTAGGGGGTTGGTGATTGCATTTGATCACTTTTGGGCACTGGGTTTCATAAAGATGTCGAGATATTAAGATATTGGCCGATATTTTTATATAGAGTCAACCATAGGTACTGAGGTATATGGGGCCTTGAAAGGTTGTAGACCGATTTCGCCCATTTTCACATGAGAGGTCCTATATTAGAGGGCAGATTTTATGTTAACTTTTATTCCGATATTATCGGTGGTGTTTTTTTTTATATAATGTGAAGTGAAATGATTAGATGTACTTCAAAATAGGGTTGAATGTCAATTCAAAGTGGGTGATGCCACGCTCATTGACCAGTTTTTCATTAGTCTACTTGCAAAATTGCGGTGCTATCTGTACTGTAGGATTTAATATTGCTAACGTGTTTCTTTAATGAGTTTGCACGGTTTTAATAGTTTCCAACAAAACCGTTATATGATTTTATCCATTTACCCATTTTGATACTTTATGGACGAGATCGTAGACGGAAATGTACATAAAACTGATTAGAGGTAAAGCCAAGCCTACTTACTCTGAAACCTCGAGCAACAAATAAAAAGGTTTGTTCGAATGGTTAATGTTGCAGTGGCCTTAATACTTCTCGTCAGAGACGTAGAAGTTTTGTAAAGAATCAAATGTTGAGCGAATCGAATCGATGAGCAGTAAAACTTTGACTACTGCAGACAAGCCAAAAAACTTATATATTTGTATTACAAGTATCGGCAAAGCTCCTAGAACTAATCACAAATTTGCTTAGTCATTTTATTTTTATGCTAGCTGGTTCACGTAGATCGCTGAAAGTGTGAGATTTGATGAGACTGTCAAGAAAAAAGTATTGATATTATTTTCTCTCGTTTCTCTCATTTTTAGCCTTACCGCTTGGACGCTGATTGGACAATGACCAGTTAAAATTCGTACGGCTTGGGAAATCGAAAATTGCTTAGAGCAAAGTGCTCACTAGACCTTTTTCTATTGAACTCAAATCAAAAGCATATTGCGACTGCGCAATTACTAGTTGCTATGATGCTCCAATCTGTTGCCATTCTACCGTTGGTGAGGGAGAAGTGCTCTTCCTTGCCATCAGTTTTACTATTCCTTCCGCTATGATCAAGCACCCACACAATTCTTATCAGGAAATATGCAGTATCTTTTTAAAACAATATTATAAAGTTCTATGATTCTGCTTGTCTAAATTAAGTATATTTATGATATATTCTAATGCTTGAATTCTTTCATAGACATACTCAGCATCATATATAGTATATATTTTTTTATAAAATGTAGTGTTTGAGGCTACCATACATAGATATACTTGTACGTCTATTTTGCAAGCATTTGCCGTGATTGCAGTATTTTTACTCAAAAAGAATCCATCTTTGCTTTCTCCATTTAATACTTACACCTTGTCGATTTCAAAAGGCCAACAAGTTTTCTAAAATCCTAATGCTCTCATACACACAGTATCCATTTCGCAGACATAAATATTAAGTTAATTTTTCTTCCTCCTCTGTTTGAAACAAAATTAATCAATTTGTTGCATTCAATTGCTTTGGTCATCCGAGCTGTGTCACAGCGGCATCCGATCAAGTCCAGCAGACAGTCAGCCAATTTTCCAATCTTTTTCAAATTCAATTACCTTAATGTGTATTCAGTGCACTTGCAGCATTTAGTTTTGTCATTTTCTTCGCCCAAGAGAGTACTCTTGGTTTCTGTTAGCAACGTTGTACACTCTTTCCAAGCAATTTTCGCACTATCTGTATATATATGGTATGTGTGTATTTGCACGGCTTTGCAATGCTCTTTAACTGCCAATACTAGTTTACTCGCTACGCGCCGACTCGTGTGCATTGCCGAAAAATTAAGTTACCGAAAGTTTGCATTCATTTTAATAGATACAAGAGTACATGGGTGCAGTAGTTGTTGTTGGAGTTAAAGTTAGCCCTGTTTGCGCAATAAGTTTGTCTTATGTCACTTCACTACTCACCAAAGTTTTCTAAAAATTTTTGTCACTACTTGCTTCCAACTCCCCACATGCGTAAGCGCTTGCTTGCTCCTCGATTTTCGTTGATTTCAACGCCTTAATCTCATGCTTGCGTACGTTTTGCGCAGCGATCCGCAGCTTTCGGAGCACTTTGTAAATCTGTTGGCAACTTGTTCTCACAAAAACTTATACTCTGCTTTACCTTAGCCACAGTGCTTTTTATTAGAACATCTACTCTGTTGCCGCACGTTTCGTTCGTTTACTTTGAGTTCACCGGTGAGGTTGCCGAAGGGAGAAATGCGCTCCTCTCAAAGTATGTTGTGCAATCATATGACTTATAATTGAAATTTTAACGCATTATCTCCGCTTTTGCCTTGTATTTTATCGGGCCGATGCATCTTTTGGCAGAGATTTGCAATGAATTGCGATTTGTAAACTTTCCTCTGCTGAAGAAACTTGTGTCCTTGAATACAAGTCTATGTTTCACGCATGTTCTTTGTTTTTTTTTTCATAAAGTTCTTATTATTTTTAAATTGCTATTTGCTAATGGTTATTTATTTTTCATTCTTTCCACGTGAGTATCCACTTAATGGTATTATTGCATCTATCATGTAATCAGGTAATGTAAATACAAGCGAAGTTTTGAAAGGAGTTCAAAGAAAAGCAAAAACACCATAAAAGGAGATTAAATTCCGTTTTGTTTTCTTCGCTAACAAAATTGAAGCGACGATCTAAAGCTAGCTTTCAAAGATTTCCGAAGGTGTATATCAAACAACATGAGACTAGTTCTTATGCCAAAGATAACTAGGAATATACCGTATACTTATACCATCGGAAAAAACTGTGTATCTGTCACGACTGGTAAAAACGACACTTGCGAAACCTATTTATAAAGACGGGGATTTTGAGATCTGTTTTATGCTCCATTCTATATTCGAAGTTTCCGCAATTTCTGTTGTAAATTTTGTAAATTCAATTGCTTAGTTATAAGAGCCTTAAACGACAATTAATGAATGAAAAATTGCTAAGTGAAAAATAAATAATTATCAATTGTTTATTCGGTATCAAAATCGGCGTGTTAGATCATCGAAAACAGCGGGCCAACACAGGGTGTCATTTGTTTTACACCTGCTTCCAGTAGTTTCTGCGGTTTTCGAAAAAAAAAAACAAGGAATTTATATGACAGGTTGGCAATTTTAAAATTTTAATTTGGTGATATTCTTGTTACGCTTTTATTAAATTAAACAAAAATTAAATAAAAATTAAATAAAATTAAAAAAGAAAAAAAAAATTTTAATAAATTTATTGAAAGGACCTGTGCTTCAACCCCTCTATATCCATGCTCTTACGACACATTTTTTTTTTTTCAATGAAAGTAAATAAATTTTATTTTTTAAATAATTCGTAGCATCAGTTTCTGCACGTCAAATTTTTTAACTCTTTTTTCTCGAAACTATCAAATTCGATTTTTCAAATCGGGCCACGTTGGTACTCGGAGACTACCGAACACAGCCAGTTGTGGTTTTCACTGTGGCTTCATGGTAAACTACCTGTGATTTTTTTTAATTGTTATTGCAATTTTTTGAACTTATAAGCAATTTATTCCTAATTTTTGTTGTAAAAAATTACTCACTCCCCATTTTGCTAGAATCGATGCAAAACTAAAAACGTACTTTACTTGCCGGTCTTATGTAGATTAAGATCCCGTTTTATGTTTTGTTCGAGATAGCATGAATTCTTAAAATCAGCTTCGTTCATGGAGGGCTCCTTGAAGAGGGTGATTCCGAATATTGGACTAGTTGTCATTGTCAATATAAAACTTTAAAATAAATCCCGAAAGATAAAAATTAAATTTTTTTCTTGCTCTCAAAACAAATTGGCACAGCTAGGCATTCTGTGATGGACTGCCATAACCCCTTAATGGTTAGATATTTTTCCGCACCCTTTGTAGCCTATATGTACCTACCTACCTAGAGCAATCTGTTCATCTAGATGTGTATAGCTCTACTCTGCCTCGGTTAGGCAATATATGCACATTTGTACAAATTTTGACAAAGCACAATTTTTCAACAACTTTATACCATTTTGACTTTGTTAAATTTAAAATTGATGACAGTGTACACTTCACTGTTTTCCTTTTTTTTTTATTTTTCTAGTATTTATAAAAATTGTATTTGATTGCTTTTGACATATTCGCTGATGGAAATGATCGGCAGTGAATGTTTCAATAACCGTGGAAATTGCACGAAAGCTGAAATTTTGCAACGCGAAATATTGAAAAAAAATAGCACAGTGCTTCTGACGTACACATTGTCACTATTTGATTGAAATTGCAATTCAATATGTGCAAAAAGCTGTTGTTGTAGTGTAAACTTCTAGTGCAGTTATTTTTGTATTTGGCAAATTGCTTGCAACGCTCTGCTGCCAATGGAGCAACGCTTTCGCTCAGGTACAGCATATGAAAAATGTATTGCTGGCTGCCCCCCCAGTGAATTTCACTCAGAATTTTTACCAAAACGGAAATATAATTCCGTTATATAAAAATTCGTTTGGCAAAAATCACAAAGATATATTTACAACACTTTGAGCAAATTTTTCGCACTTCTATTTTGCTTCCCCTTTTCAATTACATTAGTCCACCGATGTCGCTCTGTGTCCTTCCGAGCTTAGCAATGCTGTTTGTGTTTGCGCTGAAACAGCAGCTCAGTGCTATGTTGGAAAATAGCTAGGAAAATAAATGGCAAAATGAAATTTAGGCTTCTATATTGTGCCATAAAATGTGTCGAGCAAGCAACTGATGACCAGGAACTATGCCACAACATCAACTCTGCTTTGGCACACACTTTTTACCCATTTCCAATTTCTGCTTTTAACTTTAGTCACAAGCTTACAGCAGAGCCAAGCTTAAATGCAGTTAGCCTCTGTAGTGGAACTCATGGTAAACGAAGAAGAAGAGCGAAATATGCCCGCGACCATCACCAAATTTTAACTTCATTTAATCCGATGCTGCTCGGAAGCTTTGCTGGCGCACCAGGCACTCAGGCGCACAAACACTCACGCCCACATCGTTAGCGCATGCAATTTTAACAAGCATTAGCGCGATTTTAAACACTACTTTGCTTAGAGCATACACAACCCTATATCATAAACACAAACGCCGGTGTGGTATAGTTTCAGGCGCATTAGCGACATGTATTCATATATGTATAGTTCACTGAGCGGCAGCCGCTTCGCCACATCGACAGACAGTTAACGGTTTCACTGTTTTCGGAACTCACTCCCTTTATATGCTGCAGCTCCGAGGTCACTCGGTAGACCCGGGTTGGCTGTCGGTTCACCTAACCAGTTCATAGCAGGCATCCAGGCATGTTGTGCAAATTTTATTAATGCACCTTTTATAGCATGTGTGAGTGGGGTTTGCATTCGGTTTGTTTGTCCTCTAGCGTTTGCATAACGGAATTCGGTGAAATTAGAAAGTTTCACACATTTGCAAGGATTTCCTCTGTTATGTGCTGATTAAAAGCGCATTAAAAAATTGCCATGCATTTTTTAAATAAAGCGTATATGATTAGGAACAGTGGGCTGAACTTTGGGTCAACTCGTAATAGAAAAGATCTTCTCTAAATTTTATGGTACGTCAAATAAAATTTCGCTCAAAATTTTCCAGACTGAACATAACATTAGGAAATAAACCGAGGTCCTAGAAAAACGTCTGTTCTTCCATCCGAGAAATATACCCTATAGCCAAAGGCAAAAATTTAATATAATGGAGCCATCGCCCACTTTTAGGAGAACATTCTTATTTCATATAATAGTTAATCGATTTAAACCAGTTTCAGTTCATAAGATTCTTATTATGCCGCCCTTATAAGGTAAGGAATAGAGTAAAATCTGGCTACAACCTCGCCTACTTCTTATTTATAATGATATTTTGAATCCCGTCATCTTTATTCTATTCACCTAACTCAAAAGAGTTTAGCGTGTTCTCCTCCTGTGTGGTAATGTTGATCCAATAATAGCTGCAATTAGATCAGACCTCTCTTAGTACATTCCGATTGCCACAATACTATTTATGTATATGAAATGATTTGTGAGATATCGAAGTGATATATTGTGGATAACTTTATAATATAAAGGACAAACTAAATTGTATTAGTATAAAGGGGATCGGTTCGGACCTTCTCCTCTACACGTACCTTCGCAACATTTTGCAACAGAGTATAATAGTTTTCGTCGCCTAATGGTTAGATAGGTATAGAGTTTGAATGATCAGAAAAGAGTGGGCGTGGCTCTGCCCTAATAGGTTTAATGTAAATATTTCAGTAAGTAACACTTCGGGAAGTAACACTTTTTATCACGCTCAAGTATCTCAAGTATCACAAGGCGTGATAAGCTATTTTTAGGTTTTTCCATAAATATTTGTTTGTCCTTTTTACAGGTACAGAATATTATAGAGAAAGGTTGTTGACTTAATCCTTTTGCCTTAGAACAATTAACCTTGGGAAAAATAAGAGATTGGGAGATTTAGAAAAAGAGAGAGAATTATCAGACAAAGCTTCACGCCCTGCACTTTTAATGATCTGTGCCTTGACCTTTATTATTTAGCCGCGTTTGTGAAATTTCAATTAAAGAAATTCTTCAAAACAGGTAAGTCCTCAAACTGTAATTCTATTGACGACCACAATCCGAAACCGGCACGCTTCGTGTATGTCAATGAATACAGAACTGGTTTTCTTAGAGCACCCACAACATTGTATAACATTTTTATTATTTTCTTTTCATAAGCTTTGTTTGATCTATGAAAAATTTATTTTGATATAAGAGGATAAGAGGTACCAAAAATGGTACTAGCACTGTTAGTTGGTGCGAGTCGCCAAAGATCTTGACGATTTGCTTAATCCTCAAGCAGTCAGAAATAACGAAATTACTTTAAACAATTTGGGAATAGTAAAGGCACCTCTAAACTAATATACCGAAAACTTGGTAAGTTCATAGCCACGAGGTTAGTGCCCAAGATGGCCGACAATAACATTAAGTGACCACGTAATGCTCAAGAGCTGATTGATGATCAACTAGTGAGCTGATTGATGATCATTGCTATGTGACTAACTTTGATAAATGGGGCCGCTTCACCTTGGTCTAGATGTCTATTAGCTGTTAAGGTTCATCATTAAGAGGCAATTTAAATACATTCCGTGCATTTCCAATACAAAATAGAGGAAAAATATGCACGATCTTTAGTTTATACCACAGTATAATATAAATTGATATATTTTGCTAAAGACCTTTTCCCCACTTAATCTCTAAAGCAGACTTAATCTAAATTAGTTTATTTTGTGCTCTAAGTTAGGAACTGGTGGAATATGAAATCTGGCCAATTATGTGTTAAGACAAATTGAGCTATGGAAACCTGATCTATAACTGATCTCTCTGTCGTTACCATGTTTGTTTTTGCTGCAAATTTTTTAAGTTTAAAGAGAGTCTTGTATAAATTATATCCTAACAGCCTGCGCCTCTAGTAAAGACAAGGTCCTTTAATCGAGTTAGTGATAGAGGCTTTCTGGGGGGATTCTGGTCTTCCTTTACATTTTTCATCCTTTCTATCTAAGTTAACTCAATGTACTAAAACGTCCATGAACAACCCAGAATAGACGAAGCTGCTTCAGAACACGCTCGAAGGTTTACTAGTGCCAGTACATATTAATTTCAAATATTTATTGTGAAAGTTTATAATTTGCGCTAATAAAATGTTGGCATTAAATGTGTTTCTTAGTTATTTGATTAGGTGTATCTTTTTAACTACCTACCTACTGCCACTATACTACTATATTTATTTTGGTTGTTTTTAGTGAATATCTTTAATTTTCTTCTCAAACAAAACTTTTTCGAATTTCAAATTCGAAATTTTGCTCTGAATTCCAGACTTTTACTTTATTTTTATTTTTTAGTAAAATGTGCGAATATTTATATGTAAAAAATAATGAAAATATAGAAAATTTTCAAACCTCATTTACCTATTCCCCTCTTCATTAAAGCATGCTTAATATTGTTCTGTGATTGTCTTGTAAATGCGTTCAACTCTAGAAAATATAAACGCGAAATTGCTAGAAAATCACTTAAATTTTTTGCTCCGCACAGCACCATAACGGCAAATGCAACATGTTTTAATGGCGACCATTAACACCTGCACATCGTTAGGTGGAGCGACGACCAAACAGCCATATGGGCATACATAAATAAATTTTGCTTTTCCAAACACCAGCAACAGGCAAAGAGTCCTGTGCGCTAAAGGCGAGTCTTTCTGCACTGTTTGCACTTTTTACTAAGCTTATGCATAAATACATATTTTAGGTGGAATATGAGCCACCGCGCATGGTGTGCGTATGTGTTTGGCAAATCCTTTCAACGCTTCCGTTTGCAGTAGCGTGATCGTGCGTCGTGTGCGTGTGTGTTTGGCGACCATTTAATGACCACCCTAAAGGCAAGTTGGCGCCGCTTCCAAAGGACGTGTCGGCACGCACATACACGACGATCCGTCGCACTGATTTGCAAATTTTCTTAACTTGCTTTCTTTTAGTTTCCTATGTTGCTGCAGTCGAGTGGCGTCAGCAATTTTTCGCTGTAAGTGCACTAGTAGTTTGGCGCACAAGCGTGTGCAATTGCATGTGCAGGGGCATATGTCCGTACGCGCGCTTTGGTGTGAAATAAAAAAAGCGGAAAGAAATTGTATTTTATGCTGTCGCTGCAGTTGCCGAGCAATATGCCCAAAGTGTCATAGTTGAAGTGCAAAGCAATCAAAAGTGACTGACAGGCGGGAGCGGGGCAGGTCGGTAGGGGGGGCAAGTAGGCGGCGCGGCAGTGCTAGTGCCGCCTTGGAGCAAAAGCCTGCCAAATGCCAGGCGGCAGGTGTTGCAGTTTGTCACTGACCGCGTTCAACTATTTGTGTGCGTGTGTGTTACAATAGTTCGGTGCGAATAATGCGACCCAACAGGGAAAATATCAAGTAGAAGAGACAATTTTCAAATAAAAAATTTATTTTAATAAAAATAGTACTTTTATTTCAAATAAATTATTTTCGGAAATTTGAAAAATAAATTTTTGGAAAATTTGTGAGCAAAATTTTTTCTGAGTAATTATATTTCTAATTTGAAAATACCCGCTGAACCAGCTTGACTCGATTTCAAACTTTTTTCTCGTCTAATCAAAAAGCTAATATAGAAATATATTTTTTTGAGTTTTTTTCTAAGTGTTCGCTTATTGTCATTAACTGGTGCTTCGTATATTTAAAGAATTTCAGAAAATAAACAATGTTTGTTTCAAACGTTTATAAATCTCACAATTTCAACTTAAGATGATATCTTATTACCTTGTATATCATATATCAATACATGTCTTGTGCTTTAAATACTTGAAAAAAGGTGCTACAGTTGGCATATTCAGATAAGAAGAATGTTAAGCTGCACAAATTGTTCACGAAGGTGTAACCCTTACGGTAAAAAGTCGATAAAAAATTGCTGATACAATCCTCCTGTTTTGGCTCTTATTTGCTGCCTTTGCCGAAGCATGTTTTCAGCTTTCTTTTTTCGGATAAACTTTAAGTTTTGTTGCCCTTTGTATGCGTTTCCATTGTTTTCCTCTCAATTCCTTTGTGTTGTTCAATATTTGCCCACCTATGTTTGCAAAAGGTAACTGTGAAGTCCTCAAACAAAAGAAATAAAATAACATACATTAGACTCTTTAGATTACATATCAAGAAAGCCAACTAAAGAGCTGAAAAAAGATTAAGGTGTGCAAAAAATTCAAAAGTGTCAGCATAGCTGCCCCTTTGCATTTGCTTTAAGAGACTTTAAAAACCCAGTAACCAGCGATTTCGCACCCTTCTGAATGAAATTTTAATTTTCCGTATTGTAGTAAGAATCCTCTGATGTTTTATGAGTTCGTATGGTAACTATCTAGTTCAACTTCTCATTCAAATATACTTAGTTAATTAAAAACTATAAAACAATATTTATAAGGTTCTGATGTATAAAGTTATTTAGTTAAATTTTATTTCATCATATCATTATGTATTTAATATTTAAGTGATCTCTACACATATTTACATTTACATAATTATAATATACAATAATAACATATATTAATATCAATTTCATATTACACTGAGCCTAGAAATTCCAACGTCCCTCCAGTCCACCTTGGAAATCGTTTTGATTCCAATCATAGTTGCGTCTGCCCTGTGCATAGGCATCGATACTATAACTATCGTCATCGCTTCTTAGCAAATTGTGATTGTACTTGAAGCTTCCCTCACGACCTCTCTCTGTCTCCTCGTATTTGAGCTCAACCCTACCCCTGCCTTTATCTTCCTTTGAAGAATCCTCAGAAGAAGCAGGTGAACGCACATGGCGATCAAGCAGCTCTGAGGGATCTCGCTCAATCCAGTTCTGTTCATCTACAAGGTAAACTGTGGGGTCGTCATTGTACAGCGCCGGCTCTTCCAATAAAGGATGTGCAATGGCTAAGGCGAATAGTGTGCAAAAGGCGAAGAACAAGGTAGATTTAGAACCATTCATTTTCTCGAGAAAGTAGCACTGCTGTGAATTTTTCGAAGATTCTTTATTTTAACACTTTTGAAATGTACAAGAGAACTGTTCTGTTGCAGCGTTGTTTGTTGCATTTATAGTCCGCTAGGCTGGCCACTTCGGCTTTGGTTTTGATTTTGAAATCACCAATTGGGATTTACCGCCACAGCTTAGCGCCATACTGATAAGCTTTTGTCAGTAATTCTGACACCGCTCTTCACTTATTTGTGCACACATAGGCACATACTAAGATAAATTTTGTGATTTTTCAATCAGCATAGCGTAGCGATTCTATAGTCATTCTCTTTTTTGAGTACGGTAATTTACTTAAATGACATACACATTTAAATTTTTCAAAAATATTTGTTTTGTGTTATTACAGTGTGGCAAAATACATATTGTGGGTCATCTTTTAAGAAGGAACATTCCCGAAAAGTCAAAAAGTTCAATGTAAAAAATTCTTTTAAGGAATTTAAAACTGAGAAAGGGACGCCTCAGTTGTGTACTCTTTCTGGAATGTTGCTGTGACACTTGTTCAATATTTTAATATCATAAGAGGAATAGGGAGACCCAAAGAGAAAATGTATACTTATATAACGTCGGTTGTATATATAATATGTGATATATATTATTGGAATTATTTAGGCGTATATTCTCGAACACAGTGTGATTTGGTGCCTAAAATATACTAAGTCGGTCCACATAACCCCCATAAGCCCAATTATTTTCGTTCTCTTAGTTAGTTTTTCCCGGTTGAATACCTAACTGTTGGTGTCAGAAATATCTTAATACAATCAAGCGCCAATGCTTCACTTAGACTAGCGGTGCTCAATAAGGCTAATATCTGTTCTCATTTTCCATTGCCCCCTTATGCCCAATATAATGACTACAGCCCGCCTTAGTTGACCTAATACTGCCCGTATTGATTAGGGCGCGTGGTATTTCAATGAGTTGGTTCAAATTTTCACTCAGAAACTAAATATTTTGTATGATAAATTTTTGTGGATATTTCGAATTGACATGCATTGAACTAATACAATTTGTGATCCTACAGCAGCAAAACTTCGCACTTCCTTACAGGCTTTTCACTTTTGATCTTTTGATTCAACATGAGCAAATATTGCTGAGAAAATTCCCCTTAAATATATATCAACCACCTACACTCAGAGAGTCAAGTTGGTAAACCCCATTTGGTGATTTTATGCTCTCAGTTGCTCGTTCCTTATGCTCTCAGAGCTGCTCGTTCGTCATGTGCGTTCACCTGCTTCTTCTGAGGATTCTTCAAAGGAAGATAAAGGCAGGGGTAGGGTTGAGCTCAAATACGAGGAGACAGAGAGAGGTCGTGAGGGAAGCTTCAAGTACAATCACAATTTGCTAAGAAGCGATGACGATAGTTATAGTATCGATGCCTATGCACAGGGCAGACGCAACTATGATTGGAATCAAAACGATTTCCAAGGTGGACTGGAAGGACGTTGGAATTTTAAGGGTTAAAGAGGTGATTTTTTTAAATAAAGAAATAATAAAACAATAATAAGAAATTTTTAAGCCTTATGATATACAATGTTTAGATAAATGTTTGGAAATAAATCCCGGTAATTGCACTAATTAGTATTCCTCTAGCTAACATAATGCGAGGAACTATCTTCGGCTAAGACTTTATTCAATGTTAGCGAGCTTGCAAGCTGTTTTTTTTAATGATGAGCACCGGATAAAAGTCAGAATTTTTTTTAATGTTTATATATAATAGGAATGTAGGAGTAAATCAAAATAGGCCAATTCTGAAAAATAGTCGACAAGTCAATTTGCAAAGTATTTATTTGTTGTGAAAATGTCTTGCAATATAAATTGGCTTTTGAGGAGCTTACAATGGAAGTCAACGGCAGCAGAAAATATGCCAATGAAACTCCCGAGGAGCGCCAGACAGCAGGAGTCACATAAGTTAAATGAGCGATTTTGCATAACTCAGGTGAGCACAGTGTGCATGGAAGTGTGTGTGTGTGTAGAAGTTCATTGGAAAGTGAATGAAAAGTTCAAATTGCTTTACGGCTCTACGGCTCGCAACTCGATGGTCCTAACGTAACATTTACGGCAGGCAAACTTCGAGTAAACTGTTAACGGCAGTGATTGCGATGCGATTTTAACTTCCGTGACGATGTTCCAAAGACAGCGCATACACACATACACGTGCACGAGTACAGGCATGTGTTGGTGAGCTTTTGAACTTATGTAATACGTGTGTAGTGCACACTTGAGTACTTTGACAATTTAATTGAAATTATTATTGCATAATTTCCAAAACTTTGAAATTCAGTAGAAATTGAATTTCAAATTGCCAAAATGCGAAAATGCCAAAAGAGCAATAACAACAAATACACATGTATACACAATAAAATAGCAACAACAACTAGTCCAATGCAAACTGAACACAACTGAGATAAAATTTTGAAATGAGAGTTGAGCGGAGCAGATGAAATTTTGAAGTGCTTTCCAAGTTGTGCTGCAGCTGGAGTACTTCCCCAGCACCGGCGGTGTGTCGGTCCCGAGTCAAGCGGAGTTAAGCTGAGGTTAAGGCCGTGTGCATTGGCGGCGGACAACTTCACTTCAATTTCCCGCATAGTCAGCAACTTTTAATGTGATAATGATGCAAAAGCTTAATGGCAAATAAAAGGCAACGACTCTAAGTGCCACAAAGAAGTGCTTGACTGCTTGATGAGCGTATGATAAATATTCCAACAGACAATAAAAACAGCCAAAAAATAGCAAAATAAATAGAATATAAAACACGCACGCACATAAAGGCATTTTCGTTATTGAAAGTATTGGTTTGTAAATGCAACTGTGGGTGTTTGTGTGTATGTGGGTTCGAGTCATTAGGTGCGTAGCAAACAATCAGCATTTCCGCGCATTTTGTGGCGCGTACGTGCCGCCGCCAACGCATCAACCCGAAATTAAATGTTTTATGTGACTGGGATGAGCCTAAAAGTATGCAACAGCACTCAACGCATTTACGACAATAAGAATAGTGTGCGTACGTGATTTATTTGGGAAAACCTATGACGCTTCGCAACAATTCAAGTGCGCTTTTACACCAACAACAAACTACACCAAACATTTCGGCAATTACACTGCAAGGGTGGGAGGGGCAGGGTGTGGCAAATTGAGTGGTTGTGCACAACTGTTCACATCATTACGCCCGCAAATTAATGCCTAAAACCTAGCACTTTAGCCAAAACACTTGAAAAGCGGTAAAGTGTACGAATTTCCGTAAATTTTTTGCCAATACCATTAGGTAGGATGCAAAATGTGGGATTTAATTAAAATAAAATTCAAATGCACACTTAAGCCGCAATGTTTTACGAAGTTGTTCGACGGCGTTCACTTAAAAAATTTAATTAAAATAGTGCCATGTTTGCTTAGTTCCTGATTTTGGATGCAGTGCCGTCTACATTGAATCGCTGTTAGCTGACAACGAAATGTTAATACAAAGGGGATTTGCATGTTTGATGTTTCCTCACTACATAAGAAAACAAAAATTTGATATAAAAAATTTGAAAATTAAGTTGTATTAGTTTTCAACCGAGTAAACAAATTTTAAAAATAATAAATTTGCTAACGGTTTTTTGGTTGAGAAAATTTTTATTTCGAGATTTATTTGATATTTCGAGAAAGCTCACAAGAGTGACATAAAAGGTGAAATTTCTATCATACTGATTACTTGCTTATTGACTGAGTTCGAAGACACTTTATTATCCCAACATGATCTGGAATATCTTGCAGGCGTTTTATTGAAACCGTTCAAGTTTTGGAGCTCCTAATGGGTTATATTTTGAAGCGTTTGAAACTGATTTCGGTAGAATAATATTATAAGGTTTGAAAACTATTTAGGTTTTGTTAAAAAATATGACAAAATAAATGAAAGTGTGCATATATATTTATATTACATTCTCTTTTGATTGATTGTCAGTGTTTCCCAACCTTTGTAAATTTAAATGTACTCGAAATTCAGAGAATTTAATGGTTTCCTTGTTATTATTATTATTTTGTTATTGTAACAATAACTTTAATAGCGTTATGTTATATAAAACTTTACAAATCACACCCTGTCCTCACTATCTCAAATCCATTCCTCTCTTTGCTTTCTTTTTCCCTCGTAAATTGAAAGCTTGTACTCGACGCGTAGTAGCCAAACGCTACTGAACTCAAGTTTTCAACTTTACAATGACTTGATCAACTCAAGGTGAGTATTTGTAGACCCAATGACAGCAACAGAATGAAACTAAAATGAGAAAGCAATTCAATTCTTGTTCGCTCCATTGCCTACGGGCACTTAAGAGTGCCGCTGCTGTCAATGACACGTGAATTTGAAGTGCTTTTCTATTGTTTTACCTCAAACCAAGAAGAAAACTGACAAGTGGTTAGGGAAGTGAAATTGTTTGAGAATTTAAAATTAAAGCGTGTTGAGTTTAAAAACGAAAAACCAATTTCATTTCAGTTCATAATTCAGTACGTGTGTGTGTTTAATATTATTTATGTTTTCATTTTATTAAATATTCAAATATTTAGCTTATAATCTCGTTGTACGTCATTCAAAGTCATTTGAATGGCGAATGAATTTATGGCGTGTCTTCAATATTTCCCTTGCTCTTTGCCGTCGGTTTATAATTAAAATTTTTTATAACGAAAATCACTGACTCTCCCAATTTAACTTCAAATTAAATAAAACCTTTTGTAGACAAAATTCCCTTCTCTCCTCTACATTTTGTATTTATGATATTTAAATCATATGTATATGTACGTAGCTAACACCCTCCCCACACCGTGTTCTGTCCAAATTCATTTCCCACACATGCGCTCCCATTGGAATCCAGAAGTAGATACCTTTTCATCAATTTCCAAGTCAACAAAATTCTTGCAGGAAGATCCCCAATGATTTTCACTCTTGCAAAAGGGGATAACAGCACCGCTTTTCCACCTCCTACATCCGCAAACGAAATTAAATCGCCTTTCCAATACAATCAACAGTGCCATTTATCGCTTTGTAGCCTTTGCAGTCATACTAAAATATTTATTGAAATTCGTTTCACTTTTTTATTTTCGATTATTGTCACTTCTTTGTACAGCACATCCCTTCTGTGTGTGTGTGTGTGTGTTTGTGTGTGTAAAGTGTTTGGACCCTTCGCAACTGAGGCTTAAAGGTTGGTAAACCTCTGTCCACGTCGCCGTAATGTATGCTTCTTTTTCCAGGCATTTACCTTTGAAAATTCAAAATATTGTAAATATATAACGGCATACATATACATGTTTGTGTATGTATGCGCACTTCGTTTATCACATTTTACACATGTAAACTCACATGATCGTCTGGTTTTTGTTGTTTGTGTAAGCTTGTTGTCAATATCACGCTATCGCTTTAGCAGCCCTTTATTGACAATTTTGTACAATTCGTTTTGGTGCGTCGGTTTTTGCAATTGCCGGCTGTCAGTTTCCGTTTTGGTTGGCGAAAAATCTCATTTGCTTGTGGTCGAGTGTGTTATTTGTTGTTCTTGTCACTTTTATTTTGTGCCTGCGTGTACTCTTTTTATGTTCCGCAAATGTATTGAACCAACTTTTGTAGTGGTTGAAGGCCATTGCATAACCCCAGGCGCTTTGTGTGGTGGCCATTTCGAAATTGCGGAAGTGTTGCACTCTTGCTTTGAATTTCAATTTCTGTTAAAAGCCATAATCACTTAAATATTTAAATTAATTTTTGTTCCCGTTCGCAGGCAAACGACTTTTAGTGCTTCCATAGTGGGCAAATTGATTGTGCAAAACATCAAGACAGAATGGGTTATGCAATGTGCCAGTGCAAATTTATTCTTTCAACTAATATATTTTCGGTACAATAATTCAGTGCTAAATAAATTAATAGATTTCAGTAGTTATATAGTTAGTAGTTCGGGCTGGTAAAACCCGAAAAGTGGCAAGTTAAATGAAATTAAAGATGAAAGAAGCTAATGGGTATATGTTGTTGGATATTTTGACCGAATGTTCCTTCAAAATCTCCTCCATAGCTAACTATTTTCGCGATGTTGCTTCAAATGCAATAGCAACTCTACAACATCCAATACAAATTTAACCATTAATATAAGGTTAGGTCCAAAATGTTTCCGAACTGTCTTTTCCGAACTGACTTATGTGGCCTAAAGATTCATAGGGTTTGCATAAAGCAGGTATATACAAAGCCTAGTGCTGCTATATCTGGTAAAATGCTACCCGAATCATTTGCTAGGATGTCCTAGCGCAGTTTAAAAGTCTTACCGAAGGACTCCTTTTGCGCAGCGAACCCGTATACAAATCGGGTATTTCTTTATAGATAGAGTTATTTATTAGTTAGTTTATAGTTAATTTCTTAAATTAGCCGCAGCCTTCTCCCAGCCAACCGCGACAGCTACCCACAAACCGAAAAATCTCAACTGCTACTTACTCGACTGGGCACCCTCCACTCTGCAGACATATATTTATTTACGTATAAGGGTAAATACTTTCTTAAAGTCACAGTAGGAGTTAATGTATGCATTTTATATTAGTGCTCGTCAGCTGAGTGCAAATGACTACTTATTTCTTTAGCCACCCAAAGGAGCTTTCGCGCGCACTTTTAACCCTTTGAAAAACAATCTCTGCTTCTCGCCGCCGGGATTTAACTTTCGTTGGTGTTTGCGCTACAGATTGATAAATGACAGTCACCGCGGGATCGACGGCACTCTGCATGGCAGGTGTTAACTTCCCCCGAAAAAAGTGGCAGACAACAACTGCTCATCACTCAAAGGGGATAGATGCTAAGTGCCGGAATATGTTGGGCATGCCTGCACATATATTCGTATCTTTGTTATGGTATTTCATTGTAACGTTGTAGCATTTAAAAGCAATCATGACTTGCGGCATCTCGCTGCTTACTGGCGCGTCCCACACCCAACTGAAACGGTGCAGCCTGTCTAACCGTACTCTAACCGCAGTTGAGCCACCGTTTTGGTTGCCGATTGGCGCTTGTTGTTACTTGTTTTGCTGTGTAGACACATCGCTTTCGACTTTTAAATACTTCTACGATTTACCTCAGAATAAAATGCTGCGCAGTTTTCGAGTGAATAGCGGAAAAAAGACCTACATGGTAGTTTAAGCATGAAAATCTACAATAAGTTTTATTAAATCTGGAAATTTGGTGACGTGTCAATATCAACATTGCTAAAATCTTGGCATTTTCTTGAATTATACTGACACACATTCAATGTAAAACTTTATCACGCTCTGAATTTGTCTTTTAGTAATGAGAACAAAAACAAAATAATATTCTTTATGCTGAAGGTTTCGTGTTTGTGGTAAACTAAAAAGTTAATAATAGAGTAATTGGAATGAAAATATCGGAAAAACGTTTTGAAAAGTCGCTAGTTAATGTCGCAGTGTAATGGAAATTAGTGAGTATCAGTCGTTTTTAGATTGATTTATGAAATTTGTATAAAAAATTTTTTGAAGAGCTACGGAACGCAAGAACTCATTTATATTTCAAACTATGCAAATATATATAATTGCCTTTGCTCTAACCTCTTTAAAATAAAACTCAATTATTATGTTTATTTCAACATAATTATTTTTAATATCTTCATTGACATATCATTGCTTTAAATATGTGTTTCATTTTAACTTGTGTACTTTAATTTGTATTGATTTTTAGCCTTTGTAAATTTATATGTTTCTCCATTTAGTCTATTTTTTTTTGAAATTTCTGCTTCATTCAAGTACTTTATTGTTTATAGAGGGTGTGTTTTTTGCTGTGCGTAACTTCTTTTTCAAATAAAATACAAGCGAAAAAGGAATGAAATTACCATTATTTGGCTTAATTAACTCATAATTTTATAAAACATCGGGTTTCAGTGGAATTTTACGCCACATTTTTCATCATAACCGGGTTTAATTCGCCAAAAATGCGTCGCATGTGGATTTCCAACTGATCAGTCGTAACTAATTTATCGGCATAAACATTTTACTTGGTGTATCTCCACGAAATTATTCTATTCCTTTGTTCTATTTGCTTAATCCGAAACCCTCACCGCAAACTTTAGGCATTATGAAACATTGTTCAAATGCCTAAATGATTCTCATAAAACTACTAAGCCTGCCCCTAAGCGTAAACGTCAGTCCGATGAAGAGTCAACCAGTTCCTCTGTTCAGAAGAGTATTTCTTCTCCGAACATTGACCTTATCAATCTTTCTTCACCGTGCCCTCAAACTTTACTTGCCTTACAACGTGCTTTACTTCCTCTTAAGCTCTACCTAAAGTAGAGGATTTAAGAATCAAAATATTCAGGTTCCTCCCGTTAAAAACTCACTTGCTTCTTTCAAAAATTTGGTTGTAATACCACCTAAAAAATCGGTGTTTATTTCTAAATTCGCCAAGAATACCTCGGTTGAAGACATAAATTTTTACATTTCATCAAAGTTAAAAATCGGGGATATATGCAAATTCAAAAGTTCAAATTTAATTATGAGAGAAATATTTTATCTTTTAAAATAAATGTATATTTTGAAAACTTTCAAGTGCTTCTTGAAAGCGCATTCTGGCCATCCGGTGCATTTGTACGTGAATTTAGGTATAAACATAAACTGACTGAAGCAAATGTCGCTGGAATACCTAAAAACGACGCAGAAATGAAAAACTGAATGACGAAAATTCGCTGAGTATTTATTATCGCAATGTCAGAGGTCTTAATACAAAGTTAACTGAATTATATTTAAACAGTACTAATTTTAATTTGAAGTTAATTGCTCTTACGGAAACATGGATAAAGCCTGTCATTTTTGATAATGAGATATTATTCAGCAGGTTTAAAATATTCAGATGTGATCGAATGAACAGAATCGGAGGAGGTGTTCTATTTGCAGTTCACTCTTCTATTCCATCAGAAGAAATTCTTGTTCATAATTCGGACTAATCTGAATTTAAATGCATTAGAATTTATATTAA
This sequence comes from Bactrocera minax, assembly GCA_021498325.1. Lineage (NCBI taxonomy): Eukaryota > Metazoa > Arthropoda > Insecta > Diptera > Tephritidae > Bactrocera > Bactrocera minax. Next base: position 1,793,751 of record JAKEEE010000054.1, on the reverse strand, counting down.
CAGTTACTTTGCCTATCTAACATTTTCATATACACAACCCCAATCGGACTTATCTGTATACATGCAGCATGGTTCTCTTATAAATAGTGTTATTCAATGGTGAATAATTCTATAAAATAAAATATTAAATAAATCAAAAATAATTCCATAATTATTCTGGGTGATTTCAATTTACCATACGTCTTATGGCAGGTTATCGATGATTGCATTATACCTGTTTGCACTCGGTTATACTTCAGTGCGTTTAAAAAGAAATGTCTGAGTTGAGCCTTAACCAAATTAATTTAACTCCAAACAAATTCGGTAAGGCTTAGGGTAGACTTAGTGGTGTGATCCGATTGTTCTGCCAGAGGATTCGTATCATCCTGCTTTGGAAATAACTGTTGAAATCACTTGATAATGATTTACTTGATAATACTCAATTTGGATGACCTTAGCTTTTGCTTTTGTAGCTCGATTTAACTTTGCAACTTTGCTGACTTTAAAAGTTTAAAACTTTGAAATTTAACATGGCCAGATTGCAATGGAAATATTGAATTAAATGTCTCACATTTCAATAAAACCGTTATAAATTTATTTGAAAAGTGTGTTCCTAAACACATTGTTAGCAAAAGAAAAAGCACTAGTCCGTCGTTCCTAAAGATTTATTTAAATTATAAAATAGTAAGATTCGTGCTTTTAAACTTAAAAAAAAAAACTGCTTTGATTTTTAAGCATTGTTCCGACATAAATTTAGCTTTTCCGGCAATTTGCCGCATTATACTGAACCTAAATGTCAAATAGCTTTTTTTTTGACAGTTATCCCTGAAAGAAACCCTACACCGCTAAAAGCACACTATATAACATATGATATTTTTTCTACACTCCATATCGAAGTCGAACTTTTCGAAGCTGTTTGCATGTTGTGCTGAACATAATCGGATGTACCACAAGTGTAAATGAAATTTGCCTGAAGTTCCAAAACGTGCAGCAAAAGACCAAAACACCAAAACAACAAAACCAACAAGCGTATCCCTGCTTGTACAGCTAAAAAGCCCGTGTTGCTCTACTCGAATATTGAAGCAGAAGTGAGCTGTGTTTTGTGTTAACATGACACCCGACCGGCATACTCCACACGTCCCAACTTATTTGTCTGCTTGCCGCACGTACAAGCAACCCAAATCGAATATTGATGTTTTCTGTGTGATTTACACGCATATTAAATGAATAAGTGAATGAATGAGTAAGTGAGTGAAGCGAGTGAACGAGGAGGTGTGGCACATGTCAGCCAAGCTCATGTAAACATACACAATAAAACATTTATGTACACTTATGACGCTCCGTTCACTTTTGCTCTCACTACATACATATGCACTTCAACTGGAGTTTCCATATTTCGCCAACTGTTGGTGTACCTATGTATTAATGCGTAAATACCTTTATCCACCATGTCGTATACGCAACGCAACTTTTGTGTATGGGGGAGTGACTCACCGTCATGGAGTTTTTGTTTGTTGTTCGTGGATGTTGCGGAGAAGTGACTTCGCTTTCATTAATTGTTATCGCCATGTTGCACCATTAAAGTTTTATGCAGGTACAATACTGCCTGTTCCGCTTCACGTTGCGTCCCTCCATACAATTCCACATACAAATTACATCCGCTTGTCCTCGATTTGTTCAACAGCTCATAAACGCCTTGGGCCATTCAGCTTTTCTTTTTTCAACTCACGCAAATATTCTTAATAATCGCTGTGATAATTATTTAGTTTCATTTCATCATTCATTTTTAATGAAAGCCAAAATCGAATAAAAAGTTTCCACACAATTTCAATTTTATTCCACCAATTTGGCAGCTCATTAAATCTTGTATAAATTCAAATTCGCAACACCACAAAAGTCACGACAACTGTCAAATTTCGCATAACGGTTAAGACAAAAAAGACACATGTCATTTGCACACATTGCACATATATTATATACATGTAAGTAAATAAGTTTATATACAAACAATGTCAGTATAATATATTTTGTGCGTCTGTGTCTAGCTGTCTAGCTGTCAAGTCGCCAAGTTGTGCACAAAGTTTTGCTAAATCACGTCTCTGGTGAAGACGATGCACTCGTACTTTTCACTACTTTCGTTAGCTTGAATGTGACAGTTCACATTTCATTATGAATGCACACGGATATGCTCGAGATGTTGCGCAATTTTGTTTCTTAAGTGGATTGGCATTCACGGTGACTTAGTGAAGTCATTGCGAGTTAAACTTTTTCTTATTTTTTTCTTATTTCTTACGTATGCAAAGGCATTATAAGCGACTGTTTCCATATTGAAGAAACAATACCTTCTTTAAGAGAGAAAGTAAATATCTTTGTCAAAGACATGTATATATATTTGGCGTAATTGGAATTGGATTCATGAGTTTATCATATAAGGGTTGTAAATAAAAGATTATTTTAACTTGTAGATTTGTACTTCATCGCAGACCGAAATTTAGAAATCCTGCGTTTGGAATTAACGAAACCATAAAACAAATTTGAACTACGTTCTATACAGTTTTTTTTACCTTATTAATGGAATTATTATAGCATGCTTTGTTTAGATCCGTATGCTGCCAATTATTTAATTAACTAGATGATTTAATTAGTTAGAAAAATTTTTAATTTTTATTGTGTTATTTTATTATGTTTCGTAATGAGAGGTGTCAAAAACTTTTCCATTACTTGTTCCTTTTCCTTCTATATATAAACTAGTATATGCATATTGTTAGATATATTTGGAAAAGAACTATGCTGACGCCCAAATGAATGGGTTAAACGGTTCTCTAAAGTTGAATTGGTTATATCTTTTGAACCAAATCGTTGATTTTGCAAAGAGATTGACTTATGTTACTATAATAATAAATCGTCAAAGGTAGAGTTTTAAGAAGTGTCTTTCATAGGTTTATATTGATTTTTTTTTTTTCAAAACACAAATAAAAAACTCTTTCCGTAGCTTTGGTTATTCTAGACATACAGATCTGCTAAATACTAGGGAATAAATCTTTAGCACTTCGTTCTTTGCTTGAACTATTCAACCTTTTGTGGTTTCGAACGGTTTCGAAATTATAAAGCTGAGATGAGTGTGTTGGCCACAGCATCAATTCAGCACATTTTTCTTTAACTCACTGCGCTCTTACTCTCACGGTATAAATGGAAGCGGGATCTGGTGGATTCAATCTTGAAATCGATCCCAAAATATTTGAAAATTGTGGCATAACCTTTTGAAACATAGTTTTGCACATTGCTGCAGACAAAAACTGGCGCTTACATTTCCTATAATAAGAAATGGACTCATAAATATAACAGAATTCTGTTTTGGGATTTGGATTTTTTTGACTCAATACAAATTAATTTCATTAAAAGTATTATTTACTATTTTTCATAATTTCCATTAATCAAACCTCTAAAGTTCTTAATAGTGGTCGCTATGTTTGATATATTGATATAAAATAAAATAAAACTTTATTATAAGTGAGCTGTTAGAAATATAGTTTCAGAAATTTGTTCGTTGCGTATTATAATGTAAAACTGGACTTTGAATTTAACTTCAGCTATTTTTTTTTTTTTTTGAATACATCAATAAATAACCGAATACTAAAAGAAGCAAAAGCAAAAAAAATATTATTTAATAAGTGAATGGACAGCAAAACAAAATTTTGACCATTGTAGACACCTTATGTTACGAAAATATTATTAAGTGCAACCCCAATAGTAGGCAATGTCTTTTTCGTTTCGTTGTTTTTAAACTCTTAAATATTAGATTGACTTAGTAGTACATAATCAATTCTAAAATAAAGTACTAAAGTAAGGATTAAAAATATCTTTACGACTTTTTTTGTTTTTTTTTTTCTCTGTCATATTCTTCTGTTTTGTACGCTAATTTTATTAGATTTTTTTTTAAATTTGATTTTAAGGCCCTACTTAAACTAAGCTAATCTTTGAAAAGTAGTTGTGAGAAAATTACAGTTTCGAAAAAAACTGAAATTTCAATAATCAATTTTCAGTATCGAAAAATTTTGTTTTTAAACATAATATTTTCATTTGACACAAGCAAGCTCTCAATCATCCTCCAAAATTCTAACAATTATTTCCGTAGATTGGTTGGAAATAAAAACACTCAGTCCTTTGTTGTTTTAATCCTTTACATTGTTCGCCAATATTTTCCAGAAATATTAGTACTTTAATTTGCTGCTTAGACGCTTAATGCTTGAAACCGATATTCGTAATGTCCTTGCACGACAAATGAATACTTAATATAGTATGCTTAAGTAGCTGACACAAATGTTGCTGTTGCTGATGTCGGAGCTGAAGTTGAGTGGAGTGGAGTGTAGCACAATTTCAGTATCCTTAATATTGAACGCACATATCTATTCCATGTAGATTGAAGTTTCTCCCTCGGCGATTTCGTTGCCGCCCCAGGGCAGGTGTGCCCGTGCTGCGAACTGATATGAGAAAAACTTACAGCTTGTTGTCTAAAGCGAAATATAAAAGTGAAATATGAAACTGAAAAGCAATTAATTAAATTAAAAACTAACGATAATACCAGCGATAACAACGGAGTAAGCTTGTTGGCGGGTAAAATAATGATTATGACGGCGGCTGCGGATATAAGATATGCGAAGAAAGAGCTTCAAAATAGCTGTACATACACCAACAAAGCTATTTTTACAAATACAATGCATTTACAATGTAGTAGGAGAGTTACAATTGACGTGTTTACAATGAAGCCCGGTTATAAAAAAAACTGTTGTGTAACGATTTTTTTCTGCTGGCACAAGCATATATGTACCCAAGTGCTGATGTGGTTTGGAGACTTGATAACCATATATGTGCAAAGGTATATTGTGATCTCGTTTGCCAGCAGCAAAGCTTCGCATGAGCTTTTTGCAGCTTCAAATTGTAATTAAAAATGATGGCGCTTACCAAGAACACAATTTAATTTCAGCTCCAGTAAATCCCACTTGTTGCATAAAGGTGTAAAAAGTACAATTTTGAATAAAGCAAAAAATTTCATATGCCTGGAATCTCGTAAGGGTGTTTGTTCGGGAAATAAAAATTTGTGAAGCAATAATCCTACATCGTCACGCTGTTGAGCGAATTTCCTTCAAACTTTAAGTACTACTTCATGCTGGTTTATAGAACTGCTTGTTTTGTAACTGGTCAAGTTTGAATTTTTCCGGACGGTTCTTCCGAAGGTATTGTGTGAGCACAATCGACGACCAGTCTCTGAAATGTCATGATCATAGGTGGCCATTTCTAAAGCTCTCAATTTATAATCGCTATGGACTAGTCTATTTCAGTTTACTTCGAATGTGTCTCACTCCGCGCTTTTTCTCTGTCTACGATTCCTCCGCTGCTCTCCCTCCTCTTGCTTTCTCTTTCTCTCTTGCTCTCTTTCTCTCTCTGATTAACATTGAATTTCTTCTCAATAGTTCGTACTGTATAGAACAAAGGCGAACTTACGGAACAAAGCTAAACAACAAACAAAAACAACAACAAAATGATATGTGTTGTATCCGAGGTTATTCATATATATGCCTCATAAAGATAAACAAAGATATATTATAAAACATAATTCACACGATTTGAGTGCTTAAAGTGCTTTGTCGTTTAATAAATTTAGTAGTCCAGGTACTTGTAGAGTACATTGTACTTGAGGACTATAAATTTTCACACTCCCTAAAGGCCTATTTTAGAAATATTGACTACCAATTTCTCACTGCGAAAAAGCGCATCATATTTTGTTACTGGGTGTCTCTAAGTAATCTCTAAGCCACAAAATGAAACGGGATCAAACGACCGAAAAAAACACAATTTTCTTATTACCACCTGTGCCGCCCAAAAACAAAGGAAATTTAATTTACTATGTATTACGCTCCAATTGCAGACGTCACATCTTGAATAAAAGCTGTAAAATAAGCACAAGTGAGAAGGAGCTGACTTGCCACTTGGCATATGTACCGAAAGAGTTACTACAGCAACTCCTTTGTTATTTTTTGTGCTTTTCGTAAATAATGGGAGCGCGTTGATTGGCGGAGAGCGTAAAGTGCAACTGCAAGTGGTGTAAATAGTAGTAATAAGAGTTGCTTGTAGTTGACGTCGCTTTTCCTTTCTTAGTTTTTGTTAGATACTCGGAGCCATTTTGGCGATAAGACATGTGTGACCGCCTTTTTGTGGCACCTTTTGTTCTTACTTTCCTTGTTACGGACGGTTTAGTTTTTTTGTACGTGAGCTCGACGTCATAAATATAATTAGTAAAGTAAATATGATAATTTTATTCGACGCACCAGGTGCAAATCTTCCTTTACTAAGCTCGGTTAAAGCTGGTGAAGCTATTTCTTTGATCCCTAACTTATAGTGCCGTTAATTCTAATTGGCGCTGAGATTCTACAGCGCTTAAAGTTAAAGTGCAACGAAATACGGAAATATTTTTAATTTTTCTCTTATGTAGAACAAAGCAAATATGTTTAGATATTAATAAGTTTAAACCTCTAGTTAGGTTAGGACTATTGAAACATCCGTTCTTTGTGATACTATTGTAGAAAACTCATAAATATGGATCGGTAAACCTGATATATGGACGAAGCAGTTTAAGCCTGTTAAGCACTTTAGGACATATCTGTTGATGCGTCTAATATCGATTCAAATGAAATCGCCCAGTTCATCGAAGGTATGATTTCCAAGTTATTTCAACCTCAGTGTAATGAAAGCTGGAAAATCGGGGAGAAAGTCTAAAGCTGATTATTTCTTTTGAGGATTCCGATAGTTAGTATCTGTCAAAAATTTTAACCTCCCCGTATGTATTCCTGACGCACCGTGTCTGGTTCAAACCCTTACCACTACCACTGGTATACCCCTACACAAGATGAACCTTACACCTCCAGAAAGATCTTAAAGCCGCTCACCGAATTCACGCGGAACCACGCCGCGAAAGAACAACGGACCTTCGACCCGATTCCGACTAAGGTAAACTTAAAATTTAATTTAAATTTCGAATTAGTATGTGCTGACGTCACTATAGCCCCTAATTACGACCATCGTTAATTTTTAGTACAGCCTGTCTTTGTGGCCTATTAAAGTTAATGGCCATTCGATAGGTAAAATTAAAACGTTTTGAAGCCTTTCTAATTGGACTACCTTAAACTTTTTCCTACCTTAAAGTTGACATTGAACTTTGCGAACTTTTCCGATTATGAGAATACAAAATGTTGCGTTGTTGTTGCCCGCAGTCACAGCCGGATGTCTACTCAGTATGCAAATTGATAAGCCAATTGTTTTCATTTGCATTAATGTTTCCCCCCACCGCCCCACGTTTGCACTGTCATTCGCCGAACATATAATTTACAAGATATGTAGTACTGACAACCTCTGTCCGCCGTTGTCCTTGGCCGTTTTAGGTTCATTCGCGCTTCACATAATATTTTAATTGTTATGCCCTCTTGACTCTTTTCAACTGTTCCAGCTTTAATCCGCCTACTTTTATGCGCGCTTACCCTTGGGAAACATATGCAAATTACTGGCGCTTGCCAATCACACGATGAATTCATTTCAGCAGGGTCGTTAAGTTCCAACAGCTAGGAGTGCCAATTAATGGGTTGTAGGTGGTGGCTTGTTAATCATATTGCTTCGCTCCGTTGCTGGATGCTCTGATGATAAAAATTTGCAATATATTTTTAATGACGGCACAACAACAAAAAAAATCTTATTGTTTGCCATTTTCGCATTTAAATTTTTAATAAACGTCACCATTGTTTGTTGTGTACCCACATTCGATCGCGCATTATTGGCTGCACCTATACATGTGTGCATATATGTTTTTTGACGGGTGTGTCTGATGCTTTCACAAAATGTCTGCGCTTTATACCCAAAACACTCAGTATCCGCATGATTACTCCCATCCATTGTTGGACTCTTACAGCGAGCGCTCCTGAATGTATGCTACACATGCTCTTTGCCTCGCTACGGTAATTGCGGCACTCAGCACTTTTTCTTCTGAATTTTTCTGCTAAATTGCACTCGGTCCTTTGCTTTTTTGTGAACGTTTTTTATGGACAATGTTTTCGTCAATAATGTCATTATTTACCACCACTCATAGGGCAGAATCTAGCATTAACTCTCCGTTATGAGGTTTGTAAATGATTGTGCTTACGTGCGTTTATATTCGGACCCTTTTTGAAAGCACCCTGTACGAAATCGCGCTATAGGCTACATAGTCTACATTTCACATAAGTGAAATAATTTATAAATTTTAATTAATTTATGAACAACATTTGCACAAATATTTGAATTCACAATTGTTTTATTTTGTATGTAACTTTTGCATTAAAAAATTATTTCTATTTAACAATAGATATTGGTTTTTCTAACACTTAGCAGTTTTTTCTCTCCAGTATTTTTGCATAGTCCCCAAAGGATAACCCTGTTCAAACTAAAGCCGTTGATATCACCCTCTATATATACTCCGTATTTATTGCAAGTTTTATATGCCAAGAATGTTCGTATTACGGTTCCTTTTTCTGGCCCTGTAATTTTTTGGCGCAAATGTGCTTCCATTGTGTCTTCGAACGTGTCAGCACAAATAAAATCAGATTTCTATTAACCCTCAATTCTATGAGGAGTTTGAGTAACTTTTGCAATGAAGTCCTCATTATATGTTGTGTAGATTTAGGGGGTTTTCGCATTTGTATGCGTGCGGTTTTCACACTTCAATTTCCTTGATTTTGCGCGTGGTCAACTAGCAAAGTGCTTGCGACATTGAAAACCCATCTTCGAATCATCAAAACTGCAGGGAAAATGAAATGTTCGAAGTGTGGCTTTCAATAATTCATTGTAGTGTCGTAACTTAATTCCATTTAGGTATCATTTCTTTGCAATATTTTTCAAATGAAAATTTAATTCTGTAGTAAGAATGTATCTGTTCAAGCTGTTGCTCATTTTACATATCTGCTGCTATTGCTGTCCAAATATCTGTTGCTTATAGCAAATATTACATTAAACTTTGACTGTAGAATATCTCAGCAGACATTTTCTCAAATTAATTTTTTGTACATTTTTTTATGCAAAATAGATGAGTTTTACTTATGCAATTATCTAATCAGTTTTGAGTTCAAAGCAAACCATACATTCTTGAAAACGTGAATGCGGTAAGTTTCATTGCGAGACTATTTTATTAAAAAACTTAAAAAGTCTGCACTGCACTACATATGCATATTTAAGAGACTGGGAAAACTGAAACTGAAAAAAACTGAAACTTTTCGTTATATTTTGCATTTTCTTTTCAACTTTCATTTCAAGTGTTTTCGGGAAAAAAATTTCGTTATTAAAATAGTGGTTTTATTTTTAAAAGTATACCTCATATTTTAATTGGTATGAAATTCTAGGCAAAATGGAAATATTAAATTTTTTCTGCCATGATATCTCCAAGAATCTATTGACTTTAGAGGGAATATTTCCCATCCTTGATAAGTTCGTATCTTAAAACACACTCAACATTAAAAAATAGAGATAGAATGTTTCGAAAAACAGAGAGAAACCCTCAGCAGAAAATAGTATTATTATAAAGTATTTTTGATGTGTATGAAATTCTAGGCAAAATGGAAATATAAAGTTTTTTCTGCCATGATATCTCCAAGAATCTATTGACTTTAGAGCGAATATTTCCCATCCTTGATAAGTTCGTATCTTAAAACACACCCAACATTAAAAAATAGAGATAGAATGTTTCGAAAAACAGAGAGAAACCCTCAGCAGAAAATAGTATTATTTTAAAGTATTTTTGATGTGTCTTTTGAAAGCTCAACTGTTTCACTTAAGTTTCACCATGGGTTTGAGTAATTAACGGCACTTTAGCTTTCAGAAACTTCTGATTTTTTCTATGAAATAATAAAACAGTTCTAATATCTCCTCGGTGTAGGTTTATTTGAAGAGATGAAACGAACTCATAAATGAATATAATATTTTTTTTTTGGATTTTTTGTCGTTTGTTTCAGGTTTTTCTTTATTATTGAATTTTTGGAGTAAATTCTGTAATGGTATTTGCTTTTCTCATTTCCGATTTTATTGCCGCTGAAATAATAAACTTTCATATAAGTAGCTTCATTTCTAAAAATTTAAAGCGTAAAGTGTCTTCAATCTTGAGTTTGTAAGACGAATGCTACTCCTCGCCATCACCCCTAAAGCATGCAACACTTCATTACCACACATAAATTGCCTTATTAGCCGATTTAGTGATTGCAAAGCCTTACCATAAGTCATCCGACATTCCCAAGCATTACTTTGATGGCAGTCACATATGCGTGCCAATGATCAATTTTAGAGCATTTTCATTAAGATTTTTTCTGTTTCATATGCACGCATACTTGTCACATACTTGGCGGCGCGAATAACATCAAAATAAAGCTTTAATGCTTATAAGTCGACGAAATACTGCACTGACGCTTTTTCATGCCAGTAACTTCGGCCATCAGCAGGGAATGCCATGAAATCACTTTTATGGGCTGTGTTGTGGGGGCGCGTTGCACAAATAAGCAAATAAATAAATTGCTTGCTAATACGCGTAATCTAAATAAATCGCTTATTTGTGCGAACAATTTGTGGTAATTTGCCTCTGTCGTGCGTGTACATATGTGCATATATGTATATGTGTAAGTACATATGTATCTACGTGTCTCATTAGTTGCACTTGCCACATTTAATATTGACGCTTGGTTGTTGGTGTTTGATCCCTGCGGCTTTAAATTTGTTAGCGTGATCTCAGTTGACTTTTGAATATTTCCTATACTCTCTTTGTGTGCGTACATGTGTGTATGTGTGTGCGTATGTGTGGCGGTTAAAAACATATTTCTTTGGTTTAGCTCTGCAAAATTTATTTTGACCCTTTGTGCGGCCAACGAAAAAGTCACAACGAAAGTCATAAACCATTTGACTTTTCACACACAATCGTTTACATACATACATACATATGTCTACAAAAATAAGGATATACATACATATATAATACGTGTGCACAAAGGCTTCCGTTTATTGCGCTGGTTGCAAGCTGAAAGGAAATGAATTCAATTAAAGTAAAAATATTAGTATTTGTCGTGGTTTTTTTCCCCCTGCCAACCAACCGACCTAACATTTGGTTATACAAAAACCTACAGTCACACATACAAGCACGCCGGTGGCGTTGTGTGGAATATTTCATTACATTAGCTTTGCATAAAGCCCAGCAAAAGGAAGCAGGCAAGGCACCAGCGAATAAGTGTAAAAAGTAACTGAACTGCAATTTCTAAAAATATTTTCCCAGCGTCTAGGTAAAGCAAAAATAAACCTTTTCCTGCTTCGCCGTTGTATAATTTATTGACTCGACCTCACACACACACACACTCTAATACGTTCTTCATCATCTGCACAAATTACAGTACTCTAGCGGCATCGACCAACCAACGAGCACACAAATCTTTTATGCAAATACAACTCTGTTTATACGCAAGTATGAAGTATGTATGCGCACAGCAAGTCACGTTCGCTCATGTTTTTTCCAAGTGTATAACTTGCTATGTTCATCTAGTATTTTTTATACTCAATCTAAGTTGTTATCCTAATGGAAATCCTTTAGCATGCACTATGCCCAACACTCACACACTCACTTATAAATACATGAGCTACCGTCAAAAGTGCTGTCGTAAAGCAAAATTCGGCGACACTTCCATACAAGTTGTGTACTTTGTTGCGTAACAGATCGGTCGAACCATACAAAGAGGGCGGCATGAAGTTATTGTTGCTACTCGTTCAGTGGCATAACAAAATTCATTTAATGTTTTTAGTGAATTTTCGACCCACCGTTAAAAATATTAAGTTTTCGCTAAGAAAAATAATCTTGATAATAAAACTGGATAAATAATAACTGCTAAGTTTCCAGGTAGACGTCTGATAAAGGAAATGAAGCAAATTTGGCTTAATCAAGAAGTTTTTATTTGCTTTGACTCTTAACAACTTATTTGGCCAGCAAATAGGCTTTTGCTGCATTTTCTACCTACCTTTCCAAGATCCCGCGCGGTAGGTATACCGATGTTGTCGGCTCGTATGCTTGCCTTCAATTCATCAGTGGTCCAGCGTTTGCTGTCCTACAATTTATTTTTCCAATAACTATACAAAAAGTAGTTGGAGGAACTCAAATATGGAGATGTGGGTGATCAGTCAAGGTCAGCCTTTTTTGACGTCAGACGTCCACAGAATTTTTGTTAAAGAAATTGAATACCTTGATTCGCAGTGTTAAAAGACGTGATGTCTTTTTGAAACCAGTAATCGGCAAAACATTTTTCTCGAAACAGTTTCGTTCCGTTTAAAATAATAAGTCCCACTTTTTGATACTGCAATGGTGTTTCTATTGTCCGTTTCAAAATGGTGGAAGATCTTTAGACAATATTCTTAGTGTTATTTGCACTTTATATAGAAAATAAATGCGCCGTAAAGTGATTACACTGACGCCAAAACGGCAAACCCAGCGATGTTACAACTCTTGTAGGCGCTGAGAAACATCTTTTCTGACAGCTGCAATGAGTTCATTTGATCGCTGTGGTCGTTGCTCGATGTCTCTCTTGTTTCGTGTCAGCAAAATTCAATATTAAACGAAGCATAGTGTTGCCGGATGCCTATTGGCTACAACAGATTCGACGAAACGCAAGTTGAATTGATTCATCTGAACGACGATTTCAATATAACTCGCTGTTTCAGTGCGTTGGTTCGATGCGAAGCTGTTCATGTTTAGAATCAGTGTTAAAGGGATGTCCAACTTATTTTGCATTGTTGCCCGATCACACAAAATACAAATTTTTGGGCAACTAAATCAAAATACCCAGCAATTATTACGATTAAAAATTATTACAAATTGACCATTTAATGTATAGAGAAAATGTTTTCATCTTTTTTTGTGCTTTTATGGTATATAAAAACAACGAGTTCTTAAACTTTCAATAATAAATACAGTGAAATAAACTTGTCAGCTGTCAATTAATACCTGGTTCGTATTATCTTCAACGGAAAGTTAATATCCCGAAACCACAACTCACAAAACATTTCTTCAAATAAATTCAAATTTCGCGTTTTTTTTACTCTTCCTTTTTTTACATTTTTATTTGTGACCTTGTCCGGCGGTTACAAATGTCTCCGTTGAAACATTTTTTTTTTTTTTTGTAGGATTCCAATCAGGCTGTTCCAGTCTTTCTACTTGCTAAACGTCAAATCTACCCGATCAATCAACTGTCAAAGTCGGATAGATAATTTACTCTCTCAACTTCCAGCGACAAGAGGGGTTTCTTTATCTCTGTTTATTTTATGAGATTTAAAACTTTTTTTAAGAGATTGAAAAGCAAGTTTAACAAACTCAAATTGTAAATAATTGTTAAGGTTATTTGATGTTACATACCGACGTAAAAGATGACGCACCCTTAAAACAAGTCTTTACAAATGCTTTGTTTTTACACTCTGTGCACTCTGCTTCACATAAGCGATTAAGAAAACATTAAAACAAGACCCCAAGTCCAAGACAAGAAGTGATATTCGTTTAGGCGAATTTCTTTTGAAAAAGAAAAAGGAGCACAAAGCTTTGAACATTTATGTGGAAGCCGGTCGTTGACTAAAAAGCGAAAAGCCTTTTGACCTTTGCTTTTTTAACAAACGAACAAACGAAACGGTACTTTATGTGTAACCTACTTCGAAAATGTGTTATTTGAATTTAATTTTACATTTTATGCAAAACGTATATATAGTACCTTTTTGAGCTTCTTGATTTCAGGTGTTAACGCATTGCTTAAGTTGCAAGGTGAAACGGAATTCTTTTTCGCCCGTACCCATAAGCAGCGTTTGACAGATTTGCAAGGATTTTACATGTCTAAGTATGATATTTAAGGTATCAGAAAGTGGATTTTTTTCGGATTTTAAAGCAACGTCGATTAAAACAAAGATTGGTTTACTTTTGCTTTTACGAAAGCGTTTACTTAACTTTTCTTTTCTCAATAAGTAAATAAGTTACTTATAATATTTAGTTGAATAAAGACAAAAGAAACAAGTAAGGAAGGTTCGAGTGTAACCGAACATTTTATACTCTCGCGATTTTTAAGGGGAAATATTTTAGTTCTTGACAAAACTTTATATTAAGGAATGTTGCACACGAATTCAGCATATATTATTCGACTAAATTCTGAATGGATTGCAATCATATTGACATCATATTAACTTTTAAGTTAGGCCATATTCTCATAAAGTCAATATCATAATCATAATTAAGACAAATCATCTATATTCATGATATTAGTGTTGTCAGAAGGTACAATCTTCTATGGAGATATTTGCGATATAAAATCAACCAAAGGGACGAAATTTAATATGCTGTGCATAAGGGAAAAAGTCGACCAGATGGACGTAAATCATTATATTAGGGGTATGGAATTTATACCAAGGTATTGGTTAAAAAAACTTTTTAAACTTCAAAATATGACTATATTAACCAGCATAAATGGTTTAAAGTCAGCTGGAAAGTCGACAATCACTATATCGGGTACATTAGATTTAGGAAAAGGTAATTATTATATGTAGTTTATGGAGGCTGGGGTAATTCGCCAAAGTAGTATATTCAAGATTATACATTAACTAATTTTACTTTTCTGAATTTTCTAAGAAGAAGAAAATTCACATATTAGGTATATGGAGGCTAGGAGAAGTGAAGTATCGTCCCGATTTCATAAATTTTTCCCATCAGAGCACATTATTACCATCTCTCATATTGATATATCCATACGGTATAAAGTTAACGGGTTGTTCGAAATTTTTTATATTAGCCAAATGGAAGCTAAGGGAAGTATTTACTCGATTTTACCACTTTTTGACAAAATGGCACGTTAGCCATAGCAATATGCTTTCTAAATTTCAATAATATATCCTACAGATTGACCGATATTTTTGGGAAAAGTCAGATATTGGCACTTTCCGATTTCCCCCAATTTTGGGCCTATTTACGTAAATTTATATTCTGATAAGAAACATATTTCTGTAACAGATTTCTGTAACATGAAGAAATCAAGGTAATGCTGTACACCAAATTTAGTTAAAATTGGTTAAGTCGTTCCTGAGGTATGGGATCTCACCGAAAAGAGACCGGTGCCACGCATATTCTCCAATTTTTGCACGGATTCCTCTCCATCCCTTCTGTGCCAAATTTACTGTATTGTATGTATATTATGTATATATATATATATATATTTATATATGGATTTAATAGATAATCAATTTAATAGATAGATTTAATGTTTCTGAATGAGGAAACACAGTTTCAGTAGTTTTCATCATAAGCTTCGTATGGGAGGTAGGCGTGTCATCCGATTTGACTACTTTTCCCAGTGCATGAGGAGGTACTAAAAAGACCTGTTCTGAGCATGTTTGGGTGAAAAACGTTAGTGGTTTTTGGAATATGTATGTATATTAAACCTAATTGGGGGTCGGGCCGTGCCCACTTTTACAAACTTTTTTACGTACACATGCCCCGCTTACTAGGATTCTCTTTCGATTAGTGGTAGGCGTGGCAGATGTCCAATTACGCCCATCTGCATTACCAACCGTCTTACGGTGGTAAAGAATACGCGTACCAAGTTTCATCAAAATATCTTAATTTTTACTCAAGTTATCGCTTGCACGCACGGACGGACGGACAGACAGATAGTCACTCGGATTTCAACTCGTCTTTTCATCCTGATCATTTATATATATATATATGTTTATATCTAACACGTTTAGTTTTAGGTGTTACAAACAACCCTTGGGTGAACAAAACTAATATAGTCTCTAGCAACATGTTACGAGAGTATAAAAATAGTAAAGTAATAAGTGACAAAAAGCGAGCAATTAAGTGTGAAGTAATTTGGTTATTTCCCGACGCCAGTTAAAAGTTCTTTAAAAATTTTCCACAATACTTGGGTTCCTCAATAACAAAACAACTTGAGTTTAGAAACCGAATAAATATTAAGGTCTCGTTAGATACCTCTAACTGAATTTAAGTTTAGGAGTTACATGGTTACATTCTAATCCCATCAAATTAATTATTATTCGTGCCAGTTATTAGTGTTGCATATATCAAAACCTCTTATACTTTTATTTTCTTCATGAAACCCGTGTTTGCTTTTACTGCTGAAGAAGCTCTGGAACATACTGAGTCACATAAAGGTCTAATTCGATGTCTAAGAGCATTGGCGGCTTTCCTTCCGTTTTCTGTTGAAAGAAAATAAAACTTAATAAAATATGACTAATGAGGGAGATTAGTGGAATAAAACGTAATCATTTTGTAAAAGAAAGTCAAAAGGAGATGTCAAAGTAAATGTAAACTTCTCAAGAGCAATATTTCCAAAAAAGAAATAAAATATTTTACACCATTTTGGCAATCCTACTAACGACTTGGTCTAGTCGTGTTCCTCTTGTGTAATTTAAGTCAGAATATGCAAATCACACGCCTAATTGCCGACTACATAAATTAGGATTTCTTAATTTAATGACCTTCCTTTAATCGCCAGCGAGGCCAGTAGGAAATCCCTTGACTTGAGAGTTGACATGGAAATGGAGTATCACTAAATCCTTATAATATACGTACACATGTTATATTCACATCACCCTAGAGCGAATTAAGTGAAACTTTTTACACCTGAAAAAAGCCACCGCGACCAATATGTTCTTGGCATTAATTGAATTAAAAATAGGGACCATTTCAAATCATCCAGGAGTGAGCTAATACAAGCGCACTAAATTCCACACAACCAGATTATTTAACCTAGTATTCCTACAGAGTGTTTGCTAGACAATCATTACCAATGATGACGCTCACGATGGCGGGCGTGTATGCCTGTGGAGTTTTCTGCAGCGATATCCTTAGCATTTTATTTTTGTATCCAAAAGTTGTCGCGGTTTATTTAGAAGAATTTGATTTGGCAAACAAATGGCATAAATAAATGCCACTTCATACAGCTGGCAGCACTCAACATTAAAACACACGCAAAATGAAAACCGCTGAGCCATAATTTCGTAAAAGTTTCACGCCCATAAGCACTTAAGAAGTTGAAAAAAGTCTACTATTTCTGCATTTGATTTGAATATTCTCTGTTATTCTGATTATTTTACATTTTCGCTTTTGCATTGCGCGCCCCGCTTTGTGCATGGCTTTCTGTAAATTTCCCGTTTAATCCACGCCATCACGTCACTTGCGTGCCCAAATGTCAGCCACTCAACAGCAAGCGTCCTATATTTATGTACACCTTATAGGTATGTATATATGTGCATTGCATACGGCCAACACACGGCTAGTGCCGTTACTGTCCCGAAAAGCGTCCAACTGTGAAAAATGGTAATTACGTGTCACACGTTTCTGTTTCGTTTTTCGCATTTTTTCTTTGAAATGATTTTCGTACAGCCAGTTCGGAAAAAGCGCGTTCGCCGCCGTTGGCAATGTCGCGGCCAGGACATAATTGTCGGTCTCTTTCAGGTTTGTTCATTGAGGTTCTTTGTAGTGGCAGCTTTTTCCACGTCTTTCTCCCCTATCCATTTTGTTCGTTTGTTATTTCCTTTCGTATATATAATTTTATGCCAGTTCCAGCTTTTGTTGAAAGTCCAAAAGTGTATTGCATAAAAAGTTGCCCTATTTAATATTTTCCTTTATTAAATTACTTGTGCGGCTCATCATGTCGAAGCTGAAGCTTCGTGTAGCATTTGTTTTTAAGTACTCGATACAATGCTGCTTTGTGAAACGTTACATTTAAATTTTGACCTTATAACATTCTTTTTAAAATTGAGAATTCGATTTTACAATTTGGGTTCATAGATTAATACCATAAAATAATCAGGGTAATTAAAAAATCGCTATAAATAAACGACCAGTTTTTCCGAAAAAGTTGACCAAGCACTTGAAGTCTAATACTTTTCTCTACTCAATGAAAGAGTAAATGTTAATAACTTGTTCGTGATTCTCTTTCTATCAGTTTTTACCACAATGCAAGGGTACCTCCGAAGAGGGAATCTGCTAAAATAGGTCTGGTGGTTAATGAGGGAAATACGAAGCACATATATTCTGGCTACCAGCAGGAATGTGAAGGAGAATGAGCTAGCCACTGAGGACTAGATCTTCGCAGCAGTCAAGGACTTGTTCATCTTGGCACTGTTATCCACAGCAATAATGATGTCAGTTTGGAGATTCAGCAAAGCATAAAAATTGCGAATCGCTGCTTTTACAGGCTCAGTAGGCAAATCGGATGTAGAGCCCTCTCTCGACCGGCAAAACTATGGCGCAGAAGCATGGACGATGTCAAGAAGTATTGAGCTGGCGCTGGAGTATTCGAGAGGAAAGTCCTTCAGAGGATTTTTGGTCCTTTACGAACTGTATGAGCTGTATCATGACATTGACATTGTTGAGAGAATAAAAATCTATGGATTATGGCATGAGGATAGATAATGACGCTCCAGCGAAAAAGGTTTTCGATGCGAGAGTCGGTGGTAAAAGACGTAGAAATAGACCGTGTCTCCGGTGGACTAACCAAGTAGAAGAAACACTGACGAAGTTTGGTGTGCGAGGATGTAGATAGCGCTTGCATGGAAGAGGTGCCTGGAAGGCATTATTATGACAGGTCGAAACCCAATAGGGTTGATAAGGATAATTAAAGAAGAGAAGATACTTTATCTAACCCCACTAATAGGACAGCGTACGTTAAATAGTCAACCTACTCACTCAGCCATTTGGCTCAACAGACTTCGCTTCCAATCAAACTTACCGGATATGAAAACTATAAAAATAATTAATTAGAAACCGCACATTTTTTTAATTTCCATGTACATTCAATTAGCAGGTCATGACTACCAATATTATGTGTGCAACATTGTGTGCAACAAGCGCTAACCACAAAATAAAATATTAAATTTAATTTTACAAAGTAAACACTAGACTTGAACAATTTATCGCCACCGCAACGACTAGATGTCTGTGATGTCTGCTTCCTTCCTGCAGCACAGCAGCCAATTAAATTATTAAAACCACAAAATGGGGGGGCATTATTGGAGAACACCTTACACCACAAACAAACTACAAATGCCTGTTCGTATGCATGTGAGTGTTTCAAAGTGTTTCGACATTTATTACGTTGCTAGGAAGCTGCAGAATCGGAGCCACCATGGATACACAGTTCTAATGAATTAATTAATTTTACTGCTGCAATTGACTACAAAAGCCGCAACTAAGTGGAGTGTATGTGTAACCAATCTACATATATAACTACCTACACATCGGAGCATATATAACATGCAGACGTTTCTAGACACCCGCCTCGGTTGCTCCAAGAGTCTGTCGGTTGAAAGCAACTGTCTCCTGTCGCGCCGCAGCCGTGCTATGTTGTTGTATGCGAGTAAATAGACACGATTTAACTATGACACCATAAACATTACGTTCTTTA
The DNA here is from genome assembly GCA_021498325.1 of Bactrocera minax. Classification (NCBI taxonomy): domain Eukaryota; kingdom Metazoa; phylum Arthropoda; class Insecta; order Diptera; family Tephritidae; genus Bactrocera; species Bactrocera minax. The sequence continues at coordinate 1,774,273 of JAKEEE010000054.1, read as the reverse complement.
TTTAGATACGCTACACACCTACGTGACTTTGCAATTACCACCATTCCTCGACTGAGTGTCCTAACCACAATCACCTTCACCTGGCGTGCCTAGCCTAAAAGCCGATAGTTGCTGAGTGCTACTGAGGAACAATTTCCAAGTGCTTTACACTCTATTTCGTATGGCGCCTCATGTTCATGGTTCACGGCGCTAGCCTCATATTGTGCTGGGGGCAGCTGCTAGATGCGAGGGGTTGCATTAAAAGCCGCATGATTTTATAAGTGTCACCGAATGCTGCCACATTTCGGCTGACTAGGCACAGCTGCACTGCTGACCTAAATTGTGAGAAGTCAACGAAAACCCAGAGTGTGCAGAGGCTCACTTGTGGCACAGCTAAAACCTTCACGGTACGATTTGTTGCAAATTTTCTAAGTAGGTATTTGCATAATGTGCGGCAATGCTTTCTCCCGGCTGTTGGCTGGTGACTGGAATGGGAATTGTAAATTATTGGCGGAAAATCGCCAAGTCAGCCTATGAGTACAAACAGATGACGGATATATGACGGTGTCAATAGTTTTTCTAATCACCGAAATGTTGCAGTTATTGCTGTACAGCTTTTGCTTAAGCCTAATAATTCTGCTTGATCGAAAATTGTGTAAAAGAATACAGATTAAAGAGATAGACAGTTAAGGTGTTATTAGTAACTAGAATCTAATATCAATGAGCTTAGTTAATACCTAGAGCATTTGAAGACCCCATATTTTTAATATTCTCTATAATATTCTCTCTCTCTATATATATATATATATACGAGGTATGTCCAAAAAATAGCGGGAATGTTCTTCGACTTTAATGGTATAGTGCATCATGATATGCCAATAAGGAGTATTACCTACAAGTTCAATGCGGTTTGGCTGAAGCAATCCGAAAAAAACGCCCGGATTTTTGGAAAAACAATTCATGGCTTTTGCTTACTTTTGCTCAATTCTGCTCACACTTCGTTGCTTGTTCTTGAATTCTTGGCCAAAAACAATACTGTAACGATGCCGCAGCCTCCCAGCCTCCCAGGCTCCACATTCGCCAGACATGACTCCGTGTGACTTTTTCCTCTTTCCAATTACCAAAAATAAAGAGAATCTTAAAGGGCCGTCATTTTACAAATATAGATGACATTAGAAAGCGCATCTCTGAAAGAGCTAAAGGTTCTCCCAAAAATCGAGTTTCAGAAGTGTTTCGACGATTGGAAGAAGCTCTGGCTTAAGGTATTATGCCCTATAGAATGGAGACTATTTTGAAGGCGACAATGTAGACGAATGAATAAATCCTTTTTTTTACAAAACGGAAATTTCCGTTATTTTTTGAACACACCACGTATGTTTGCAAAAATAAAATCAAAGTTTTAGTGATCTTAATATTTAGTGGCATAATTATTAGTTATAAGAAAAATTGTGGTGGGAACCGATCTATCCAGATTTAGCTAAGTTCGAAATTTTTTTATAGTTTTATCATATATTTACGATGGGGTTTAAGTCTGGACTTCAAGCATCCGACAGCTCAACAAAATTTTCCGAAAATATGTTCATTGCAATAAAACAGAATTTTAGCTTTCTCTTTTCATTTCCGATCCATCCCCAGAATTACCTCTCATTCTTGACATCTGAAAGATTGGCTTGAAAGATCGTTTTCAACAAAAAAAAAAAAAAATAGAAAGAAAAAAACTTTAATCTAGGCGTTTTCGAAATAATATTTACTACAACTAGTCTACATTAACAAAAATACAAAAATATTTTGTCCTAATTTTAGAAGGTTGGCTAACCGAAATTCCTGCATTGCATATCTAATTTTGATATTATAATAATGTATAATTCTAAAGTGTATATTTATTAACAACTTTTATTTTCCTTCTTATTTCTTCAGCGATATCACGCGAGGATGGCGAAGATTCACATCATCATCATCATCACCACCACCATCATCATCACCATCGTGGGGGGCATGGACATAATCACGGTAATAAAGTTCCATACAATGGTTATAATTCCGAAGAATATCTGGATCGTCTGGAACCAAATGGAAATATACCGGCCGATAAGTCTAATTGCAGATATGGAGGTAAGAGAGTAGAAGAATCGATAAAATTAATTTATTTTTGATAGAGATATTCAGATTTATAAAATTTGAATTACTTTATACATTTCCAAACATTTTGTATGTATAGCTCAATAGCCTCTCTTCAGCTAACTTAATCAAGTCACATTTTTTAAATGAATTCCATTAAATGCCATCGACATTTAACTCAAATGCTGTTAAGAGCATGAATTAATTACTGCGACTCCGACATGCGTCAGTTTGTCGCTTTTGAGTTGTCAAAGAAGCGCACATACTTATGTAATAAGTAGGTTTTCCTGTTCGAAATCGTGCTCTACCGGCTTATGTCTCTACTTCTTACACCATTTAATGTCCATCCTCTTTTGCTGTACACTCGTTCCTTGTCGTTCCTGTCGTTATCCTTCTATATAAAATCCTTACTATTTAATCTCATCTGTAATCTTTACAAACTAATTTCATGTATTGCGCGCACACACACATACATACGTACTTGTATGCAGTTGAATTCTTTATATTCTCAAGTGTGCTCATAATTCACGAATAGCTGCAAAAGCAAGAGGAAAATAACTGTTAAAACCGGAACTAATTATAACTTCCGCCAAGCACAGCTGCACGCAAACGCACACTCGCACATACAGACCTCACGAACATATGCGGCACATCGCCGCAGAAAGTGTAGCTTTTAATCCTTGGTGCACGCGTGTCTGCCCCGCTATATGTTTGTATGTGCAATATGTGTGTGCTCTGTGGATACTCGATATGCAACCCTTGAATCGATCCTCGGCTTACTTTGCCACAAATAATTTCAAGATGTTTTTGTATAAAATATGGGTCAAACTTTCCGCGCATGAAAATCATGCCATTTTATCTCACTCCTGCGCGTTCGTAGTCTGAGATGCATGCAACATTTGTGGACGCAGCTCCATTTCAGCTGTCTGCCGCCTGACACGATTTGGCAAACTTTTGTTCTTCGAAATAGAGTAATTTATCAAAAAAGCGAAAACAAAAACAAAAACAAAATTGCCTCAAATTGGAATGAGCATAAATAAATAAATGTGTGGTTGTTGCGTTTCATTAATAATTTCTTTGGGTGCGCTCATTTTACCGCTGACTTTGGGCGTTCGCATTGTTTCATGGAAATCATTTATTTACTCCACTGTTAAATCAAAGTAACCTGCAGGAAATCGGAGAATTCCGGCAAGTTTTGGTTAGTTGAACTAGTTTCCGACTAGTTGCTTGAAGTTAAGATCCTACCTAGAAGAAAGTGTAGTCTGGAGAGCGAAAAATATCATAAATATTGCAGATCTATTCCAAAGCGTCTGGTGGTCCAGAGATTTTCATTAATCAAGAGACCAGTACAAGCGCAAATTAACCCAAGAGCACTACGCGGTGCTTCTCAACTACTGGGTCATTGCAGATCAGAAACATATAATAAAACACGTAAATAAACACATATAATAAATAAACAACACGTTAGATGTTCCTTTACATCTGTTTTCATAATTTTTATGTTCGCAGATTCTTCCACACTCCAGCCTACCACATTATGTGCTCATCCTGTGCTCCTCCTTTGCTCCTCCTTTGCTCTTGTCTGTTTTTCAATTCCATTTTCGGTGTCATTGTAACTTTCCGTTAATCTCAATTGTAATGGCTTCTTTCTACGAGCTTCTTGGAATTATGAAGTGTAATAAATTAAATTGTTGATGCCATAAAGCAGCGTAGCATTAATGTGGCAGCATGAGTGTATCTACAATATCCCGATGGCATTGCCATAAAACAAAAAAAAAAAAAACAAGTAACACGAAAACAAATTCTCTGACTAATGCGACTACTTGTCTGTTGAGCAGCGGGTTTGGTTGTGTAGGTTTTCGTTGTTTGTTGTATTTTTGTGCATTACTACGGTATACTTAAGGGAATTAATGGTTACTTCTAACTACATTCGAGTTGTTCCCACATTATTTGCACGGTAGTGAGCAACATGAGTTGCATATTAATAACCTGCTGCCCTTAGAAATTCCCGACAACTTTGCACACTTTTATATTTTCATACGAACTTTAATAATAATCGAGTAATTGGATTGCATTTAAAGATGGAATGGGTTTAATCATATGTATGGACATGATTACTTGAAGTTTCTAAATTAGGGATTAACATTGTTGGATTTATGTACGTTGCGTAACTTCAACTCATCAACTTAAGTCTTATTCAAATGAATTTCTCTGCAAAACAAAATACTTTAATTATTTATTATCATTTCTCATCCTTCAAAAGAATTCTAATTTGGAGAATTTATATTTCGTTAGCTGCTGTCGAGGGTTCTTACCCGTGCAGTCATTAAGAAGGCTGCTTTTTGGGGTGTTAACACTCAGATATTACATAAAAAAATCATAAAAGATTATAAAAATAATATGAAAATATTAAGAACTTCACTGCCGAAGTAAATAAAATATTTGTGCATAAAAATTTTGTATTCACCCAAATTCAATACCTTAAGTTGAACAGCTTTAATAAAATCACACGCTATGTATAATATTATGTGTAGTTTTCACAACGCCAAATTTAATGACAGTCGTACTTATTAAAACGATTACCATTTCATTTTTATGACAGTTCTTGAAAGCACTTTTCCATACAAATTTTCGAACTGATGAGAAAAGTAAAATTTGTGCTTGTGCCTCTCAATAAAGTTTTTCTTAAATGTAATCACAATGGGCATGGAAAACGTTATCACTTGTTCGTCATTAAATTTGACATAATGAGAAGCGCGCATAATAATTACAATTACAACAGTTACAATTAAAATTGAATGTATCAGTTAATTATTAATAGAGATACACTGACTCACACTATAAATGGTACATATTAACTATGTATGTACTTATAACGGTACGTAAAAACTTCCAAAACTAAATATTAAGTCTGAGCTTATACACGGAAACTTTCGTTGCCCATTAGCGGGAAATTCACTCGAGTCAGACAATTTTCAACAATCCCTTTCATATCATATTCTCAAATTCTTAAACGCTTCTTTTAAGTGGTATACAAAAATATTTCTTATTTGCTAATTTTCATACTTATTTACGATTTTCTAAAATATTTATATTTTATTAATCATATTTGTATACATATTCGCATATTACATATATAAAAAATAGATGATAAAATTCAAATTTCCGAACATACATATACATATTGTAAATGTGAAACCGAGCGCAATTGCAACCATTGAAAGAAATTCAAAATGAAAAGAAATGTCGAATTACGCAGCTACGTAGCAAAAAACAAAGCCCGAGCACGAGCAAGTCGGTGGCCTTTCGTCGCCCCTCCGGCCAAAACTACCAGTCTCTTCAACAAAAGTTTTCGAGCATGAAAGCGCTTTAAGTGGCACGACTTGTCTTTAAGATAAGCGTCATCTTCCCAAGATTATTTAAGTCTTAGCAACACTCAGGCTGGTTCCATTAAAATGTCGCAGTCAATTTAGGCTGAGCAGCATTAAGCAATAACTATTGAATTATAATTAAAACAGTCATTTAACACCCGGTGTGCCTATTTTTCACACCAGAAGAACGTAGCTGTTCCAGGGCTTTGGTCCAGTTTAATAGCTGAATTTGTTGTCTTTCTCCAACCAAATGGTGTTCACCAGCGGAAATGGACGGCCCTTTAAGATTCTTTTTATTTTTGGAAATAGGAAATAGGAACAAGTCGTACGGAGCCATGTCTGGCGAATATGGAGGCTGGGAGGCTGCGGCATCGTTACAGTATTGTTTTTGGTCAAAAATTCACGAACGAGCAACGAAGTGTGAGCAGAATTCAGCAAAAGTGAGCAAAAGCCATGAATTGTTTTTCCAAAAATCCGGGCGTTTTTTTTCGGATTGCTTCAGCCAAACCGCGTTGAACTTGTAGGTAATACAAGGCGTATATTGACCGTTTGATCTTGAGGCAAGAATTCATGCTGCACTATACCTTTAAAGACGAAGAACACATTCGAAGAACATTTCCGTTATTTTTTGAACATACCTCGTATAATATCTTCAAAAAATATAAACTTCTTCATAAAACATGAGTATCAATCAATTTCAAAAATTTCTCCCTAGTTATTAATAAAAATATTATTATGGTTTATATTTACGTTATTTTCTTTATTTTTGTTAAAGTTTTTATATATATTATATTATTTTTATATATTATAGATTTATATATAAGATAAATAAATTGTTCCTCTTCCTTCTCTTTGCCGAATATTATTTGCTGATACTCATATCCAATTTATATGCAAATGAGGTTGGATCGGGTTTCTTAATTAACGTGATCATATATTTCAGAGTTATTAAACGAAGTGATTAAATTTTTTCATTGTCTTAACATGGCAAAAGAAACCTAAATAGTCTGCAAATGGGCTGTTAGTTCAACTTACGCTCGAGAAAGACGACACTCTGCTGGCAGCAATAGTTGGACTTTTATACTGTAATGAGACAATGAAGAGCTTAAATTCGTGTACATAATGATGTTAAAAAAGGGCTGAGGAGCATATAAGTTTTCAAAGACCTTAACGTAAGAGTGACCATGGTCAAGGAAGTTGACAGAAGTAAGCAATAAAGAATATTAAAGAACCGTAAACAACGAAAAGCATGAAAGTGCGAGTGCGCATGTATGTGTGTGACCGTAACAAAGGAGCTGTTGAGGAGATATGGCACTCTCAACCACCCGTAACTTTTATTCATGCTACTTTGCATATGTGCTTGTGTATTTGTTTACGTATACTTGTTCCACACAGAGCACAGCGAGCGCGGTGAGCAAACTTGAGATAATAATAAGGATTTCATAATATAAATTGCTATATTATGCAAACAATCCAGCAACAATTCACTTACAGACTATTCAACATTATACGCACTTGAGTGCAGCATTTGAATGATGGGGTAAACGAGTGCCTCTGTGTGTGTGTGTGGGTGTGCTTCCTGTCTCCGTCATATAACTGGGGCAAGCGGCAGTTCCACAGCGATAGCGTCACAGTAAATGAGCGGAATGAACGCCATAAAACAACGGAAATGAAAATATTAGCAGACAATTCCACACACATTAACACACACAAACAAAATACATGCTATAAACATGCACAATCGCTCAAGCGCAGACTGTAATGTAATGTCAGTAAATTTAATGTGTTGTTAAGTCGCTTTCTACGCCTTAATATTACTTGCTGTACTACTCACAAGTATGTATGTATGTTTGAATGGCTGGAACTTTGTGTGCAACGGCATGTGGCATGTAATGCCTTGTCATAATAAGGACAAATGAAACGCTGCACAGCCAGTCATGTTGGCATCCTTGCCGCTGTCGCTGTTATCATTCACTCATCTCTGTGCCGCCACAACAATAACAATCTCCGCCTGACTGAATGGCTGGCTGACTGTCTTAGCGGTAGTCTGGTTGCACGTGCACACACACACGCACGCACACACACACACAGTGAGGTTGTAGCACCATGTGCGCCAAGAGTGATCTGCTAGGCAAACAGAAGCATTTTGAGGAAGATACACGGCGTGTAATGGAATTTGTAAAACTGTCTCATAACTGGCTGCCTAGCGTTTTGCTACTTGATTACTAAAACATTGCAAATTACTCATTTTCCAGCCGAACTGACATTGCAGAATGCAACCTATTGATGCGAGGACATGCACTTACTTACGTACCATACATATATTAGTACCTGGAAATGTCTACGCTCGCGTAAGTTCCCTCTTGGTTAGCTTGGGGATATATATGAAGACTTATTGAAAAGCTGGATTGGCACTCTGGAGTTTCATATATCAGAGGGCAGTCGTCCACTTATATTATAATATATGCATTTTGCTATTAGCTTACCCACATATTGACCCCACTTTACCATCTTAAATTTGATGAATTGAATGTCGTAAAACACGATAGGTATGCAAATAGAAATATATGTACATATATTCACGTTTAGTATAATGTTTGGTGGGCTCCACGTACGATTTCCAAGTGCTATTAAACTGGGGTTCTCGTTTTACAAAGCACTTATGGTACAATTATAAATTCATGAACAAATGAGACGGAAGGGTCCATATTATTCGAGACCAATTATTGGGTTGTTCGGATAGTCTTTTCGTTTTTTCCCGCCAGAGGACTTAATTTCGTTTTTTCGAAACTAACTTCACACTTAAGCCCCATAACCATTATATGTCATGAGAGCTGATATTGCAAGGCTTGTGTGTGAAAAAGTTCTATTAATTCTACCCAGTAGTTTTTGGTTGGTGCCTTTTTAAATATGGAGAGCAATAAGCAGCATTTTCGTCATATTTTACTTTTTAACTTCAGAAAAGGTAAAAATGCTGTCCAAGCGAGAAAAAAATTGACGGATGTGTATGGAGAAGGCGTGTTAACAGTACGCCAGTGCCAGAACTGGTTTGCAAAATTTCGATCCGGCAATTTTGATGTCGAAGATGCACCACGGTCTGGAAGGCCGGTCGATGCGATAAAAGCATTAGTTGATGCAAATCGGCGAATCACCACACGAGAGATCGGTGAGAGGTTAAATTTGTCGAATTCAACTGTTTATGGCCATTTGAAAGGCATTATACGAAAACTGTCTTTTATGTTCCCCAAAAAAAAACGAAATGACTTTCCGAACAACCCAATAGATTAGTACAACTCCAAGAATTTGAGTATACTTTGTGTATCCACATTAAAACAGAATATTGATCAACAATATGTACAAGGAGTCTATGTATTATGGAAGATATATATACACTTACACCCCTGTTGCGAGTAGCGACTGGATTATAATTGCCGGTATACTTGCTTTGGATACTATAATAGGATTTCACTTTACGGAAGGCTATTGAAGCCAATGTACTTGAAAACGCAGATAACAACTCTGAGTTCACATTTTTGAGAAGCACTGTTCAAATCATTTGTCAACATTGCTCAAATTTGTGATATAAATCGTATAACGAAACATAAAGAAATGGAAAACAATGACGTTCATTAGAATTTAAAAACGGTTTGGAGATTTAATTTGTACGTTCGTCGTGAAATTACTAAATTTCTATTATATGTTAATATTATAGATAATTGACGCAGTTTTTCGAGTTGATTAATATTGGAAAATTTAGAGAATGTCAGAACTTATTTACTAACTATCAATTTATACGAATGCAGCATGTCGGTAGAATTATCACAATTATAAATATTAGTTGAGTTATATTAATGCATAAATAGACAATACAAATTGTAAAAAATATTTCACCACAAAAAATATATGTAAATGTGTAAATGTAAGTATAACTTGAAAAATTCAAAAAGTGTTTAAAGAGCAGCGATTATTTTAAAGATCAATTTTGGTATATTATTTAGTTAGAAACGATCCAAAATAAGTAAGAAATAAGGTGAAGTTCTCAAGATCAGTTTCCTGATTTTACCATTTCTGGTAGGTGTCGATATCCACTCGCAATCTTCATTTTGCTCTAAGCTTTTGCCGTAAGGTACTGTTGTCAAACTATACTCGCGCTATTTACAGATACGTAATAGAAGTTTTAATATGCTTCTGAATTATATTTTTGCTTGCTGAAATGCAACATAATACGTGCGATGCAACTTAATAATCAAATGCCGACAAATATAACTATATATACATATATACTACTACATATACATACTATATATACATATACACTACTACATATACATACTATATATATATATATATACTACATATACATACTATATATACATATATACATATCACATACTTTTATTCTGACAAATCATACTTCGAAGGCGACATTCGCAATGTTATCATATTTCAAATTTTCCATTCCAGCTTGTTCACAATCATTTGTTTGAAAACTTTGATTAAATAGAACATACTTTATAATGATAGTATATTGTAATTGTGCTTTAAAATAAATAATAAAAAATAATCAAACAAAGAATGATAAAGACAAAATTGCAACCAGTGCCATCATGGTGTCAAACTTTCATAGTAATTGAAAATGTAAATAATTCTTTCTAACATAACGTCACGAACTACTGCTTCTTATTGTCAAACGTACTCTAAAAATCGAAACGAGTTGAACCGTTCAATGTCTATTTCAATAATTTGTGTTTAAAACGTACCTGTTTTATTATATTTAGTTCCTTCTAAAAAAAGCAAAAAATAGGTAATAGCGAATAATATAAATAGGTGAATAGTTGATGGTTAAAATAAATAATTAATTATTAATAGTTTTAAATTTGAAAAATTACATTATAACTTCAAAATATAACCAAAAAGTATAATTCAATCAAAAGTTAACAATAATTTGGCGCATGCTTCACATGGGACATAGTTAAACGGAACAAAATATTATTGATAAGATTCACTGGTTACTGCCCCCACCGATTTTAATGTTGCGCAAAGTAGAAAAAATGGTAACCTTTTTTTCAGAACCAATTTACCCACTTGCGCAGTTTAACCCATCCCGATATCTACATATACTTACGTAATGGATTACACACACAAAGCTCTCTCGGCGTACTGTTTTTTACAAAGCATTTTCCATCATCCGTTGTTGACAGTTATGGCTTCTGTCCGACTGACTGTTCCTATTTAAAGTTGCTGAGCGCTGAGCGCACCGCACTTATGCATGGCTGTGTATATTTTGCATTAAAAAACAACAACTGCTACAACGAACCATTTATTATTGCATAATTTTTATTTACTCTTTCTTTTTTGTGATGTTGTTGCCCTTGTAGCTTGTTATGTTTCTGACATTTTAATGGTTATTATGCGAAATTTTATTGTTAACCAGCATAATTTTGGTTGCTACTATAAATTTTTAATAAACGAAGGGATGCATATACCACACATATACATTCGGGTACACACACACACACACACATACAAATAAGTTTGTATATGCTGGGTTCCTAGGACTGTCAGATTGTTCAACAATAGAATGGCTGGACGTTTGAAATTGTTGAAAGTGTTCTGTTATGATATGGGTGTCACATCGAATAGGATACTTGAGTGGATTATAAATCATTTTCCGAATTTTATTTGGCATTTGAATAGCATTATGAAAGTTTGGGCGGTTTTAGATAGCCATATATAGTGCATTCTCATATGTATGTACGTATGTATAGTTCCATATTATTATTTATGAATTACATCAGGCAAATCATAATACATATATAATTCCAGAGCTCATTTTGAATGCAAATGGCACTACATTGAGGGGAGCGTTCAGTTATAGAAATTTCTGTGAAAATTGGAGAATAGGTTATCTCTAATTTATTCCACTACTACCTTGACGATTACTCGCCTCACCCTGTGTCGACTTACGCAGTTTTAACATAAAGTGCGTTTAAATATGAATTTGCAAATATTCAAAAACAGATTGCCCCACTAATTAATAAAATCAATTTAATATCACAATCCATATATGTATATAAATAAGACAAAATCGAGTTGGTTTTACCATTTATAACTCAAAAACGACGAGAACGATTTTGTTGATCTATTTATTATTATTAGTATTTTAAAAAACATCAGTTAATATATCACATTTTGGTTAGAAGCAATGAATAAAACTTTTGTTTTTGTCAAAAAAAATTATTGGAAAACATTTCGAATTATTTTTAAGCAACTCCTTACTGAATTCAATATTTACACTCCCATAGAATTATTTCGGGTACTCGCGTACTATTTTTGAATAGAGTGCTACTATGCAATTCAGCTGAGTCCTCCTTTCTCTTCATTATTGTTTTATTTATACATCTTTAAATTGTCCTACATTTTTTTCTCTAGTCAATAAGTCGGGGTTATATCATATACATCACAAAATCCCGTTTCAGTAATCCTAAATCCTTCTAAAGTAAATTTAAGCGCCTTTTGAGACTTAAATGACAAATCACACGACGTAGCTAACAAAAGAAAATATAAATTGTTCTTAGTTATATATTAAATCGTATGCATGTAGATAAATGTGTCCTCATTTATTATATATTATATATATTGTATTATATAAGTTAACGCAGATTATTTTAGCTACTTTATTTCTTACGCTTTTATTTTATTTTTCCTCGTTGTTGCCCCAACCAAGATACGCATCTTTAAACTTTTTACTTCTTTTAATTTGAAAATAAATTCTTTGTACATTAAACACTTTTCTTTCTTCATTCTGTATGTATGTTCATTGCTATGTACTTTATTGTTTTGCCGATGTTTTAGCTATTCTTTCCTCGCAGACATGGAACCGCTGTTGTGGTTGACATCCCAAAGCTTGCGTCTCCTTCTTGTAATTTTTTTGACAAGCTTCGCGTTGTTTGTTTTTTTTGCAACTTTTGTCCCCAACATTTTTCACTCTTTTTTGTGCGCATGCCAAATCTGTTCAGCTTCATGCTTCTATACGGTTTAATACTTTTTATGTACCCTGTTTGATTTCATTGATATTTCGAAGGCAATAAACTACCGTTGCTTCCCCACAAGAGGTGGGGCTACCCATGTTGAAAACCGCACAAAAATTTAATAAAATTTTCTAAATATATGTACGTTCGCTTAACGGTATATTTTGTGCACATATTCGATTCAATTACATATTTAAAACAATTGTTTACTTTGTCCTTGGAAGCGTGAAAACTCACCCCGTTGGAAAAGGTAAAAAAGTTGGCATTTAATGAGATCATGCGGTTCTTGAAAGTTTCATTTCTTGTCAGGTTTGTTTGAAGAAATTTCCATTTTAAAATTAGAATTTTAGTCCAAAACTAAGTTGTCATAATAAAATCTTATTATGTAGTTATAAAATATATTATACTACCTTTGTTTATAAAATGAGTGATTATTTTCTTGCTTGGACTATAGATGTCGATGTCTCTCGCGTTCTCGCGTTTCAAAATGAGTTTTCGTGCTTAAAGTTGTGCCCGTGCATAACTTTCAACCCTTTGAAAATTGTATCATTTGTTTTCCGTTTGTTTACTTTTAGCGCCTTTTGTTGTGGTGCTTCATTTTTATTTCATTTTGCTTTATCTCCATATTGATGATACATTGTGGTTTATGTTGTTTGCCGTAAGTGTTTTGGTTTTAAGCCACAAAAGGTTTATATTAAGTAGGTAAAAGTTTAGGGAGTATATAAATTATTTGGGAACCTTATCAATTAAGTAGCCAATTCAGTGTTTTGTGGCTTTGTTGATGAAAACTTTTCGTCGTTTAATTCTCGCTAAAATAATGGAATAAAATGAAAGGTTATGATTTTAGAAGCAAAAATAATTGTGTATGTAGCATATTTAATGCGAGTACTAACTTTCATATTCTTAAAAGGAATTTGACCTTAAGGCGCTTAAAAATCAGTTGGGGAATGCATATAATCGATGCTTAAATCTGTGCTATATGCTTTGTCGAACAGCCTTCCTTTAACGAAAGTTGTATGAGAAAAATATGGCCACCATATGCAGAAAAAATTAAAAAGTATGAGGAAAATAACCATGAAACCCTCTAATTACGAAGCTGCGGAGGTTAAAGTAGCCAATTTCACATTGTTTGGAAGAATCTACAAACCTAGCATACATTTTTTCTATGTATGTAGTCATTAAAGAGTCTTTATCGTCCTTACCAAAATGTTTATTAGTAGGTTAATACCAAACTTAATTAGTGTAATTCTTGCTTATGGATTATTTGTTTTGCGTTCAGCATTAGAAAAGCAATCTAAGAGAACCAAATGAGGTTCAGAGAGCATTCAATGTGCTCCTGAATCGACAAAATAGATGTCCACATGACCAATCTTGTGCAATTTCGTTAAGGGATGGTTTCGTACACTAAGGGACAATATTACTGACCTTGACGTTGCGAGTTATAAATTCTACCATTGTTGGTAACTGCCTTGTCATTATCTGAATTCCCGGTTATAGGAAAATAAATTTGAGCATACATTATAACGAGAAAACTGAATATTTAGTCAAGACCTATAATCTCTTGGGAAATCAGTAGAGGAGACTCCATAATATGCATTATGAGTAGCCAGGAAAGAACTCCTTGACTTGAGAAATTAGCTCTGAGGGAACTTTGTTTTTGGAAATATCACTAGATAAGGACACACGAATTACTAAGCTAGTAAGGAGTATATATAGATGACACCCATAAAAGATTGATCTTGCCGGAGTTGTAAACTCCAAGAGAAAAAGAAAGATTAATCAATCATATAATGTCACATATCACATGTATAACTTAAACTACCAAATCTAGAATCAAAACACTCGACAAACCAACTTTCTTTTATTCAGGAGACATTTCCATTACAATTTTAGGTTACATAGAAGAGAAAGAAAGAAAAAGAAAGACATATAAGTACGTGTTATCTTTATTCATCTCATCATTTGCGTCTTGTAGCTGAAAGTGATTATGGAAACACTTTGAAATCTTCAAATAATTTTTTTTTTTACTCACTTTCTTCACAACATAATATTAGTGGAAGGATAATCGTTCGCAATAGTGAAATTACTTCTTGTGCACATTAAATTGCTTTTAAACTGCGTTTAATTTGTAATCGAAAATGCATGAAAAATGAAAAAGTTTATTGCGAAAAAATCGCCAATCGAGAATATAAATACATACACAGGAAAAGGAGTAATTGAAATTTGTTGTATTTTCAAAACTTTTTGTTGCCCTTTCTTTTTGTTTCTGCTATTCTTTAATATATCTATGTATTTTTGTTTGTCTGTATGCAGTATATTGCTACTTAGCAATATAACTTCCTTGTTAGCGCCCTCTTCAACTCACCAACTAAGAGGCGCAACACTCTTAGAATACATTGCGATTACCCAGTAGATAATTGACTAGTCAACTCAGTGGAAGTTATAGTGTGCTATAGTTTAGCATACGGGTCTGCACAGAAACCAATAAATTATCTAAAATATTTCACCTCAGAATTAGAGTTTCTTAATTGATTTTTCAATAACTAATCTTTTGACGAACATTTATTTAAAGATTACATTAATTGCTGAATATCCCGCGTAACGGTAAAACCTTCTGTTGGGTAATTTCATGGCACACAAACTTGCACCTGCGCATTTACATCAAACCGTCCCACCAGCGCTGCCAAGAAATATGAAAAATTGCTTAAATTTTATAACTTTTGCATTTATGAAGTTTTGGGCACTGCCATTTAAGTGCGAATGACTTTCGCTCGCACGCCCGCAACATCAAGGACGCGCTCGGTAAAGAGTGACGGGAAGGGAGGGGTTGTAAATTTGGAAATTGTTAAAATAAATTTTATATTGCGCTCATTTGCAAACAAACGAAGCTAGAAGTGGGCATATATTTTATATTTGTTAAGCCATAATGTGGCGCAACTTAATCGGAGAGGTGGGTATGTGCGGTAGTTTGCGGTTGAAGCGGATTTCTTGACATGAAGAAGAATGCGCTGACTTTCACGAGTTCGTCTACGTCAAGAATCGGGTCTGTGCAATTTTATTTTACATTCTGCTTTTATAAATTTATTTCCAACTTGTGCTCTTAAGCACAAAATATTTTATTCCATACTTGCTGAGTGGTTAGTATTTCGTGTTATCCTTTTGAGTATTTTCGACAAAGGATGCACTTCAGTTTAGTTCATGTTTGTAAAAATATTACACGGACTAAATTTAAAAGAATGCAATTCACGACTTTGTTGACACGGACTATTGTTGCAAAGTTTCGTTAGCTTGGCTCATTTTGCTGAAGGAAGGAATTAATTTATACTTTTTAGTATCTGTGCACTGGAATGTTAGAAGGCGTGTAGTATTTATACATTTGAAGTGGCATATCATTTTAATTTAACAGCTTTCTTCAATTGTATGAATTAATAAGTAAGGAAGGGCAAAGTTTGGGTGTAACGAACAACTTGCAATTATCGATGGCAGGGGAATTCGTACAGGTGATGATAAAACTTTATTAAAAAATGTTGTGTGAGAATTCAAGACCGAATTTTTGAATGTATTACATTCTTAATTGTCATTATATTAACATTTATTTCACGGCACATACTCACAAAGTCAATCAAACTAAGACAAATCATCTATATTCATGACATTAGTGCTATGGTTGCCTTTTTCCTCATGTATCTAATATATTCATTAAACAACTTTGGATGACTTTATATATATAGCTTTATATATATATTAGCATATATTACTTTTGAGTTCAATTGATAGATTTTAATATAAATATCTCTGATACGAAGCAAAATATAGCAATGAAAGTACGTGAGTCTGCGACCTGTAATATAAGTTAATAAGATACCAAATATGATTGCAATCTACTTACAATTTCGTCGGATAATGAATGTTGAATTCTTCCGCAACATTTTTTCATATAAAGTTGTGCCAGCTTAGTTTCCTTCTTGGTTTTCCTTCGAAAACATGGTTTGGTCTGCCCAAAGCTCGGGCTTAAAACCCATGTTTAAAAACATGTTGCGGGAGTATGAAATTTACCAACTATCTATCACCAATTTACCACTAACTATCTAATTGTTGTACCGGTATATATATATTATATAAGTTCTAAACAGATCTCAGTTGCTCTTGATCTGTAATTAGTAACTGTATCCTATCGATCCTAAATTAAATTAGTAAGACACTCATAAATAATATGGTTTAAGAAAATCTTCGATTTATGTCGCTAATTAAACAGTGAACAACTTTGGCATATACTAACTGGTTGAACGCGTTGAACCTATTTCACATCGTCCGGTGGCGTGGATAAACAAAATTGCGGCATTTATGGAGCAGAAAAATGCATTCGAGATGCAAGGTACGATGGTTGTTTGTGCAAAATCATCAGTGCGGCATAGTTTCTCAAACTAAATGACGCAGTCGGAATCGGTATCGATGTAAAAAAAAGATGCAAATACATCGAAAAGATCTTCTAGGCTTACTGGGCGAACTAATTAACTTACTATTTGACCTTGTCAGCACAACTTAGTTTTGCAAGAGAAGAGGAATATTTTTGTGAAAATAAATGAGCTCTATTCATCTTGAAATTCGAGCAATTTGGATGCAAAACAGTGCCGAAAGTTATGTGTGGATACTTTGTACTTAGTATATTTGCCAATGTTTCCAAATTTTAGTGCTTTTAAAAAGAAATAAAGTTCACTTAAGTTGACACAAGCTATTGAAACCGGGACTACAGTTGAATCCATATTTTAAAGCCATCACTAAGCCCTTTCTACCACCTAAATATTATGTTCATTTCCTGAAACTTTAGAACATTTTGTTGAAGATATTAAGTAATTCAAAGCATGATAACTTTTTATAGATTATAGAACGATGTATTGATAACTAAAGTTGAATTTAATCCTAAACCTATAATAAGTGCAAAATATGTCACTTAAATGGCATTTAAACAACCAAAGGCAAGCAAAGCCCAACATAATATTATATTTATCGCACTTGTCTGATAAATGCTTTTCATACCAAATCTAAGTTACAGATAAAGGATATTTTAGCTAAAAGCATTCCTTTAATTCAACACAGACTCGTATTAGTTATTTCATTTCATTAAGGTAATATTAAACCATGCTGCAATTAATTGTCAATATTAAGCAATTAACTGAAACATTTTAGTTTAAATAGTCTGGCATTAAAACGTTAAAATCAAAGCTGCCCCAAGCACATCATTACTAATACACACACACACACAAAGTCATCTTCTGGTGAGTCAACTAGAGTTGAGTTGGCAATGAAATCTGTCAAAGTGTCTGAAGCAAAGTCAATCATTGAGGCAAGAACATTTGTGTTACCAACTGATAGCCGGTGCGTTTGAATAACCCGCAGCTAAATTCAACAATACGACGATAAGCTCATGTATAGTAGACGACAATATCCAAGGACAACGGGCTGTCAGTCGCATTGCTGACTGAGTCCACATGAGCGACAAAGTGCAAACACACGTAAACATTAAGGAGTTACATGTCCGGTGGCATAACTGGTGTATGCGTAATTATTCGTAACAGTAAGTTTGTTTGGCGTTAGCCACAGGAAAACCATGAAATTGAAATGCGGTGAGCATAAAAGAGAATAACTACATGAAGTTGGTCGCTATGCACATGGTTCCGAACTATTTGCAAACAAATATTATCGTTTCCGCAAAAGTTTATGTAAACTCTTATGCTGCTTTTAATTGTGCCTTAGATAATTGAAGAAGAAGAATGAAATCACCTTTGTCCAAGATTTCATATAGCCGCCGAATACGAGTATTAAATACCAAATGAATTGACTGGTCATAAGTGTCCATTCGAACTAACTGACTTTTATTGCATATTTAGCTTGATCGCAGCCCTAGGCTACGCAGCTTTCATTGTATTTGTCACGTCTCGGTATAGTTGCAATATATTGTGTGTATTAAAGGCCTACATATATTTGTTTGCATTATACTAATATTCCATATTTGCCAATATATTTATGTTTACCGGGATTTGATTGCTTCTTTACAGCCGTAAGCTGCAATTACCTATGTGAAAACTCTATGCATTTATTGCATATGAAAAAAACTTTACATTAAATAACTAAATACACACAAATACAGACAGGTATACAGGTATAAAATGTACGTTTATATGCTTTTCTTCATCGAAATGTTGGTTTTAAACACTTTTTGTTGCTACTGGCTCATATATTTGATTGTCCAGTTTATAGTTTTATAATTTCAAATTAGTGGGAAACTATTTTATGAAAAATGAAATGTTTTAAGTCCCTTTCTATTATAAGTTATTTGTCTAAACTTTTGAGTTTCATATATTTTCTTATTGTGAATTTTTGTTGTTGTTATTTTTCAATACGTGTGTGTTCAAAAAATAAAAAATAAAATAAATGTTCTTCGACTTTAATGACATAGTGCATCATGAATTCATCACTTCAATGTCAAACGGTCAGTAAGAAGTACTATCTAAAAGTTCAACGCCGTTCGCGTGAAGCAATCCGAAAAAAGTCTCGGATTTATGGAAAAACAATTTATTTCTGTTGCTCACTTTTGCTCAATTCTGCTCACACTTCGTTGCTTGTTCGTGAATTCTTGTGCAAAAACGAGCTCCATATTCGCCAGACATGACTCCTAGTGACTTTTTCCTACTTCCAAAAATAAAGAGAATCTTAAAGGGCCGCCGTTTTACAAGTATAGATGGCATTAAACACACATCGCTAAAAGATTTGAAGACCATCCCAAAAAATCGAGTTTGAGTCTTGTTTCGACGATTGGAAGAAACGCTGGCATAAGTGCATTATATCGAATGGAGACTATTTTGAAGGCCACAATATTAATGTAGACGAATGTGTAAATATTAAAAAAAAATAAAATTTCCCTTTATTTTTTGAACACACTTATATATTATAATTTAAAAAATGCTGAATAAAGCAATGTTTTGGTTGCATTTTGTTGCCTTCCTCATTGCAATTCACCATCACCAACACCATCACCATCCATAACACATTCATAAGTCAGAGATATGACGTAATATGACATAGCTCTAACCTGCATTGAATTTTTTTTTTGTCTAGTTCTCTGCTGAGGCTAGTTTCGATTTTTCTGTTTTAATTGAAATGTTCCAAATCTTTTTTTAAAAGTTTTTTCGCCAACATTGTTTTTTGGTGCCTCGTCTCTCTGTATCTCCTTTAAATTTTTTATGAACTTTGACATCTGGTATAGCTCATTTCTTCCAAATCTTTTTTAAAACTGTACTTATCCTATCTAGTTAAACGAAATCCGTTATTTTAGCATTAAGTTGACGGTTTAATTAGCATAGTTAGAATGATCCGATTTAGGTAAAATTTCCTTATATTTTATGGTAGGTTTTGAAGCCCATGTATTTACAAATATGAAAAAATATATTCCGCAATATTTTTTAATCTTTTCCGCGACTTTGGAACTTATTTAAAGACATTGGGGGAACTGAACTTATCGAGTTTCCAATTAAATTATATGTACCGAGAAACAATTTATCAATTAGAAAACAAAGATATATTTATCAGAACAGTAAGGAGTAGGGTTTTTTTTAAAGATTAAACGAGAAAGTGATTCTAAGCAAAAACCAAAATTTCTTTTATTCCTATTTTATATAATTCCTTACAAAATAAAAAAACATATAAAAATTCAATTTTAGGTTTAGCTTCTGGTAACAGAAATAAATATTTTCAGTTTAATTTTTTAGTAATATTATAGCTGAATGTACCTTAAATCAATTTAAGGCAAATGAATTTCAAAAGTTAAAACATAAAATGAGGAAACAAACAAAGTGCACATCAACTCAAATTTGTGTTGTCTATTAATTTTTTACAAAATCCTAAGATAGAGCTTACGCGTTTTCCTCTTAAATGTACAATTTATTCTCATTCTGTGCAGTGTAAATCATCAATATATTTTAAAGCGAATCGGAGAATATCTACTCAGTTAGTTTATTTTAACTAACACAAAAGAAGATGACCTAAAACATTATCTGAAATATTCCCAATTAAACTTAGAACAATTTATAGGATAATTCACCGCGCTGAGAAAGAGGATTGCTTGGAATGAAAGCACTCAGGAGACAGACCATCAAAGCTTGACAGATGCGACCAATCAAAAATATTTACTCAAAAAGATTAACAATAATCCCAAAAAAGTTTGAGACAGTTGGTTTCTGTCTCGAAAGACGAATGTGGAAAGTAGAGTGTGTCACAAGACCATCAGCAAGATCTTAAAAACCCATAAATACTCATTGAAATTAAGCAAGATAAAACATTTGCTCGCTGCACTCAATATTCGAAGGCATATGAATGTTTCGGCTGCCCATGTCAACAAGTCAGCAGAGTATTGGGACGATGTTATATTTTGTGACGAAACTAAAATTGTGGTGTACTACCACGAGAGATCAAGCAAGGTTTGGAGAAAACCGAACAAAGCTCTACAACCATATTGGGTGTTCTACAATATATATTGGGTATTATTATATCCAATAGTAAAGCTTGGCAAGCTTTCTGTTAAGATTTGGGTGTGTGCCTCTTCTGAAGGTCTTAGTAAGCTGCGTTTTTTCAATGATGTGATGACGAAGTAGTATTACATAGACATTTTAAAAAAGGGATTGACTTGTTGATTCAATTGAATTGCGTTGTTGATCCCTATGACTCAGGAAAACTTAAATGCAAGCTGTATCAGAACAATGACGCAAAACTCAAGTCTTTATTTTCCAAAACCTGGGTCGTATACAATTGCAATAAGGTTATCAAGACAACTGCCCAGAGCCCTGACTTTAACCTCATTGAAAATTTCTGCTCCGAAAATCTCTGCAAACCCGATTTAGTTAGGGTAGCGAGCGGAACACAATAACCCTAGTTTATAACCTGGAGAATGACACATTATATACGTGGTTGCATCAATCCAAATAACCGACATATTAAATATCAAGTCAAAACTGATATTTTCTACTTAGTTATAGCTTTTTATAAAAAAATTTTTTGCATTTTGAGAAGAATTAATAGACAGTGAAATATTTTAGTTAATATACAGTTTGTTGTTTTTTAAAGTTTATGTTTCGATTTTTCATTTTTCATTAATTAATTTATTAAATAGATTTAAGATACATTCGCCTACAGTATTATGAAAAAGGACACTTATTAATGGCAAAATTACAATGAAACAATTCAATGGCAATAGAAACAATGTTTTTTTGATTTCTGCAAATTCAACTTTTTTGTTAAATTTTATTATTTTGTCAATATTATTTTAATTCTTTAAATTTCTAATTTGTTCACAATACGCCCTTTAAAATAAGCAAATGTTTCCCGTTCTATTCAAAAGATTTTTCCAACATAATATTTAGTCCAAGCCTCTTTTAGTAGCTGAGTTGTAATGAAATCATATTTTCTTCTTTTTCAGGTAAGGTTAAGCAATTGCAAAGCTTTAGGAATGGTAAGCGCGAATATGAAATTTATTTCTCGTTATATAATACTTATTTAACTATATACCTACGAGTATTTGTCATGTAATTGGCGCCGCAGCCAAGTAATTGCGACACAACCAAGAAGCACATATTAGATGTTGCTATCTTGAACATGAAACCACAGAAGACAAGCTAATGATAATCATACGCCCGACTGCATCACTCTGTTACAATAACAAATCAGCATGGCAACACAACCTCAGTGCTGAAACTGTCGTTCGTGTAAACCACAAAGCAACAACAACAAGCGAATTGCTGCAGCAATGACGACGGTAGTTAATAAGTGGTATCTTAATGTACGAGTAAGCAATAAAAAAACTCGAAATATTCACTTGATCAAGGGAGAAGTGTAGATAAGGGAGAAGAGCGGGTGCAGAAGTATTAGGACTAATTTGCCACATTGTTGAAGCAAAATGCATGCAACCACACTCGTGTTGGTTACTTACCACACTGCCAAAAGTTGGTTAGTTGGTTAAAAGTGCAATAGAAAGAAATTTGTCGGAAATTATCATCATTAAGTGCAGTCGCTGTGAGTGAGCAAAGTCTCGGTGTGACGACGCAACCACAACATCGCTAAAGTCATCAGCCGCAGCCGTGCCATCATTACGGCCACCAGCTGGCTGTCACCGCTGGCATCACCAGCAACAGCCAAATGAACTGTTGCACTCATATATACTTATACCCTTATAAGAGCATATATGTATGAGTGGTAGGGAACAGTGGTTTGTTCGCTTACCTAGTTTCCCGCCGGCATTCATTACTGCAGCGCAGCATCTTTTCGGCGACGCAAAGTTTCCTTCCTTCTCGCTTTTACCGAACTTAAATAGTTAAAAGTTGAAACTAAGCAGCAGCAGCCGCATACCTATTATGAGTACATATGGAACGTCATGCGAGGCAAAATTCACAGTAACACCATTAAATAGTGACACAAATGAGCGCGCAACCGCCACAAACACTTGACACAAATGAGCAAACACACATACGCACATACATTTGTATTTCTATTTGTTGAAATTCATGCAGCAAAATGCCAATGCATTCACCTCAATCGCTGCAGGCCTTACATAAGCCGTTAAAGCCTGCGCATATACATATAATATATAGAGTTGTTGCTGCCACATTGGATGTCCTCGCACACACTCTCTCACCGACATTCGCCGGCGCATGTATAATTTGCAGGTGTGCAGCAACCTTGTCGCACTGCATTCGCAATCACTCTGCAATGTTGAGTTTATCACGGCACACTCGCACGCACACAGCAACACACACGCCCGCATGTTTCCGCTTCACTCACCTTTCTTTTCTTTGCCAGGTACAATTGTGGCATCAACATGCCACTCTTCAACCATTACCCTTCTGAAGTAATTTTCCATATGAACTGTAATTAAATTATCCTTACTTTTAGTGTAGTGTGCATTAAGCTGTACATTTTGTGGTTATGTTGCACGCTGCACATTGCACACAGCTCTCTCTTGATTGCTGATTGTCGCGTGTGTGGTAAGCAATGCAGTACTTTTCATATTTCATATCTTTATATATGGGCAAAGTGAGTGTATTTAATGGCCTTTGAATCTAAAGAGCTCCCCGTCATCCGGACTGCCCTTATGGCAGTGCATTCACCGCTGCATGGCGCCTAACAATCACTTTATTTTTGTTTACCTCTTGGTTTTCATTATATTTGCACTTCAATAGTACACTATTTAAAGTAAAATTGAATATGAGCGTGCGCTTTTATACAAAAAGTCGTAATAACTAAAATCATTTTTGCGCAATTTTGGAACACTGTAACTAAGCGGCACTTAAGTCTACATTTCCAGGGTTAAAGAATGACAATCGGAATTATAATAAAAATTTTGTGGACAGAGTTGATCGATTTTCAACTATAATAAGACATTCTTAAGACTTAAGGTTGGTATCTTCAAGACAACTTGGTTGAAGCTTAATTACATAATTACAGCTTAAGTAAGCAGAGATTTTAAACTAAACACTTTTCTTTTCGGTTTTCCAACTTTGAAGCTTAAAAGCTTTGGACAAAAGAACCCTTTCAGCAGTTTTTTTTAAATAGTTAGTGTTGTTATAAAATCCAAGGCGGTTTTGCTTAATTGTCAGAATTGCAAAAATTCTCTGATTTTCATAATCTGATTGGATTTTCGTCTTTCCAAAGGCAACATTGGAACCTGCTGATATTATTTACTTATATTTAGTACCATAGAAAAATTTGATTTAAAAAAAACAACTATCAAAAACGATGAATGAACATCCGCCGGGTAACCCTCACTCTTACGTTTTAAGTAGATTAGAAAATATTACTCTTTTCCCGGGTTAGAATGCAATATTTTGAGAAAAGAACGAAAGAACCTGAAAATGTTGAGAGAAGAATACTCAAATTTGACAGCATTGGGCAGAAAAAATTTAACATTTTTGTGAGAAAAGAAAACGGTATAAGGAGTACAAAATGTTGGTGGAATCTATAATATAATTTTTATTTTTTATTATAATATATATTTATAAATATAATTGCAGTTTACATTTTATTAAAGGAGAACATTAGTCACGAAATAAAGATGAATGTTTTGAGTGATCATAGTAAGGCGCTTGATGTCCAACAGGAATGGCAAAATTATTTTAGCTTTACGTACGTAAAAGTTTACTAAAACTGCTCATAACCAAATTTAACTCATCTGGTTTTATTAAAATATCTGTATTTTTTTTTATAAATTCTATAATTATGGAATATTTTTTTGCTTTGTTCTTATGTTTTCCCGGTTCGTACCTGACACCGAAAACCGATAAACATTTTAAATCTAACATCAAACCAATAATATCAGAATTCATAACATCTACTAAAATTTTTTATCAATTTTAATTCTGATTGCGACTTCTAAAAGATTCTACAACACATAGTTAGGAGTCTCGTTTTCTCCTACGTTTTATCTGGGTTTCACACCTCGTTTAATAGATATGTTCAGGAATTAAAATGTTATTGAAAATATGTTTAAAAGATATACAAATTTAGATTCGAATAATGTGACTTTTTTTATTTATTCAACGAAAATTAAAAGAAAAACAAGTTCTTTCTTTACTCATTAAAAATTTATTACGGAAGTCAATATCCTCATATTAATGATGATCGTCCAAACGACGATTACTTTTGGATCATGAAATTACTTTCGTCTGAATTTGGAACTTAATGAATTTACACACAAATGAATCAGTCTTATTCATTTGTTTGAATTTTCATTTTTTTTTTAGAACTTTAAATAAAATACATTATAATAAATACAACACTCTTACTATCGCAGGGTTGCTATGTTGCACAAATGAATTTCCACAGCAGCACTGGAAAGTCAAGAATAAGTGAACAAACTCTCTCTAGGTTAGTTTAGATGGTGAAAATTAATAATTGAACGAAATCGATGCATTAAGTAAAGTCGGGTGAAAAACTCGGTGCTGAGTGTTTCATTTTCGATCAATTTTTTCATAGTTCATTGAGCGCAACGCAGAGAATCCAATCAAATTTGTTTTAAAATTGCATTGAAATTAAATCTTCAGTAAATAAATTACCGATTGCGAAATTATGGTAAAGTATTTAAACTGATTGTTTGAAGCAATGGTATTTATTTCGTAGCTTACTTTAAATAATAGCCGATGTTATCGCTTGTTAAAAATACAATTTTATGTGAAATTTTTATTAATTACAAAATCGATAATCAATTTCATTTCAAAGTCCGAAATGGTAGTTTTCCAGGCTTTCGGGCCTGTCGCTTTCATACAATTACACTAGTGGCGAAAACATCAGGTCTAAAAATTTGAAGAGGTGTGAACGAATTCTTAATCATTCTATATGTCTACCGCATATTAATTGCCCACTTATTTGTACCTTTGTATTGGTCGTATTTAAATGCCTGTTTCAACCCTCTTTATCTATCTCTAGTTATAACTGCTTGCTTTATTTTAAACCCTTACTGGTTTCTTTGTTTATGCAACAAACATAGTGCTCTTTGTAATGTTACACACATCTTTACACACATTTGATTATTGTTATATTTATATTTTTGTGTATCGCATGAGTCAACATTCGTTCATTAGGTGAGCTGGGTAAAGTGGCCTAAACAATAGGAGTATCCTGTTAAGCCACAGAGTTGCTAATGGTTGCTATTGAAATGTACTCTGCTGTAATGTTGTTATTATTTTTGTAGCTGTCACATGATAATATGCGCGTATGCGAGGATAATTGTAATTGTGAAAGTCAAAGTTCATATTTCGTTGGCAAATATGTGAGTGCATATCATATGTCATCTTAACAAACTTGAGCATTTCAACGAAGCACTTAAGTATTTATAAGGGGTGTCTCAGTTTGTAACATTAAGCTGTATTAAAGTTAATGTAGGTGTTTAAACACATTTCTAAACGAGGTATTAAATAGACTAATGTGTGTTGTCAGATTTTAATATATTTTCTATATGCTTATTGGGTGATTTTTATTACATAACATTTTTAGTTAGATGTTAACTCTATTTTGCGCATTGCCGAATAAATAGCTTAAAGTTTATGCGGTATTTTCATCATTAGCCAATATTGTTAGAAATATTTTCGGTATCAAACTTTTTACTCAAAGAATTTCATTTTATGATTGTAAAGCAAATATGTTTCTCAAATAGGTGGCAACTTTTTTTCAAAATGTTTTCTGAAAAGAAGTTTCTTGTGTTTCATGACTTCAAGCAAAGTAAATGTCCTCAGTTTCAATAAAATTGCTTGTGACTAATGAAACACCCTTTATTTGGGTGTGTTTATGTTTTTGCTTAGCAAATTTTAGATCCTTTGACACAATGACGCAGTGGAATGTGTACATTTCGCCTGCGAATGTTTTGTTAACTCAACTCAAACTCACGCGCAGTGACGACGATATGCTATTTGTGTGGCGGGTGGGCGTTTCCGCTAATTAAAAGCATCATGTCACTTTGTTTAAAGTTTACTTTAGCAACATTTCATCTAATTGAAGTCTGCATG
Source organism: Bactrocera minax (assembly GCA_021498325.1). Classification (NCBI taxonomy): domain Eukaryota; kingdom Metazoa; phylum Arthropoda; class Insecta; order Diptera; family Tephritidae; genus Bactrocera; species Bactrocera minax. The sequence goes on along the minus strand of JAKEEE010000054.1, from coordinate 1,747,231 downwards.
TTGCCAAGGAATAATTGTGTTATTCCTTTTACGCTAACTTAACATGATTAAAATCAACCCGTAATACAATACGGAAATGTATTTGGTGTTGTTTATGCATAAAATTTGGTACTTGAAAGAGAAATTCAATTAAATTCGGAAATTGAAACGTAAATATAAAATATATGAAATTTTTTTGTGTTATTTTAAGTTTTCATGAGTACTTTTATATACTCGAAACGTTCGCAAAACATAAACAGTCGAAATTTGCAGGGTTTGTAGAAAATTGTGAAATATTCATTCTAAAAGTTGATAGTTAAAGACAGATAAAGTTTAGCTTGTTATGGAGCATTTCCTTTTCTTCGTTCGATCATGTGCAACTCAAGATCAGAAGAAAAAGATATTGGGTCGATATCGCTAATGAGATTTTATATATGGATATGGTTTGAAATTATTTAGAATATACCCTATTATCAAATCAACTAACCATAAACTACTCATGTTTCTTGATCTGAACTTGTTTCTTGACTAGTTCGATTTCGATTATGGAATTCTAGATGTAAGCTGTGCTCTATATGTGTCTGGCTAATTTGTTATTTCACTGGACCCTGCAGAATAGACTTTCATTTAGACACATTGTTAATGACTTTTGTATAATGATGTACCAACTCAACCAAGATGAAATATGAAAAAAAAACTCTCCTTATTAAAAAGCTGACTATTTTAGAAGATTAATATTAAATTATCAAAAATATCCGTCTAAAATTAAAATACTAAACTTTATGAAAGAAGTAGAAACAAGTTTCTTCAACTGCAATATCATCGAATTAAATATTTTCCTTTTTCTACTCCTCCACCTGACTCTAACACCCTTAGCAAACCCAATCCAAGCTCCCTTGTGGCACTCTTTGGCAGCCTTGCGGTTACGGCGTCAGTAAGAAAAATGGCGCCGAATGCAATAACTCCTACGCAGAAAGCTAAGACACCAGACCGCTTTTAAAGTTTAATCGGAGTTCATTGACCGCATATGAAAATTTTTCTATTGAATGAATGTGGGAGTGAATTGAATGAGTTATGAGCAAACTTAGCTGCGAGCGTTGTATGGTGGCTCGTGACTTTAAAAGCCGCATAAAAGTGTAAAAGTTTCGCCGTCACATTAGTTTAGCTTAGTTTTGCTGACAAACGGCTGCAACTATGGCGGTGGCTTCGCCGGAAGTCCGTCACGCTGAATGACAAAGGCGCTGCGTCGAAATATCGTCTTCCTTGCCATTGCAATGTTACTCATCTGAACATAGCTTTTGATTAAGAGCTTCTGTGGAAGGTGTTATGGTGTTTTTTATTTTCCTATACGTATGCGAAAAAAAATTAAATAAAAATTAATTGTAAGAAAACGGAAGTAATATTTTTATGAAATGAAGTGAGTAATTTTAATAAAGCCATAGTCTTTAAATATTTACATGTGACTAAGAAAACAATAGCAGCGATGAACACTATTCTACAATATATATATAATAATATATATAAATAGTACTTCTCATTTCTCTACTCTAATATATGCGGTATTCTCAAAAGCCATAGAAGCTCATAGAAAATTATTACTATGCCGAGCAATATTATTTGTACCAAGCATAGCGACTATGTACATAATTACATATGCAAACAGAAAAATTTTTGTTAAAATTTGATCGCAGAGCAGGCTCTCTTTCCCATAAACCTTACACAGTTGTCGAAAAAGATACGTTATAATACTGAGAAAATTCCGAAATCCAGTAAAGTCCCAAACTTCCAGTAATTTCCAAGAGAAACAAGCCGTATACCTCAAAACCTACATGTAACTACTTGAGGATAAGATATATATTTCGAGAAGAACAAATATATATATATATATATATATATAACACGCAGCAAATATAAGAGATGTTGAGAGATGAACTAAAATTTTAGGAAGTGTCATGAGCACTTAAGGCATTAGGTATTTCAATTAGATCGATCGGTAAAGTAATTAATCTAAAATTTTGTGTTCTAATACATTTTTCCACACTGAAATTAGTTTCGTCTTACTTTTTTTTTGTCCATTTTTTTTTTGTGACTGCCATATATAGATATACCTCTCCAGAGTAGAGCCTATTAACAAGAGCTGAGCATTGACTCCGATAGTAGAGCCTTAATACTGGCCTTTAGCTCGCTGACTGTGCTTTTCAAAACTAATAAGGAATATTTCGCCAAAACACTATCACTCATTATAAACAGATGGGAAACGGATCGGAGTTTCATTGCCCTCATGCTGTCTAATACTGGATGGCTACGCTTCGCTCTAGCTTAGTGAGCGCTGGCCAACCCAACCACTAACACTTGCGTGGTTGCAAGATCCTTCTCACTCAGGGTAGAACATAAGAGGTCAATTGAATTACTAGAGAGACTTGCGCCAGAGACGTCAAGGGTCGATACATGTGTGTTTTTTGATACATATTTATTTTTCTGATGTCACGAAGAACCGGTGTTTCAGCTGTCTGAAATCAATCTCTAAACCTAGCTGTTCCTCTTACTATTCAACAATTATATTACTACCGCAATTATTCGCTAACAGATATCTTTTCGATCTTTTCAGTTTATAATACCTATGTAGTAAGATTTTTCGTAGCCTCTTTAAAGTCTAAATGTATTTCTGAAGTAATCGATTGCAGTTTGCCAGCTTAATTCCGCTTCAATCATGGCATTCAACCTTTCATTGCAAATCACCATTTTTTCTTTCCATCTTCAAACTTCCATCATCTTAAACAGTTCGCATTTTATTCGTCTGTTACGGCGCACTCGCATCACTTCCGCGCCAAAACTTTACTTTTTCTTCTTTCGTTTCCTTTTTTTCTCTTCGTCACTGTCCTTCCATCATTTTCTCATTATGTTATAATTAAATGCGATTTCGTCCAATTAGTTTCAGCTCGATTAATGCGAATAAAGTGTGTTGGGTATTTGGTGTGTGTGAGCCCTGCTTTGTCGAATATTATGTAGGTATTTACTCCCCCTCCACGTACATTTCAAGGATGCTGGTATACTTCAACTTGAAGTGCTGATAGCTGCGACAAGAATGACTAAATGTGAATATACGAATGAGTGCGCAAATGATGTTCTGCTGCGGCATCATGGTTCGAATTGGCAATAAAAAAGCGGGGAGGAGTCACACTATTCCACTGCCAAAACCCTCCGACGCCTTACTTTATCGATCGCATTGCCAATCGACCGACTTACACAACATACACATACACACATAAAATAAAACGCCGTTATCTGTAACTGTGTGCGCTTAAGTGCGGCCATCAAAGGGCACTTGATTTATTGTGTTAAGTGTTTGCGATTCGTTTGGTCCCCTCTTCGTGCGTATGTGTGTGTCTCTGGTTTCTTGTACTTCATGCTCATCTTCTTAATTTGCTTATTGCTGAGCTTCGACGCTTAAGTAGTGGAACAAATAAAAATTAAATACAAATGGACGTGTTGTTTTTGTGAATATTCGTAATACTGAAAATTAATGTCAATATAAGTTCAAATAATTGGTTCGAGATTTCGTGAGTAATAAAAGAAATAATTTTGTTATGAGACTTCACTTCGAATTGTGCTTAACGGTCGTTAAATATTTTAATTTATAATAAAGTTCAGAATTAAGAACGTTCACACTGCTACGTAAAATACTTACATGGTGACAAATTCTCTCAATAAATCAAGTGCGTTCATACTTTTGAGTCTTTATTTATTTTGACAGTTGTTAATAATTTAATTAAAGGAAAATTGGAAGCATCCATATTGGTAATTTGAGGTATACTGCTGACATTGTTTGTTCTCGTTTTAGTTCTTGTTTAATGTGAAAATAAGTACTTCATTCTTAATTTATTAATAGATTTTACGAAATTACTTAGTTTATTCATGAAAATAACATAATAAAATTTGACGGTCATATTTTTTGTTTTTTGATCATAATAAAATTTGACGATCTATTACTGTAATATTTAGGCAAAGCTCAGATGACGCTTAATCAGTGTTTTAAGTTTCACTTTCATGTAGATTATTTTTTAAGCTATTTAGTGAGGAGTTGACGTATGATTTGATCTTTTTGTATGAGAAAATTTTATATATGAGAGTCAACTGCTTCGATCAATTTATAAGGTTTCGGTTTGAACATCAAATTTAATAAATCTTCATCTTAATAAGAAATTATAAAAAAACAAAAAGTACGTTCACTTTGCTGAGCAAAACTACCAAAATTTAATTCTCATAGTATATAAAAACGCATACCAGGAGAAAGGAATTTTAATAAATTTTTAGTGTTTCAAAACCCGGCTTTTCGAAAATTTCTAATGAAAATAATTTTCTTTTGTCGAAAATCTGGTCTAATCCATATAGAATACAGAATATAGAATAGTTATACACCAAATAAATAAGAAAAACCCCATATTTTGACTTCTTCTTCGGTAAATTACATACGACAATAGAACATTATTTTGTACACTAAGCCCAATTTGTTTTGTTTTTGGAGACTAACTACGAAAAATGGAGAAAATAATCATTTACTTATGGCTCAATCAAATCGCTGTTTCTGAAAAATTGTTTGGTCCATGTTGGACATATGGACTAATATCCAATACCTGCACTAGAAAATCATCAAAGTATTCCTTACTATCACCCTTCACAGTAGCAAGCATAAAAATAACTTTCTTTGGAAGAATACGCAGCATAATTTAAAATCCATAATCCCTTAGCATGGCTCAGCAGGCGCTAATTTTTTCGATGTCTTCTTGTAAAGACCATGCTTAGTTCTTAATCCTATTGGATTTTTTACTTTTGCAAAATAGTATATGTATTCATTGACTCTCAGCTTTGAGATTGAGCCAAGTGCTCCAGTTTTTCGCCTCATAGCGCTTACTGCTCTTCATACGCGTCGTTTCTTCGCATTACCACGAACAGAATTGACTTCCGTAAGATTTCATTTTGCCACATTTTATTTGTATTGAATTTTATTTCATTTTCATTGTTACTTCCATTCAACATCATTACCGCAAACCAATATTCCCCAGTGAGTTGACTCGCATTGCAACGAAGAATACTAAAATGAGATATACTCGGGTAAGAGTGTGTCAACTCAGCATTAACCGAGTAGATTCGTCTATGAAGAGAAATAGAAATGAAGAAAGAATATCGTAAGACAATTACAATGACAATGACGTAGCCAGCCACAAGGACTTACACACACACACATAACAGCAATAACGATAACAGGATATACAAGACAAGTGACTTATGGTATAATAAATCGGCGAAAATGTTGCAATATAATAGCGCTTCGAAGGTAAGCGAACAGCAAATGTGAGTGGTGCTTGTGGTGGCAGGGCAAAGTATTAAGAAATGTCATTACATCCTTCACTAAGCTTGAAATTGATTCTTGAGGTGTAATATGCACCTTTGATTTCAATTAAAGCTAAATTATTTCAGTTGAAAAAAATCCTTTTTATATGCATACGTGGTGTGTTCAAAAAATAACGGTAATTTTCGTTTTTAAAAAAAAAAAGTTATTCATTCATCTACATTAATGTTGTGGCCTTCAAAATAGTCTCCATTCGAAAATTTGCACTTATGTTAGCACTTCTTCCAATCGTCGAAATACTTCTCAAGCTCGATTTTGGGATAGCCTGTAGCTCTTTCATGGGAGTAAATATGGAGGCATCGTTATAATATTATTTTTGGCCAAGAATTCACGAGCAAGAAACGAAGTGTGCATAGAATTGAGCAAAAATGAGCAAAAGTCATGAATTGTTTTTCCAAAAATCGGGTCATTTTTCGGATTGCTTCACGCAAACGCCGTTGAACTTATAGGTAGTACTCCTTATCGACCATTTGACCTCGAGGTAAGAATTCACGATGCACTATGCCATTAAAGTTCAAGAACACAGTCAAAGAACATTCCCGTTATTTTTTGAACACACCACGTATATATGCCGAGTATATGACAGCCGTGTAACCTTCTCCTAAATTTTAGTGCGTTCTCTTTAATTACAATTTTTGTGCCACGTCCTTGGACGGGTTTGAATGGCGGGTTTTATGGCAGATTTTTTCCATAATACAAAAAAAGATTTCTTTTTTTTTGAGATGGACCAACGACTTGGACTTGGAAGTCACGTAATAAAGAGAAGGTGAAGCCTCACTTTACTCAGAAAGCTCCACCTCCCGGGTTTTCTTAGAAAATTTTTTAAGGAGCATATTAATTTTTGTTGTCCGGGGTAGTCGTGTGAAAGAGTATGAACACAATTCTAAGTCTCTCTTTTACTGAATATCCCAATAATAGCCATTTTTTTTATAGAGACCATTATGTCCAGCACATTATTCATGCATACAGTTTAATTGAAGCATGAATGCAGCTAAAATTACACAAAAATCATACTCCGATTTTTCATAGCTTTTCTAGCTGCCTAATTTCTTCGCTAAACGCCGACCCGATAACCCAAATTTCGCGCTGCAACAGTTCTAATCAACAGCGCGAATGTAATGCTTTTCCTATGCAAAGTGAGTTGCTGTTGTAATGTAAAGTGGAAACGAAAATGAAAGTGCCCCTATTACGCATATCTGCTGATGATTTCACAATTGTACAAGTACTATAAGTAGAAGGAAAAGGGACAGTGGAGCTCTCTCATTTCGGAGAAATTCGACCAAAAAGGCATCTTCATCTACGTTTAAGCAAAGAATTAAATATTTTTGAAACATTTAGCAATGTCCAATCTAGTCCATGTTATTAGACTACCTAACCTCGAGAATATTTATTTTAAATTTTTAATGTCATAATATATATACTTGCTTTCGGAAAGTATTTCAGAAGTTAAATCTTACATCAAAAAAATAATTTCATTTTCTATGCAAATTCCATGCGAAAGTTCTACTGTACAATACCCAGCTAAGCTGCAGCAGCGAGCGAAGAATGACTTCTGTCAGCAAGTTTGTTTGCTTTGCGGCGCTGAAATCAAGTCATGACTTGTACGAACAGTTTGAATTGCTTAAGACTTGTTGGAGTGTTGAATTTCGCTAGCAGCAAAGTCCTTTCACATTCTGACATAATTAGAATCGCGTGTACACTCCCATTTCAACTAAAAATAAGTTGTTCTGCCCTTATGCATGTCGGTTAATACGTATGTACGTATTGCTCTTCGCTGGCACTTCTTGCTGCGTTTGGATTTTTACTCCATTACTGCGTATTTTGTACTTTTCCAAAGTCGATCTTCCGCGTTGATGAGTCTAATTAACGAACTTCAATCATTGCAGTTTTCTACAATGCTCCTTTACTCTTTAGCTTTCCTTCGTTTATACTATTGCGTTTTTTTTTTGCTTTCGGGCAACTTTCTTGATATTCTGCAACATATTTTTTTTAAAGTGCGAAGTATCTTTACAACAAAGTGGTTGCAATCAAGCCCTTTGAGTGATATAATTTTGCAACTATACTTTTAATTTAATATTTCACCAAGTTCTGTACTCTCATTGCGTTTAGTGCTTATTTATTTTATTTGCTGTCCAAAACTTAATTTTAATTAATATTCTTTGCAAAGTTACGTTATTCATTTGCGTTTTCTTTTTTTTTTTTTCTTTTTAGCCCAAGAAACTGCAATACAAGACAAAATACAAGATAAAGGTAACACAAAAATACTACACCCATACATATTTACTAATATAAACACACACATATACATATATACATATATACTAATGCAGTTACAATTGAAAGTTTATCGTTGCAAAATTCGAGACAATTTTTTAACTATATTTTATTATTAAATTTAAAGCGTATAATTATTATTAATGAATGTACATTAATTTCCAGAAGAGTAGAAAAGGTATGTAATCTTGTTAAAGTACTGCATTCATGAAATTGGTAACCAATTTTTGAAATTCTAGAGACAAGAACATTTGCCTTTGCATTGGCAAATAACGAAAAGCAATTATAATTATAATTTCGCTCCAATTCCGTTTTTAAATAAGTATAAAATAAGTTTGAATTTCGCATCCTATTGTCGATACCCAATTTTCGATCGTAATTTCGAAGGCTGCTATTCGAATTAACAACATAATTATTTATAATTTTCAAGAAATGTAAAGAAATTAATAAAATCCCACAGTAAATAGTTGTATTTTTGACTATAAATTGCCTCGCAGAAATATTCAACAAGAAAAATCATCTAAAAATGAAATCAGTTATTTGGTTTTCATACATATAGGACCCTAGGCAGTCATAAAGGGATGTACAACTCTCATGTCACAACTTTGACAGTTGAGTGAATCGAGTAGGTTTGATGTTTAGCAACTGAAATCGTGCTAAAAAAATATTGCAACACAGACATTTGTAACCGCCGTGCAAGATTACAAATAAAAATGTAAAACTATAAAGCTAAAAGGAAAAACGAAATTTAAATGCATTTGAAAAAAGGTTTTGCATCTGCAGCTTCGGGGTATTAATATTGAATTGAAAACGATAGAAAACATTTTTTAATCGACACTTATGAAGTTTAGTTAATTTTATTTGTGAATGAAAATTAAAAATCCAGGTTTTTTAATATACCATAAAATCATGAAAAAATATTTAAATAGTTACTCTATATTTTAAACGGTCAATATTTAATAATTTTTAATAGTAATAAATATTGTGTGTTCTAATTTAAATGGCCAAAAGTTAATATTTTGCCTGATCTGGCAACAATGTAAACCCAACGTTTTGGGTTTATCACTGACGCTAGGGCACATCTTGCTCGCTGCATAGTCAGAAAGCAACTGGCCCTGTCATCGCACTCACCTGAGTGCCCTCAGCCAATGGGCTATCGATCACTACTCTATAGCAACTCACCTGATATTCGGAATGAATAAGAAAATTAATCGAATAATCATTTAAATTGTTGCCAATGCTGAATTAGACACTTCCAATTTCACTTCTGTTCAGAAAATTTTCGTTTGCTCGTGTGGAGTACCTCGATATATGAGCAGGCAGGCACTATGAGTTGACCTGCTTTAGGAAATAAGATTTTTACTTCCGATAAACAACAGTTATGCGCCTCTAGAACAGCTGATTTCACAGCAACTCAAAAGGAAAGACCACTTTGTGGACTAGTAGCAATTATTTGGTTAAAAAAGTTAAAATAATTAATACATTGCCAATATAATGTAGTCTCTGTAGAAATTTTTGCATAAATATACCCATTCTTCTTGTATATATCCAATAAACTCTATACATAAGAATTCGTCCTTAGCTCGAGTTAGTTAGACCGGTACTATTTGATACTATTACTCTTCTCGAGCAAATTATGTCAAATATTCATCATTGCTTCATTCTAAACCATTCACCTACACTAAACACTGAACAGTGTATTGCAAAATGAGTGGACGGAAAGACGATAATGTAAATTATTCATTATTCATTTAAACATTTCCACATATTTCTTGATAACAATTCGGGGAATACCAAATTTTTCTACTGAATCTTCATACAATAATATGCATATTTCACGCTATTGCCTTGCCGCCACTTGATCCGAACACACATCTATACTTTCACATCCGAAATACTATATATACCAATCAGTTAGAACTCTCTATTGAGTTTCTCGCTTTAGTTTCTTCCTATTTCTCGCTTTAGTGTGTTTAACAACGATCAAACAAAAAATCATAATAATCGGATCGGAATAAAAATGAAATTGCACCCAAATTAATTTGGCAATTTTTTGGAATGTCATAATTTAGGTTGTTAGCAACCAATTTCGTATTTGGACCATTTACAGTTGAAATTATTCAGACCAAAAATTTGTCAAAGCAAAGACACAAATATCGTCTGCCCAACTGCAACAAACTCACACATCCTATTCAATATGCCCTATTTTTTGTCCACACACAATGGCCAACAAATAAATATGTAAGAAAACCTTTCTGCCGCTCCAAAAAAGTCCTTTTATCCATAGCCTAAAAATTTCAAAAAATACACAAATGTTGCCGTCAAACAAAAGTTTTGCTCACAATAGCGTAAACTCGTCTATTTCCATACATTGTAGGTTATATTTATTAGTATAATAAGCGAACGACGTTTTGCGTGTGTGTACATTTACTTTTTTGGCATGTTTTTTATAATCAGCATAGTACGAATGCCCTGAATTTATTTATACATATTTAGACCGCATTTCGTGAAATATTGTAGATATTAAAATTTTTGCTGTAGTCCTATGGTTATTATTAGAAAATATTATAGCGGCTATGCAATAGCACATAGGCACTTAGTATGTATTCTGTATGTAGGTATAATTTTATATGCACCAAATAACCAAAAAACATGTGTAAACCTAAGATATGTGCATATTTAGCGGATATCAAATACTTCGTTGTGGGTCTAATACAAAATAAACATTTCCGAGTTAGAGATTCCCAAGAAAACCGTAATCTCAACTATTACTTAAGTTGCTTTCGATTTGGAGAGCCCTAATTAAAATCTCTAATTTGATTTTCTCTCAAAGATTTATAAATTTTACTTCCTGTCTTTCTATATGTAATTTTTACCAACGAAGAAATTTGAAATTTGAGTTTAACGTTACCACGATTTTTTAGAGCTTTATTGCTCTAAAGTTGTCAAAACCGGATATCTAAAAAATGAATTACCAAAAATTACACCTTTGGCTTAGGTCAATACAAGGTATTGGGTCTATAACTATATTCGCGCGGTTTACTAAGAGTTGGCGTAACTTGATTATTATTATATTGTTCCAATACTCCGATGTATTGAGGAGAAAGCTTTAACAGAAAGTCATTGTTTTTTGTTGGAATTCTATGGTGAACATGCTCTAGCTAAGCGAACGTGCCAAAAGTGGGTGAAACCATTAGTGGGGAACGCTACCAATAACAACTCACCAAATTAAAGCGAGCAATTGCCGAAAAACTCCCGGAATATGCGACTAGTCACGTCATTCGGCATCATGATTCAGCAAATTTCCTTCTTGGTAACGCTTGGTCCTCGGCCTCACCTTGCAAAACCTATTTGGGAAACAGCGACAGGGAGGTTTTGCCTCACCCGCCTCAACCGTTGGTCGGAAGAAGTAAGGTCTATAGCTCAGACCTTACCCCTTATGACCAACATATGTTCCGATCGATGCAGAACACCATCACTGGAACACGGTTCACATCAGAACAGGGTATCAGACAGTGGCTTGATTCATTCTTGGCCGCCAAGCCGACGCAGTTCTTCAGGGATGGAATCCACGAACTGGCAAAAAGATGGAAAAATATTATAGCTTCAGATGAGCAATACTTTGAGTAATATTATGGTATATGTTTTTCATAATTAGACGTTCAAATTTTGAAGTAAAAAATATCCGCACGAATATAGTTATGACCCAATAGTATATCAGCAATACAACTGAACAGTTCCGCATATACCTTAGAAACTATCTGAATTTTTTTCGAAACAAGTTTTGCTTTTTTATTTTATTTTTTTCGGAATGAAACGCGTATGTGCGAGTGCAAATGCACTCAAAACTTACATTTGTCATATGTATGGGTACAAAGTGAAAAAGAAAGGACAAAAGAAATGACAAAATATTAGGCCTAATCCTGACAACAAATAATAATAAAACACACGCTCACATGCACAGAGAATGTTGCAAAAAGTCGTAAAAGCACACATTTTCATGTTTTCATATTTTCTTGAATACATAATAAGGTAAATAATATGAGAGCACAAAGTAGTTAGAGAACTGGGAACTCCTTTAGCATAGACCCCATAACCTGCCACACATATACACATATGAACATTTATTTGCCAATGTTAACAAGGATAGTTGAAATCTTTCTTTGCATTTACATATGCGACATATTACGTACATTTATTTATTTATGACTTTAATAAAAGAATTCCACATAATTTATGTAAATAATAAGCAAAAGATGAAAATTTTATTAGAACCTTGCTAAACAAATCTGTTGAGTTTTTCGAAGCAAACAAGTTTTCCATTTGCTTTTATACACACATTTACATATATATGGGTATTTTTAAAAGTAAGGTTTTTTTTGCTACAAGCCCTTGAAGTCGTCACTCTTAAGATTCTCACGCTAATGCGCTACGAAGCTCGTAATATTTGGATGTAATGTGCCACAGTAACGTGTGCCAACGAAAATCGACGGAATAGGTCCTATTCCTCCTTTCAGTACATAAATAACAGTTATACCATACCTTTCGATCAGCCCTTACAGCCCCACCTCCGGAAACCCTTAAATCTGACCATGCAGCCTCCGCACGCTATTTCGCTCCTCTTTTTGAAGCAATTTTGCGCGAAGAACAACTACCGGATAAATGGTTAATAGGATACTGGTGAAGGTTACCAAAAAGGCGATATATCCCTATGTAAAAACTGCATTGATGAGGATCCCATAAAAACTTCTCACGAAACTTTTTCTAAACCGAATGCAGACCCCTTTTGAAGATACGCTAAGGAAGTAACAAGTGTTTCGATCATATTGTCTTCCTCCGTATTATAGCGGAACAAATCAACGTGTGGCAAGAGGATATCCCCTTCTGTTTGTAGACTTCAGCACCGCTTTTGATAGTATAGAAGGCACTCATATCTGGAGCTCGTTATATTCAAGAGGTATTCCAGAAGAGCTCATAAGAATCATCAAAGCTCACTACGTTGGCTTTGAATGCAAAGTTTTACACAACCAACCGCTATTAGACCCAACACTACGCAAAAATATCGATGAGGTTTGGAGAGCTGCTCTGTTGAGGAACCCACAAGGGTCCAGAAATCAATCTGAAAGACATTCGAGAAATTTCTGGCGATATATGGTAGATGCCAACCTTAAAGACTCTCATACTAACTGGAATATTCTATTGCAAATCGCAAAAAATCGGAGCGACTTCAACACTTTTATTTTTGGCCCTTTCCAAGTTAAACAAAATAATATATATTTGTAGAAATATTTGAAATATCTCATTAATAGTTTTTGAATTTGTTTCGCTTATCACATGTTTTGTAGACCAAAAACTGAATATAATCAGTCTATAGTCTAGTCTTAGTATGGTAAGTCACATTTATTATTTATCTTATTGTCGACATAACTATAGCCCGAATAGCGAAATATAATTTCGCCCGAATTAAAATGTTTTAACTTTCTCTATGTGTTTGCAATATTAGCTTATCCAGCCAGCGCCTAGTTATTACAGTAAATGTAGATCTATTGTATGCACTTAAAGCCGTTCTTTAAGAGTTTAACTCAATACAATACTTCGTTGTTCTTTTTACAGCTATTGCTCAAGCTTACCAGCCTAAGCCATTATACCAACTGCCGGGTTCAAAAGCTTGTGCTCCATGAGCTCCATGCAATTGCGAGAGTTTGACTTTTTTCTTTAATAAAATCCTCACAACAATGTTGCTGCAGCAATTTTCCAACTACAAACAACTATTTACTGACGTCGCTCCGTAGACAAGGATAAATGCACACACATTACATTTGTCTTTATGCGCCTACAGGGCATCGTTGAATTCGTGCCACAGTTCTGCCATTTCGCCGGATATGTTTTTGTCTACAATGCCATTTCCAATTCTTTCCATTTTACTTTTATTCTATTTTGCATTTTATTTGTTAGACTTTCTTCGCCCCTTTTCTTTCTCCCTTTCTCTTTGTGTGGATGTTTTTATTTGCCCCGAAAATGTATTTATTCGTTTCCGACTTGTATCAAGAAGCAGCTATGAGCACCGCCAAGAGTGAATAGGAGGAGCGGAGCGCGATTTCATTGTGGGGGTGGGCTTAACATTTAAAATTCATTTGCGTTGCTAATGTAAAATGGCGAAACATGTTTTTACAATTTGGCTTAAAGTTGTTTGCTAAAGCGTATAAATAGTCTTGTGCTGGTAAGTGCAAAGTATTGTTGTTGTTGTTAAATAGTCCATCGTAAATCCTTAATGTCGATATTTCCCATCAAATTATATAGTCATATGGGGACTAATCGACACATATGCTGTTTCGCTTCTATAATTTAGAGTAGTAGTAGAATAGTAGAGTAATAGAGTAGTATTGCAGCAAATAGTTATTATCCACAATATCTTGTGAATTATTCTGTTCATTGAAGAAAAGTTTGCTAATATATATCTTTTTTTAAATAACTAACAGATTTTAAAAGTAACTTTAAGCTTCAAAGTGACAGTTGTGAGCGAATGCCTTTAACAGAAAAAACAACATAATGACTGACAAGCCAAAGAGGAAATAGAATTTTTGTTCTATGCCCTTACTGATACATTTCCTATACCTCTTTAATTTATGAAGTTTATTTATTCGAAATATATTCAATCAATTAAATTAACTAGTTAGGAACTACTTGACAACAAGTATGAATTTAGAGCACAACTGGTCAGCCGACATCCATACCAATCGATGTTGTACGATCTATGCTGATGTATCTATTGTTAGATTTCGGTCAAAAATATAGCAGTGTCAGACTAGATCAAAATACTTATAAACGTATCTAGTAACATTATGGAACAAAATCATTACTTTGGATTTTAAAATATGTAGAAGAAAAAATATAAAGTCAATTAATATTAATAAATCGTTTCATAATTGGTGCAGGAAGTCAATATTTATAGAACTAGTTTATTTAATTCTTTTTCTATATTCAATCTTTACTTTCAGAATCTCTATTTTCAGAAAACGATGGCATTATAGAAAAACCACACTGCCTCTCTTTATGGAATATTATATGCTTTATTTTAGATTTTAAAGCGTTGCTTTGTAGAAAGATTCCCTAATCACAATCCAATGAGCATTGAATTTTCTCCCTTCCTAAGTATCGCTGCTCGAATACTGCAACACACTGGTGAAAATGTTTTCTATGCTCGTCGCTCCCTCACTGTGAAGATAAAAGTTAGTTATCAACGAGAGAACGATTAGATAATTAGTTCCTTTCTATAACCTCTTATATTCGAGAACAGCAAAGAGACATAGTAGAAAACATAGCGTTCTCAAACAAAAGGGGCATAATTATTCAATCGAATTCGAATACAACTCTCTAATGAGATTCTGTTATCAGTTTATAAATTCTGTTCAACGGGTTAATATTTAACTCTTCTGATCATTATTATTCACTTGTCTAACCAATCTGCAATCAAATTCTAGTACTGAACTCCCCTTCGACTATAGAATAGACGCAGAAAGGCACAGGTGCGACTGCAGGAAATGTATTTTTAATGACTGCTGTACTCCTTCGTATTACCGGCTTGAAGAACTGTTCTAGTATAGTTAGGAGTCCTCTTATTACCGAAAATGTTTGTTGTCTCTTCAATAAAAATGATCTATGCATATATGAAAAATTGTAACTTAATTTAAACCCAACACAAATTTAGGATACCTCTTTAAATCAGAGCATACATACATATTTTCGCTTCACTGGAAGAACGATGTTTTTCATTTGAGCAAAGAAACCCAAGGGTTCTTTTGTATTTAGCATAAACAAAGTTTTCAATCAGTGCTAATTTTGCATCCAGTATCAATCCACTTAAAATATCTGTAATTTATTATAGTTTATTTATTATGTTAAAAAAAAAATTTTTTTCATCTTTCATCTTTCATTTAATTTATAGTTTAATTGTTTTGTTTCAATTTTCGTTTAATGTCCCCGCATTTTGCATTTCCCAATTAATTGCATGTTTTATTTTATTTTATTTTATTTTCCCTTTGATTGTATTTATTCTATTTCATCCAATTTCGGTTGCTTAATTGCATTTTTTTCTATTCCTAATTGCTACTCTCCGTTCTAACTGAATTAACAATTTAAACTGCATAAAATATCATTCAATTTGCATTATTCGCAGAAATACATAAATAAAATGTGAGCATTTACTTTATTATAGCTTTTCGATTTCGGTTCGTTTGCCATATTTACTGCCTAACAATAATAGCAATGCAAGTATGTAAATGTGTGCTCGTATACAATGTACGTACATAGTGTACGTACATACAATAGTGTAATAAATCGCATATATCTATGCAATTTGTGTTACTTTTTAATGCTTTCATAAGGATGCGACGGCTCTTTTCGCTTTAATTTTTGCACTGCTCCTCCTATCTTATTTGAATTTAATACATATTTTATTCATTGTGGATATTTCAGCGCTTTGGCCCAAATATGCGACTGCTTGTCGACAGTAAAACATTCGACGGCAGAAGGCGTGCTGCATGCGCCAAAATAGCTGTACATACACACACACACACATACAGACACATTCACACACATACACTTTGTTGCATTTGCGCATAAAATAAATGCAATAAAATGGAAATATATTACTCTTTTGGTGAAAATGCAGCCTTTGCGCTGCCAGCCGTAATTGGCTCCCACTTGCGTATTTTATTATTTCTATTAAAACGGTTTTTTCTTATTTATTTATTTGTGTTTCATTTTTATTTACTATTCGCCTTATTACATTTCAGCAGCTTATTTATTCAACGTTCTCTTCCACTTCTTCCTTTCCTGTGCACAATATTTATTCTCCAAGCGCTTGCAATAAACAATTTATGTGAGACGTTATGGTGAAGTATCACATCTCAGGGCCATTCCACTCCTTAAGCAGACGGTATTTTTAAATTATCTCCTTCACAATTTATACAGTCTTCACTGTGGCTCCAGGAGCTAAAAGTATTATGATTATGTCTACTTGATGACGGTGCTGCCATAAGCGCATTGGCGTTAAATTCTCGTAGTGTTGTTGTACATATGTAGATAAAAGTAGGGAGTTAGTATATCATTTATCGCATATTTGCCTTAAACATTTCGATTCTACTTAAAATCTTGGTTGGCTTGCATAGAACTCTTTCGTGCTTTAACGGAAATTTGAAGGATAAATTCCTTTCCACTTCCACTTAGTGCTTATTTTTATGCACATATGCTGTATTTGCATAATATACATATACATTATATATATATATATATATATAGCTATCCGGGCTAACATTATTGTTCAGTTTCGTTTCGTTTTTTGTTGAGCATATACCATATTTTATTAGTTGCTTTTGCTATTCTCTCTGTTTTGCCAAATTTGCTACTGATAAATATTTAATTTTTATATTTCTATGCGCTACAATTTCAGTTAACTGCGTTCCACTATGAAAATTTTAACCAAGTCTGAAAATGCCTGTAGATAAGGCTGGTTTTGTACTGGTTGCAAATTGCGTCAGAAAAGTGTCGATATGTTAATGTAATCCGAGATGTTCTATAAATAGTACGAAGTATTTGAAAAAAATAAAAAATTTTATTCATTCGTCTACATTAATGTTGTCGCCTTCAAAATAGTCTCCATTCGATGTAATGCACTTATGCCAGCGCTTCTTCCAATCGTCGGAGCACTTCTCAAACAGGATTCTTGGGATAGCCTTTAACTCTTTCAGCGATACGCTTTTCATGTCATCTGGCTCATCGTTACAGTATTGTTTTTGACCAAGAATTTACGAATAAATAACGAAGTGTAAGCAGAATTTAGTAAAAGTGAGCAGAATTGAGCAAAAGCCATGAATTTGTTTTTCCACAGATCTGGGCGTTTTTTTCGCATTGCTTCACGTAAACGGCGTTGAACTTGTAGGTAGTACTCCTTATCGATCGTTTGATCTTGAGGCAAGAATTCATGATGAACTATTCCATTAAAGTCGAAGACTACAGTCGAAGAACATTCCCGTTATTTTCTGAATTTCATTTATATAGGCATATATTGTAGACTTCTGGGTAAAACCTTGAATAACAAAATTGTGATTCTGTTTCATCGAAGTGAATCGAACAAGCTCCGAACTGGCATATGCAACTAAAGGTAGAATCGGGAGCCGATTAGAATACTTTAATAAGGTATCAAAATATTATCTTGTATGGGATTATACCGGATAACACAGTGAACCGTTAAGTGGCGAACTAAAGACTGTTTATTTCACAGAATCACAGCATCTGGATATAAAGCAAGTACTATACTTAATTGAACTGGAAAGCAAACTAGTACTACTCTCTAATACAGACCAAGTAGTAAGGAAGAACAAGGAAACATAGTCAACATGCATTTATTTATATTTATTTTGTAGCTAATGTTCTATTCAAATACAAAGGAATATATAGCGGAATGCATGTACATATTTTATGTAGTATTCACTATGGGTGTCATTGCTCTCTCATCAAGAACATCTGTAATGTTTCCACAGATGTTTCCACTTTACTTTATTTATTTAACCCTTTTTGTCGAAAGTTTTAAAAACTTAAAACTCAGCTGCTTCTGCAAAGTGTGACATTGATTTATGATTGTTTGCAATTTATTTATTATTTTCGCAATTCTCTCGTTGTCATCTCTACAATTGCTTTTTATATACACTTTGCAAAATTTGCAACTACTGCAAATCAAGTTGCATAGTTTGCATATGATGTATATACATACGTTAATATGTATTTAGTAGTTGTAAAGTACGCAAGCTACAAATATCATTCCAAAAAAACACACACACACACACAAAAAAAAAATCAATTTCAGTTTTAGAGCAAATATATGAAATGAAATGAACCAAATTTAATGATTATGTTATTTGCACATATAGTACACATACATATATATAGTACACAATTTTTCAACTCGCACAGAAAGTATTTTTGACAATAAAACGAACACAATTTTTACCATTTACGCTTCCCTCCTTAACTTCGTTCTCCTGCTTACCTTTTTTGACAATTTTTTTTTTGTCGCAAACTAATTTCAAAAGTTTAAACAAATTGTGTGTTTATTTGCTATTCCTTTCAACTTTTAACTTTCCATAATACTCCTGAGGAAACTTCTACGAAAACAGTGATTTTGTTGTGACAAGAATAACCCGGTGAGGAAATCAGTGCGATGTCTACATTCATTACGAGAAGCTTATTTGCTTTAATAAAATGGAAAAGCTCAACAGCAGTCCACCGTCTTCATATGAGACTATAATGTTTCATCACCAAATCGGGTGTATAGATACATAAGGAGTACTTGGGAAGAGTTTACGAGATTAAGATCTTGTATGCCATCTTTTTGCTTAAGGTTTTCATTTAAAGATCCATTCCCTGGAAAATCATAAAGTTCTCTTTAGTGGAAAATGTTTTGAAAAATTCCGCTGAAGATTGAAGAAATGAGGTGCTGATTTGTCTGCTTTTATTATTGCTGCAGCAATGTGACCTTAGACTTTGTACGCATTCTTATGAAGAATCTCGTAAATAAAGAAAAAAATTTTCATAAATCTTCCTCTCTTTTGCTTGATGATTAATATCCAAAAATGCGCCCAAATTTGCTTGCTAAAATGTAGCCAAAAGAAGGTTGGGTTTGGAATGGATTTGCAAGTTATTTGTTGCACTCCTGGACCAGTTTAGGGATTGTGATTAGCCACTACCCTTGTGGCTATTTATTCAAATAAGCAAATTTTTATTCCTGCGAAAGTAGCAATGTTGAACAATATTACCTAAGTCCAACAGTACCTACCATTATAGTTTTTATTGAACGGAAATTATAGGGAGAAGCCTAAATCCTAAATTGGGAAGAAAAAAGTTTTCAACGATTAGAAGCTTCTACGTTAGCCGAGTGTACATAATAGATACGAAGGCAGATCTTTATTCATTCAAG
The DNA here is from genome assembly GCA_021498325.1 of Bactrocera minax. Taxonomy (NCBI): domain Eukaryota; kingdom Metazoa; phylum Arthropoda; class Insecta; order Diptera; family Tephritidae; genus Bactrocera; species Bactrocera minax. The sequence goes on along the minus strand of JAKEEE010000054.1, from coordinate 1,727,594 downwards.
GGCATTTCAGGTCAGGTCAGCATTCTTCTACGTTGGTTGGATAAAGTTTCTTCCGCTACAACAACAACCGTTGGAAGTCCGGTGGGGTTGCTGCAGACCTTTGACAACTACAAGTAGCTAGTCAGTGCAGTATAGAAAGTTTTGGTTGAAAGATTTTGTTGTAAAAAAGTAGTTTTTCGGAAAGACTATTATAACAAGAAATGTCAGCTCTCATTATTTTTTCATGACAATAAAATGGTCTTCCCAAGCAACTATTAAGTCCAATTGGGTCAATTTGATACACTCTGTTAAGTATAGAGATTTTCAAGGAGAGCTAAATGTACCATATACATGCATCTTTGTAAGTAAGTATGCATAAATTGTGCCTCAGAATGGGTAAGTAGCCTTGTTTACCCAAGTGCGGCCACAAAAACAAGCGAATGGTATAAACAACTAACCAAGAACCGAAAGTTTCACAAAGTGGCCCACAAGCAAGCAACTAACGATGACCGCAGCGCATGCCATGCAAAAACTCTTACTGTATGTACACTTGGCAGAAAAAGTCTGCGTACACGCTTATGTCTTATTTTCTTTTGTTAAAAAATTTCTTTTATCTATAAAATTTCAGAGCAAAATCACATTATGTGCTGTATTGCAAGTCTATTGCATAATCTGATAGCATTTAAAGCAATTAAAATCAGGCAACATTGTTTTATAGATGAATTTACAAAAAATACTCATTTGGCAGCGCAGAAAAAGTCTGCGTACTAGTACCAAAATGGGAATTCCCCCCATTAAAAACCAACTGTGAAAGTGTCGGAAAGCTATAATTTTACTTTTTTTTCCGTGTGAAGCAAAACCCTTGACTTACTGCATCCAAAATCGCTCAAAATGTTAGGGAAATTTTTAAGAAGATCCTCCGCACTGACAACGTCCGCAAATTTTTGAAATAAGCTGGGTATCTTGGTCATATCGCACGCAAGAAGCCATTCATATCGCTAGTCACTAGACAAAAGGGTATTGTTTTTGCGATAATCACTTAAATAAGTCCCGAGAGTTTTGGCAGAAGGTTATTTTTTCTGATGAGAGCAAGTTTTGCATCTTTGGAATGAAAGGGGCGTGAGATTGTGTGGCGAAAAACAGAAACGGGTATGGTATGGGGGTGCATGGCTAGTAATGGTGTGGGCCGAATGGAATTTATAGAGTCCCACCATGGACCTTAATATCTTGAAAAGAAATTTGAAGCAACGCGTGGAAGAATTTGGTCTAGGAAGTGACTACTATTTTCAACAAGATGGACATAGTTAAGTTTCGGTTACTCCATAACGTTCCCAAGCAGCTTCGAACACCACCACAATCGCTAGATTTGAATCCTATAGAGCACCTATGGAGCACCTACCTACCATATCAAGGATGTGTTGCAGGAGGAATGGGCTCAAGTCCCTTCAACAGAAACCACTAAACTTATTGATTCCATCTCAAAACTCTTAGCGAAGTTTTAAAACGTAAAATTAATCACTTCTAATCTCATAAAACTACAAATAGAATATCCTTTGATGAATATAAAATAAATAGGATATTTTAAAAAGTATATAAAAGCATTTTTTTCCAAAGAGTTATATTTGTTGGTACCTTGAACGCAGACTTTTTCTGTCCAGTGTATGTATAAGCTTCATCTGTATATACATCAGACAAATTATACATATACATATATATACATACATATATACATGTTACATATATCCCTCCTATTTTCCTTCCTTCCTATTTGAACCAAAACAATTAGAAAAAAAGTAAAATACTTTTTCAATTACTTATTTATTGCACTTCCAAAATATAAAAACAAAACATGTAACTTAATTCAGTATTATAAAATATTCTAGTAAAACATCAAGTAAGAGTAAATTCAATGCAAAAGCCAAGCTCGGACGATCAACTCGTTTTTTGAAATATCCAAATATATTTTAAAAACTAATATTTTGTGTGAAGACCTTTATTTTTAATAACCATTTTGATCTGGTTAGGCATTGATTTAACAAATTTTGGAAGTATTTTTAGGAAGGAACGTCTTTTGTTACGGTGTCCGACTTTGGCTTGGAGCCACTGCATGCGCTTGCTTCGTCTGAGAAAAAATTAAAACCTCCATGTAATTTACTTTGCTTTTCAACACCAAGAACTAATGCGCGCGAATTTATTTGGATACTCAAATGTACACAGCATATGTATGTAGATATGTACATATGTTTAGCAATGTAAGTGGTTATGTGAATGAAAGCATATAATTTAAAAAGTAATTAGCACAGTCAAATAAAAGCGGGTAAAAATGCGAGGCAGTAAAAAAGGGGTGAATTCTTATACTCTGTCGGCAATGAATTGAGTTAATCTCGTGCACCGTGGAAGGTGGCAGTTTTGAATGGATACATGCGTACGGGCGTTGGCTGGTCGCTATGCCGTCACTTCCGCCGCCACAATCGCTAAACATACTATATACATATTGGGTTGTTCGGAAAGTCATTTCGTTTTTTTTGGGGAACATGAAAGACAGTTTTCGTATAATGGCCATTCAAATGGCCATAAACAGTTGAATTCGACAAATTTAACCTCTCACCGATCTCTCGTGTGGTGATTCGCCGATTTGCATCAACTAATGCCTTTATCGCATCTTTGTCAGCTTCGACCGGCCTTCCAGACCGTGGTGCATCTTCGACATCAAAATTGCCGGATCGAAATTTTGCAAACCAGTTCTGGCACTGGCGTACTGTTAACACGCCTTCTCCATACACATCCGTCAATTTTTTTCTCGCTTGGACAGCATTTTTACCTTTTCTGAAGTTAAAAAGTAAAATATGACGAAAATGCTGCTTATTGCTCTCCATATTTAAAAAGGCACCAACCAAAAACTACTGGGTAGAATTAATAGAACTTTTTCACACACAAGCCTTGCAATATCAGCTCTCATGACATATAATGGTTATGGGGCTTAAGTGTGAAGTTAGTTTCGAAAAAACGTAATTAAGTCCTCTGGCGGGAAAAAACGAAATGACTTTCCGAACAACCCAATATATGTATATGCACATAGATTTGTGCTCCTACACTCGTTATTGCTACTGGATTTAATGCACCTCTATTTAGCGCTCACCGTTGTAGTGCAAATATAAATACATACATATGTACACGTAGCCGAATGGGATTTCGTTGTTTGTGATCGGCTTGTAACGCTGTGTGGCGGTTTTCGTGTCTCTTCGAAGTTCTCCAGGTTACTGGGTGACCCAGTGGCAGCGGCAGTTGCAGCAATGTCCATGAAATAGTGTGTAAATATAAGTATGTGCATGAGTCTGTGTTCACACAGTCAAAACTTGGTGACTGAAACTTTGTATTGTTGTTTTATAATTCATTTATTAAATTCAATGGAGAATTTTTATTGAATATTTTGCAATTGATTGAAAATTTATTGCCTTTAGTTAGCCGTGCCCAAAAAAATATTTCTTGAACTTCACATTCGTGTGATCTTCCTAAGCGAAATTAAATATTGTTCCTGATGGCAGCAGAAATGTGTATACCAGAGAATAATTCCATTCGCTTGACGAATGGGTATGATATATTAAGTATTGCATACAAAATAATGTTGAAGATGTTTGGATCCCAACCTGGGAATATCAGGTTGCCTGGCTAAGATTTAAAGAAAACATAAAAATTATATATACTCATATAAGATGATGCATTTCCTCATGCATTTCAAATTTATAACATTCAACTTATCCATAAAAATCATTCAATCATTTTATTATTGTCAATCAAAACATACATCGCGTGTTGCAGTCTTGTCTCCTATCAATCTTTACTCGAATCAAATTTGGTTCCATGCTTTTATATATAAGAAATTGTGTTAAATATTTTTAATTTGTGGAATATGAATATACTATTTCGCTTCTATAAAAAAGCAAAGTTTATAATTTTTATTTTGCTATATACCTATAGTATGTATATACCTACGTTCATGTAAATTCATGCGCGATGACTCAGTATCAACTTTATTGTACGTTTGTTATTACATTGCATGCATACTTTTAGGCGCGCTGTGTAATGTTTCGTACAAAGTTACCTCTCAACTGAAAGGTGTGTACGCTAGGTGTGACATTCTAGTCGTCGCTACTTTAATCAAACGTACATATTTCGTGCATTTATGCCTACCTATGTACTCACGCACATATACATATTTATTTCCATTTATCCGCTTATGTGTACGACACGAATCTTTGTAATGTCCTAGACCAACTTTGGCACATCTGTGCTCCAATTCACCATTTCCCAGCCGTGTCGTCGCTGCTTGCATGCATTGCTGCATGTGTGTGTTTAGTGTTTTTTTTTCTTTTTTTTTTTTACTGGTAGCCTCTTTATTTGCTGTATAAATTGTGGAAATAAAAGGTTGCCGATGTGGCGTCACAACATTTACTTGGCTACTTTCGCTGACAACCTTTTGGCGCCCTCGTCGCCCTTCGTTACCGCAAACATGCAGAGAGACAATTAGGTGTGCTCACATACACACATGCACACAGGCATGCAGACTCATATGTGGCGAGGCGTGCTTGATAGGGTTACATGCATGGGTAAATGACACAAGCTCTCGCCAACGGCAATTTCGAATGCAAAGAATAAAACGTGAAATAGAAATCTGCATGAACTCAACTGTGCACTTTTTAACCAAATATTTCGTTCATTGCGAATATGCAAGGGCTATATATGTGCATATGTATGACTGTGCCAGGACAGCAGCAGTTCACTACTTAGCTAAGTTGTATGAAAACGAAGTCAAGCACGCGGCACTTCGCAATGCAATGCGAATGATAGGTCCAATTGGACGATAGGTCCATTGTACTTCCGGACACTGGAAATGATGATTCCACCACTTGCAGCAGCCGGCTTCGTCTCCACCGCCGCTGACTCTCATTAAAACGGAAACGCACAGTTCGCCATTTTTCCGCAGCCGCAATTGCCTCAAGCTTCGCAATTTGGTGTACTTGCGCTTAAAAATCGACAGGATACTACAACATTTTGCCGGCTGAAAAGTGGGTTATGCAAAACTCCTTGCAGCGTAATCCATTGTGGCGCATTTAAAATGCAGTTGCAGACTGTATGTGACTTTCTATTATCCAGTGTTGGTTTATCTCAATTAAAGGCAATTCAATTTAAATTTTATACGAAATAATTGTGAACTTCCAACACATGCTTTCCAGCTAAGGGACTCCTTCAATATTACGGCTTCACTTTAGCATGTGGCTTAAAATTATTTCTGAGTTCTATACTATCTATATTGCTTGGTAAAATGCTAAAGCAGATTAAGTTGGCTGAAATAAAGTTATAAAGTTATATTAAAAGCTCTTTCATTTCGAATAAAATTTTGCGCGCGTCCTTTATTTTAAATTTACGATAATTGAAATATTCCAATTCGAACCTGTGGTTTAACATAAAATGGAATGTTTTGTCTATATGTATACATATATTACATATTACATATTACTTATTATATATGCATACATATATATAAACATACATACATATATATATGTATATGTAATAAGTTGATTAGTATAACTTACATTGAATCCATTAAGCTAAGTGGCATGAAAACACTAACATATTGCTGAAAATATATGGGTATACATATATAAATATATAGGAATATACTTTGCCGATTTGCTAGAGGGTTGTGATTCTGTTTGTCCTTTTGCTGAGGTAGCTACACAACACTTCACAAAAGACTTCAAAAATAATTTGATTTTAATAAAAATAGTCTGAAAATGACAAATTTTAACTTTTGGAATGGAACTTCTTTTTATAAGCCATATTTATCGATTAACAAATAGTTTTATTTTTTATTTTTATTGTTAGTTCTATTAGTTTTATTTATTATTTCATTATTATATTAGTTTTATTTATAGGAAACTTTCATTTTATTCTTTTATTTTTTAAATTTTCAGGAAACCTTCTCTATTTAACCTAATCTATTTAAAAAATTTACATTTTTCCTATTTTTTAGGCAAGAGTAAAGAGGAATTTGCTGGAAAATAGTTGGCAATTCTACTCTAAAAGCTGCCGAATTTTTTTTTTAATTCTTCTCTGTATTTTATTCAACAATCCTTTCACATTAACACAGACAATTCTGGCTGTTATTCAAATTTGCTTTATGGGTGGGTCAGTATAGAGCCCTGAAAAAATACCTAAATTTAATTTTTAATTCTGGAAGTAGGGAAAAAGAAAACGAATTTCTCTCTTTCAGGTTTTACTAAATATGTATTTATGTGTCGAAAAACATTTTTATATTGACATTTTGTTACAAAATGGCGGCTATTGTGCTAATTTTGGGAAACACTTTTCAAGAGGTCTCCGATGAACGACGGTGATTCTAGGAAATGTTGATCACTGAAACAAAATAAAAAAAGGGATTTTAATATAAATTAGACTTGCTGGTAAAGTATGTACATACTTCTTATCAGCTTAATAAATTAAAATATTAACATAAATTTTTTGCAAAATAATGGACTTGTAAAAAAGTAGAAATTTGACCGAAAAAAATAGCAGTAAATTATTTAAAAAGTTGCAATAAAAATCATATTTTACTAGATACTGTTATTATGAAGCTCCTTACTCTGTTACTATGAATTTCAAGTGAATAAGTGCGATAGACTCCGATTATAAAAAAAAAACTCGTTTAAATTTTAAATGTTGAAGCTAACTGGATTTAACTGACGAAAAAATAGCGGATTAGACGGGGCATTTTTTGTTACCATTCTATCACTTCAATACTGTTTTAAGGTGTGCCCTTTAAGCCAAAAATAAATTTTAGATTTTTTGAAAATCTTAGACTGGCCTAACTCCTTAAAAAGCTCACGTGCGCAATTTAAAATCTTAATACAAAAGTTCTTTTGAACCAGTAAACATTTTAAATAAATATAGTTCATGCTTATATGTTTTATTTATATATTACTTAATATTCTGGCAAAAATTTTAATATATAATTTTCTGTAAATTTTTTTTTTTGGCTTTTATTCAAAACATAAATCTTCATTTAAAATCATCAGTACTTTTTTTTCTGTAAAAGTTTTTTCAAGCATGCTTGAACAATACATAAGCTTACATACATACATACATATATACTCCATCTATAGGGATGTTATAGGTTATTTCCCAAATTTTATTATGTCTTTTTGTACTGAACTACGATTTAAAACTCAACAACAATATATATATATATTTTTTATTTATTAAATTTCTTAAATTTTTTTATACACACCGACAGTTGGAGAACTTCGCGCTCATTGTCCAACAATTCTACAACTTTATAGCTGTTTGTGACAACAATTGCGGTGCTTCTGAATTATTAATTTTTTCGCGTTACATGCTTTGCCTTAGTAATCTCTTCATTTTGATTTTTTTTTGTATTTTCCCTTGTAGACTGGCGTAGCACTGACAGCACCGACCACCATGATCGCGTCCAACGGCAATTGTCCGTATCATCCGATAGCAAATTGCTGGACGATGACATTCGAGAGGAGACGCGCGTTATTATGCGCCCAAAAAAGCCGCCCAGACCGAAGTCGGAGGTTTTCCTTAACAAACAAGACCCACACCCACGACGGAAACGGTTTAGTGCATTTGGCGTAAGTATCTACTACTTTATTAACTACGAGCAAGTATTTAGTTATATATTTTGTGTGTATATGTATATATAACTCTGTTGTGAGCAATGCAAAATGATAATAGAAAGGTAGTAAAACGGAAGGGAAACACAATGAAGAAATAAAACGGCATAATATTATATTCAGCGCATTAGAATAAGCAAAGCAAAAATATTCAAAATGATCAAAAGAATTTCGTGCTTTATTTTTTCCCGTTGCTCCATTCATAGTCGAAGTACAATCTTATTTGGTTGTCCTTTAATGCTTCTTGTCTTTTTGCGACAATTAAAAACAACATAAAACGTTAAATAATCACTTAATTGTCATTCACTGCTAATCATCCATCGCCGCTGTCATCACTTTTTCTCTATTCTGCTACCAAAATGAAAGTCAACATCAAAAGAGCACACATATTTTATTTTATTTTTTATTTTTTGACAATAAAAATGTATAAACTTTTAGTAGTAATATATAACTATATATCTGCACACAAAGAGTACATAATGAAACTTATAATTCGTGCAACTCTGAAATTGAAAATCCAAAACACCCTGTTCGTATATTTTACCAACAAATCTTATGTGTCACTCTGTAACAACAATGCAGCTTGCTTCGTAGCACATTCTCAACCACCATTAAATAAAATCAACACTTCTGCGCAGGCATACTGTAATGTAGAAGTTCTTTCGGGGCCTCCATTAATTCTCAACTGGTTTTACATGCTCAACGTATAAGTAGAAAGTAGTTGCAAGGGAGATTCAATTTGATAAGTCAAATTTTTGATCTCTTTGGAATTTATCTTGATGGGACCTTACATTAGTTCAGCTAGTGTATTGAGTGTCCCGATTTGTAATACATAAATGGCATATTTGATTAAAGTTTAACAAGATACGATCGACTACTTAGAGAAGTGTATAATGGTTTTCCATTCTTATGGAAATATTCGTTCGGTTTTGTGTCCGTGAATAACTAGAGTTTTCTTTATTTATAAGCGGGAAGGTATTGGTTGAAACGTTTTAAAAACTTTGAAGTTTGTAATATCTGTTATGAATTATGAGGTACTAAGTTTAACATTGTGGCATCTTTCGTGGTTAGAAAGTGAATGTTCTGGTAACTGGATTTCCGCTCTGGTGCCAGTTTCTATTGGTGGTGAGTTTCCCATTGTCATCTGATAGCAAGAAGGGGTATAATAAAACATGTCTTTATTTATGTTAACTTACTTAATTGTTTAGGAAGAATGTCTTCATTTAGAATGTGAATGCACATTTATTTGTGTTCTAAACCCAAAGAATTCGATGCTGCCATCTTTTAATCAATTGAGGGATTTTCAATCATCTTCAATCAAGAAAAGGAGCTTTAATTAATTATATATATGAATAAGTGGGACTAACAACATTAAGAGAATGGGTCTATGATTTTAAAATTAAATCTTTAACAAATAAAAAATTAAATATTGATTGTTCTAAATAGGAGCAATATTTGATGTGCTTTTGATCAAACTTTAAAATTTATACGTAGTACCAATGCTAACACGACACCCTAATTACTCCAAAATTGGCAAAAGAAGTTAGCATACAACCCAAGTCCTCCTGGAGTTGAGTATACTGACGTAAACAAAGTCAGAGTTTTTATTGTATATACTGATGCGTTCCGTGATTAAGTTGGTGTTAATGGAGATCACGGAACTTTGAAAAGCTGTTATCAAACGAGGCGGGTTGCCAGAAATAAAGCAGCTAAAAGTAACTGACAAAATCAGTGCGGAACAAAATTTCAAAGCAGAACATAGGCAATATCGAATTACGATATTTTTATGAGTTGATATTTTATTATAAGTTTGTTATATTTCTTTGTTATAGTATTTTGTTTTTTTATATTTATATTATATATTATTATATTTTATTACAATAATTTAAAAAAATTTGAGTTATTTATCTATGTATTGAGCTAGTATTTATTTATAATATGAATTCACTTATTTAGTGTTGTGCGTGATGTAGGACCACTGGGGGACTTGCAAGATACCCAAAATTTATGTTTAAAATGCCCAATCTAATTATTTCGTCAGTAGCAGCACTGGCGAATGTTAGAAAAATGTGAATTTTGACATCTCTCTGAAGAATCAAAGAGTTTCGCATCATGTCATCCTTGATACTGAACCGTTCGGGAATGAAAGGTAGAAAGGCAAAACCACATTAAATTTCAATTTGTTGATCAAGTTCAATTCAGAAGTAATAAACAAATATGTTCTTCTATGTTAATTTTAATAACTTTCTTTTATTGATAGCAATGTGAAGAATGCTCATGAAATTAATAAGTTTCTTTTTGGTCAGAGTGTTTAAAATTTTACAAATTCTGAAGCATATTTATTTTGCCAGCGTTAATTATTTGGTGGCTAGAGTAATAATTTGCTTTGCAACTATCCGGTTTTTATAACGCAAAATACGCATAATAGTTTCCCCTTGGTCGGTATTTCAATATTTTCACGAATAAACTACTAAAAATTACTTGAGCATATGTATAACAGCTTACGGATTTATTTTGAACCGGCAATCAAACAATATACATGTTGTGTATAACTACAACAACAATTTTCATTTACATAAACAAAACTCGAACCCGAAAGCACCTTTATATATACGTCATTATTGAATATTTACATATTTTAAGTCTTCGACGGTTCATAAAAATAAAGTGGACTTCAAAAATTTAAAATTCATTTAATACCTTTTATCTTACTTTATTTATTCGCTTAGAAAAACACATCAGAAGTAGTTTATAATTGCGCTTACGAAATGAGAAAAAGAACAAAAGTTCGATAACTGCGTTAAATTCAGAAAAAACAACACACTTTTGCATAATTTTAGGGGTTATAAATTATTGGAGACAGAGTGGCATGTACTTAATTTATTTTAAATTCGCTCTATACTTACAGGGCGACTCGCCATTTGGAAAATCGGATGCCTACATAAAACTGGAACCGCTCGGTGAGGGCTCATATGCCACGGTATATAAGGGCTTCAGCAAGTAAGTCAAACATTTAAATTGTTTTAAATTATATTATTTATTCAAAAGTTGACACACATATATGTTAGAAATATTTGTAAAGCGAATAAATTTCACCCTTTTAACGATTTATGTAAATCATAAAAGGTAAGCCCTTTGGGTTTGCCGAATCCTATCAAGCTACAAGCGATTTATTTGTCGCTAATGCCACCCAAAAGACTGACAAATATTTATTAAAAATAAAAACTAAATGCCTGTTTGTAAGGATAAGGCGATAAAAAAAATTCTAGCAATGACTTCCGCAGGACTTCTTCAACCTTATTTTGCCACTACTTTGGTCTGCTGTCTGTTTTCATCCTTTCGGTATTGAAATTTTGACCCTTTAACACTAGGCTCTAGGCAAGCTTGAAAAGGTCGGCGTGCTTATTTGCACGCATTAATTTCACTCGCAAAGCGTAAGCCTAAGAAAAAGGAGTGTGAAGCTGAAGTCTTATTTGTATTTTGATTTATTTGCTTGTGCATTGTGCGCCTCCAATATTTGGCGTTGTTAGTGTTGAGGGTGGTGTTCTTTTCTTTACGCCACGTGTCCCTTTTGTGACATTAATGTCACCGACCCACACCGCAATCAATCACAATCAATACCATCGAGCTTGGCTTTTGCAGTTACCTAATCGGAAGCGTTACGCAAGAAATCAACGAGGAAAGGGAGCATTTTTTTTAGACAAAGCGAATACTTTTTTTCGGTTGAAGAGCATTTGAATTGCGTTGAAATTCAAGATAGTGAATAGACTGAACGCCTGCAGTTTAGTTAAAATTTTTTTTTTTTATTAAAGACACATGTTTGTATTTTAAATTAAAAATTTCAAATAAAATAAGGAAATCTATCTCTAGATCTAGTGGCTTAAACCTATTTACGATTTTTGTGATTATTAAAGTAATTAGAATGAGTAATATATATAGATATTTCATTATTTTTGAGAGCATTCAAAATTTTGTATTAATTTATAAAAAAAACTTAAGTTTACTATAAATTGCATTTTCAATCTTAGGCTAAAAAATTATATATACTTATGCACATACATTGTTTAAAATTAAAATTAGAAAGGCCTCCGCTTCTTTTATTTGGGCTTATTGTATATTTGTAACATTAAACACTCTATTTACCATACTTAAACTAAACATCATATATGGCAGCATAAAAAATATTATTACATTAAGTTTGAAAAATCCATATTACTAGACACTGAAATATTTAAGAATAGAAACTGATTACAAAAGCAAATCCAAATAAGCTGGTACTTATTGAAGCTGAAACAATAACAATTATTTCATGCAACTTAAAAATAATCTTTAAAATTCTTTATATTTTATTGGACAACCATCATTTAAGACAATATTAGCCAGTTTTAAGCTTAAATTAGGAACTGTTTTCCCAGTTGTGTTGCACCAATTGAAACAATTCATCATTATTTCGCGGATTTTTGTTCTTGTGATATTGTTTTACGATTTGGTGAGGCCAGTCCAAAACAACAATGTTTTGAACAGAAAGTCAACACCTTAGTAACATTATCATTATCGTGCTTGAAATTATAAATGTTCATCGTTAGGACTTCAAGAAATATGGCAGTGATTTTGTTGCCTTGGTATATCGTTTCTATTAAAAAGACTACCGCTGTATGTCCATGTATAGTAGGTCTAGTAAAAAGAAATCCGTGGAAAGATACATATATTTTTCTGCATCTCGCGTTGTGTAAGTGCGATGGTGTTACGGTGCATGACGTTAGAAGGAAAAGATTTCGGGCTAAAAAAACTTCTCAGACCGTTTTGTGATTGATTGACTCAGTATTGTTTGAGGTCGCGTCAAATTTTATGGAAATGGTCAATATGGTCAATATGATATTGGTCAATATTTTATGGAAAGCCAATTGTCGAAGGGAAGTCCGACCGTCGTATAAGCATTATTTCGATTACACAAGAAACCGTTTGGTCCCATTTAAATAAGGCTGGATACAAAAAGAAGCTCGTTGTACCGATGCCATATGTGTTAACGCAAAAAGGCCTCGTGGAACGAATTTCCATCTGCGAATCGCTGCCACTGCTGAATAGCAATAAAATCGATCCATTTCAGACGCGTAAGGCTACTGGTTATGAAAAGTGGGTCACTTACAACAACGGCAAGAGAAAACGGTCGTGGTCAAATAGCTGTGAGCCAAGCCAGGATTGATGGTCGGGAAGGTTTTGCTATGTGTTTTGTGGGATCGGCAAGGACAAATCTACTATGAGCTGCTCTTCTGCGGCCAAACTCTTAAATCGGACCTGTAATGTTAACAATTGGACCTTCTGAAGGAAGCAATCGCCCAGAAGCGGTCAGCTTTGACCAATAGGAGAGGAATTGCGTCCCATCAGAACAATGTCAAGCCTAACACATCGATAGTGATTCGCCAGAAGCTCAGAGAGCCTGGTTGAGAGGTTCTCATGCATTAACCTTATAGTGCCGACCTGGCACCAAGTGATTACTGCCTGCTCCTGTCTATGGCGAATGATTTTGATGATGAAAAATTCTCCTCAAGAGAAGCTTGTGAAAATCGACTATTCCTGTTTTTTTTGCCAATAAGGACGAGAGTTTCTTTGAGAGAGGCAAACATGGTATATTTAACATAAATCGGATCATTCTAACTTTGCGAAATAAAACCTTCAATTTAATGCAATAATAATGGATTTCTTTTTATTAGACTTATTATATATATATACGTATTTATATATAAAGATTAATTAGACAGTAAGTTACACAAAATATGTACTTAAATAGTTTTCATTTAATTTTATTAAAAACTTTATATATTTTATACTCTAGTAAGTATTTACTTCTTTATTCCTTTATTCCTACCACTTATTGTTGTTAGTCCTTAAAACATGTGACTGTACAGAATCTTCCCCAGCACAAATGGTTTGAGTTTCAGTCAAAATGACAAGCCGTTATCAAGCATTAACTTGATAACAGCAATAAATATGCCACTTAAAAGGGAAACATTCTCTAATAACTTTAACTTCATTCAGGTGCTTCTTGTGTGCCGCGTGGTATTTTTCCCTCTCATTTTTCTGACATAAGAAGGCATGAGAAATGAGCCACTTTGTGTCACTGTCAAATCAGGGTGGTCATTTTATTAAGGCGCCATACGTCACTGCCATTTATCAACTGCCCACACATATTTATGTTATTTTGCACCTCAAACCAGTAGATGTTTCCGCCTGCATGGTGGGGTGGTGACAACAAAAGATGAAGTGATAATGAAAAAGTTGTAACCCCGACAAATGGTTATATTGAAAAGTGGATTTTTGCTTTTTCAAAGTTTGACGCTTAAAAATTGCTTTTCTAATCTGATGTTCCTCACACGGCTGTCAAGCCAAATCACCCAAATAGTCCTTACTAAATTTTTCGTTTAAATTTGATTTATGCATTTACTTTGAGATATAATTTTGAATTAATTAATGCTTCTGTAAATCAAGTCATACTCACAAAAAAAAATGCTTTTCAACACATTTAAATTGCTGCAATTATTTGATGAATTTAAATGACCACACCTTAATTGCTCTAGCGATGACAATGCGCTCCCAGCCACTTCTTCGCATCCAACTTTTCAAAGCCTGCGTGTAATTTTGCATTATTTGTCTGCAATCTGATTCTTGTCCGAGATATAGAAAAATAAAAACTTTTCGCTTCGCAATTCTAATTTTCATGAGTTGTGTTTTAGTTTTGCTTTTTTCACTTTTGTTTTGTTCTCGTTCGCTTGCTTGTTCAACTTTTTTCTTACAATTGTTTACAAGTTCTTTATCTTCTTTTTGTTCTTTATTTTATTTTTTTCTAATTTCTCCTTCATCAACGTTGCAATTCCCCACGTCTTGCTACTGCTTCCAACTTCGACCATCTTTCGAGTGCTCGAGTTCCAGGATGCGCTGGGATCGCGCTTGGCCATTCAGTTTACTTTCCTCTCCTCCATCCATGCCGCAATTACTGCTGCCGAGAATTGACAATCTCTCACAATTGCATGCATTTCATGAGTGATTTCATTTGGGTTACAGTTTCCGCTTTTATTCTTTGCGCTCGTTTCGTTTTCCACTTCCGACAACTCATTATGGAACAATACTTCGGTATTGCTGTGTGTTTTGCCTCATGGCCAGCCAAAGAGTTTTACATAATTCGCCTCTACGATGCTGAACTTTGTAAATTTGCTTGTAAACAAATTAGGGGGTTATTTGTTCACAAGCTCAATAATTCAAAATGAAAATTATTATTTGTGGAGATCAAACTGCGCTTGTCCTCGGCGAAATATCTTTGAAATTGGCCCGTTAGTTTTACTTTGATAAAAATATACGATTGTTTAAGGACAATTTTGGAGCCGAGAATTTTAGAACATTCAGACATTTAGAATTAGGCCATATTTGTGTAGAACGATTGAGTATATATAATAAATCGATTGTTGAAAGAGAGTAATATATTTAAACTATGAAATAATGATTGAACATAGTTTTCAGGGTCAGTTGATTGCTTCATTTCTCTGCAAGTACAGCTATATAATATATAGAGTCTCTTTAATTCAGTTTTATATATGGTACATGTTATTTATTTTACTTTTCACCTAGAAATTCTCTAAATTATTTTTTTCATGCTGCTGCGTAGTGAATAGACAATTTCAGAGCTTTTTGGGTATAGTCTCTACGATTTGTGGCTGCCATAGCTTTTTATATGTATCGAGTTGGTCCGCTTGCATCGAGTTTTTCATTGCCAATGTCGTGCAATCAACAAATTATTCAAAATATCGAAATACTAATTTTACTGACGAATAGCTTCGTCGTCTTGACGGATATACTTTGGAGTTAAGTTCCTAGTCCACAAATGATCGCTGTCTTGAGCTGTTGTGTCTTCGAGAAAATGGGTTTCTACCAGTTTTTGAATCGCACAGTCCCAGTAAAAACCGATTTCACGCTATCGGTCGACATTTCCGATAGCTGGCTGCAATCACCATCGTGACTGCCGATGTTTTGCAAACATTCTGTTAAAGTGCAATTCATTCATCAGAAAGAGCTAAAAATAAGTTTGGGAAAACTGGATTAATGAGAAAAATGAAGTTTTCTTTAGATCTTTTTACTTGAATTTATAAAGCACTGTGGTATATGAAGCACCCTGTGGTAATAATTGTCGAATTTCTCAACATAGCTATTGACCACATTACTAACTTTTGAGTTATAGTGATATTCTGAGGCTTTAAATGTGTTCTAAAAATATTATATCAATTTTAGATTTCCAGTTTAGTCGGTTCCTAACTCGTATAAAGGTCCTCATAGTCTTTTATCGGGAAAGACGTTAACAATATTCTGTTAAATTGAATTCTTCGCGATGAATTGTTCTTCGTTTTCTCAAGTTCATTGAACTGTTTTTAAAATAATACTAAAACTTTAGTCCACCAATTGATTGATTTTGGTAAATGAAGCCCAGCTTAAGGGTGTATATAATTTCAGTAAGAAGACTTAAGTGTTTCTTTCTCTTAAATTTACTAAGCAATATAAATAAATAAGCGCATTTATTTCGCCTTACGTCATCTTATAAAAATATCCAATTTCAGTTCTCGCTTGTGGCAGATAGTAATCATTAGTTGCACGATTTTCAGCAGCACAACAAAAAAAAAACACCAAAAGACAAAAAAAGCAAAAGAAAAACCGCCGACACATATTCAGCCAATGACACGGCGGGCATATTGATTTTTCATACAACAACAAAATTATGTAAATTTTTTTGCATACACTTACATACTTACATGTGTGTGAATGTCGCTATAAATGGCTATGTGCAACCTTACGCTCCTTCATAGTTAGCACGCTGATCACGTACTGCCAAAGCGTGTGCCACCAATGCAAATACTTGGAGAGATAACAGCCGCTGCCCTGCCTCCGGCACTCTTCACCATCAAAATGCATAAATTGAGAAAATATTATTCTTGTTAACTGTATGTAACAAAAGCTTTGATTTCTTTGATATTTTCAAGTTAAATTTCCAGCTGTTGTTGGCTAGATAAGCGTAAGAGGCACTTGTGGTAATCAGTTTTCGTCGTTGGGGTCTTAGCACCTCTCGTCCGTAATTTATTTCAATGTATATTTCCATGCAACTTCTTTGCTCCATTGCCGAGCGTTGTGCTTGTTTACTCAGCTCTTTGTCGAAGGCTCATTTACATCCGTGTACACATCCACTTCAATATGGACTCAAGTGATTGATGAGCAGTGGCGAATGATGGCAATGACGGGGGCGCTGGCGTCTTTTTTCATCAGATCCACTTTGGCGTCATCAAGTAAGTGCAGCTTCGTTGCTTTATTGAGAAACTCTCCAAAGGATGAGCTTTAATACTCACACACATATACTTTCGGAAAAAAAAGAAATCTGTACTCGAGCAGCTTACAGCCTTGTTCAATGTGCCGTTATTCTAGCATTAGCATCATCTAGTTGCAACAGCAGTGGGTGTTACAAGCAATTTATGCCTGCAGCTTGTACCGCTGTTGCTGCCACACTTCAACTTGTTGTTGACACAGTTTCTAACCGTGTTTTTTTTTATTTTTTTAAAAATTTTTTTTTTTTATTTTTTATTTTATTTTTTTTTATTTTTTGTAATTTTTTTAAATTTTTTTTTATTCGTTTTCATTCGTTTTCTGATTTTCATAGTTCGCTTGGCTTTAAATCTATTAGTCTGTGTCGCAATTCTGGCTTGTCAATGTCAGTGGCCCAGTTGTGCGGTGTTTTCTTTTTTTTTCTATTTCTTCGCTTTCACTTGCCTCATGTTGCAAAGCTTAACTTGGTTATTTAGCTCACCTTCGAGAGACTGACAACATATCTCTGTCGGTGCATGTTGCTATCCCATCCGTTATTTGGTTAGCTACTCCTTTTGACTGCGTTATCGGGGCGTTATTCGCGTTAATTTTTTTTCACATCTATTTTTACATATGGTGACCCAGAGTATATACAACGTATTTATAGTGGTTAAACTTTAAAATTTACTTTTAATTGAACAATTTAAATTAAATTAATAACTTTTGGTCGAATAATTTAATCAAAATGTCTGTTAAGTATTTATTGGGGTCTTTAACTATACACTTTTGCAATAGTTGGACCCGTATATCCACTATTAGAGTGAAAGGAATCATTTATCATATTTCCGAATCGTTACAAATTGTTCGCTATATTCGGTTTCTCCAACGTTGTTACACATAGGTTAAGTCTTATAATCAGCTGTTTTGATATCGGGTGGGATTCGTGTGGGTTAAATAATGCCATATACCATAAAACAAGTTGCTAATAAACGTCATTGTCGTAAGTGATACATTTTGAATTTCTATGTTTGCGACTTTTGTCTAAATTTTCTTAAAACTTTGGCAAGTTGAACTTTGGAAAGGTGACTAATGAACGCCTGATATCGCTAATATTCTCAGCCGATTAAGTGTTTCTCTATCGTATAGATGTTGACTGAATTCTACTGACGGACCAAAATAAACCGTTTGTATAGCCTCAAACATATCGCAACAGTCATCACAGGTTATGAATATGAGTAATGAAAATTAGAAGCCTATTTAAGCTATGCTTCAAAAATAAAATTTCTATTGGTAAATTATGGGGTGATATAATCAAATATTGATTAACTTTATGTGTCGAATACCGAACATAATATCACTCGATCCAATTAATCTTTTAAGTCTTTCATAAAAGTTGTAGTTGATATTTTTCTTCATAACATTTCATTAATTTTGCTTTTGCCATGTTGGCTAATCTTTAATTAGTATCGCTTGCTTCGAATTCTACGCACTCTTCTGCTTAAATAGCAAAGTTACTCATAATTGTGTGTATTAATGGAGTTACTCTGTAGAAATATACAAAGTTATATGCTATTATTGTATAGTTGTATTTGCCCAGAAAGTTATTCTACATTTTTTCTGGATTTAGCTTCATCATCAGCTGTTGCCTGCGGCCTCAAGTCGTACACCTGTGCATCCAACATGCAAAATTTGCTGGTTTTACTAATGAATTGCTCATATGTTGCGAAAGTGTGTAGAAAATTTCAACATATAATCTCCTCTTTGGACTTTTCTGCTTACTTATTTATATATCCAATTAATGTGGCAACTACATAACATTTTATTGGCACTTAAGATATTTGATGGCATTACTTTGTATGTCCATATTTGTTCTTCATGAGTTAGACATTTTAGTATCCATACAAAATTTGTAAAATATTTATATTAAAGCTGTGTATGTATTAAAAGATCGTTTAGGACATCGGAATAGCTTTTTGCCAGAAACTGAACTTAAACGCACTATTACAATACTGAAAATAGTAAATTATTATATACATTACTATATATACATTACATTACATTATATACATTACATTACATATTTAATATTTTGACCACTTGAAGACATTTTTCAACTTATTAGCTACCTATGAGATTAGAAATTGAGTTAAGAAAGAGCACTGAAAATATCACCAGGCATTAAAACATTTATTATCTTAAAACACTCCCTCGATTTCATGGTTTTTGGAAACAAATTTTCATGCCGGACGAAACCCTTTTCCCCTTTTGTTACTTTTAACAAGTAAAATGCCACATTTGGGAACAAATAATCCACCCCAGTCTCATGAATTATAGCGACCATCATAGAGACTGTTTCTGCCAGAGCACTTATTGAGCGATTTGTCTTCAGAATAGAAATCCTTTTCCCTTCATTCAGATATGAAACACATAGTTACGGGCAGTTGCAAATTAATTACACTTATTATATATTATATTACTTATATCTTAGCTGATTATTTAACGAGTCAGGTATGTATACAGAAAGTTGTTATGAACTATTTTCGATCTGGCTTGCATAGTTTAGGAGTCTGAAACCTCGCAGCTACCCTACGCATCTCAACCATTAGTGTCATATACCGTTCGTCTTCCATGTATGTATTTTTCTTTATTCCCCACAATATAATTTAACCTAATTTGACACTTTAGACGCAACTAAATATCGTAGCAAAGTATGTGGAAGCAAAGAATTGAGGGGCAATGGAGAAAGTCAACACATCTGCTTACAAATAAAATGCGCAAGTGACACTTTAAGGATGCCATTTCTTTAGTGGCACAGCCGTCTTGTCACACCAGCTCGCTAAAACACTTCACGTGGCAACACTTAAAGTAAATTCTTCGTAAACCGTCAGAGAAAACGGTTTACGTCGAGCATTTCGAAGGCTGCATTGCTTGCCTTTACGACCAACTTTTGCTACTGTCGTGGCAGTAAATGTCGTAAATAGCGGTGTGGTTGTTTGGTCCTTTCCTTGTTGCTCTTTTATGTGTAATTTGTTGTTGGCTATTAAAGCCCATGTACATATACAATGGCAAAGTAAATGGTAGGGAGTAGGCCAGTAGGTAGCATACACGCATTTCACTGGTTTTCGGCTTTAATTCACATTTACGCGCCACTCAACGCTTGGATGCTTTATACACATGTGTACATATGTATGCACATATGTTTGTTTGATGCTTTGTTTTGTCCAACATTTCGTCCTTTCGATTGCTTTGCTGTCTGTCTTACTCTCGTCTCTTTATGTGACATTGCAGCACACAATGTTGCGCCTGCCGTCTGTATCTTTCCAAATTCTCTCCGACTTCTGTAACCAAACTCATTTACTGCTCGGTTTTGTGACGCGTAGCTCAGCTTTATCTCTGAGTGCCTATTCAATTGAAATTTGTGTGAAATGCGTTTTGGGTTCTTCTCTTAGCACTCCTGAATCTCTTTTCACGGCTGTAAATGAATGTGGATGTAACATCCCTGCAGTGAAATTAACTACTTACAATTATGTAGTAAAAATCAGCTGTTTTTTTCACAATACCAATATCGGAAATATACCAGTCTCATACTAGTATGAGATGGAGAAAAAATTTTAATTCAGTATACATTTTTTAAATTCGTCTGTTTATCATTTTCTTAAAAAATATAGCTCATAAACATTTGTTTCTAATTGGAACAATTTAGGTCTTTTTCGGACTAGGCCACTTTTAGTTAGATAGATTTAATTTTTATTTCGCTGATAATTTTGATTTTGCAGTACGGGTATTCCATAAGTATTATTTAAGGCTTCTTTCGTGCCTGTGATAAAACTTAATACTAACTGCTTTTAATAACAAAGAGCTGTGACCTGAAAGTTGTCACGTTTGTTATCACATTAATAACTTATTGTTGAGCATTTTGAAAATGCAATATTTCTTTCATAATTCAACAAAGTGTGGGTATGTATCAAAGGAAGAACCATTTGTTGTGCTCCAGTATATTGGGTTTGGATTGTGCTTTCAAAGGTAGAAAATTTCGATGGAAACACACAATAGGTAATATTAAGAGGTAGTGTTTAAAAAAATCAAATGTACTACGAGAATGTTTTCTATGGAGAAATTTTGAACAATTTCTGTTGTGACGTTTCTCCACCTTGCGAAAATCATTGGTTTAAAGGAAAATAAAAATTAATTACATTCCATCCAACAATTAAACATATGTTTCAATATATGCGTTTTGTATTAAGCGTCCTCAGGTTACGAAAATACAGTTGTTTAATAAAATATAGTATGTGTATACCGTAATCATGATCATGAACATGTGTGAAGACGCTATGTCATAAACAAAACGAACTGTCAAAATTTCATAGTTATTGAAAGATTTCACATTTATTATTGGAAGAAAAGAAATGAAAAAAAAAACTTCTTTTGTTAATGACGTTTCAGCAAATGTCATAATTCTCTTTTCTATCAAATTTTACAAAAATATGAAGTAATCTCATATTTTATGTTATGGACGAGTACTGTTATAGTATAATGATAGCCCTAGAAAGAATGTAACTTTATTGGAACTTTTATCGAGACTTCTTATATAAATAATAATATCTAGCATCTTCAGAAATACTATAAACAAGTATTGTCTTTTCATTATTCTCAAACTTCAGAAATCTTATATTAATATATACATATATTTTTTTTTTGTAATTACAGTTTAACTCATCAACGTGTTGCATTAAAAGAAATTAGACTGCAAGAGGAGGAAGGTGCCCCATTTACCGCGATACGCGAAGCCTCGCTACTAAAAGAACTGAAACACTCAAACATTGTGACGTTGCATGACATTGTGCACACAAGGGAAACGCTGACGTTTGTTTTTGAATATGTGGTGCGTATGAGCTGCGCGTTCTTTAAATATTGTAGTTATTTTACTAAAATTTATATTTTACTTATATTCTAGAATACGGATTTATCACAGTATATGGAAAAACATCCTGGCGGTCTGGATCATCGTAATGTTCGTTTGTTTCTGTTTCAATTGCTGCGTGGTCTCTCCTACTGCCATAAGCGGCGCGTACTGCATCGTGATGTTAAGCCGCAAAATTTATTGATAAGCGATTGTGGTGAATTGAAATTGGCGGATTTTGGTTTGGCGCGCGCTAAAAGTGTTCCCAGTCATACGTATTCGCACGAAGTCGTTACGTTATGGTACCGTCCACCAGGTGAGTGCTGTATAGTGATGTACACGTTGTAGGTATATTACAAAATTAGTGGGGTTTTGAGCTTTCTGTTTTGTTTTTCTGCAATTTGCATACGCGTGTGTTGCAAAAATAAGGGGGATTTCCGTTTTAGAGAATATATCTGTATTTTCTGCTTGGGTAAGTAATTTAAGAATTACTAATGTTAAATTTGTATTTACTGTTGCTTATAACATAAAACACGCCGCGTTAAGTTTGCGTTTTTCTTTGGCAACGTGAGTCAGTCGGGTTATAAATTTGATTTGTTTAATAAGTTGGTTCCATACCGTTACTACATAAAAAAGGGAATCTTTTTACAATTTTAATGTTAAATTGTCAAAGTATATCTTTTTAAAAAATAAATATAGTAAGTACCGAATAAAAGTTTTATCAAACCATGCGATTAAATACATACAGTTGCGGACAAAATATTAGGAGTGAGTCAACCCTAAAACCAAATAAGATGCCTTTCCTCGAAAAAATATCATTCAACTCAAAATGAAGTCTGCTTTATATTTTTCGGTTAATTATTTGTATTAATATACCATTCGTTTAGTGTAACAATATTCTGGATGATGATATTTCGTAGCGCAACCATTCATATTTTGTTACTAATGAATTTCTGAATTAATTTTTTCTTTACACAAATCTTCAGTATCTTCGAGCCTACGCTCCATAACACCTTCTTTCGTTATATAGCAATAAATTTGCTAAGGGCTAGTTGGGCGTACGAGTAGGCCTTGACATAGTCTTAATTCCATTGACTCGAAAGCACTCTTTGTTTCTTTCTCTTTGTTAGTTATTTGTTAACAAAGGAAAATAAAAATGAAAACTGAAAGAAAACTTCCCTTTTAAATATTATTAACCCTAATTTTGAAATATTTTGTAAATTTTTGCATCCATATTTACTTCAAAGAAATACTCCTATTAGTTTGAGCAAAGCTGTATACATAAATTTGTTCTTGTACATAAAGAAACTGTATAAAACAGGAATATACTGCTAATTGTTGCTTAACTTGATGTTTTTTAAGTTGCAAATGAACGTTTGCAATAAATCTCATTACACTTTTAATTGTAAATCTATCAAAATTCGATTTATCGCTAATTGCCACCTTAATTCAATACATAATTATTTGGTAATTGACGCGTGAAATTTGGTATAAATTAATTAATGTAAACCTATAAAAGCGCGCATATGAACGAGATTACTTCACAACGTTGAAAAGTATAGTAAGCACATATGTATGTATATATGTATATGTGGTAGCGCGTGTATCGATTTGACAGCGAATAGTTTTTAGTCAAAGTGCAAGTTGAATGCATGGCAATCGAGATAGGCTATTATACTTCCTTTCAATTGTCACAGCCATGTCAAACACACACACACATACACACAAAAACGAACATCCTTTGAGTATTGATATTGCAACAATAAGCAATTGCCAGCGCAAACGTAACAAGGCATTGCCAGGAGCACATTTCACCATGCAACACAAACACTTACGAATGTTTAATACGTATGTGTGTGTGTTGAGTTCCCGGAAGCGAAAGGATTAAAATTGAATAGCTTACATTGGTGGTGGTAATACACACACACCCACACACTCAAAAAATCGCCATTCATGTTGCACAACCCACACCGCTGAGTTGGCCTTTGTTAGCAATAATAGACGCAGATCGCATGCGAATTGCACTAGATGCAACGTGATTATTATTATCAACAGCAGGTTGTTGCATGCACCAATTGTGCCTCTGTCAGGTGCCACATGCATTCAAGTGCACTCGAGCTTGTAATTGAGAAGCCAGCAAAAATGTTGAAGTGTCCGTCCATTTGGCGCAACGCAACAAAATTCGCTACATAAAGGTGAAGCGCAAAAACGCAACACATGGTAAATATGTATGTATGTATGTATGTATGTGGTTACATGCGGTAGGGAGCGAAAAATAAGCCAAAAACTTCACAATTATTTATTGAGTGGCAACGAGTCGAACTTAATAACTTTTAATTGGATGGCTAGCATTAAATACTTTGATTATCGCACTTGCCACGTAACTGTACTTGAAAAGCTTATTTGTATACATGCCATAAATACAGTTAAATTTTTTCGCTTTCCTTTCAGCTGTTTTTATGTTATCAAGCACTTTGTTGCATAGAAGCACTGCTAAGCTCCGTGCTCAGCATACAGATTAGTATACTTTTTGACCACCAAGGACTGCTGAAAATTCCCTGCACTCGAGAGAAAGCACAGAAAGGATTTATCTTACCTATTTATAATTCCCGTTAACTTTTACTTTGTTCGCATTTGTTAAAGTCAATGTTCCTGGCATCTCCTGCGCTTGCTTCGTATGCATAATTAATTGTCTGCATACTTTGTTTCCTTCTCCTTCTCCTCCCTCTCCTCGAACGCCAATTACCATTGCTGCTATGACAAAACTCTTTCTTTCTCTCTGTGAGCACTGAAATCAGCTCAAAAGGCAATCTTACAAAATTAATTTGTCAGTCCTCTCTTCTGCTACCTTTTACCGTTGTTTGCCTGGTGACTTGGTTCCTGCGTAAGCTTCATTGTGGTTGTCAAAGGGCGTTTTCTGTAATTAAATTAGGAAATTTTTTTTTTTTACTGCTGAATCACATGCAAACATATTTACATTTCTAATTACTATACATGTATATATTTTTTTCACTTTAACTGCCAGGTGCAGATATATTATATCCCAAAAACAGCAAAGTTTATGTTTTAATTTCTCAAAAATCTTCCAAAGTCCTTTATACGAATTGTTGAATTCTTAGTCCAGAGATTTGCAAAAGCTGGGCAGAAGCACTGAAATGAGCACAACAACAATAAAATCTAAGAAAATTTGCCGTTTCTGTAAGAAAATGTACGGTTAACAACTCGTTATTTCCCTCTTTTTTTTAGCGGCAGTAGGCTTACTCTTTATCCAATTAAGGCTTCTTTGTGTCAAACGAAATTCAGCTCATTGACTTCAGCTGGCTTACTTTAGTTATGATGAAGTTCAGCTGAATACGAGGAAGTATAATTTTGTGCGATTACAGAAAATCTCTATGAAGTTCCAATTAAAGGCCACAAATCTCTCAACGGCACCTACTATCCACTTCATATGGTGACACCAGGGAAATGAATTTGGGAATTAAAAAACTTAGAGTACTTTAACTAGTAATGAAAATAATGGACCAAGCTTTGTGTTTTATTTTTCAAGATTTATTCTTTACTTTTATTTTATTTTGATAGTAAGTTTCGGGTTACTGAACAACGCGTTTTTTATCTGCTTTACCAGGGACTATTAATACGATTGAAACGATTTTATATATATCATTTGTGTATATATCCATTTGTACGTTTGCAATTTTCAATGAAGACTTCAAATCCATCAGAGAAGTTTTATTTCAGCTCTAGTAAAATAAATATAATACAAGTTTTTTATAATAAACTCCACATAGAGATATTCTTATTTTATTTACAAATTAATTTGGAAAAAATCTTTTTCCATTTGATTTTCTTGTTCCATCGTACGAAGGCCCTGGTGTTATCATCCTGTTTCCGCTTAGATCCCTAAGATTGTCTAAAAAATGCAGTCGTAATGAAGGTAGTGCAACTTAAAGATGACTCCCAAAGAGACTTATTAATTTGGGAAGCTTTTCTTACTTCTCAATAAATTTTCAACAAGTTAAATAAATTCATTCCATGCCTTCTTGCAGTTTCCATAAATGTTGGGAGTTTTATTAATGATCTTATATGTGACTCGTCAAAAATTCGCACTTTTATCATGTCTCTCAGTTTTGGAAACATTTTTGAAAAGAAAAAAGAAGCTAATTTTATTTTTGCTGAGACTTTAAAAGTTGTCCTGAAAAAAGTCCCAGTTTTATATGGAGACAAATTTGTTTCTAAATACTCTTTCACATTTCATCCATTAAATCAGGTTCATAATTATCAACAAACCAACTCTTTTACAGCAAGAACTACAGCTAATATAGTACATAAGCCATAAGCTGTTACAAAAAATTGAGGTCTTATTGCATGGGCTGAAAAGGCTTTGAGCTAACAATGAAAGAACGTTTTTTTGAAGGGGTTACTTTATTCTACTACATAATCTACATCCAGAGTATTGCCTTTGTTGTAACGGTCCTTTAACACTTCGATATCGATTCGTTAGTGTGAATCTTAGAGGCCTCCAAAACTGGTTATATCTTTTTTCAGCGAGCCACTTTTGAGTCGCTGCGGGCCAAATATGGCAAATACGGTGGGTAGAGGTGCAATTTATTGGTCGCTTCCAAATGAGCAAGTGGACTAAAGAGAAAATGGATAACCGTCACGACGAAGTTTAGCAAATCAGTACTTGAATATTGAGTATGTTGGGACATACTTGCCATAACATTTTGCCAAGATGTTTTATCAACACGCGAAATTCACTTTTTTCCATTGTAAATAAGAATATTAGAGGTAGCGCCACTTTGAGACTAATAAATTGAGAGAGATTGGATGAAATGTCACAAAATTTTGATGGTATGCCAGTTGAGCTTAGTACTCTAAGGAAAGGATAAAGAATTTTTGTTCGTGACGCGATCTCTCGGTCGGGCTAATAACTTTTCAGCTTATTGGAATCAGATACGTCACATTAGCTAACATAATATGGTAATAGTCATTAGTCGGAAAAGAGTTACAATTTTGTTGTACTTTAGGGTAATGAAACCAGTTTGAGATTGAAATACCAATACATATATGTGCAACGAAATTATTAGTCTCTTTATAAGATATATAATGTATATATAATATAATGTATGTGTTATTTATTAATAAAAGTTTTTTACCATTACGCACAAAATTCTCATTCATGAAATATTTTATTACAATTTACGAAGTTTCAACCTACATATATATATGCATATGCACGTATGTAAGTATGTGTGTATGCTAGACTATACGTGTAAAATCAAACAATGCAAAGTGTAGAATATAATCGCCTTTGGCTGCGAACAATTTGTGCTCATTAAGGCATAAATGAAAAGATGATGAGAAGTCTGGCAGTTCAACGAGAGTTCATTATGCGGCTAGATAAAACGATATTTTGAGTTTACAGTAAAGTTTGCGAATTTCAGATTTCCAATTTCCAATTTTCTATTTGATTATCCATTTTCTCTTTGGTCCACTTGCTCATTGCTTTGGTTGCGAAATCATTTGGCTGCTTGTGGATTTTGAAGCAGCCGCAATGCGAATGTTGTGTGTTGTTGTAAACTGTTTACGCTTTACTTGCCACCGGTACATGTTTGCATGTTTTGCTTTCTTTTACTGTGTCTAACAGGTCAAAAAGTTGTTATTGACCGTCTAACTGAAGCTGTGTAAGGTCTTCAGTGTAACCATCAATCGGCTTTACTGCGTTCAAATCAATATCCTGTCTGCCTTAATTTACTTTAGGAATATTTCCTATACTTTTTTATATTATATACATACATATTTATGCAAACTACATTTGAAGCCCATAGCGCAGAGCTAAACATAGCTGTTTCTAAGTGTGTGTGTGTGCGTACCTGTCGGCTATGTGGGGTTGGTCAGTTCTTCGTAGGAGTAGCTGGCTACTTCCTCTTTGGTAGTCTAGCCGGATATATAGAGTTTCCTTGGATTTTCAATCTGGCTTCCTTTTTGGTCGCACAAAAGAGGAAAATAACAAAAATAACAAAATAAAATTTTTTTTTTTTTTACTGAACATAATCACTTATTTTTGATATGTTGTCTTCATGCTGAACCTCAACGACTGATGGATTATGAATTGCTATTTAAAATTGTTTGTCTCTCTAATTATTCACCAAATGTTTGTACCACAGTAGCAATGGTAGTGAACAGAATTCGACTTAAAGGCACTAAGACCTAAGAAATCTTTTTTTTTTTGCATTTATATATACTGTGTATTGTTGATTTTTTATGAGAAGAGATTCACCAACTATTACAAATTTTTTAATAGGTTATTGCTGTTTTGAATGTTATTAGAACCTCTGTATACCAACTTAAAGTTTTAGCGCTTTCATAATTCATATATTTATAAGCTAACACTAGACAGACAGACAGACATCAGTTATTTCTAATGTGTATACGAGTATTAACCATCTATTTTGCAAATTTTTTTTAGTGAACTAGAAATGTAACTGGCTAGCTCCCCTTTTCGAACACAAGAAAGCTATAAGTCAGTAAAAGTAGTTGCAGAAAATTTAGCCAGTTTCTATCATACAAAGATTTAATGACACTATAGCGATAGCGCATATATTTAGATAGATAATATATAAATTATGCAACAGTTATGTATGCATATGTAGTTGAGGGTATATAGATTTTCTTATTCCGTCTAATTTAAAAATCTGTTGGTTACTCATACGCAGCGTTGCACTTACAAGTACATACACGTACATTATGCAATTGCACGTATGTACATTAAAGCACGCATTGTTAGGTCAGGTCAGTTATGGCTATTGTAATACCGGGATTTAAATTAGTTTCAAAGTGCACGCTTGCTTATCTCTTGATAGTTTAATACTCGTTTCATGCAACGCTCGGCTATCCATCCAGCTGTTAACTGGTCGAGCTTTTTATTTCATGAGCGATGTGTACTGCATGAATGGCACACTTGATTTTTAAAATGTGTGTGTGCTTTTTGCTGTGTCTGTTAATTTTTAATCTTGAAATGTGTGGCTTAGAAAGTCTTAAATTTGACTCTGTCGTTGAGCGCCACACTGAAATGAAAGTCATCACAGCTATACTTAGTTCGTACATTTTATACGCAATTTTAATTAAATGTATTTATGCATATATTCGCGTTCTCTCTCTCTCTCTTTACAGATGTTCTACTCGGTAGCACTGAATACTCGACATCGCTGGACATGTGGGGTGTCGGTTGCATATTCGTCGAAATGGTCACTGGCATGCCAACATTCCCCGGCATACGTGATACATATGATCAACTGGATAAAATATTTAAATTACTCGGCACACCTACTGAGGAGACGTGGCCGGGTGTGACACATTTTCCTGGTTATAAACCGCATAAGTTAGGTAAGTTAATATAATAGGTAATAGGATAGGATATAATAATAGGTATATATCCTTAGCATATTGTGAAAAGTTTTCGAGCGAGAAAGTGGAGCGTTATTGTTAAAAATTCTAATACAGCTCATTCATGCTATTCTATGTTTACGTACCTTCATTTAATGATACATTTTAATGTTTAAACTGGTATAAAATTATTGGTTATATAAATACACGAAGGTGGCCTGAGAAGGGCTTAACCTGTTAAAAAAAAGTAATAAAAGACTTTCGAAAACATTTTTGAAACAGTATTAGGAACTTCAAGCTCCTCAATATACTGAACGCATATTAGATCCAATTTCAGAAGTTTTCGGACAGCACAAAAAACTTTACTTTAGCTGACCAAATGAGGTCTGCGTTTCGGTAAGCAAAATTAGTGCCATTTCGTTAAGAATTTGGAAAATCTACATGGCCTTAAATTTGAATTTATCTGCACTGCCCATGGAAACAAAATTTTTTTGAATTAGGTTATACCTCTGCTTAAACATAGTATCCTTTATTTTATGAATAAATACGAAGGAATCCGATTCTTTATTAATTTCGGTTGCACTTAGACCAAGGTAACAACCTAGGTTGCGTTCCACCGTTTATGCTGTAGGCTACATATTAAGAGATAAACACTTTTACTTGTTATTAAAATGTATATGTATATTTTCATAGCGAAAAAACAAAAACTTTCTCATAAACTTTGCATTTTTCACGCCCCACGCAGGTTTTTATCGACCCCGTAAACTAGGTCACAACTTTCCTAGACTATATGATATCGTTGATGGTGAGACGATAGCGAATGCCTTCCTGCAATTAAATCCAGAACAAAGAGTAGGCGCTGAAGAAGCGCTGCAACATCCCTATTTTGCGCCGTTACCGAGAAAACTTTACGAGTTGCCCGATGGTAAGTAACGCCGAAGAGCAAAAACAAACAAAAGTAGTAATAATATAGTGAACTTATGCGCGCAGAAATAAACATATCTGCATTTGAGGTCCTTTAGAGCAAAATATTTCGTGCAATTAATACAAATACACGAATACGATTGTATAAAAGTTTACAATTATATACATATCAAATTTCAGAACTTCGCTTGCCCAGTCAGTTTGCGATTTTGAGCGTAAAGCCGGCTGTCTGTGTTTTCTCAAAAGCGGAAATAATAATAAAGTTTTACAAAATACACAAAAATCTATACAAATACGAAAACTGACGATACAAGCGAGCAGATGAAAAATGCCAGTGGCAGCTACTTGGTTGTCTTGTGGGCTCTGAGTGGTATAAATTCATTTCGGATTTAAATCGACATAATCATTGTCACCGTTAAATGAAACGACAATGGTGACTACGGCGAATTTTCAACTTTTCAAGGGCCTAAATGTGCGCAAAATTTAACAAAACTTTCCTCGAGTCAAAGAAACAAAAAAAAAGTAAGAAAGAGCTAAGTTCGGGTGAAACTGAACATTTTATACTCTCGCAATGTGCAAGGGTCAGAGGCGCGGAAATGCTTTCAGGTGCTGGTAAAACTTTATATTAAAAAATGTTGCGGAAGAATTCCACATTCATTATTCGAAGAAATTGTCAGTGGATTGCAATCATATTTGGTATCTTATTAACATATACAGGCGATAGACTCATGTACTTTCGTTGTTATATTTTGCTTCGTGTCAGAGATATTTATATTAAAATCTACTCTATCTATAAATTAACTCAAAAGTGATCTATGCGATCAACAAAGGTGGTTCAATGAATATATTATAAATATGAGGAAAAAATCAACCAGAGAAAAGCAAATCATTACATTAAGAGTAAGGGGCTTAGATCATGATCTAAACCGATTTCTTTCATATTTACCACGAATTCACGTTATGTTTAAGAAAATATATACACTTAATTTCATTAAAATATCACACATATTGACCAACATAAACGGTTTAAAGTCAGATGGAAAGTCGGGAATTGTTATATTGGGCATTTTTGAGATAGAAGAAGATCTGCACTGATCACATTACCTCTTTTCATTATTCAAGTATATTAGGGAACATGTTTTCACGCAATTTTAGACGCAATTTTCACGCAGATGTTATAAAGTCTACAGGAAGGTTGAAAATTCTTATAATAAGTATATGGGGGCTATGTGAAGTGCCTAGCCGATTTTCGCCATTTTTGACACCAGACCACTTTATTATCATATAAAGATAATCCTCCAATTTCATTACGATATCTTACAGATTTACCGTTATATATGGTATAAAGTCTACTGGAACTTTGAAATCCGTTTATTAGGTATATGGGGGATAGGGGTAGTATTTACCCGATTTTCACCATTTTTGATACCAGAGTACACTATTATCATGGAAAGATAATACTCCAATTTCATTACAATATCTTACAGATTTCCCGATATTTTCGGTAAAAAGCCAGATAGAGGTACTGAGGTTCATTTATTGGGTATCTGGTGGCTTGAAAAGTTATAATCCGATTTCAACTCCTTTTACGCATGAGATGGCATCGCTTGAACGTACTATTCGTGGAAAACTTTGTTCCAATATCTCAATTGATGTTCGAGTTATCTACCTTAAAGTGAAAGTATCAAATGAAACTTAAAATTGTGTTATATGAGAAGTAAGCGTGGTTTTTATCCGATTTCGTCCATTTTCATAACGTGACAGAACAATGCAAACATAATGTCACATACCAAATTTTGTTGAAATCGGTTAAGGCGTTCTTGAGATATGGGATTTCTCCTAAAAGTGGGCGGTGCTACGCCCACAGCCAATAATTTACACAGATTCCTATGCAACCCTTCTGTATAATATTTTCTGTAAGATTTAATGTCTCTAACGTGTTCCTTCAGCGAGTTATCGCACTTTTAGTAGTTTTCAACATAACTTTTGTATGGGAAGTGGGCGTGATTATTATCCGATTTCACTTAGTTTCTCAGTATATGAAGAGATGCTCGAAAAACTTCCTTGCAGCAAGTGTGGTTGATAAAGTTTTGATGTTTTGGGAGATATATATATTAAACCTGTTGGGGGCGGGGCCATTCTCACTTTTATGTGTCCAATTATGCCTATCTGCAATACCAACCGTCTTATGGTGACAAAGAACACGTGTACCAAGTTTCATCCAAATATCTTAATCTTTACTCAAGTTATCGCTTGCACGGACGGACGGAGGGACAGACAGTCACTCGGATTTCAACTTGTCTATTCATCCTGATCATTTATATATATATATATATATGTCTATATTTAACTCGTTTAGTTCTAGGTGTTACAAACAACCGTTAGATGAACAAAACTAATATACTCTGTTGCAACATGTTGCGAGAGTAATAAAAAATATATGCGGATATGTACGAAGAAAGATCACTACTGCCAAAAGTTGACACAACTTGTTCGTGAATTGTAACGAAATGCTTAAGTAAATAGTAAGAAGTCTGGTACAAGTTTTCGCAAGCAAAGTAATTTAATTAAAAAGTAAAACATTTACTCAACTTACTCGCGTAAAAGCTGTTCTATAATTACACTGCATGCACACATACATAGACTTGTGATATAATTTGACTGTTGGGCAGATATTTAAGAGCAGTAGACAGTTGTGCAAATAAGGAAGCAGAAAGGAAGTATGCGAATTTATCTTCGTATATCTTTGAATCCATATGTGGGTGGCTAACTTAAAATTTTTACTATAATAGTGCAGCGTCTGGTGTTAAACATAAGGTATAGTTAAGGCAAACTATTTATTATGGCTTTGATAATTTTCCTTTGGTGTAACAAGCTTTGCTGAAAATATTTTATATATTACAATATATAATAAAATGCAAGGAGAACTGAGCAAATTAAAAAAATTGTCTATATATTTATCAAGGAATTAGCTGATGCACTAAGTTGGAAGAAGGTATTGGAATTTTAGTTCCGTGGGAAATTAAAAGCAAAACTTTTCAATGATGATTTCTGACACACACAATTTAAGATTATATAAAGTAGGAAAGGGCGCAGCCGAAGTTTAAGTAAACCAAAGCACAGATTTCGTTCATTCTTTACATTGAACTATATTATGCTAAGTGCTCTATACTCACCTAATTTTATGGAGATATCTGCCTCACTAAACGATTTATATGGTGCAAAGTCAACTGGAAGTATGAAAATAATTTTATTCGGTATAATTGAATTGGGAAGAATATAACAAATTTCGACCATTATCGAATCACGGTTGCCGTATGTCGGAAGCATTTTTTGGCAAAGTTATAATTCGATAGCTGCGTTGACATCATGTTTCGATTTGTGTCAAGAGGACATAGTGGGAATACCATACATTTGAACATAACAGTGCGCCACATCCATAGCAGAAATTTTTATTATTTCTCTTAAAGTTGGTGATTGTCCAAATTTTGTGCAAATTCACAAGCAAGTTTATTATATATATCATCAATTGAAGACATACATATGGAAATTAAATCCTCTCGCCATCTTGTTATATACATAACCTCAAAACTCTCTCGATTAGTTTTAGATGTTACAAAGAACCATTAACTATCCATTTGATACCTGTATGAAGCGACTCCTAATAGTACAATCGGATAATTCGACTGCTAAGAGTACCATGTAATTTAATTTGTGCTAAAAATTAAGCGAGAGGGTCTGCCAAGTGCTTTGTAGGACCAATGGTTCACAGGTTGCAGGTTACTTAACGTTACCCATAATACTCCACAAGGAGACGATTCCACGATCCCTTACATCCCGCTCCTCGGCAGAATTATACGTTTTTGCAGCCTTTGATTGACCTTGGGTCTCCAGTATAACTTTCTTTAAGCATAATATTTTATTTCAACCATGAATTATTAACTAATAACTTTTTGTTTAAATTCTAATGTAATAAGCTTCTCAAATTTCATTTTGTAAAAGGGTGCAGCACATTTTTATAGCTAACATGCTTAATCACTCATATCCTTGCAAATTCACTTCATCCGCAAAATTAAAAGCCAATTAATGACAGAATCATATATTCGCCACGCTTTCGATTATTTACGCCCCGAAGCATTGCACCAGCAGGAGCTCTTAAATGCGCACCCATAAAACAAGTAATGCATAAGAGCAAAACACCGTTTTATCATTACCACAAATCATCAGTAAATCCACCGACTAAGTCACTTCATTACGACGATCGAATGACTGCACCAAGCACTAAAAAAGCACTTAGGAGCATGCGACCGGCTTCTGATGGCAACAAGCACAACTCCAGCGTCAATATGGCAGCATCAACGAAGCACTGAAATATATGTATATTAAGTATGTATTGTATGTACCCCATATATCCTTGCAGTTTTGCTCGCCAGTTATTTGCGATTGCATTGTGCGGCAATCACTTGGAATCCTTGCTGTGTCGCAACACAATGCCACCAAATGGCAATTCCGAATGCAACTCGAATTTGCAAACTGTCGTAAACACTCATAAAACATGCGGTGCAACCGATAGCATTCGGCGGCAAAACCAAAACCAAGGCATCAACAGCAGCATTGCGTAGCGTTGCGGGCGGAGCTGTCCGTGGCGAATGTGCATTGTGCTTGAATTTGGGTTTTTGTGCTAGGAATGTTTCTTCGTGGCCAAACGGGGCAAACACTGGCAGTGACATACATGCAAGTGCCGCATATGCGGGCTACGGTCCGATTTCCCTAGACTCAATACCATTTTTTTTGAGGTAGGCAATGTTTACTAATACTGGCGTTGTTGTTGTTCTCGTTTCGCCTAGCTATTGCAGTACTCGCATTACATGTGCGTTTCGTGTTTTGAAGCAGCAAAGCCTCAACACTCCGCGCTGCTGCCAACCAGTAGCGACGAAAGCACCTGCCACATGCCACATGCCACCAACAAATAGGGGAAATGGGTTAGTTCCAATTGCAGATTCATCGCGGTTATTGTTGTATATTTAGCAAGCTCTATGTTATTACGTTTTTGTTGTAATTCAAGCAAGTGCTTAAAGAAGCGCTTGTAATAGTCGTTACGATTCCGCATTCATTGTTGTTTTTGTGTTTTCCCAATTTGCATTTAATGCTTCGTTGAGTCGCTGCTGTTGGGCACCTTGCTTGCTGCCTGCGCTTGCAACTGCTAACGGACTTACAAACAAACAGTTGTGCTTACATATAAATGTGCATGTTTGTTGGTTTGTCCGCATATTTTTAGGCAGTGCTGTACAAACTCTTCTTCAATTTATTTGTTGTGCTATTTCTTTGTTGTTAACACCATTTCTTGTAAATTACTTTATATGTATGTATATACTACATACATGGTGTGTTCAAAAAATAACGGGACTTTTGGTTTTTAAAAGAAGTATTTATTCATTTGGCTACATTAATGTTGTCGCCTTCAAAATAGTCTCCATTCTATAGGGCATAATACCTTAAGCCAGAGCTTCTTCCAATCGTCGAAACACTTCTGAAACTCGATTTTTGGGATAGCCTTTAGCTCTTTCAGCAACGCGCTTTTAATATCATCTATATTTGTAAAACGACGACCCTTTAAGATTCCTTTTATGTTTGGAAATAGGAAAAAGTCACAAGGCGAGTATGTACACTGGGGCGTCGTTTTTTGCGGGGCATATTGATTTTGGTCAAGAATTCACGAACAAGCAACGAAGTGTGATCAAAAGCCATGGATTGTTTTTCCAAAAATCCGGGCGTTTTTTTCGGCTTCGGTTTTTTCTCGCAAACGGCGTTGAACTTGTGGGTAATACTCCTTATCGACCGTTTGACCATGAGTCAAGAATTCATGATGCACTTTGCCATTAAAGTCGAAGAACACAGTTGAAGAACATTCCCGTTATTTTTTGAACACACCATGTATGTATGAAATTTTTTTTTGTTATTCGGGAATGAAAGGAATTTGGTTTTACTTTGCGCACTCATTGCTCAATTTAATTATTCAATTTATTTATTTATAATACCAGAAGTTGTTCGAAATGAAATTATACCAAATGGTGAAAGAAATTGCCGACTCGATATGAAATTACTATTGAAAATTACTACTTGGCATGTTTGCAAAGTCAGGAAAGGTGTGCAAGTATTTGCAATATTCTCAAACATTTCATATGGAGTCACCTTTAAAGATAGTATGTGAAGCTTGTATTTTTGATTTAGACAAAAATTTTGCTATATTATATATAATGTATTATGGTATATGTGAATTTCTTTTTACCACCAATTATCGGTCAAACAAAGGCAGAGAAAATACTGAAAAAAACAGCAGAGCTACTTGCATGTTCATAATAAAGAAAATCCTACAGAGTTTGAGAATTTAAATTTAAATGCAACCAACATATATTGTATGTGTAAGCATTTTGTAAGTATTTAACAAAAGGCGAAAACGTGAAATATATTCACTTCTGAAATCTTCATATGATGTTCATTTCTCTGGTTTGTGATAACAATTTTAGAATAATCACAGAGGACTCGCCCAATGTGTTCCCTTCATCTTTGATGTGTGATATTTGGCTATTTTAACAACTTCCAGCGAAAAATTAATTAAAACCTAAATGACTCAACAACATCCAAAATAACGAAATATAGTTTATTTTAATGTAATTATTTATTTTCTTCATTCAAAAAATCGTCGAGTGTTCGGCAAATCAACCTTCAATGATTTTTCAGTGAACAAAATCAAAGCAGATTAAATATAAACACATCGGAATGCTGCAAATATCAGGCATGCTGAAATCTTTGTATGGTTTCTAGGAGCACTTAATTTCAGAATTAATTAATGCACACGTTAGACATAATTGGACCTAACCTTCAAAAGAGTAAATAAATTTCACATTTTCGGGCAATTGCTTTGCGAGTACAAGTTTTGACGTGTTTGTGTTCCAAGTTTTGATGTTTTGAAAAACTGAAATAATATTTTTTTTCTGTTAAAAACAAAGTAAAATGTTGCTGATAACAAATAAAAAGGGCTTGGTGAGCATTATCTGAGTTTTCCGAGAGACGAAGCACGTCAGATTATGAATTCAGTGAACGTTCGAATGAGAATGACACGGGTGAAAACACACAAAAATTTACAAAATGTTTGTGAATGTCCTCAAAATGAAGTTAATGGAGATAGCTGGCACTGAATATATCATAATAATATTTTGTACATATATCTTATGAATATTTGGGTATGCAAAGATCTGTGCAAATTGATTTTCTCTGCCCTCAGACCTCAAGAAAATGTCGCTGGAAGAAATCTAGGAGACCCATTTCGAAGTCTGTTGTACTACAAAAATGATAGCGAATAGGTGTAAGATCGCTATAATAGCCCACTATGGGTATAATATCGAAATTTGACCAAAAATGTGCTTTTCTTTAAAACGCTAGAAGCGTTTTGTTCTGCCGGTTGCAGTTTCACTTTCAACATTTTCATATAGAAGAAATTTATAATTTATAACAAACTACTATTACTACTACTACATGTCATCCGAACTACTATTAGTGGTAAAATCACTGAAACTTTCGCTTTTTTGTTATGTGATTTGTAAAAATAGCCGTTGAATTCACTAATTACGGGAGTATTCCATATTCGTGTCACATTCAAAGCATTATTGTGTCTATGCCCCTAGCATGTAATGACATCAGATATATGATTCTATTCAGGTAGGGATTCAGGTATAAAATTCCATAAAAAGGTGAAAATAAATTTTTTTTGAAAACGGCATAAACAAAGGGTACCCGGAATAGTCTGTATGTTATGATAAAAGATAAGATTTGATCATTATTACTTGCAGAGTAGTGCTCAAAAATTTCACAAGGTTAGTAAAGCGTAAACTATATTTCCATCGAATATGTATATCCACTTCTTTTTAGTGTGATTCCTCTACATTCAAGCATTCCATAGTCAAACTAGCTGACTTCTAAAATTGACCAGTCTAACCGAGAGATGAAAACAGTGATTATTACATTACAAAAACACAATTTATTCGAAAAACTTTGATATTTACATATATATGTATTTGCATATAATAACTCAACAAAATAAAGTTTTTCATTTTCAAAATTTTTCTCATTTAGCGTGTATTATTATTATGTTTTTGAGGCAAATTTATAACCAAATAACGGAAATTAATTAAATGAATGCCGAATTTATTTATGTAACAGTAATTAGTTGTAGCCAAAGCTGTATTTATGTTACTCTTTAACTGTTTCACTTTTATTTTACTCCCCATTTGCATAGCTATTAAAATTTTCCAATTTCTCGCGTGCCGTCAACACAGTTACCTAAAATGAGGCACAAGCGCGTAATTGCGAATTTCGGCTGTTTTGTGCTGCCAACCAGCGCGGAATAATATAATTTATGCAACTAAAACTGCAGTTGACGAGCGGTCACAACGAACACAAACAAACAAATATTTAATATACGCATTTGCACACAATTCATTAGTTGGCATAATCATATAATATTTCAATATAATGTGGCATAAAATAATTAATGATGAGTTCAAATGCAAAATGCGAAATGTTTGCCCAATGATTAGGTGGAGTGCTTGTGTAAATTGAAATTAATGTCAAATTACGAGATAATTTAAACACTCTTTACACTTTACACTAAATGTGAACTCCTCTTTGCTTATTTATGACTATTATGTACTCATCAGCATTAGATTCTATTTGCTTGTTTGCCAATTTGTGCGAAAATATTAATACTTACATACATATGTAATATGTACATATGGAAATATCTCATTAATTACCTCAATTGCTGTTGAGCTCCTCAGCACTAATGTAAATATTATGAAAGCAATCTGTAGCGCATACAGTCGGTGACAAAAATATGTTTCTGATTTTACACTTTTCTCCATTTTTTTATTCAAGGTAAATTGAACGAAATATTTGAGAGCTAATTTGAAAGTTCGTACACCAAACCTAAATCGAATATCTTGTTGATAGTATGTAGATATTTCAAAAGATTAATTTATCAAATAGTCAACAATCTAATCTCTAAAATTAATCTCTAAAATAAACACGTTTTGGTGATAAATTAAATTGTGTGTTCCAGTGATGACACACTGACATTATAGGTCTAACCTTTCGCCTGATTTAAACTAACCTCAATATTGTCCGATAATACAGGAAACAAAAAATAAACAACAGAGGTTTAGAATGATATAATATAACGTAGGAAAGTTTTTTTTTTTTCTTTTTTTTCCTTTATTAAGAGAAACTAGTATAGTTTGTTGTAATGCTAAAATGGAGTATGATAATTGAAATGCGTGCTGGAATGAAAATTAAAATAATGACATATGAGTCTGAATGGTTCCTTTAGTTGAAAATTAGGTTTATAATATTGATTTAAATTATGATTATAATATAGAGATCTAAGCCTTGATAAACGAGTTGTTAACGTTAAAGTTAAAGTGAAATCAGTTAAGAGGTATCACTTTGATAAAACTTTGATTTTAAAGGTTTAAGGACTAAAATATACCTATCATTTATGTACGTTTTGAACGGCTAGTATACGGAGTAATATTTATTCTAGAATCCTATTGAAAATCCCCTAAGACAAAAAGTGAAAATTACTTTGGGCAATCTCTTGCTTAACCAAATGGCTTTCGTAATGTAGGTCCTAAAGCTAATTATATTATTTTTTCCACTAAACGAACACTTTTGTTGAAAAATGTACTCATCTATATGCAAATTTAAATCAGCTCCAATTCTCATAAAGTCATTGAACTGGTCTTGTGATCGCAACTAATATCTTTGGCATACAAACAAAGCCTGCCGCAAATATGATTTGCAATTGAGCGCATCATCAAACAATGCAAACCGCACATTGCCACCTGCCCCCAACCAAACCGCCGTCATACATAATGGCACTCTAAGTGCATCTGACCCAAAAGTTTTGCGAGTTCTACGAAAGTTCAATTTAATTTATTCCATCGACAGGCAATCTCATTTCCTGCCAAATTATTTGAATCAATGTGCACATAATCCTGCACACGCACACGCGCACACGTCTATTTATTCATATACATGCGCTCATGTAGTTAATAATGTATGTATGTATGTGTGATTAGGTGTGCCGAATTTTGACATATTCCACCATTCCAGTTTGTTTCAATGCACTACCTCGACTAAACCGAAAATATACACACATACATTTATCCGCCTTACATTGACCGAATTGTGAACTGAATTTGTCTATATGTGTATACATACATACATGTGTATATGCAAGCATGTTAATTTTTAAATTCAAAATTTCATTAAATTCATTAATTTTGAGTTAAACTTTAATAATATCATTAAATTTAAAGTTAAATAATTTTTAATAATAAAGAGTTAAATGATTTCATTAAATTCATTAAAATGGAATAATTTAAATTTTTATACATCAGTTGTAAGAATTTTTTGCTACGCCTTGTTGCCTTGTATAAGTATATATACCGATATATATATATATATTATATATTATATATTTATAATAATATAATAATATTTATATATTATATTATATATATATTATATTATATATATATATATATAATGAGTTAAGTGTCATATACACACATATATATATGTATACATATTATATATATAACATTATAATGATAATAATGTTCATGTATCAATGACTCCAAGAGAGAGCAATAGTAATAGCAATAAACACGAGTTTTCAGCTTCAAAATGTCGTCATATCCATTGACGGGCCGTTTGTACCCCCATAATTTATAATAATATTAAAGCATTATACTTCCGACTTATTTCCATCATTTTGCTTTTATCGATAATTTGCTTGTTTCGATAATTTGGGTTGCTAATGGAACCAACCAACTAGTATAATCCCCACAGGCAATAAACCTACATTAATATTTTACTTGTTAATATTTCGTTATTTTCTTTATTTCTGTAGTTGAAGTTCCTCGGATTGTATATAGACTCTTGTATGACGGATTAAATTAATTTCTCACTAATAGCATAGGTATTTTTGTTATATTATTGTTAACTCCAATGATTTTCCATTGATTTTTAAGAAACTTGTCGATGATACAGGTACTCGTGGAATCGTACTCGGCGGGTAGTAGCCCGATGCTTTCTTACTTACTCGTGCCTTGCGATAGTAATATATAACATCATCATCATATCATTTGAAAGAAACACGTGTTTTTGGCAAAATTCGGTTCTATTATTCAACATAGTTGCATCTACCGATACACCATTTCTGTCAATCTTCACAATTTTCTGTACGGTGGTATGATTAACTTGCCGTTTGCTTCAAAATAGGGATCTGCTTCAGCGATTAACTCTTTAGTGGCGCTAAATTTCTACAAGCGGTTAGGTCAGTTAAGTCAATTTAAGATGTTCAAAAAATATATATTTTCTTATTTGACTTTAAGTACACTTTAGGTTTCTAAAAATTTCTAAAAACATTATACAATTGGTAGAATAGAAACGTTAGGATCAGGGAGATCAGCACGTTAAACTTTAAACGC
Source organism: Bactrocera minax (assembly GCA_021498325.1). Lineage (NCBI taxonomy): Eukaryota > Metazoa > Arthropoda > Insecta > Diptera > Tephritidae > Bactrocera > Bactrocera minax. The sequence continues at coordinate 1,685,820 of JAKEEE010000054.1, read as the reverse complement.
GTTATTTTCGAAACAGCATTTTTCAAATCAGGGACGATGGTACTCGGAGGCTAAAGCACGTACCCGCTTGAAATTTTAACTGTAACTTCACAGTAGCATTATCTAGGTTTTTTTTTTTATTATTGTAACTTTTTTTTATATAAAATTTAATACTAATTTTTTCGATCACACAATTAATTGGATCGTTTTTGGAAGTCCCCAACTTTGTGATAAATGTATGTAATGCTTAAAGCATACGTACTTAACTACCCAGTCTTATGTAGACTAAGATCTGCTTTTTATTTTATTTCAGGTAGCACAAGTTTCTAGAATCACTGTCGCCCGTAGAGATCCTCTTGAGAAAGGTGATCCCGAAGATTGGCCCAAGAAATTCTATTCTTTTTTTCTACTTCCAGAATAAATTGTTTGACAAGGTCGTTAAGTCTATTTTTGAAGCTATGGACTGACCTATCGCCTTAAAGCGAGCATATTTTTGAGATCTGAGAACAGGAAAATTTGCTGGAAGTCACAACCGGAAACTACTGTGAATGTGGAAGCAATTCGAAACCCAATTCATGCTATTTCGACATTGTTTTCTTGAAAGAGCACAACATTAAAACACGAAATTCTTTTTAATTTTTTTTTTTGTCAAAAACTAGTTTCACTCAAATGATATATTGAAAATCACGAAATAATTCTCAGACAGCTGAGAAATTTTTACTAATGTTTTTCGAATCTTAGGCGAACTTTTCATACCTCCACATATATGCCAGGTGTCCGACGAGGTACTTCACGGTGTAGACATTAAGAGCCAATCTTATATTATTTATGGTCTTGTATAAGGCCCGTAGGCTTTAGAGTAATTGATTTTGTGCTTTATAAAATTTAGTAACAAAAGTAAAAGAAGGATTATTAAAGTTGGTTATACTACTTCAGAATAATTAGACCTGTGGCATTTTTTATGCATATAAATAAATTAAAATTTAATCATTTATATTGTCTGTATTTTCTTTCAGAGACATCAATATTCAGCGTTGAGGGAGTGCACTTGTTTCCTGAACCAAACCGACAAAATAAATGAAAATTAAAGCAGGTCCTTTCGGTGGATGGTGTACGTTTCTATTGTTAGCAGCAACAGCCATAAATATTGTAATTCTACTTTTTTACTGCAAACTTAATTTCTTGTGCAACACTATTTTCATTAACACACTTCTTTATTATTAATTTTAGTTGTAATGCAAAAACGAAAGAAACAACACGTATACTTGATTAATTAAAACAAACAAAAAATAGTTAAATATCTGAGAAATTATGAGAGAACACATGAAGCAAAAAAGTACTAAGTAAAAGAACTAAAGTGACTATGTAAAACATGAAACAAACAACAACAATATTGATATCAAATACACACACACATACACTCACACACAACTATCTAGCAATGTATATACTTACTTACATAAAATATAAAAATAAAAAAATTTAGAAAGCCACAGAAATAAAAACGAGAAAATATCACTTAGAAACTTAAACGATTCAATTATAGTAATAAAAGTGAAAGAATATAAACAAATAACTAACACTTAGAAGCATAGCACTAAAAAAATATTTTTAACATTTTAATAGAATTTGACAAAATGGCAAAAACACGGCAAAAATAGTTGAAGTTCTTAGGCCCACACAAATATAGAAATTTATTCAAAAAGAAATTAAGTGAAGAAAATCACAACAAAAACAGGTACTAACGAACAAATTGTGAAAGTTAAGAAACAAATGTTTCAAAAGTATTAAGAAGAAACCGTAAAGCAGTGTCAAATTTTGGAATACAAACATATAATAGAAAATTGTAGTAAAACTTGTCAGAATTACAAAAAAGCAAAAATCAATAGATTTAAGATTTAAAACAGTGGGCAAACAGATACATTAACTAAATTCAACTCAAAACTCAAACGAAAAACTATAAAATTACATATTATTTTCCTAGACTATGAAATATACACATGTACATTTTTCCTTCGATCGAAAACGTGCCTCAAGGTCCTCAGGTCCTCGGTAAGCACCTTCCCCTGTACGCATCGTTTGCTTGTTTTGGATGCAGAAAATCTTAGCTGCATCCAGATACATATTTATACATTATTATTGACGCAGTGGGGGACAGTTTAGGGAAGGGTATTGGTGTTGCCACCAAACCGCAAAGAGTGGATAAACAAAATTCAACACCAACTTTCAACATTTGTTAAAAATCGTAAAATCGTAAATTGAAAATCGAAACAAAATTTACACATATTGTTGTAGTAGTTATTAGCTGGAAATTCGTAGGTGAAACATTAATAGCAAAAACAAATTCGAAAACCATTTAAATCCATTATATGGCATCACTCTTTAATATTTTGCGGGCTTATTTTTAAGTGACTAGTAGCAGGTTCGTACGTTTTGTAATTAGTCACTCATGTAGATTTTACTACTGAAGGAGAAATGAGCGTTAAATCGCAAAAGCAAACCCATTATCGGTCGTGGAAAGTGGAATTAAATTCACGAAGTCCTGAATTTTAAATATTTCTTGGTGAAGGAAAGAACATTTTTCAAATCTAACAATATATCACACTCGAGTTATGCTGTAGTAAACATAAAATTTTTTAATAAATATTTGCGTTTTGACCTCAATAGTGTATGTAAGCCCGCAAGATGAGACCGCAACCGATTTGTAAATATGCATATCTATCTGTCACAACCAGCAATCGAGAACATAAAGTTTACCATCGGCTTTTCCGAATTTCTAGACAATACAAATACATTAGTAATTTCTTGTTTAATTTTCTCAAGGTAATTTGAAAGCATTTTTAGAAGCTTAAGGAGAAATACTCACAATCTTTCTAATTGTAAATTGCTTTAACTGAAATCACTCTGCATTTCGCAATCGAACTTGCCCAATTAGCACTTTTAAAAATTAGGCGTTTAAACATTTATGCATAAATTGCAGTTTTTCAAGGATTTTGATTTAATTTTGGTTTTCAGGTTTTGTCTTCCTACTTAAAAAGATTTGTTTTATTTAATATAAAATATTTATAATAAATTAATTCATTTTTGAATATAAACAACTACATTACATTTATGTATGTATGTATATGAATAATTATGTTTGCCAATTAACTATTACTTAGATTTTAATTTGATCATGCTGTAAATAAATATATAAAATTAAAGGTAATTTGTATGACCTTTGTTCTTTTTATTGTATTTTGTTTACTTTTATCACACTTGAAAATTTATTGGAAATATACTCGATGGAGGGACCGAATGGACCGAAAATAGGGAAATCCAATTTTATTTTAATTTCGACAAACCGAGCATTAGAAATTTCTGAAAATAATATCAATCAAAGTTATTTGGTTGTAGTCCCATTATTTGAGTTAACCATTCGCTCCATAGTTAATTAGTAGCAAATATCTTTTTAAGCCTTTTAGTATATATAGATTTAAGAATAATTTTTAACTAAACATAGAGATATATGTTTAGTAAACAAACATTCGAATTGGGTGCGAGCAATTCATCATTCATTTAAATAACCGATTAGTATATTTAATTGGTTTATGATTTCTTCGTTTTGTGGACAATAATACAACTATTAAGGTTTCTAAACATTTTGCTAAATACCCAAGATTTATATTAGAGTAGTACCCATTATATTTCCTGCCACACAAAAAGCAGTGAGATGTGAGAATTCAATTATATTCGCATTTATATGCTTCGCTAGCTTGGGGCTCTTTTGTCAAAAATGTTACATACAAAAGCAAGAACAAAATTCATCTGGGTTTATACACGGAAACTTTGATTGCTCATTATCGGGAAATTTTTTGGTGTTGCCCATCGTATTCACACATTCGCGACTCGAATCTGGTAACTCGAGTCGGGCAATTTTCTACATTCTCCTTCATATCGCATTCTCAAATTCTTAAACGCTTCTTTTAAGTGGTACAGAAAAATGTTTCTTATTAGCTAATTTTTATCCTTATTCACCATTTTAGAAAATATCTATATTTTATTATGCATAATTGTATACATATTTGCATATTACATATACAAAAAATAGATGATAAAATTAAAATTTCCGTACATATTGTAAATATTCATTTCAAGCCGAGCTCAATTACACACATTAAAAGCATTTGCCCGAACACGAGCAACTGGGTGCACATTCCTTTCCTCGTCGCCCCCTCGCCAACAAACTTCTTATCTGAGCAACAAAAGTCTTCGTGTGTGAGCGCGGTCTTAGCGAGTTGAATTTGATACAAGAGAGTAAGAGGAAAGAAGCATTTCTCCATCAAAGAGAGAAGCACAACATAATTGCGTATGTATCAGAGCAAGTGTCAGGGTATGTCGTAGGGCTAGTGCAAGATTGTACCGTGCTGTCAGTCTGTTTGAATAACTGGAATGGTTTGTTCTATTCTCTACTCTCTAACACTGGACAAATCCAGCTTTTGCTTTAAATACACTTGTCGAGCCTTCGTGATTTTAATAGTGAAATGTGAATGAAACTACTCTAATATGTTGTGGTTGTGTTTCTTACCTAATTATTGGGGTTCTTGAAGAATCGTTTGAAAATATTTTCGATTCGATTTCGATTATATTTCGATAGCAGCCAAAAAGACTATACTGATCTGTTTTCAAATTGTAAATCATTTCTGTAAAAAAAACATGGTAGGTTCAATCCGAAATAAATTTATAAGGACCGTTTCTAAGGTCACTTTTGGTGCCTAAAATAATATTTTTCGGGGTATTAAGCTAAGATTTTGTAAAATAAACGAATTTTCTGAGAAACAACAACACCTAAGTCACTCTTTGGCATTTAAGCCTTGTTACACATATTCATGCATGCATACAAACTATTGTTTTATTCAAAAACATACATCCATATACATATGTATATTTCGAAAATCACCAGACAATTATTTTTCAACCACACAACAACAATATAAGCAACACCAATTATAGTAGACATATTTGCATAGCATTAAACTTGTCGTAAATTCTATTATAGCAATTTTAATTTTATATTACAAAACAAATTTATTGAAATATTTCAAAAAACTCAAGAGCAACCTGCGATAACTGAACCTTTAAGAAAACGTGTACGAAAACATGCGAATTGTCGAAACGCGAATCATCATCGACGATTTTGTATATGTACGTACATAAATATATATATATATATATATTATACAGCAATTACAAGCATGTACATATGTATTAAGGTACAGTAAGTGTGTTTATACAGAAATTATATTGAAAAAATCGTATAAATAGGCAGTGAATAGCTGAAGTAAAATAAATACATACTTAAAAAATACTTTCCCACTAGTGCAATAAGAACAATTCTCCAATAGTATTTATTAGACTTACATAAATACATAAAAAATAAGCAGTTAAGTGAGTGTTTTTTGATAACCGTACCAATAATTATAAAGATACCATTACCATAGTTACACATATGTACATACATGTGGGTATTCAGCAACTCAAACAAATTGAAAAAAGTGGGGTAGACATTATAAAATTGAAATTTATATTTTGTTTGCGTGCATACATACCGACAGTTAAGCTAAAATCCATTCATATAATTCACGAAACATTTGAAGCAAACTGATAAACAGGAAACCACCAATTGAAATTAAGATATTGAAAACTTAAACACTTTCCAGTAGTGCAAATCATGAAATATACAGAACAAATACATACAAATATTTCTAAGTAAACATAAATTTGCTGGCATTATGTATGCGATTGCAACAAGTAAACTGTGAAGAACTGTCCAAAGGAAGTAAAAAGCTAAAACGTGCTTAGAAAATATTAGAAAATACAACAATAGCATCTGGGGATGCAATGATGAAAATAGACCATGAATTGCATGTATAATAAATAGTAGTATTTTACTCATACATACATACTTATGTACTTGAAAATGTATCAAAAAGCAGAGAACTCAAATCAAAAAGGCAAATACAACAACTGTAATGGCATAATACAAAACAAATGTTGTCTAAAAGCAACAACAGGAAGGGTAATCAAATCATTTTGAAGTAATGTATAACTGCATATATACGTAATCGGGAGGAAAGGATAATTCATAATTAATATTGGGTCATAGCCATACATATATATATACCACCAACATACAACGCATTCATATTACAATTTTTTTTTTTGCTGAATATTCGTTAGAGTTACTGCTAAGCGAATCAGTTGTTTAAATACACAGAGCTTCCGGATTTGGGTAGTAATTCCAAATTTTTGCAAGTAAGCGTTTGATGACGGCAAAAAAGTTAATTTAAAGAGCAAAGTGACAATTCCAAGGATGACATGGTGAGAGACTCTCTAGTTCTTCTCTTAAACGCGTTCCCTGATTAAGTTGGTAGCGATGGAGATCAGGGAATTTTGAACGGCTGTTATCAAAAAAGGCGGGGTGCTAGAAATAAACCCGCAAAAGGTAACTGACAAAATCAGTGTGAAACAAAATTTCAAGGAGCGGCACAGAATATATAGAATTTTGAGCAACTAAAGTTTCCAGCTATTTTTTGCCATGAATGATAAATACTTTTATTTACTACATTTCCTCCTCAAATTGTGATATTTTATTAAGCATTGTTTTGTTTCTTTGCCGTAATGTTTTATATGTTTGTATATTATTATATTTTGTTATATGCATTTTGTAAAATTTTAATTATTTTTCTACCTACCCATTTAGCACTCATTTATAATTTGCATATACGTATTTAAGGTTGAATATGCGTGATAGAGGCCCACTGGAGAACCGAAACATCGAAATTTCAAAACATATCTAAAAGTTATTTTCAAAATACCCAATCAAATTTTTTCGTCATCGGCAGCATTGGCAAAGGTTATAAAAAATGTGGATTTCGATAGCTCTCTCACGAAACAAAGGGTTTCGTATGATGTCATCCTTGACAGTTCGGTGCAAGAGAGCAACAGGTTATGAGATGTTGGAATTCTAACCAGCGAAAACGGGGCAGAAAGCATATGACCTTCAACCAATCTTTCAAATACTCATGATTGTTTGATATATACGCTTCAATAAATTTACTTCTTTTACTCCAAAAAAAAATCTAAAATTTCAAATTGTCACATGAAACACCTCATTAAAATTCAAATTGTCAATTCGCGTCCGATTATTTCATAGAGGCGATAAATATGAAATAGATTTCGGAGTCAAGATAATTTATTAAATAATTGATCTAGCATGCATCAATTCTATCGATCTGCTATTTTTACTTCTTTGAGTGAAGTTTGGGTTGTTTAATTGGGAAAATTTGTACCAGGCCGCCGATCTTATAAAAAACTAGATAAATACAACCCTTCACGCAGTTCAGAGCTCTATTGCTCCGAAAAATTAAAATATTGCAAATTGACGTCAAGGGTAAACACATTTCAGCCCACCTCTATTTCTTTAAAGAATATCCTGAAATGCATAGTATTCTACAAAAAGGGAAATGAATGCTGTTTTGAAGAGTAAAGCAGTATCGAATCGAATTTCCTAACCTTATTCAAACTCGTACGATTAATAATTGACTACTCTGCAAAGTATTCTATATTTCTATAGAGCTAACTTTCTTTGTAATAACTTATCTGTTGTTTCAAAGCAGTGTTTAAATGATATGTTTTAGGTAGGCAGGTAGGTTAGGCCTTCACCTTGGATCATATCCTGCAATGCACCAATATTGAATGGTGTACGTGGATTTATATAAATTGAAATTACGGCGACTATCTTCTTTTGGCTGATGGAGAGTTTAAGTAGTATCTATTCATTGCCCTTAGATAAATAGGAGCGGATGAACTTGCATCAACGAGTTTCAGATAATAATCTAATCTATCTTTAAGTAAAAGTGATAAATTCTTCATCACCTGATCCACTAATGTACAACTCTTGAAATAATTTGGAAAAATTGTTGATGACGTCACATTACCTCGTGTATTCAATATTCGCATGAAACCAAAAAAATTAAACTTTTGTTCCGAATATTCAATTATATTTTTTTGCTATAATTAATTTCTTGCGTTACTTATTAAGTACACATAGAACTGACTGAAAAGTATGTTTATTTTCTTGAGCGGAAAATAGTTCAGCACTTAATTTTTAATGTTTTTGTTGAGTTCACGTAGATAGTTCTGTATAAACAAAAGCATGATAATGCAATATTTTCTACTTTTCCGCTAGAGATGGACAGCTTGTGAGTCTGCCGTGTCGGTTTGGAAGCCGATTGTTTATGCGCCTTGCGAGACGAACTTTGCTTCTTCTTCCAAATAAATAAAGGCTCTTTAAATTGCAACTACTGCAACTACTTTGGTAATTGATATTGATCTACCAAACAAGAATATAGATATATACATAGGTATACACACATATAAAGAGGCGATGTACGTAAACAATTGACTGTATTGATAGATGTATTCGAAAATATAGAGCTTACCAGTATGGAAAAAATCATGTGAAATTTCATGCTGACATTTGAAAATTTTATTTGAGAAAAAAGTCGTGATTAATTTGGGTTACTTAGATACATTTTGCACGCCATAAAAAAATAAGAAACACTTACGTGAGATATAGACATTCATACATAAGTAGTTACATACACATATATTCGTACGCTAAATACGATAGTTATACTTATGTATGCAAAATTTAACGCACTTTGCACTTTCCCATCCCGGAGTTACGTCCATAGTTTTAAGTAAAGCAATAAATGATCGCAAGCGATATTTTAATATTTTTCCATTGAATAAATTTTGCATTGCAATTTCGTTTGCGTTGCATGCGTTTTTAATAAAGAAAAAATTTAATGGAAACGAATTGAGATATGTGTGTTTTAAATTATAGGCTTATAAATAAAATAGAATGTTCGAAAAATATGTAAACTTTATTGACATTTATAACTTTCCTGCATCTTTAACTATGTTTCCTACCTTTATTTATACACTAATTACATTTTCACACTAATACAATTTCACATTGCACGCCAAAAGATTTTCCAACTTCTTGGGAAGTTATTGCACGCTTTTGTAGCATACTTTTGTAATAGATTGTGTCCGACTTGTAAGGCGATATCGTTGATTTCGCATATTCTTTGCTTTATTGCAAAGGGACTTCGACTATTTGGGTAATATATACATATTGCGTTTATATTATATGATGTGCAACATTGCCCCGGCAGTTTTGTTTTATTATGTAATTGTGTGCTTTGAAAGAATTAACTCAAAATTCTTGTTGACGAGCTGGGTTATTGAATTTCGAATATTTCCTCCAGTTTTTTGCGAAAACTTATGTATTAAGTGATTGCTATACGTTCAATATTTACTGATGCATACATATACATACACATACACATACCACAAAATATTTACATATTTTGAAATCTAGGCCGAGGATCATGGATTGCGTGATAATTATTGAACGTTTAGCACATTTGGTGATATGAATTCGCGATACGAAGGAACGGAGTGTTGAAATAATTAAAAACGCTAAATTTTTATTAAAAATTAATTATTTATTTATATGCATATAAAAATTTTCTCATTTTCAAGATTTAGTGAATTCTTCACTATCTGGGAACGGTACGGTAAATATTGAACATATAGCATTCACCCGCGATCCATCAATCATCAATATGGATTGCGATCCAAATATCAGATATCAAAATCAGATATTCTGATCGCGGTCTTTATTGAACGTGTAGCAGACCCCTTAGCGATAATTTAAATTTAAATACACAGACATTTGGTATTGCTGTTCAAAACGAAAACGAATTAAGGAACAATTTCGAAATGAATTGCCATTTTCGAAGCAGCAAAGCCGAGTTCGTCGTATGTATCATCCTAACATTTATTGAAAGAAAATTACCGTGTGCTCTGGAACCGAAAGAAGCCAGAGCTGGAACATTGCTTATACATACAAACATAAGTATGTTATTAGAATTGAGTCATTATAATAGATTCTGATATCCTCAAATTTCTTGAAAAATTTTTGTTTTTTAAAATATAATATATAATATACTCAAATGTGCAAGTTGAAAGCTTTGTGAAATTTCAATTTCAAAAGTACTTTGGTATACCATCGTCTTCAGTGCCGGTACATATTTATGTACGTGTACAAATGTAATAATTGCTGAATCACCATTATAGACTTACTTTGCTTTAAAGAGAAAAAAACAAGCTTAGCGCATCTGAGTCATGCAGAGATTATTGGCTAATCAGGCATGACAAATGTCGTGGAGCGAATCTCTTATCATGACACAGATTGGTCTAATGTTCATTGCATTTATTGAAATGAATAGCATATTTACTACTTATACACTCCAAATAGTCGAAGAAGCTTTGCAGAATGCGCATGTAAAACACAAAATCAATTTTAATTCTCAGCAGACCAAGCTTTTTCGAAAATTCATTTAAAAACCATAGAAAAAAAATTAAATGAAACTGCGCAAACAACATACTGACAGGCATACATATATATTTCGGAAACAATAAAAAATTAACTAAATAAATATGTGGGTATATGTATACACATACATACATGCTTAAAAATCCAAAAAGAGGCCATTAATCGTGGTGTTGCTGTGAATTTTATAAACAAAATGGGAAGCAAATGCAAAAATTTGAAAAAAATCTGAAGAATGCCAAAATGAAATAAGCATGCATACATACACATACATACGTATAAATTCATGCATTCACGAATTCGCCTACATATTTACAATTGTTGCTGATTAACATCACAGCTGCGAATTCCAATTATTGAACACACAACTATTGCAACGATCAGGCTAGACTAAGTAGGCATCCAGCATATGCTTTTGTTTTTTGAATTTTGTGAACAACAACTTACTTAGCATTTTAGATATATGTACATATATACATACAACTGTAAGTGAGTAATAATAAACACTAAGTACCGATAATTTCACAAATTAAACCGTACCTTTGTTAAAAACAATATTAAACTCTACTAAAGAATTGCAATTGTTTACGGAGATAAATGATATAATTTAAAACAAATTATACATAAAACTTATTAGAGCAAATTACTGTATTACTAATTTATTGATAGAAAAAAAAAAAAAATTAAGAAAAGAATTAATAATAAATACAGTACTTCTAGTGAGTAAGTGTGTTATTAGTAGGGAATCGAGTCATTTTGTGAAAATGTGTGTAATCTGTGCGCTCGTATGTACAGTAATAATAAAAAAGCTACAAATGTAGAGAGCATATTTTTAAAATTAGCCTATAAATATTACTAGAATAGTTAAAGTAAAAAATTAAATAAAAAATGGAGACCAAATCACCAAACTACTGCACACACGCTCTTTATTGTCTTACGAGATAAGCATATTCCAATAAAATTGTTTTAATAGGGGTTTTCGCATAAGACATATACAGTTATAAGTGCATACGTGGTTAGATTTATATTAAATATACGAGCATGAATTTGTAGAGAATTTACTAAAAGCAAACACTTACACAAAACATTGTACAATAATTTGTAAAGGAGATAAACCAAAAAGAAAAATTCAATTAAATTAAATAAAAATAAAAAAAAATCGTTTTTGAATGTTATTAAATATAAAAGAAATTTTATTTATACACTTAAGTAAATAAAATTTAAATATGCTTTATAAATTAAAGTACACTTAAATAAAGATTAATACAATACAAACAAGTAAACTCAAGACAAGGAACAATTCAACTCGAAAATGTGAAGAAAAAATTATACGGTAATTATTGTAGCGTGACATATGATCAAATCTTAGAAACGTAATAAGTAAATTACTATAAAAATTACAAAACTTCTTGTGCATGTTGTTGCGTCGACATGCTGTAGAGGAAACTTAATTGCAAATCGTAGTAATATTGGATTTTAATGAAATTTGAAAAACAAAAGCAACATAAAAATTAAATAAATAAAAAGTTGAAGGAATGCAGTGTTTAATTTAAAATTGATATTTAAATAATTGTATCGAATGAGCTAATAAATCGATATTTGAATAAAATAAATGAGAGAGAGAGAGTGGATGAATATATTGACATAAAAATGCGCATTTTTATTTGAATTGTAATCGCTTGACGTTTTTCATTAGTATAAAGCAGAGAAGAAAAAGAAAAAACATAGTAAATGTGCTGAAAAATCTTTGGGCTTTCGTGGGACTGCGCTACAAATCTGAAATCTCTCCCAACTTACCTCAACTAGAATACTGTCAAAGTTTCATGACATTTCAACCAATCATTCTCAGGTTCTCATCGGCCTGAGAATAACGCTACCTCTGCCATTTTTATTTGCAATGGAAAAAGTGAATTTCGTGTTTCGATAAACATTTTTGTTGATTGGAGAAAAACACCATTTATCCAGAACCATTGAGAGGCTTGATAAGTGTTACGGTGAATTTCCCCAAGCATATTCAAAGGTCAAGTACTGGTCTGTAAGGTTTTAGTCTGTAGTCTTCGGGATTCACATGGAATTATTTTGATCGACTACCTTGAACATGGTAAAACAATCAATAAACAATATTACTGTGAGCTATTGGATCGATTAGTAGTCCAGCTGAAAATTAGGACCAAAGACTTTTCAGCCCTTGCAGTAAAAATAAAAGCTACTTTATGCACAGCATATTGTCCTGAATATTTTTATAATGTTTAGAAGCGCATACATTGCGAAGCTCAAACTTTCATAATTTTCATAACAAAAAGATTGCTTATTTTTTTGAATAAGAAAACTAGAATATTCAACGAATGTTTCTACGCTTTTCTGCAAATTTTGAAAAATTAAATTTGCACTCATTTTGATGCCTTTGTTTTCGGCATAATTATCACGCTATCCTTGCATTGGAGCCAATCAATTATAAACTAATCTACTCGTACAACTAGTAACATATCATACATACTTTTAACTAGTCAGCAACTGACTTTCTTCCATACAAGCAACTATTAGTCGTTAACATGTTGAAATCCTATGAGCTGTCATTCGTCAGATTGTAGTCAGAAATACACTAGTCTCATAATAGTTAAAACTAAACAGAACATAAGTTCCACTATTCAGGTAAACTACTGGCCAAATAAATTAACAAACAACTAAATCGTTTGTAATTGATATATCTTACGTTTCTTGACTAATTGGATTTCAGACAGGATTTTCTGATTCTCAACTAGTTTATTTCGTTAATAGTCTGACTCCTCAGGGAATGCCAAAAACGTTACAGCGAATTGTGGTTGGATGATTGACATTGTATAAATTTGTTATCAGCAAATCGTCGGTACATACACAAGAAATTATGAGAGTATGTCAGGCAAACCTGTGTTTACTCATTTATATATATGGCCTATTTGGATTTTCCGTATTTTTATGACTCAATTGACTCGTTTATTTGAAGCGAAAAAAAACGCAGAAGGAGCGGAAAATGTTTATAAACTTAGTCACATGTTACTAGTTATAAAGTTGTCATTAAGCCGCAAATATATGCCAGCATTCGTCTTCATAGTAGATAGTTATATCCGTTTGTACTCGGAAGAATCTAGGATGAAGTAGAGAAAAGAACAATATATTTCCTATGCATAATTAATCAATATTTTCCAGTAAATCTCATACGAACTAATATAAGCTGTGAAGTAGTCCTTTTAATGCGTATTTAAAAGAATCAGTCAACATTTTTATCCCTTAGATTAAATATTAGCTTGACTTAAACAGTAACTTAGGGCGAGAAATAATATCAAAGTACCACCTTTGGAGAGGAAGAAACTGCTCTTCGTACTAAAGGTTTAATGCTGGTATTATATCGTTCCCCATTCAATGTGGTAGTTCTTTAAGCATACGATGTCAAAAGAACTGTAAAGTTTTCTAGATTTATAGATAGTTTAAATATTGGGTGTAAATTTAGAATTTTTTGTTGAACGAAAATGTGTCTATTAAAGTGGAGAACAATTTACTGAACAATAATTTCTGCAGAAAATATTATTATTTGCAAGCATTGTTTCGTCGAGTATTTTTATTTCTATATATAAATTCTATAAATCTTTAAATTCCTGTAAATTAATGAAATTTATTAAAATATGTCTATAAATTTTATGAAAGATAATTGTATATCATTGATAATTCACCGGAAAATATGTTTCTTCGGTGAACAAAGTTGTAGGTCCCATTAACTTTTATTTTCTGTATATATGTACGTATGCAATTTATACAAAAGGGTTGTGCCTAATTTTCCTCGAAAGATTCGAAAATCATAAACATTTATCAAAACGCATGCATTAAATATTTAATACATACATAAACACAAAGTTATTTGGTAGTCGATCGCAGTTATGCCGAAAGAACTTGCTTCACATTTCAAATACAGCTTCAACTCCTCAGACAGATTTGCTGCCATAGTTGAATTAATAACAATAGCCATGACCTAGTGATTTGTTGCTCACGAGAAGCAAATTTTATATGCATTGCTTAAGCTAAAATGTATTAGGCCTAGTAAAAATAAATCCATTCTTTTTCCAATATATAACTTTAGTAATCTGTATTTCGTGTTGTAAAAGGGCGATCAGGTTGCCTATATGGCGTTGGAAAGATACGATAAGATGTACTAAAGCAAATTTCTCAGACAGTTTTGTGATTTTGTGATCCAATATTGTTTGAGCGCGCGTTAAAAACAGGCACCAACAATGAGAAAATATGCCATATCTTACTGTTTTCCTTCAATAAAGGCGAAAACGCAAGCCATGCGGCTGAAAATGTGAACAATTTTTATGGTCTATTTTGTATTAGCTACATTGTAACAGCCAAACATGGATTTCGGCTTCGTCTATTCCGTTCCGGTAATTTTGATATCGAATATACACCACGCTCTAGAAGGCCAATTGTCGAAAATATCGATAAAGTAAAGATAAAGTAATGGTAATCGTCGAGTCCGAGCGTCATATAAGCACTATTTCGATTGTTCTGGATCCAAAGGTTGCTTAAGAAACCCCTTGTTTGGAACTATTTAAATAAGGCAGGATACAAAAAGATGCTCGGTGTACGGGTGCCACTCGAGTCAACGCAAAAAACCTCATGGACCCAATTTCAAAAACAGGTGATGAAAAGCGGGTCACTTACGACAACGTCAATTGAAAACGGCCATGGTCGAATAGTGGTGAACGGCCGTAAACGATGGCGAAGCCAGAATTGATGACCAGGAAGGTTTGTTATGTATTTGGTGGAATTGGCAGGAAATCACCTCCTATGATCTGCTCCCCTACGGAAAAACTCTTCATTCAGTTCTGTACTGTCAGCAATTGGACCGTCTGAAGGAAGCAATCGCCCAGCTTTGACCAATAGCAGAGGAAGTGAGTCCCATCAGGACAACGCCAAGCCTAACACATCGATAGTGATTCGCCAGAAGCTCAGGGAGCTTGGTTGGGAGGTTCTTATGCATTAACCTTATAGTGCCGACCTGGCACCAAGTGATTACTGCCTGCTTCTGTCTATGGTGAATGATTTTGATGGTGAAAAATTCCCCTCAAAAGAAGCTTGTGAAAATCGACTCTCACAGGTTTTTGCCAATAGGAACGCGAGTTTCTTTGAGACTGGCATTATGAGCCACGTACCTTCAAAACGGCAATAAGTTATCGAAAAAAAACAGTCCATATTTGAACTAAATCGGATAATTCTAACTATGGAAAATAAAACCTTAATTTTAATGTAAAAATAGTGGATTTCCTTTTATTATACCTAATATATTTAAACCGACAGGTATATATTCAAAAGAAGGTCTGAGTGTGCGCATTTACAAATTTTCCACTACAATAAAATACAGCATCACACCAGGAAGGGTAAATGTTTGGATAACGTAAATGTTTAAGTAACCTTCAATATATTTACTTATTTTACATTTTTGTATGTTTTATAAAGAAAAGCCAGAATCTTTCGTAAATTTGTTGGAAATAAACAACTGCAGATCTCCGGACGACCATTCTGATGTTTTTCATTGAAATAAAAAATGAAAAGTACGTCAGACACAAAAAATGGTATTATAGTACATAAAATTTTTTAGTTCCTCGTTCACAATTCACTTGAATATCTGAAGAACAGCAGGAGAAGGTTATGGATTGTGTAGCATTAAATTTGCCAAGGTAAACATTCGAATTGATTTAAATTTAGGAGAAGACTACAACTTCAAAGCGCTCAATAAAATTTGAACAATTTGTTCATTACTCCGTTATATGCTACAAATAAATATTATACATTTTTTCAGCAAAAAGTAATGCCATTATTATGTTTTTTTGCGAATATAGCGCTAGATTATGAGGATTTTCCGAACAATACGACAAATAAAATTTCTATGTATTCAGAATATCATTAAAAAATATAGAATTTAATATCATTTAATGTCAATAAAGTATTTTTTTTTTTTGTCGCTTTTACAGTGTTCTGATTGTATCTGTAAGGACTTGTACTAAATTTTTGGAGAGATTCTTATTTTTGAAACATTTTAACCTTCTGCTGTAAATTTTAATAAAATTATTTATAATAATATATATAATTGGATATTACACGATTTGATATTTTATTGAGATCAATGTTTTCCTCACTAAATACTAATGTGTACGACCAACAAATGGTGGAAATGATTTTCGAATTCTTTCGAAGAAATGGAAAAACTGACTCGTAATGATCGTTGGTATATTAAGCGTTTCGGAAAATTATCCTCGGCAAACGGATTGCATAGATTTCAGAATTTATATTTTTGTCTTATTGCATTGCTGATAGGTTTCTGGGTTGAATCGCCTCCATAACCGTTTAAGGCTTCTAAATACGCCTGTATTCACCATAAGGAAGGAAGTGACCTAGTGAAGTGATTTAGTAAGCAACCTACTAAATTATTTAGGTTGTATTTAATTTCTTTTGATTGGATAAACTTTAACGTTTCAACTCGTTTATCAAACCAGTTTAGATTTCCACTTTTGTATTTATGGAAAACCATTTTTGAGCTAAATGAAACTCAAAGTTGTTACTCTAAATTTTTTGAGGATGAATACATGAATGCGTTAACTGTACGAGGTATGCTCAGAAAATAACGGGAATATTCTTCGACAGTTTTCTTCGAGTTTAATGGCATAGTGCATCATGAATTCTTGACTCAAGGTCAAACGGTCAATAAGGATTACTATCTACAAGTTCAACGCCGTTTGCGTGAAGCAATCCGAAAAAAAATGCCCGAATTTGTTGAAAAACAATTCATAGTTTTTGCTCACTTTTACTCAATTCTGCTCACACTTCATTGCTCGTTCGTGAATTCTTGGCCAAAAACAATAGTGTAACGATGCCCCAGTCTCCATATTCGCCAGGCATGGCTCCGTGTGACTTTTTCCTATTTCCAAAAATAAAGAGAACCTTAAAGAGCCGTCTAAAAAGAGCTAAAGGCTATCCCAAAATCGAGTTTGAGAAGTGTTTCGAAGATTGGAAGAAGCGCTGGCATAAGTGCATAATATCGAATGGAGATTATTTTGAAGGCGACAACACTAATGTAGACGAATGAATAAATTTTTCTTTAAAAAACGAAAATTCCCGTTATTTTTTGAACATACCTCTTATATGTATATGAATTTAAGTTGTCTTTCAAAATAATACTCACCATATTAAATAAAAGAGCAAAGCACATATCTCGCGTGAAACGTAGAAATTACTTCTACGCAAATAATAAAGCTTGTCAAAGGCAAAAAAAAGAGATTACAAAACACCACTTAAAAAGTAAAAAAAAGGTAACTGAACTAAATAATTTTCATAAGCACAAAAAACTAAGAGCCGAAATTTGTAAAAGGCATGTCATTGTCGACAAATCGTTCGACATCGCCATTAGTTGGCGTCTGGCGCAAGATGATGAATTGCTGTTGGACGCGTTTTGAATGCATTGGAATTAGTTGCTATATCAGAAATAAATGGAAACCGAGAAACAACGAGCAATCATCACATGTATTCATCCAATAAATTAGCCATACGCTACAATATCGCCAGATTTTTAGAAATATTAGGCTTTTCGATTTTTATATATATCAGAAAGGAAGGAGGGCGAAGTTCGGGTGTAATCGAACATTTTATATTCTCGCAATTCGCGACTCTCAAAGGGGCGGAAATATTTTCAGATGCTGGAAAAACTTTATATACAAAAATGATTCGATATTCGTTATTCGTTACACGACGAAGTTTTGAATGGATTGCAATCATATTTGACATTATATTGACTTTTCCTATAGGTTATATACTCATAAAGTCAATTTAACTAAAGCAAATCATCTACATTCATCATATTACTGCTGTGTAAAGGTACCTACCGATATCCACAGTTTGTATTATCGATTGACAAAATGCAAATTTAAATATTATCACTTAACTTAATTATATATATTCTATTGAGATATATGAGATATAAACGCAACCAAAGGGACGAAATTTCATATATTAGGAATATGAGGGAAATGTACTGGAGGTGCGAATATCATCATATTAGTGGTATGAGGTTTAGACCCAGGTCTAGACTGATTTCAGTTATATTCAGCGCTAAATCACTCTATGTTTAAGAGAACATGTTCACCTAATTTATTTAAATATCACACATATTGACCTGAATATACCGTTTAAAGTAAACTGGAGAGTCGGAAATCACTAAAGTATATACTATAGTGTATACTATAGGGTATATGAAGGCTAGAGGAAGCATTGAACCGAATTTACCCATTTGTGGCATCAGGCCATATTATTACCATTAAAGATGTCTTGTGAATTTCATTAAGATACCTAACAGATTGACCGATATATATGACATAAAAGTTTGAAAATTTCCTAAAAGAAAACGTCATCCTGATCAGATTTTAGGCATATGATATGCATGCGTAAGTAAGTGGGTGTTGACTTTTTTGTAGGTAGTCTAGAAATATTAATCATCTTTGAACTTTTCGTTGAGGGAATACTACAGGTGAAAGTCTTTCTCATCATGATTATTATTATATTAATAGTAATAATTCAGTTTGACTTTATGGTTCAAAAGCTTTGTATAATATATATTTTTGTTGTAAGTGCAAAAACACAACTTGTATTCATTTTAGGATTATATTTGTATAATCATGTTTATTTATAATACTTCTATTTGCTATCGTTTAAGCTCCAATTAACCCATTCACAACAAAATAAATGTGGGCATTTACATAATACATAATGTTGTATATTCTCCTACTCCGTATGGAAACCCGTTTGCATATGCTTATCTATTTCGTATAACAATTGTGAGTAATTGAAATGAGTTAAAAACAGACATAATAGTCTTCATTATGCTAGCGAATCACTTGTGTAACAAGTGACACCTTGGCAGTAATTAGTGAGATACGAAAGCCCATAAATATTGGAGTAAAAACATAGACAGCTAAATAATGAAAAATTTGCAGCAAAAAGCAATATATTTTTATTGGGCGTATGGAGTATGCTGCTATTTCATTATTAATGTAATTTTAAACATTCTTATCTCAAGGTTTATGGAAGTGAAATTTCTTGAAGCCCGTGAGTAATGCAGGAATCGATTGGAACGAAATTTTGTTGCGTCACTCTTGCAGTATGCATAACGTCACAATAAGTAAGGCCTATCGGTTTCAATAGTTAGAAGGTTACCACTACGCAATTTCATTAAGACGGATTGACAGGCCTTTTCGGTATAAAGTCAGCCAGAGGTGGTAGGATCCTCATATACGGTATTTGGAGGCTCGAAAAGTTATTATACGATTTCGACCATTTTTTGTCTGGAGATGCCATACTTTGGTGGCACTATTTCTGCAGGGTTTTATTACGATATCTTCATTGGTGCTGTGTTTATATATTGTATAATAAGTGCTATAATGTGATGGAATCTAAAATTGTGTTATATGAAAAGTAGGCGCGGTTGTATTTCAATTTCGATAATTTTCAAATAGTAGGTAATACTATGCACGAATTTGGCGAAAATTTATCAAGTATATGAAAAGATAATTATCACGGATTGGATTTAAACCCGATCTATCAATACATCCCCAAATATACCGCTTTTAGCAGTAATTATATATATACATTTTCATTGTACTAAGGTCTCATTTGCCAGATTTTGGAAGGGCTGCAAAAGAAGGCAGCATAATAGTCGATTAATAATAATCGAAGAACTTCCATTGCCTATCAAACTTATAAGTTTTATAACAAACTGTTAGATTAAATCCTACAACTGCAGGGATCATGGGACTATAATTTCATAAAAGAACTCACGATTTCCTGCTTATCTGCTTGTCCGATTTCGAGAGCTCCTCTCACAATGGTTGTTAAAAGTTCAGTTATAAAATATCTTCCAACATTAATTTTGCATTCTACAATTTTTTATTAAAGTCAGGAGATTATATTTTAAATAATACTAAATCGTAAATTATGGTAAAATATTTGCTCACTTTTTTTTACATCAGATATTTAAATTACATCGAAAAAGATACACGCTTCAGTGTAGGTGTGATCAACAACGCTTGCATTTCGTTGCTCAGTGTTTCAAGGGTTCTGCTTATTTAGGCACGTGGGTAGCAACAAATATATATATATAAAAATATATATATAACATATATATAAAATATATATATATGGACTCATACGTTCGTATAAGGATATACTATTAATGTATCAAATATATATGCTGTGATTCTAATGACACCTTTGCTTTTGAATTTTATTTAAAATTTTTAGGTGTGTCGGCGATTTTTTTGGTCTTGACGCGTTAAGGCTATTAATTGCGTCTTTCAGAATATCTCTGAAACTTGAAAGTTTAAAGGAGATGTGGTTTCGTTCCAAATGTCAAAATTTACGCATAATTAATTGTAAAAATATATTATTTCCAATATTTAACAAGTAAGGAAGGTCTAAGTTTGGGTGTAGCAGCATTTGAGAAACTGTCGCTTTTAAAATAATTAAAGGATTAAAATATTTTGAAATGTCTGCACAATTTCGTTATTTTTTCGTTTGTTATTAAAATGTGCACCAATTTAACTTGGCTATAGATATCTCTGCCATATCTGTGCTGATATCTTTAAGATATTTCGGTAATCAAAATACTTTTTAACTGAATTTATTTTTTGCTATGGCACTTTTTTGTAAAGCTGGGTGAAATTATAGACCGATTTCTTTAATTTTCAGAGTCAAACACATTAAGCGAAGCATTTTCACCAAACGACCGTTAAACCAAGTTGTTAAGCTTTTTTGGGAAAATGCCGTTAAGCTGATAGGATGGCTTAAACTTTTTTCACTTTTTTTGTTTTTGGTTTTGCTGTCCGATTTAGTTACGTCCGTTAGGTACCAAATTTCAAGTTTTCAAGTTAGTAAGTTATAAAATTTTACTTAAAAGAGTACCGCAACTATATTCCAAATTTTTAAAAATTTAATATTTAAGCGTTTATATCGTCTTCACATACAATTTAGCGCTTTTATTCAGATATTTATTGGATAGCTATTAGCTATGAATAAGATTTTTAATTGGGAGGTGGTGGTGATTATTGCTCTATTTCATTCACTTGCATGAAAATGTGAAGATGTTAAGAACCTGTAGCTTTGTTTGCTGATTTTCACCCCACCCTAATCTGTACTATGTATTCTTTGTAGGAGTTAAAGAAACTTTTAGTTGTAGAAATGCTATTTATAGACATATTACTGTAATGTTTTTAATCACATGCGGTTATTGTAAATATTATTAGTAACATGTGTTTTATTGCCGTCTCTAATCCCTTGTTGGTAAATCTTATGACGTGATGAATATTACAGCAAACCTATATAATTCTCTTTTAATTATGAATGTGATTGGCTTTTTGAAGTGACAATTAAATAATAAAAATTCATTTTCAACAAGAATGATTTCATCTCGTAGCTATTTGCTCACACTTTTTGTATATATATATATATTTATGTGTATACCTAATAAAATGCTATTAAGCATTAAATTAAGCATTATTGCGCTTAGAGGAATTCGTTCAAACGCGTGTCTGATTTTAATAAATCGCAAAATTCAAATGGATTTATTTGCAATCGTTTATACATGCATATCGCATGTCTTTATATGTACGATGTGCATGATGTCTATGCTGACTTGATTGGATACTTTAATTCTTTTTCTTAAATTTCTTAAATTTGTGTTCATTTTGGCGTCATTCAACTTTTCTGCTGGCTTTAATTGAAAATAATAAATTTATGGGTTTTTTTTTATTTATTTGCCTTTAAGAGTTTTAAGGAAGTTTTTAGTGCAAAGTGATGGACCAAAAAATGAACACGAAGGCGCCTTGATTCTGGTTTTATTAGATTAATATAATACCCTAATGCAAATAAAAGTGCTTAAAAGATGATTATGTCCATCGTAGGGCGATCTGCGTCTAAATTAGAAATGAAGCCCCTCACCTCTCATTCCAAATCTCTTTTTCCACTTTCTCGTGGTGGCACCGTTAACGCCGATTGGAGATTGGGTACTCAACCCCAGTGGAAAAAAGAGGAACGAACAAAAGGGTGATCTGGTCCTTCTAGAGGGGGTTGGGTACAAGGCTGACAATCTGGTCCTCGAAAAGAGTTCCTGTCGCGGAACTTCTGTGGACTGGAAGTGGCATTATCCGCAAAAAAAAGAAGATTTTTACTATAGTTGCAATGGCAAGCACCATATGTTTGGAGTAAGTCGATATGTTTTGTAGTCTGTAGTAAAATTAAGCAACAAGTTATGGCTTTTGCGAGTATAAATGACGGAATGTGTGTAATACGACTACGCTCAAAGTTTTCGAATATTAGCATTATTAATATACAGCAAGCGAAGACGTCATCGAAGTATGTCAATAAAACGTCTTTGCTGTATTTGAAATATAAATGTAAAAAGGTTCCGACGAAGTGGTTTTCTAGACTGACTTACAAGGTTAATTTAAATTGGAGGGTATACAGCGAAAAATAATTACATATGTACAAATATCAATTCACATATTTTAGTACTGAAATAATATCTCCAAACTGGCCAAATGATGTCCTGCGAAAAATAGTAACCTTTACGAGATATGTCTCAAAATCATAAAGCCTACTTTATTTCAAAAATACTTTCATAATTGAAGTAAAGATTTTTACTTTTACCATTTCCTTATGAAGAAAAATGCCACTTCAAAATTTTAAGCACTTCAATACCTCGAGTATTCACGCTCTCTGTTTTTTCCAAATGGCCAAAATGTTGCAAATGATATAGTTTTATCTTGCCTTGTTGGTAATGAATATTGGCTATGTAGACAAAAGCATTTTTCTTGCCTTGACAAAAGCATTTTGTCAGTTGCTTTTGTCTTGATGATTATTTCAATTGTTCGATTTACGTTATATGTACGTATGTAGGTTAGTACATATATATCTTTGCTCCTATTTCACATTGTAAATGCGCTTAGAAATGTCTGTCATTAAAGTTTTATTGCATTTCGCAATCTTGATTGCTTACCTATCCCGACTCTAAGCTTTAGAAATGTATGGCATTAGTAAATGTGTGTATATGTACAACCAGGCACATATCAAAATTCTTTACTGGAGTATTGCAAAATTAGTAGGGTGCCAAATTGCTCTTGTATTAAGCGTTTTCTTTGAGACATCTAAATTCTCCATGAAATTAAAAAGTTTGCAACCATTTTAATTTAATTTTTAATGCCTTAAATTTTCGGATTATCTTTGATCTTCAACTTCGTCGAGATTCTACAATTCATAAGGGCAGGTCACATTTTCCTCTCCTCTTAAAAATATATTTTTACACATATAGATATAATTTTTTCGGCATATGTTTGTGTGTATACATAAATCATATAATCATATCATAATCATATATATATCATAAATATATCATATATATATTATTGGGTTGTTCGGAAAGTCATTTCGTTTTTTCCCGCCAGAGGACTTAATTACGTTTTTTCGAAACTAACTTCACACTTAAGCCCCATAACCATTATATGTCATGAGAGCTGATATTGCAAGGCTTGTGTGTGAAAAAGTTCTATTAATTCTACACAGTAGTTTTTGGTTGGTGCCTTTTTAAATATGGAGAGCAATAAGCAGCATTTTCGTCATATTTTACTTTTTAACTTCAGAAAAGGTAAAAATGCTGTCCAAGCGAGAAAAAAATTGACGGATGTGTATGGAGAAGGCGTGTTAACAGTACGCCAGTGCCAGAACTGGTTTGCAAAATTTCGATCCGGCAATTTTGATGTCGAAGATGCACCACGGTCTGGAAGGCCGGTCGAAGCTGACAAAGATGCGATAAAGGCATTAGTTGATGCAAATCGGCGAATCACCACACGAGAGATCGGTGAGAGGTTAAATTTGTCGAATTCAACTGTTTATGGCCATTTGAAAGGCATGGACTTAACCTCGAAGCTCGATGTGTGGGTGCCCCATGTCCTTACCGAGCGAAATTTGTGTCGTCGTGTTGACGCGTGTGATTCGCTCCTCAAACGTCTAGAAAATGATCCATTTTTGAAGCGGATTATTACTGGGGACGAAAAATGGGTTGTATACAACAATGTTAAACGCAAGAGGTCATGGAGCAGAAAAGATGAACCGGCTCAAAGCGTGTCAAAAGCCAACATTCACCAAAAAAAGGTGATGCTCTCCGTTTGGTGGGATGTCAAAGGAATCGTTTTTTTTGAGCTTTTGCCGGACAATACAACGATTAATTCAGTAGTCTATTGTCATCAGCTGGACAAATTGAATGATTCACTTAAAGAGAAGAGGCCCGAATTAATCAACAGGAAGGGTGTAGTGTTCCACCAGGATAATGCGAGACCTCACACAAGTTTGGTCACTCGCCAAAAACTTTTACAGCTTGAATGGGACGTACTGCAACATCCACCATATTCTCCAGATCTGGCGCCTTCCGACTACTATTTGTTCCGGTCCCTGCAAAATTTTTTTGGATGGCAAAACCTTTACCTCAAATGAAGATGTCAAAAACCACCTGGACGAGTTTTTTGCCAGCAAGGACCAAAACTTTTATGAGAGGGGAATTATGTTACTGCCAGAAAGATGGCAAAAGGTGTTGGACCAGAATGGCCAATATATAATTTAATAAAATATTTATTCATTATACGAAAACTGTCTTTCATGTTCCCCAAAAAAAACGAAATGACTTTCCGAACAACCCAATATATTATAGTGTTACATAATTCCATGGAGAATATTAATCATTTTGTTATTAAAAGTAGCAAAAGAGAGATGTGCTGACGACATATGACAATATACATGCATACCATTGTTTATTTCCTATTTCGCATGCTTCATTTATTAATGTAATCAATATTTTTCTTTCAATACCTATAAAAGAAACATAATTCGTTCTCACATTCTTCTATTTTGCTTTCGAGCAGTAAATATGGAAAGTACGAACCGTCTTTGTGATGAATTCAAATTTAAATTATTTATTTGTATGTACGAAAGCATGTATAGATGAATAATATAGTAAATTACTGCAATTACCGCAATACATACAATATTACATGATTATATACATATTTATGTATTACATACTGACCGATCGCTTGTTTTTATTAATGTTTATTGGTTTTGATTTGCTGGACGCTGATGAATATCGAAGGTAATGCTTTTAATGCCCACTTTTTTTTAGGGAGCAAGCGTGTGTCTCTTTTTATGCTGGAACGATTGTGTCGGAACCATTAAGAATGCAGAGCAATAAATAAAGAAATTGATTTAAAATCAGCTCAGATCACTTTTGAAGTAACTATTCTCGGATTGTATGGGAAAGGCATTCATTTGGGACTAACTACCATCAAATTTCCCTCTAAAGGAAAGAGTTAAGGGCTAAATCATAACCAATAATATCCTACAGAGATCGAATAGAGTGTACTAGACCGACGCATTTTTTTTGCAAATTTTGTGCATAAATCTTAGTTCAAGTATTTATTTAATTATTAAAATACATATATGTGTATGTATTCTTGATTTAGTTTTTAATTAATTGTAGGCGCTCGTTTATAAATCATCTATTTACATCTGTTTATATCGATACCCGCAGAGTTGTTGACAGAAGTAATTAATAGGGTTAATGCGCGAATAGATTTTGCAACAATAACAATAAAAGCTAAAGCTACAATTTGTGGTACATACATATATGTATATATTCCTCTTAACCGCAAATGAATGTGTGCACATTGAAGTATTGATTTGATAATCCGATGCAACCACAACAAATCGAACGGTGTAAATAGTTCCAATTAAAAATTGAACAATTATAATAAAACGCAGCATTAAAGCTGAATTAAAAAAAAAAGCTCAACAATTTGCATACTAGTTTGCAACTAAATAAAATATGTTAATTAAATTAGTGGATTTAAGAGTAAAAATAAAATAAAGTTTATATATATAAGTATATAAATCTTAAAAAAACCAAGTAATAAAGGGCTAAGTTCGGGTGTAACCGAACATTTTTGCTCTCGCAATGTGCAAGGATCAGAGGCGCGGATATGCTTTCAGGTACAGGCACAACTTTATATTAAAATTTGTTGCGGAAGAATTTAACATTCATTATCCGACGAATTTGTCACTGGATTGCAATCATATTTGGCATCTAATTAATTTATATTACAGGCCATAGTCTCATGTACTTTCATTACTATATTTTGCTTCTAGTCAGAGATATTTACATTAAAATCTACCAAATTAGCTCAAAAGTGATCTATGCGATATAAACTCAACCATAATGATTTAATTGAAAATATTAGATACATGAGGAAAAAGTAAAAAGTAAAAAGTAAAGGACATCATTATATTAGGAATAAGCGGCTTAGACCATGTCTAGACCGATTCCTTTCAATCATAGTGCGAAATCACATTGTGTTTAAGAAAACATATCTACTTAATTTTATCAAAATATCACACATATTGACCAACATAAACGGTTTAATGTCAGATAGAAAGTCGGGAATTCTTATATCGGGCATTTTTTACATAGAGGAAGATCTGCACTGATCACATTAACTCTTTTCATTATTCAACTATGGAGTATGGTATGTTCATTTATGGAACATGTTTTCACGCAATTTTGTGAAGGTAACTCTCATAGTGACCGACATATTCGGCATAAAGTTTGCTAGAATATCGAAAATCATTATATGTAGTATATGGGAGCTGGGATAATTCATAGACCGATTTCATACATGTTCGCCAGAAAACTATGATATATCTAATATTATAAGTTCACTTAATTCACGTGCTAAAACATCTTACATATTGATCGAAATGTATGGTATAAGGTATAACCGAGGGTTGAAAATCCTTGTATTAGGTACATAGGGGCTAGCGGAAGTGCTTACCCGATTTTACGCATTTGAAGCGCAGGTTACACACTGTTATCAGAAAGAGACTTCTCTGAATTTCAAAGAGATAACTCGTATATTAACCATTATATAAGGTATAAAGTCTACAGGAAGGTTGAAAATCCTTATATTAAGTATATGAGTATATAAGTATATAAGTATATATATATATATATGCTATGTGAAGAGCTTATCCGATTTTATCCGATCTGATTTATCCGCTTGTCCAATTACGCCCATCTGCAATACCAACCGTCGTACGGTGACAAAGAACACGTGTACCAAGTTTCATTAAAATATTTTAATCTTTACCCAAGTTATCACTTGCACGGACGGACGGACGGACAGACAGTCACTCGGATTTCAACTCGTTTTTCATCCTAATCATTTATATACATATATGTCTATATCTAACTGGATTCTAAATTCTAAATTCTAGTTCTAATGAAGCTCTAAATGTTACAAACAACCGGTAGGTGAACAAAACTAATATACTCTGTAGCAACATATATATAATAGCTTCTGCAGAAAATCAAGATCTACATTTATATATTATTTCAATGCTTTTTGATTATTATAGCCAACAGGTTAAGAGCAAATGATTTCTGTTTAAGGAAGTATTAAGTATTAAGTATCACTAATCACGATTATTTTCTTTATAACACAGCCCACTAAAAGTATGAATATTGTTAAGAGATTTGTAGCTTATGAACAATGTAAAAACTTATATATATTTTATAGGTAATAATGTAAATAAAATTATTTTGTTTGGCAGAAATAATTGAGGTTTGAGAATAACCGTTGAGTCATTTGGCGCCAGCAATCAGCTTGCATAGAGACCTCCACCCATCGTGGTACTGTTAATATTATTTGTTTCGCAGTTGGGATTCCACGGGGATTTCCTCAAACGAATATAAACATAAGTTGATCAAAAGCAAACGTTTCTTGGTATTGCAAAAATACTTACAATCATGCATGTTATATGGAAATTGGTCAGAGAAAGAGAGAGCTTTTAAACAATTCTCAAGATGATGTACATATGTATGCGATCCAAATTTCAAGCGAGTGGAAGATCAGAAAGCATAGCGGCGCAGCAAAGAGTCTATCAACTAACCAGTTTTCGGATTTGCACTCAGTATAAACAAGGCGGTCGCTGGGTGAACACACGATCTACGGATAGAAATTAAAATACACATTCGAGACACTTGGGCGCGATCGCGTCTTCTTTCTTCTCGTATGTTTAATAAGCATTTCGTAATAAGCAGTTGTCGTACGGACGTGTGTGGATGTTTAGAAGATCATTAATAATAATACAATTATCAAAAGCATTAAAGAATTTGCCTCTGTTGGAGAATCATTGATGAAATCTCGTTTTTGAAATTTGCATTATTTTGCATAAGTTTATGAGTGGAAAAAATGATGATACTTAAGAACGTGTAAAGTGAGAGAAGAGTTAGGAAAAAATTTGTTTTTAAAAAGTAATCGAACCACCTTCAGCACACAAGTTCATCTGTACCACAATTACCTCACCGTTAGTGTACGCGTGCAACGAAAAAGTAAAGTAAAGGAAATATGCATTTGCTCAGCATCTTATTGGCGGCTTTTTTGGCCGTTCAACTTAGTGATCGAGCTCTGTGTCAACAAATGCCACCGCAAAAATTTCAAACCCATCCAACGCGCATGAATGTAACCAACTGGAGCAATAGGGTGGGTGTCATTAAAAAAAAAAAGCATAAATATATATAATTGTGCAGTATGTGCTAATAAAAAGATCAGATGTGAATGAAAAACCTTAGGAAATTCTTGTATGTGAATATCGGTGCCGAAGAATACTAATACGATCTTAGTGATCTTCATATTATATTGGCTATATGTGATTAATAAATATAGTGTAGTGAGTTCTTATTCTTATTCCCATACTTAATTAGAGCGGTTCTACGAGTATATTATAATCGGCCGACCGCAACTTTTTGGTGCCGATATATAAGCAGTAAATTAATTTAACTTTGGCATTGCTATAGAGTTAGGTATTCCTAGAGATAGTTTGTAGACTTAAACACTAACAGAAGCTCATAGGTCAACATCAAATATTAGATCTTTTGTTTTTCCGGCACTCCAAACTGACCACAGCTTTAATATTATAGTAATTGACATAAGTACAACTTCGGCGTTCTATAACAAATTGGTTAACAATATCAGATTGCCTCTTACAAAGTATCTTACTGAGATTTTTCAGATTCTGGGAGCACCATTCGAAGTATTTATGTATGTAGGCAAATAAGGTAAATTAATATTATAAAACTCATGAGCATTTGCGCTCTTTTTAAGTTCATTGTACTTGCTAAGTCAGACTTGTAAGAACAACAGAGCAAATAAGAAAGTTCTCAGTAAGATGCTAAAGCTCTCCCATATCACAACATAATATATTACATATATAAATATCTATTATATATTAACTGCATATATTAGGGTAAGTCAGAATGTAAGGCGCCAAACCCTTTTTATTTTTAACTGAAGTGGTAATATTGAAATTAAGAACAACAATACATATACAAATATTAATATTAATTCTTTTATTGTATTTTCACTACAAAGGAAATTTATGAAATATGAGAGTACAAAAGAATTAAACAAAAAACCAATTCAGCTTAAAAAAAATGAGACAGCATGCCAAAAAGTAGCAACAAGTCATTGCTGAACAAATGTTAGACTGATTGCTAAAATATCCAACACATTTTTGGATGCTTAAATTATATTTTAGTGAATGAACTTTTTTTGAGAGGAGATAAATATTCTTCAAACCACTTTTGCAATCTGGAGGAAATTTTATACAAAATATGCTTGCTATTAGCTTAGTTTGGTAGACGTGTTAGACCTTGATGCTGAAGCCCAGATATGAGCCAAAAATCTTTCAAAAATTAGTTAAATTGGTCCATTTTACACTGAATTTGCTCATTTGGCATCGAAACTGAAAGAAACTAAAAGAAATCGAAAGAAAGCGAAAGCTGATTGAATTTGGGTCGTCATTTTAAAAATTATTGCACACTCTGTATTTACCCCAATGTGTGAGTGTGTAATCGGGAGGTGGTATTGTACCTCAATATTATATTCGAATATAAACTTACATATAAATATATATAGTAAACATGTCTATATGTTTGATGTGAATGCTTAAGTATGACGGGCACATTCCTTTAATAATAAATCGTAACAAGATTCACATCGAATTCTTGTTGAACAGCTTTTATTCCGCTCAATTGATCTGGCATTGGCATTGCTGATTGTCAAGGCGATAAATAATTTTTTGGTCGAATTGTTTCGTTTGAGTAAGTTTTCCGTTTTTTATAAGTCGGAGTCTTATGTATTAATCAATGCTTATATGGTAAATACCTCTATCGCTTGTATAATGTGAATTGCTTAAAATAATTTGTAATAAGCGAAGATCACCAAGAAATTATGTAGGCTGAGATGTTTGCAAAATACTCCGCCATCCTATAGTTATAGCCATTTTGAACACGACATGACGAATGGGGTTAAAAGGGTCAAGTAAAAGTAAATATCCGTAAAACTTTGCTTAAAAAGATACAAATACCATATCTGTAGATCAGTAGGTTGCCATAAGAAATTTAAGGAAACCTTATGTGTTATCTTTTATTTTCTCACAGAGAAACCCCACTTAAAATTTAATTGGTTTGAACTAAAAAAAAGAACAAAAAACCTCTAAACATATTGTACTTTCATGTTGTAAAAATATCCACTTAATCTTAATATTATATATAAACATATATATATATAACATATATATATATATATACATATACATATTATATAAATATATATATATAATAAAATAACGTTGCCACTAACATTTATATTCTTATAAACTTTCAACTAAAATCCAATTTCAAACATTTAAATTCACCCAATATATTTTAAATTACTAAAGGAGCTTTCTGTTAATCGCAATGTCTATTTAACATTACCCTAAAAGAACGTTGGAAACAAGTGTTTCCAAGGTGCTATTTTGGATAATATTGTCAGTGAAGTGTGCACTTTTTACTTGAATGATAATAAGCTTATTTAAATTATATTTAATAAATAATGATAATAATCGTTTAATGCCAGCAAATAACCCTACTAATATTACTAGTGTATAAATCTCTTAATAAATAGTAAAAGTCCAGAGTTATTGTACTACCGAATCTTTCATTTTAAAGTTTCCATCTAAACTCACAAGATCAACTATATATTGTGAAGTTCCAAGATTACTAGTGGCTTCTTAATGCCTGCAGTCCAGCAACCGCAAAATGATCAGTTATCGAATAGTGGATTATAAAAAAATATTAGAAACTAATCGATAAACATTATAGAAACATAACTTTCTCAAACGAAACGGGACAATAGAGAACATGTTAATCCTCCGATCTGGAGGATTTCTATTTTTGACAATTTATACCTGCAATAAACTTTTACTGCAGTTCTTTATCATTGTTTCTACTACAGATTAGTTCCAGAATTGCACGAGTTATTTAAAGTAATAATCAAAAGTTTTTTAACGTTGTTGGTAATAAGCGTCGTAAATATACGTTCCACATTTGCAGTGGACACAAAAGTGGACACAAAAAATATAAGGAAAGCACGAAAGATTTTTCAGCGTGGAACCCTTTGTTTAGATTTTTGATTAGTGAAAAAAGCTAATGGTAGCTTGCGTTGGTTTCTTGGAGGCTTTTTATTTATTCTCAAATGGCAATTCCGTAACAATTTGGAAATTTTAAAAGGCATAATTTACCTACCACCTACTAAATCATAGAAGCTTCTAAATTTATTCAAAAAATGCCAAAAACTATAACTCTGGTATACACAAAAAAAATACTTATGCTTTACTCTTATTTATTAATTTTTATGCATTAATTTTTATGTTTTATGATAAATTCGATTAGAACCAGAAACCCTAACTCATTCGCTTTTTCGTTTCCTTAAATGAAGCTTACTGAGTTGCCACAAAAAGTTTATTGACTGCTTAAATCGACTTTGCATCTTCTGATAATCTCACAATGTTGGCCTGAAAGACATTTAGTTTGTAGGAATTGTAGGCATTTCGTTTGAAGCTATCTTATATGTGGGGATTGCTACAAAATAATCCTGTTTCTGAGTTTGTTTTACCCATCGGTGAACACTTGGATTTCTCCGCCGGCACACTCTTCTCTATTGAGGAAATAATTGGTTGTTCTTATCTCCCGAGATCTCTTTTTTCTGATCGCTCTAGTTCTGTGGAAATTTAAAATTTAAGGTGAATAAGTAATAAATTCAAAAATGCAATTCTAAATGTTGGTAACATTTAATTAAAGCTAATATACTTTAAGCGCTCATTAACAGACTTTTCCCTGTAAAAACACTTCTTTTGGATCCCATTTCACGACAATTGTTAGTATAAATTGGATATATAATATATTATATTCGGCCTATAATAACTGCTATTTCCGATATGCCAAATTGCAAATTTATGACCTATTCTTTAATCTCTCAGATCATGCTAACTCCACCATAGAGAATATTTTTTTAGAACTAAGTAAAATAGGTTAGAACAAGCGATTAATTTCTGTGTTATTAATTTCTATTGAAAAATACTCAGTTGTTAGAGCGTAACTATTTGACATAATACATATGTATTTGATAGGCCTTGATGATCTTCCATTCTTTTTTGAATGTTCGCTTCTGGCAGCACTTAGTATTTTCTATATATTTATTTCGTCATCAATATATTGGTTTGAAATTATTTCCTCTTTTCTATAATTGTAATCAAATTCCCCAAAAACAGCTATTTCAGAATTTATTTTAGAACTGTTACAAATTCTCTCTTTCTACCTCCACATTTTAGCATTACCGCACATCGGCAGCTGCATCGAGATCCGATGAAATGACGAATAATTGTAAGGATCTACTAACAAATCTACACGATCGTGTAAGTGTTTTAGCAACATTGGATGAGGATCTGCGCAGACGTTTGGAAAGCATTGAAAACAAGTAAGTAAACGCATCTGCCAAAAAGAATTTCGTCTAATTTCAGTATTCGCGAATATACATAGTTAAAAGGAGATCAAATAGAAATCTTGAGTGTGAACCAGTTTTTATATCCACGTATTTTTATTTTTGTCCGGAGGGCGCATTCTGTGACATCTTTTCTAACGTGTTTTTAATATAAGATTTAAATATACATACATACCTGAATAAGATAATATATAGCTTTTTCATTTGTTGTTGAAACTCTTATATAAACATACTAAATACACATTGTGTTTTATATCTTCTTACTTCTTTGCTATGTACACAAAATAACAAGTTTATATTAGAAAGGTCATATATTGACTCGGTCATGTTTATGAATCTCAAGAATAACAAACGATTTTAAAACTATTGACTATTAATCATATTTTAGAGCTGGCTGAGTAATCTTACAGTCTCAGTTTTCTGACTGGAAGTGTTAATTTGGCAGGCATGTACAATATGATATTCTTTTGCATTCCACAATTATTTTTTTATTGACCTGTCGTTTTATACTCGTCCCAACATGTTGCAACAGATCACATTAGTTTTGTTCACCTAACGGTTGTTTGTAACACCTAGAACTAAACGAGTTAGATATAGACATATATATATATATGTAAATGATCAGGATGAATAGACGAGTTGAAATCCGAGTGACTGTCTGTCCCTCCGCCCGTCCGTGCAAGCGATAACTTGAGTAAAGATTAAAATATTTTTGTGAAACTTGGTACACGTGTTCTTTGTCACCGTAAGACGGTGGGTATTGCAGATGGGCGTAATTGGACATCTGCCACGCCCACAAAATGCCATTAATCGAACTCTGATAATGTTGTACAACGAAGCAGAGAATTAAGATATAAATGTGTTATTTGGTATGGAGGATCTTAGTAGGGCGGGGCATCTTCGGGCAGAAACTTTTATAAAAGTAGGCATGGCCCCGCCCCTCAATAGATTTAATATATATATCTCGGAAACCGTTAAAGCTATATCAATCAAACTTGCTCCGACTAAGTTTTTCTAGCATCTCCTCGTATGCTCAGAAAATGAGTGAAATCGGATAAAAATCACATACACTTCTCTTATAACACAATTTTGAGTTTCATCTGATCCTTTCTTCTTTCTGATATGAAATCTGTAAGATATTGTAAAGAAATTGGAGGATTGTCTTTCCATGATAATAGTGTACTCTAGTATCAAAAATGGATAAGATCGAGTAAGCACTTCCCCTAGCCGCTATGTACCTAATACAAGGATTTTCAACCTCTGGGTAGACTTTATATCATATATTTCCATCAATATGTAAGATGTTTTAGCAAAATTAAGTTAACGTGTAATATTGGATATACCATAGTTTACTGCCGAAAATGTGTGAAATCGGTCAACGAATTATCCCAGCTCCCATATACTACATATAATGTAGCTAGATATGGGCTTAGCTCCACGAAACTTATTGCTAAGATGGATATTTTCCATTGTAACTTCCATAAAAAGTCTAACCTAAACAGACGGTTTATGTTTTGTAATTATTTTATTGTGAAAATATGTTAAATATTATATGTATATTTATATTATTATATTCATATATTATTATATTTATTAGATTATATTATTAGCTATTATTTAGATATTCTAGCAAACTTTATGCCGAATATGTCGGTCACTGTGTGAGTTACATTCGCAAAATTGGGTGGAAACATGTTCCCTAATATATTTGAATAATGAAAAGAGTTAATGTGATCAGTGCAGATCTTCCTCTATGTAAAAAATGCCCGATATAAGAATTCCCGACTTTCCACCTGACTTTAAACCGTTTATGTTGGTCAATATGTGTGATATTTTAATGAAATTAAGTGGATATATTTTCTTAAGCACAATGTGTTTTCGCGCTAAATATGAAAGAAATCGGTCTAGACCATGGTCTAGATTGATTCCATTGAGAATCTACCGTATCATTTGGTTGTGAAACTTAACGCTTCTGACGTATTTATTTACTGTGTTATCACACTTTTAGTAGTTTTCAACATGACCGTTTTATAGATAGTTGGCCCGGTTATCATCCTTTCTCATCCATTTCTGCATTGTATGAGGCAGCGCTAAAAATCCTTGTTTTGAGCAAGTTTGGTTGATTTATCTCTAGTGATTTGTCAAATATGTATATGAAATCTATTAGGGGAATAATGTATTTAATGTAATATTTTTGTTTGACCAAAAACTTTGGATGACCTAGCAGATTCTATGTGCTTCCATTATCAGCATCAATCACCCGCCTAGGGTCACCAGGAGGATGGAAATGTGCTACAAATCACTTGCGACTCTCTTCTTGTTCCATACTTCAACAGCTTTTATAGAAATAAAGTTGTATATCGTTTCAGCAGATGGTCGGTTCCGCTGTTGCAGAAGTTTATAACAAGCTATTTAAAGCAGAACTTTACAGTTATGGGGAGAAGTTTGACATTCATTTGAATTGGTAAAACAGAATTCATTAAATTTTCTGTGATTTTCTAAATTGTGATTTTCTGAACAGAAAATGTATTGCATACTATTTTAACAATTCAAAAACGCAGTGGGTGTCAAACTTCATTCCATAACGCTAAAGGTCTGAAAAATATTAGTTTAATTTTGAAATAATAAATTTTAAATGAACTTCACATTAAAAAGCAATGAAGCAATGAATACATACATATTATATATGTACATATATACTTTTTATTATAACACGAAAATTTCACTTTATATTGGATTCGGCAGTCTGCAAACAATTTTAGTATTAATTTCCGTGCAATAAATCAGCAATTTTTTTTACTAATTTAATAATTTTCGTGGTGCCGCCCCAAATTATTAATAATCTCTCAGAATAATAATGTATAACATGAATAATAAACAATTATTTATAAATTAGGCGAAATCAAAACAAACAATTTACTGATAACTCATAGGGAATCAGTGAGTCATCAGACGTTTTTGCCGGTTTTTGCGACATAATTGCTCTATTGTTATACATACTATATACATGCCATTATTTATCTACATGTATGTACTTGAACATTTATCAAGTGTATTGAGCGTTATCATTTTTTAATTTTAAATTCAAGAGGCAGAGCATTTAGGGACCTTCAACTTGTCAAATTAACTCATATTAAACATTGAAAACCTACAATATATCACAAATGCGTTTGTATTCTTGTTGACATGTGCGGGTATTTATTCCCACTACAATTTTGTTTCATTAAATTAATTCGGCAGCTGATACACACCTTGCATCAATAAGTGCTTGAATAAGCCGCCTTGAATGGAAATAATCTTTGGCGCT
Organism: Bactrocera minax; assembly: GCA_021498325.1. Lineage (NCBI taxonomy): Eukaryota > Metazoa > Arthropoda > Insecta > Diptera > Tephritidae > Bactrocera > Bactrocera minax. Next base: position 1,649,087 of record JAKEEE010000054.1, on the reverse strand, counting down.
TGCCAGCGCTTATGTAGCCGGCGTAATAACGCCAAGTCCGCCACAATGCGCCCATATGTACACAATTATCAGATTCGGAGCACACTACTGCATACATTTACACACACGTACCACACACATTAGGGTGGGTCGTTTGTTAATAGAAAATTAAATATATGTGTATTTAGTTCAAATAATACAAATCCAATCAACAATTATTTGTCATAAATTCTGTGCAATAAATGCAATGCAACAAAAAATTTACATTTTCTATATATGTGTAATATGTATGTATGAGCATTAAAAACTTTTATGATAAATAGATGATATGCTTTGTATATCGAAAAAAAAATCAAAGTCACCGCCGATTTCATTTGTTTAGTGAGAACATTGTATAAGTTAAAATGTAAGCAAAAACAATTAAATTGCATCACCCTAATGTTCACACAAAATACAGCAATCAAACTCATTTGCACACAATAAACAAACAAATAAATAAATAGTATTCGGATGATGCGGTATAAGTCGTCAGCTGGTGCAAATCAGCAAGTCGGTCAAGTTGGTCAGTTGACAAATTGTGCCAACATGACTATTTATTTAAGTACTCGTACTACAATGCTTACATATACGCATATCTATGTTATATTAGTTTTTTGTTTGTAAACAAAACCGAAAGGGGGGTGAAACGTACCAAGGAAAATATTATAAATTTGAGTTGCGTAAATTGCAGTTTAACTATTACACTAGAAATTTTTTTATTTTTTTTGGCTCAAAATTCATTAATTTTTAATAAGAATTGAATACTTAAATCCAAAATTTTTCAAATAATTTTGTCCAATATACGTTTCTAAGAACTGCGAGCGGTCGCTAAAAACTGTCTGATATTAAAAAAAAATCCCTCATTTCAGACTTTCAATATTACAGTACATCCAATATTAGATCGAATAGTGGATGGTATGGGAATGATATGGGAAAACTGGTATGGGATCAACAAAAATATATTCGCGTCAGTATTTCAAGCTATTTTAATTTTTCAGAAGAATACATTTTTAGCCAGAGTGTCAATATTAGTTAAGTATTAGAGGACTACTTCTCACTAGAACTGTTTTATTTCAGGCGAATCGCTTTTCTGTCACATTGAATAGGTAACAAAACCAACAAAATGCGTTTTTTTTTGCTTAGAACATAAAAGCTTTACTACAATTACACCAGTTTAACATACAGAAACCAATTAAAATTGGCTATAAAATTGGTATACGACCCTGCACCCGTTGTCATCGAGAAAAAGAGCAAAAAAATTTCATATTTCTAGAAATTACCGACTTTGCAAATTCAATCTAAAATATGTATATAAAATATTTGGCGCCGTATTTTAAAATATTAAAAAAATATAACAAATCCATTACTGCTGCTTCTGACCATGGCTGTCCATCCACGGCAGTCGGTTCTACGTAACCGGAACGGACTGAATTTTTTATCCGGACGAGTCGTGTCAGTCGACAGTCCTCTCAGTCTCTCAACAGTATTCCTCAAATTTATTTGGGGAATGTCTTCTGCCTCTACAACAATTACGCTGCTACTGCTGTCAGTTTGTTTGAACAACTCTTATAGTTTGTTCGATTCGTTATTCTCGAGTCTCAAGACAGCTTATATAATATTAATTTAGTTGGAATCTTCTCGCACACAAAAAGCCGATATAACTTTAATTTATTTTCTTCAATTATTTACTAAATTTTCATTAATTTATAATCTGATTATATTTTCTCTAACAGGATGGGTCAATTCGAAACAAATAACATGGGCCGGTTAGACTCCTTAGCTGTACAGCAAACCGACTTTCTCAAGCGGCTCGACACTCTCGACTATATGGAACGTCAGACGAAGCGCAATATTGACGAATTGAAAGGTGACTTGAGTCAAGAGAGAAAAAAGGAAGAAGGTCAGAATCGGCAGTTTAAACTTTGAAACAATACAAATATTTTTGCTTTGTAAAAAAATCTGTTGCTTAATGAATATGCCAAACGATCGATTGCAAGTTGTGGTGGCAAATAGCTACTTATAATAAAACGAATTAACAATTGGTTTTATTTTTTTTAAATATTTGCAGCAATCGTTTTGCGTACCGCTCGGGAGACCAATGATCGCCTACCGCAGATGCCCTCAAGCGATGTCAAACTCGATTCTTTGGGCACTTTATTGCTTTCGACGCGCTCAGCTGTTAACGAACTGAATAACCATCTCGAGTCGAATATTAACAAATTGTCAAAGTGAGTATAGTCGCATTGGAATTAAAGTGATGGCACATTCTAAAGTTTACAACTTAAATGCTTCGACGACCTTTAAGCCGCTGCTGCTGCTTAAATACCCCTCAGGCTAGAAATACGAGTCTAATTTATGCGTTAGACTTTTAGATATATGTATCTATATGTATTTTTATAAAAGTAATGCGGCAGCTCTAATGCGCGGAATGACACTTTATTGTGCAAAATACCTTGCAGATGCGCTTTATTGTCTGACTTTAAACCTTCGTCACATGTTGCACAAGGTTTAATGTTTGGTTTACCTAACATTCGTTAATGATATAACGTTCGTTAATGATAGGTATAGAAATATATATGTGTCTATATTAAAATGTTCAAAATGATTTTGACATATCTGACTATATCTACCGACTGTCCTTGCAACTTACAACGTCGGTAAGATTTGAGATTAAAATGTGCGATAACTTCAAATAACTTGTTAACCACGTTCTTGTATTAAAAGGGTACAAGTTGGATTAAAGATTGAGATCGAAAGGGATCGGTTTATGTCTTCTCTCACCACCTTTATAACGAATTTTCGTCCACAAAATCTAATATTAATATAAATATCTCGTGGAACAATCTCAATATATTTTGCACTATTTAAACTCTTAAAATTTGCAAGGGTATTGTGTGTTCGGATCCGTCCGAACTTACACCCTCCTTACTTGTTTATTTTGCTAGTAAATTTAATGAAATGTGTGGTAATTATTCAACTTCTCTTTTTTTTTAGTCACCTTCAATGGTAATTAAAATTACTGACACTTAAGAAGGAATTTAGCTTTCTGATTACATATTCATACTCGCCTGAAATAGTTGAAATTGGAATTGCATTGAAGACAATGTCAACTATTTATTAAAAAATTATTTCATGTTGATTTATTTTTATAGATATTAATCGTCTTCGATTCACTATTTCCCCGCTCGCCATAATTGATCGCTGCTCTCTTATCAAAAATTTTACATATGAGAACAGTAATAAATATAGTGAGTTGAATTCAATAGAAGAGAGTATGCGGAAACCTCACTAAAGTGGTATAACCACTTTTCTCAATGCTACTAAGTTTTATTTTACACATTTTAGACGAGTTTTACTGTTGTAATTGGCTTGAGTTCGCTGCTCTCAAACTACTCTCTAATCTTTTGCATAAAAATCGCTAAATTATACTCATATCTCAATATTGTAAAGTGCGTTTCATAACTGTAACACAAATGAAACTTCTGAAGGCATGAAAATATTTTATAGGTTATAACCATCATCATATTATATAATAAATATGTATATGAGCTGGATACTCTTCATTGTCAATGGTTTCCAGCAGTGACAGCAAAGGCTCCACAAAGCCTCATATAATCCCTTTCGTTTAGAGTATTCTTAAATTTGAGGAAAACCTTTACTACGCAAAATTAACACTGAAGTACTTTTATTGTGGAAATAGTTGGGGAAGCATAAGGTAGTTACTAAAGTAGGTACCCTCCTCCCGCCCAACCGACGCGAGGTGCACAATCCGCATACGTGCGGAATTAACAGAGTAATGAAAGGCAAGAGAGTTTATCTCGACATGATTTTAATAGTAGCGGTCTAAACTATCTGAATAAGCGAATCGGAATATTAAAATTAACTTCGGACAAGAGAAAAAAACTACAAACTGATCCATTCATGAGTTTCACTAAGAAATTTTTTTCACCATAAATATTATGCCAAGCATTTTCCTACGACTAGCGAGTGTAAAGAGATTTATAAAATTTAAACGACTAGTGTATGGAGGGAGGCATAATCTAGAATATGCCTTAAGTAATGATGAATTTTACTTATTATTTCAATAAGTTTATAGAATGTATAAATTATAAAATTCAATGCAATATAATCGTAGATATGTATAATCATTCTTCTTCCATTAGAATAATATTTTATTACACCTCTTTCCAAAATGTATTATTTTCTTTTAATGAAAATTGTATTTTAATCTACATCTAGTATGGTGGCACGGGGCTTTAAACATGTGCGACGCAACAATCGTCAGCCGACAAATTTCTACGACACCCGACAGCCGACAGAGCCACTCATCACCAGCTGTACACAAGACGCTTCAACGTCCAATGGTATTTTGCGTCTCCAACTCACACCCGAATCAGATCCCTTCTATGTACGTTGCGAAGATGAGTTGTTTGGTGGCGGCTGGACCATTATACAGAATCGTTTCAACGGTAAATTGAACTTTTATCGCGGCTGGCTCGAGTATCAAACTGGATTTGGCAATATAGGTGGCGAATTTTTCATCGGTCTTGATAAGCTACATGCCCTCACTTCGTCGGCGGTGCATGAGCTTTTGATTACATTACAGGATTTCGAAGGCAACTCCCGTTATGCACGTTATAATTTATTTGCCATCGGTAACGAGAAGGAGGACTATGCGCTCAACTTGTTGGGTAAGAACTTAAGCGCTGTGCGCCGCGCTATATGGATAAATTGTACAAATAGTTTTAATATTAATTAACTAATATTTCAGGAGAATATGAGGGCGATGCTGGCGACTCGTTGACCTATCATGCAGGTAGCAAATTCTCCACATTCGACAATGACAATGACGGTTGTGTCGATTGCAGTTGTGCTCAGTCTCGAAACGGTGCTTGGTGGTACAACTGGTGCGATATGAGGTAATGATTGATATTCGATAATTATAATGTCAAGGCAAATATATTTTCACTAATCTTCCTTCATTAACAGCAACTTGAATGGCAAATATTTCGAGGAAAATTACAATAAGACGCCTTTGTATCAAGGAATGTACTGGGACGGATTTAATGGACCCTCTTATTCATTGCGAGCTGTGCGCATGATGATTCGTCCAGTGAACGCCGACGGTGATTTGCAGAGAAAATAGCTTATGCATATTTATAATAAGAATTAATTACCTAAATGTATGTGTAAATTACTCTGCATACTTGTACTCAGGCTCTCCAACTTTAGGGTGCACGTACTTTCGCCATTTACGATTACTGTATTACTGTGGTATTGTGTTCAAAGTCTCGCTCGTATGAAAATAAAAAGTTTCTAAATGTCGCCTTATCGTCACAAAATATACTCAGAACGGGACTCAGTGTTAACTATTTAAATTAAATTACATGTATGTATATATGTATGTATTGATGTATAATAATCCTATATAAATTTGTATGAAGAGACAAATTTATATTGAAGTTTGTAAATTTTAATTTTGTAACTGTATTTTAAATAAAATTTAATATAGTGCTATGAATTTCTTTAAAATTAATGAGAAATATTATATATCGGTGATCTTTATTGATGATATTATTGGGTTGTTCGGAAAGTCATTTCGTTTTTTTTGGGGAACATGAAAGACAGTTTTCGTATAATGCCTTTCAAATGGCCATAAACAGTTGAATTCGACAAATTTAACCTCTCACCGATCTCTCGTGTTGTGATTCGCCGATTTGCATCAACTAATGCCTTTATCGCCTTCCAGACCGTGGTGCATCTTCGACATCAAAATTGCCGGATCGAAATTTTGCAAACCAGTTCTGGCACTGGCGTACTGTTAACACGCCTTCTCCATACACATCCGTCAATTTTTTTCTCGCTTGGACAGCATTTTTACCTTTTCTGAAGTTAAAAAGTAAAATATGACGAAAATGCTGCTTATTGCTCTCCATATTTAAAAAGGCACCAACCAAAAACTACTGGGTAGAATTAATAGAACTTTTTCACACACAAGCCTTGCAATATCAGCTCTCATGACATATAATGGTTATGGGGCTTAAGTGTGAAGTTAGTTTCGAAAAAACGTAATTAAGTCCTCTGGCGGGAAAAAACGAAATGACTTTCCGAACAACCCAATACCATGGATCTTTCAATAACATTTGCCGAGGTTTATAGAAATATCTTCAAAGTAATGTATCAGAATCACTTAAAATAACTAGTTCAATATTTACATAGGCTTTTAAATCATCGTGTTTTTTCTTTCTCTAATGGATTCTTAATACATTTTTCGTCGCAATGATATTGTAATTTTTTCAGCAGTATCCCTAATACTTTCGAAACAATGTTAGTTCGAACTTCAACTCAGCTCCTCGGCGAATATAAACTATAGGTTTGGGGACCTGATTTCTTAAACCAAATTTCATTGAGAAACCTCAGGAAAAGTAAGTAACAGTTGTAGCCCGATTAAACAAAATAGATGTACATTTATATACGGAAAATATGCATACTATAGAAGTGGTGTGTTCAAAAAATAACGGGAATTTTCGTATTTTGAAAAAAATTTTTATTCATTCGTCTACATTAATGCTTTCGCCTTCAAATTAGTCTCCATTCGATATTATGCACTTATGCCAGCGCTTCTTCCAATCATCGAAACACTTCTCAAACTCGATTTTTTGGATAGCCCTTAGCTCTTTCAGCTCTTTTTGGACGGCCATTTAATGTTCTCTTCATTTTTGGAAATAGGAAAAAGTCACACGGAGCAATGCCTGGCGAATATGGAGGCTGGGAGGCCAGTGCATCATTACAGTATTGTTTTTTGGCCAAGAACTCCGGAACGAACAACGAAATGTGAACAGAATCGAGCAAAAGTGAGCAAAAGCCATGAATTGTTTTTTCAAAAATCTGGACTTTTTTGGATTGCTTCACACGAACGTCGTTGAACTTGTAGGTAGTACTCATTATTGACCATTTGACCTTGAGGCAAGAATTCATGATGCACTATGCCATTAAAGTCGAGGAACACAGTTGAAGAACATTCCCGTTATTCTTTGAATACACCACGTACTCTGTATGTAGAAGAGAGTGTGTTTTGTATCCTCTTTTCATAAATAATCGAATATTGGTTAATATATCTACCAAGCACTTTAAACTTACATTTGCGTCGATGGACGCTCGTTGATCACCTTGAGAAATGTCTGGAAGAATTTTCAAATAATTTCATTTCGAGAATCTGCCAAATTTTAAAAAAGCTTTTAAAGGCGTGAAAATTCCACTTTTTTTTAATAATTTACTGTAACTACTACGAATTTTTAAAGCAATAGTTTTTTTTTTGGTAAATTTTTTTTGATTTAATGGTTCAGGATTAAGGTATTTTCTGCTCAATTTAGTTTCGTATAATTTATTTAGTAGTAAAACTGTTGAACTGGATGCACTTATAAGTAAAATTATATATACTTATACAGCTGTTAGAGCTCCTATTATTATAAAAAGGGGAGGCACACTTTAAAAAAAATAATAGATAATCACCTTCTGGTTGCTCGTTACATTTAAAACTGATTGATTTCCGGTTCCGTGTTCCTTGACACACAGCCACAAATTGAGCTACAAAACTCTATCGTATAGTGGATTACTGTAGATAGAGGCTATGCGATTTTAAAATTGTTGAAAAATCGACCAAACTTTAATATTATGAAGAGAAAATGAATGAAATCAGCTTATATGTGTGCCCACTTTCCATATAAGGGTTGTGTTCGGAACCACTGAAAACTCAATAAATAGTGCTACTCGCATATGTAACTCCGATCCAAAAATTTTATACGTTATATAATATGACAATAACCATCTTTTCTGTTGACTGTATACGGTAAGTATCTGTTAATATCTAAGGCAAACAAGCACCGTATGAATGCTTATATGATACCCATCAAGTGAAAGTATAGAGTACATATCGGTTAATGAGAGAGATACCCCAAATAATAGGTAATAGTGTTATAATTAGCATAATGGGCTTTGGTGCCAAAACTGGATGAAGTCGGTTCACTCTTTTCTCTAGACTAATCCATCTACTACGTATCGTATATAATTTTTCGTACTGTTACTTAGTGGCGTGTCATGATTTCTATAATTAGGTAATGCTTACGCAAATGCTCAATAAATTACGTAAAACTTGAGTATCTAGGTAAGTAGATACGCATTTGTGATGCCATCAAATCTACATGCATCGGAAATTATGAGTAATTTTCATAAGTTTATCGTACCTGTTTTAAAAATAATGTGCAACATGCAATTGAAGAAATTATATCAATGCTAGCGCAATACATACATTTATATATAAGAGGCTCTGCTCAGCTTCAGATACAGAGAAAATTCAAATCAAGTTGGCCGAAAAGCGGACGTTGGAAATTCCTCAGCATCTTTAGTGTAAAAATACGCGTACAAAAAACTAGAACATAAGAAAAAAAATTATTTTAGTTGCGAAATGTCTTTTATGAGATTAATATTGCTCACTATTTTGCACGTGACCTGTACTAAAGAAGTCACGGCATTTGGTCACAACTTGGATGAACTTGTATCGAAGGCTAATATCTATTACCAGCAAATGTGTGTATTTTTTGTTTTTAGTGTTTTCAAAAGAATCCTTTTACTAAGAATTCGAAAATTTTGGTTATTTAGTGCGTTCGCTGGTGGAAACGGTGAGCTCCTACTGAATGAAGTGGAAGAGCTCCCATCGAAAACAGACATTAAACTAATTATACATGGATTCACAAGTAGTCGATTTCATTTCTCCATTACGCCGCTCAGAAACGGTAAATATACGAGTACGCTTTAATAACCAGTTGCCAAAACTAGTCCAAAAAAATGTTGTAGTGTTGTGGAATTTAAGTGAATTGTTTGTAATGGCAATTAACCGTAAAATTAAGTCATAATGACTGTTGTCCAATAATCTTATTTCGAGAATTAAAACAAAAATATACACTGTTGGGACTTCACTGATGTGAATTTTTACTTGAAAATGCCGATATCTTGACAGTCTTCCAATGTGTCCTACTGTTTCTGTCGTTTTTAATATTATTTCTTAAGCAATTATTATCGGAATATAATGAATGATCTGAAATGAATAAGACCAGCAAATATTTAATGATCGTTGTTGTTATTTTTTATGTAATTGGATTTCTTAGTTTTTCATATACATATTTCCGGTATTTTAATGTTATTTTGATATTCGATGAGGACGTATGCCACAAATCAAAGATCACCAAAAATAGTCCAGTCGTTTTTGAGTTATGAATGTTGTAGCTAAACCAACTTTGTTTAGACTTCGTTTCATTTATATAGATTCAGAAGCGTTCGGAAGTTTTTGTATTTGTAGAAACCTTAAACTTTTATAGCTAACTTTAATTTTGTTATGAACTATAGAAATATCTATTAAGAATATCTATCTAACTCTTAATATCTCGACAATTAAAAATTGTACTCGTTTAAAGCTTACCTCGCTAATGGTAAGGCAAATGTGTTGCTTGCTGACTGGTCAGATGCTGCTGCTCTGGATTATCCTGCCTCACGTAAAGCCATTGGACCGGTGGCGAAGCATTTTGGCAAACAATTGAAAGATTTTCTTGAGTAAGTAATAATTCTTTTATTTTCGATTTTAGTGAATGATTCATAAGTATTAGATATAGTTTGAAACCCAACCGCCGGAAATTAGAGGATTTCTTATTATTGAGGAATTTTTGGACCCTTCAAATGCAAGTTTGGTTGGTAAAGGAGTTTTAATTTTATTATTTTATTATTTTATATCTAGCGTAAATCCTAATTTTATTTATGAAATATTGACCTTACATACAGACTGTACTTACAAACTTGATTTAAATACAACGTAAAAACCTTCCACCCTAATGCACGTTATATTCTTTTTCTTGACTAGCAAGCACGAGATCACTAACGCTGACGTTCACATCATCGGCCATAGTTTAGGTGCGCACATCGCTGGCAATATTGGTGACTTTTTCAATGGCAGTCTGGGTCGTGTGACCGGTTTGGATCCAGCCCTACCACTTTTTACGGCACTCTCGACCGACAGCTTACGCTCCAGCGCGGCACAGTTCGTCGATGTCATACATACCGACTTTCCCGTGTTTGGCGATGGGACTCCGCGTGGCAATGTCGATTTTTATCCGAACTTTGGCACCGCACCACAACCGGGCTGTGCTGACATGGATGTACTTTTGATCGCTAAACAATTGCTATTTGAACAGTGTAAGTGCAAACATACATTTGCAAATAAGCAACTGAGGTAATTACATATTTTTCTGCAATTCACTCACGACAATTTGAGCCAGTCGTTAATTCGAGTGCTTCTTTCTTATTCAAATGATTCCGTATACTGAGTTATATGACAATGTGAAGAGACAAAAAGGGGTTTCTAAAAATTTTAGCACTTTTAGTACGGTTAATTAGTGTTTTTAAACATTTTCTCTGTTAGATTATATGGTTCATATTTTTAATAGGGTGTCTTGACTACATAGTTTTGAAAAAATCTTCAATAAATGAGTGTGTTTGCTAATAATTTCTAGAACCGGAACTTTTCTATATATAATTCTTGAAATCCGTTTTTTACAGAGTCTTGATATTTTAAATTTTTGAAATCATGAAGTAAGTGAACATAAAAGAAATAATTACAAGAATGCCGGCACAGGTAAATAACTTCAACTAATTTAATATCTCGAATAAAAAGTTGTATGTGTTCGACTTAACGAATCCACACTGTATACAGATCTACATATTTGTATAAGCATTTTTTTTTTTTGTATAAGCAATAACATCTTTGTACTTTACAGATAGCTGCAGCCATAATCGCGCCGTTTTTCTCTATGCCGAATCAATTGGGCAACCGAAGAGCTTTCCAGCGATCCCCTGTTCTTTGAATGGCATAAAAATGTTGAATGTGAATAACTGTCGCAGAAAAGTGAAAACTGTTGCCTTAAGAGGAGAAATTGACGGAAGCGAGGTGGTTTTCATGGGCGAGGATCTATCGCGAAGGTGAGATTGAAAGCTTTGATGAGTGTGTAATTATTACATATGAAATTATTGGAATTGTTCAAATCTCATTCCTGACTCAATAGCGCTTCGGGTTACTATTATCTGCCAACATATGATGCACCACCCTATGGCATGGGCGTAAACACAAAATTTTAACTGCAGATGTCGCAAGCACAATGAGGTCTTGTCTTTGCTAATTTAGACTAGTGATTAAAAAAAGATTTTTATATAGAACGATTCAGATACTTGGTTTTGGATAAGTTCTAATACATTATAACTAAATTTTAATTTAATTAATGTTTTGCTTTATCAGAGTTACCCTGTTGCTAATGTGGGTTAATATGCTGGGTAAAACTGACGTTTCCGCAGCAATAAACAACACTGAACGAGAATTTTGTAATTCCGTGTATAAATTATGGATATAAAGAATAAAAGTTGAACTACCAACATTTATTAATAGAATAAGTAGATACGTTAACGCAGAGATACATAAATATTTAAGTATTAATGTAGCAAAATAATTTCAATATATGCAGACAGTGAAGCCACTAAAATAATAAATTTATTTTTAAATTTATTAAGAAGAGATCAATTTGAATAACTATTAATGGGATCAATGAATGGATTAAAGGATTTCTTTACCATTGAGATGAAAATATCGTGATGCCTGATAAAACACTTGGAGTCGGATATTATTTACCGTTATCAGTGAAGCTTCTCTTCTTAGTTGGATTATCTTTATTATCTATTGTTATCTTTTGGAAGGAATTCCCAATATGCTTGTTGTAACATTCTTATATAATCCTATTAGTATGTTTAATATTTTTGACTGATATATAAGAAATACTGTTACCATTGGGTCGGAAATCATTATATTCGATATATATGGTCGTCGATTGTTGTGGATATCATCAATAGCAAATCGCCATAAAATTTTTGAAATTTTGTAAAACAGAATAGTTTTGCAGGTTTTTGCGAAAGGCTATCAGTATCAGAAACAGTAGGGCGCTGGGTAGGTTTAATTTCACCTTTAGGCCAATTTAAAATTTCCATAGGTAGCCACTTGGACCGTTGGACAACATTTTTAGTATAAAATCACAATATAATTAAGTCTGTAGGTTAAAAAGTTGGTATCGTTTTTTTACTATTAACTGCAAATAATTTTTTTTTCGGCAAAATTTGATTTTATTATTAAACAACGATATTCTGTCATACATCGATTATAGTAAGCTCCCAAAATTTTAATATCATTTTGGATTTGAATTTTGTAACGACTTGACTTTTGCTTAAATAGCCTCTTGCTCAATCTCGGCAATTATCTCTTCATTGTCGCAAGCATACTCTTTAGGGAGGAGAGGAAAATTTGTCGGAGAACCAGATCCGGAGAATTCGGAAAATGCGAAAGTAAATCGATGTCCATGTCGCAAAAGAGTATAATAATTTAACTCACCTAATAGTTCTTTGTAGCACCTTAAAATATACCATAATAACGAGACAAATTTGCATCTCGATGAGGCTTGACATGTGTATTTCTTGGGACCCAAAGTTAGTTGGCCTTGCAAACAGATGAGTTCTGGGCATTCCCTCGCCCACAAGTCTGTGTTATACGGAAACTACTATAAAATGGTTACCAATTAAGTCACAAAATTCAAACACAAAGGTCACTGAGGGGCCGTGCATATTTGAATAACGAAATTTTGATAAGTGGGCGTGGTCTGGAACTGTAAGAATATTTACGTACACAGCTCAAAGGTAAGTGGCGCAATTTGGTGGGAATATACATCTTGCTTCCATATGTTGCCGCGTAAAAGTGAGGGGAAACGACTAAAAATCACGCCCACTTATCTATTGTAGTATTGTTGGAAACTATTAAGAAATAACGCCAATAATGTGACGCTGTCCACTTATAGGTGAAATTACATATTGTGCAACCTACTAGATTAATTAAATACTTTTTTGGAGTATAATATCCACTTTGCTAGCTTCTTCGTTCAGTTTCTTTCAGAAAGTTCAGTTCGGAAATTTGTAGATGAAGTTGGCTGAAAATATTACGCCTAACAGACTGTGAGATGATTCCACACATGGAAGAAGTGGGCTTATATTTTTCCTTAGCCATCGAATATAGAATGTAAGTCCTGACCATATTAGTCAATATGTGAAGTGTATGTGTAAATTTACATGCCTAAAGTTATCTAATTTTTAGAATTTCCTATTAGACGAATTTTTCAGTACTTACATTCGAGCCAAATCCTTCCTCAAGTGAACGAAATGTGTAACACTCTGCTCGAATCATCCACTGCATTTACCTTTACTTCGGAATAATGTCCATCAAGTAAGTGAAAATACAAATATTTAATGTTTTATTTGTCATTTATTTGAATTTATAATTTAAACTTTTAACATTAGAAAATTAACAAATTTATGAAAAACATATTTAACGCATTTTATTTACAATACAAAATCTATTTCTAGACTCGCTAGCAAATGATGACAGCTCAATCGGCGAATAAATAGATTGAAGACGCTATTCATATATAACAGTTTAATAACAAGGTCAATGCGGCACCTCCCTTCTTCTGTCACACAATTTGCTGGCTTTGAGTTTTACATACATGTTTGTATGTATGTAAGTTGTGAGTTCAAAGCCATTTCGTATTTAATATAAATTGAAAACATGTGTGTAGGCGTGTGCATGTTTGCTTCTCAACTAAATGTCAAGAGGAATATAGTAACTAATTGTTTGTAAAATTTTCGCCTTAAACTTATCGATCACCTTCAACACGAGCAATTTAACGAATTTCATTTAAATTCTCAAACGCGAAATTTAATGTAAACTTGATTACGTTTGTTAAACATATAATATATGTATGTATATATGTAACTACTTGTTAAAGCCATTCATTGAGTTATTATTGATTCACATATCATTATCAAGTTATTACTTATATATTTGGATATCGGTTAGGTATTTATAATAATAATAATATTATATTTTAGTATTCATTTATAGTTATTTCATATTGTTTATGTATAAGTAGTCAGGCATGTATATGTATGTATGTATATTGATAATAAATTTAGTTACTTGGATATTTTTTAGTTTAGTTTAGTTTGGCATGAAACCACATTTAGAAGTGAGTGGAAGTTAATAATATTATATATATGTATATAGTACATGTGTATATTCATAAATAAGTATATAGTATATGTATGTATGTATTAGGAAAGCATTGGTGGGTTTTCAGATATGATTAGTTTACCTTCTTTTGTATGTATTGCCTTTTACTAGCATAATTACATTTGTGGGCATATATTGTGAATATTATTTAGTAAATTGAATATTTTTGTTCGAACAGTAATCGGTGTAATCGGTGTATTTGTGATGGTCTTAATTCCTTTTAGCATAGTATTGTTAATGTTACTGTCATTAAAGTTTTATATGTGTATTTTCTATAAAATTTCAAACTTTTATGGTCTCCTTTTTGATATTTGTTTCATATCTTGCGGTTTGATTATTGTTTGACGACAAAGCTTAGCTTTTGATAGATTTGTAAATCCTCAGTTGCAGTAGGAATTTAAAGCTCTAAAGCATTCAAAATCTACTCATGCATATATGTTTAAAACATGTATTAAATATACACAAATATCTTTGTATTGTCGTTAAAATATTGTTAAAATAGATTTGCTGTTCGTTTCAATTATTTAATTTTACAGTGCAAAGCATTTGGACGGGGCAGCTTTTCTCTGCTTTTGAAGGCAGATGGGAAATGTTCGGTAGTTGGAATTTCGAATTCTCGTATAGCAGGAACCAGACTATTTGTTTAAATCACAAGTTAGTTTATTAAGTTTTGGTCCACAGAGATCTAAATGCCATAAATATATTAGTGGCATTATTGCCACTAATTACTAAACTAAATTTATAATAAAATAATTATTTTTAAATTTATAATAAAAATAAATGTATTGCCATAATATCTCAAATTGAAAAATATTAGGGAAACTTTTTAGTCTCGCAACATATTGCACAGTCCTTGACTGAATAAAAGTCTGAGTTCGTTCCGTTTGCCATTGTTAGAAATGCCTCTCAGAACTGTACCCAATTGTACCCAAATAATATGTGAAATGGTATTAAGATCATAGCACACGAGGATAAATATAGCCGACACGTATGTATATAACTCTTGCCTTGTGAAATCTTCTTTCTGTGTGCAATTGCTAACAAACACTGTAAAATATTAACTTAATGCTAGTTTTTCCAGTTCAACTGTTTCGAAAGTTAAATTAATATTCAAAACGTATATATTATCTTTATTAAAGCTTTAATTATTTGTTAAAAAATTTAGTTAAAATATTAATATTTGGATTACGATGTAAATGCTTTATCTTTAGCGTATTTTTTTTTTATATACGAAGTGAAAAATGTAGAATATAGTTATGAAATTCATATATGTAGATAGAAAAAGATATGTTATAATTATGTACTTATATTTGTTTTTTAACTTAAAAATTAATAAGATCTTTATTTATACGATAGATTTATTATTTGAACTTCATTCCCAAAATATTTCTGCAAATGCTGTGAGTTTAATATAATTACTATTGTTTGATATAATAAAAACACTATTTGATTATTAGAATTTATTTAGAAGAAGCCCACTTTAAGATGTACTTCACTGATAAATTCAACGCATGCTCAAAATCGTCACAAATCGTCAAATCACATTACGTATTACATATGTACCTGTATTGAATACATTTTAATTTATGCCAATGCATTTGTTTTTATTTATTTATTTATTCAAATAACTGTAAGCTATATCTAGTATTTATGCACTGTATTGTATTTATGAACTAATGTGCATGGGTTTAACTAGAACGCTCTATGATTGTATCACATACTGAAATCATCGCTCCCATATATTATATATTATATGATATATATTAGATATATATATATATATATATGTATTGTATATTATTACGATTCTGTGTATAAAGATGTTCCTAAGGAATTTAACGCTTACATCAAAGCGCAAATATTCCTACGCGTTACCCCCGCTCCGTCGCCCTCGTTCATAGCCATCGTTTTGGAGCGCATCAAATTCAGATCGGTTCGTATGCTGGGTCGGCGCGCATTCGGTGCTACCACTCCGCAGGCATCACTGAAACGTCGCTTAATCGAAAGCGCATTCTTCTTTGACCCGCCCACAGTTGTGTGCGGCGGCAAGGGTGATGGCGCTCCGAATACGGATACCACACGTCGATGGTGATTCGGTGCCATTTCCAATGGTAAATTCGAAACCATAAAAAGTGCATAAAATAGATCATCGATACGGAAATTTTGTCGCGCCGAACATTCGACGAAGACGCAACAATTATCTTGGCCGGCAATGTATCCCATTACCTCGTCTAGTTGAACTTTTCTGCAATGGAGGAAATATTTACAAATTGTAATTCGATACCTTATTTTAGTAGGATTGTAATTAAGGTGATAAGGAAAATATTAGTCCAAAGCTAATCTTTCGAATTGTTAAAGTAACATTGAATTCTCTCCAATCGAAATGATAAATAAGTTACTGAACTATTCATATAATTAATCGAAAAGTCGCTCAATAACTAAGTAGCCAGTAAAAGGAAATGAACGAACACTCATAGTCATATCTATATAGCTTTGTTTTTAAAAAGCACTATCCATGCTTCAAATGTTTCAGATTTGTATGATTAAATAAATAAGAAAGGCTAAGTTCTGGTGTAACCGAACATTTCATACTTTCGCAATTTGCAAGGATCATTTGTATGAATTCAATATTTATTATTGGAGGAATTTTTGAATCTATTGCAATCATATTTGGCATCATATCAACGTATACTTTAGGTCACGTGCTCATAGAGTCAATTAAATTAAGACAAATCATCCATGTGTATGATATTAGCGTTGTGGGAAGGTACTACACTACTTCTCCTTATTTTTTTACCGAATGACATAATTCTAACCGAAATGTTCTCACTTCATTTCGTTGAGACATCTTCTATAGAGATATTTGCATATAAACTCAGCCAAACGAACGAAATTTTACATATGTTATATTATTATTACTATTATTATTTTATTACGCATTGTGTATATGGGGAAAAAACCAGAGGGAAAAAATTATTATATTATAAGTATGGGGTTTTTGGCAAGGTCTAGGCGGATTTCAATCATATTTAGCGCGAAGCCATATTATGCTTAAGAAAACACTTAATTTCCTTAAAATTTCGCAAAAATTGACTTATATAAACGGTTTAAGGTCAGCTGGAAGGTCGGAAATCACTATATTGGGTATATTGGCGTCTGAATAGAAAACGTTTTCCTAAGGAATTAAACTAAAGTTTGCTCGAGAACATATTTCCATAATTTAACCGAGATATTCGACATAGAGTCCGCTGAAATTATATGTTGCATATGGGGGCTGGGTTAGTTCGTTTATCGATTTCACTCGATTTGCTACCAAACTATAGCTTATTCAAGACTATACGTTCATTTGATTTTGCTAAGATATCTTACATATTAACCTATATATGCCGTATAAAGCCAACGTAATAATGGGGGATAGGTACAGCATTGATCCCAGTTTATAAATTTTTCGCATCACGACGTATTATTACTAGAAAAAGATGTTGTCTGAATTTTATTAAGATATCTGACAGATTGACCGATAAATACTGTATAAAGTATTCGAAAAATTTTATGTTGAGTGTATGGGAGCTAAAGGAAGTTAAAACGATTTTACCCATTTTTGACACAAGGGCGCATTATTACCGCAGAAAGATTCTCTCTAAATTTCATTAATATATATCACAGATAGGCTGAATTTTTGAGTAAAAAGTCAGCCGTATTCACTGAGGTCTACATGTTCGGCATCAGAACGCTTGAAAATATATATTCCGATTTCCACAATATTTTTGCTGGAAATGGCACACCTTTAGGGCACCCATTGGTTTGTGCCAAGTTTTATTCCGATGTTTTAATTTGCGCTTGAGTTACATATTGTAAAGTGGAAGAACCAGATTGAATTTCAAATTGTGATTTATGAGGCGTGTTTACCATCATTTCACTCATTTTCGCACTAGAACATAAGGATGCAAATATAATGTTTGCACAAAATACAGTTGAAATTGGTATAGTATTCGTCATGGAGTCCCCACTGAAACATTTCATAAAACTCACGTGTTTTTTAATGAGTTATCGCAATTTCAGTAGTTTTCAAACATATCCGTTATACACCCCTATATATCGTCGGGCATCGTTAATATGTGATTTCACTCATTTCTTTAGTGTATAAGGACGAGACTTGACCTAGAAACACTAGAAAGACTTGTTCTCAGCTAGTTTGGTTGATATAGTTTTAGTGGTATGTGGGATATGTAGATACCACTGGGGCATACCCAATTTGTAAACATTATTAATCTACACATTTCCCTTCCTACTGCGATTCTCCGTACCAAATTACAGGATTACATCGTTTTTGTTGCTTAGTTATAACACTTTATAGATTTTTGCTTAACGGCTGTTTGTAGCGTGGTAGTAGTCGGATTACACCCATCTGTGACAAAAACCAACTCTTATGATGCTGAGGAGCCCGTGCACCAACTTTCATCAAGATATCTTAATTTTTTCTCAAGTTATCGCTTGCAAAGACGAATGAACGAACCGACAGATAGTCACTAGGAATTTACCTCATTTCGTCATCTTGATCGTTTTGATATATATAACTCTATTTCTATCTCGATTAGTTTTAGGTCTTACAAACAACCGTTGCGTGAACAAAACTGTTATACTCCGTTGCAACATGTTGTGAGAGTATAAAAATATGCAATATTTTATATTATTTCGGTAATCTTGTTTCCCTGAATTAACCAATTCCCAAAAAATTTGGATAAGAAATAAGATGCCGAGTGATGTAATTTTTTATCACTTAATAAAATAATTAGTTGTTTTTACTTACTTGGGTTCAAGATCACATTTGTTTCCAGCAATAACCATAGGTATTTTCGGCAAACTCTTCTTCTTCATACCGGAACCGGGATTAAGCGCCGCCCATTTAGTTTCTAGTATGTTCTCTCGCAAACGCACTACTTCTTCGAAAGATTCACGTGAGTCCATACTGAAGACTAAGATGAAAATATCACCTAAATTTGAATAACGGTATATTAACATTAAATCAACATTAATTAAGCGCTAAATGAATATATATGTTTTTAAGTATGTATAAATACATACATTATTATAAATTAAACCAAAATGGTTGTGTTAACAAAAAAGGTATTAGTACGCCGAATATGTCAATTAATCGTTGAAATCTGAATATTAATAAGCGACTGCAGATGTGGCTTCTTTGTTGTCAAATGCGACACTTGTCATTTCACAATATTTAATTTATGAAATCCTTCCAGCTTAGTTAAATAGATACATACACTTATGTATATGCATAAAAATGCTGTAAAAAACTTCCATGAGTCCCAGTCATCATTTTTGTTGGAACTGATTTTCTGTTTAAGCACAAGTGAACAGTTTTCGGTAATAAACATAAGTGTATTTGAGGATATGAGGGCTGTAAAATGCGTTTAACACATTCTTGTAGATTTTGGGTATGCATTTATTCTGCGAGTTTATAGTACCATAGTACAATACCAAAACACCATGGTTTGCCTGAGATCATATTTGGATCAAATCTTCATCACGTAAAATAAAATACTTTGAACAAAAGCTCAAAGAGATGGCGCTGGAGTCGAAATATATTTAAAATACATAGTTGCTCTATGTTCAAATGTACTAAGATTATTTATTACTAATTATTTTCTATAGATTTTCATTTCATTCGTCAATTTCGGTGATGCTGATTTGGGAATTGTAGTTAATAGGGTAAAAAGATTCATCATATGGAAATAGGCTGTCGATTTCAACTGACGTTGACTGACTGGATTGTCAATTTGACTTACAAAGTGTTGTCTATGCTATGAAAAATTCAACCGAATTACAACCGCTTTCATTTGTTTGTCTACGACTGCCATTGTATTTGACGTAATAAAAACCGCATATAATGAAGGAACAGCTCCAATGGAAAACATTTTGAGAAAACAAAGGTACCTAAGTTGTCATCTCCGAAGTTGAAATGTGAAATTATTAAATAAAGATATAAAATCCAAATATGACAACTTTCTAAATTATTGAATTGTTTTAATGTATTAATAATGTGCGACGAATAGCAGAAATTGTCCTTTGATAATACGGACACCATTATAGTTAGCAGTATACAATATTTTCTGGTAGCTTCACACTCCTATTCGTTTACATTTAGTTAATCCTTCTAATACGTAGAAGGACACCGTGGTACTAGTTACTACCTAAGATGTATATGAATTCCTTGTTTGCTTAAAAATCAAGAAGCTGTGATCTTTGACTGTAATTTTAATAACAAATGTGTTATTTAGTTTTCCGTTAATTAGTATTCAGGAAAGTGGAATCCATGCATGTTGCACATTGCGAGTTGCGGGGATACCAAATGTATTCAAGAGAAGGAGATTCTACGCCACCTAGAAATATTCATGTATGTATATCTATATATATATTACATACAAATGTATATAAATCACCAATATGCATTTGTATACAATATATAAAAATTGTTTGGCTAGCTTTGTATTATTTGTAGTTGAAATAAAAGCACAAATTGGCAGCTTACAGAAGTGAACATTTTTATTTAATGGCCCTCAGGAACACTACGTGCACCTAAACACAAATCTGTTTAGCTCAATTGTTTTTTCTGCCAAGCTCAATGCGGCTTGCTCAATGCAGGTGCACCCTGTAGGAAATCAATTGGTTATAAAATATTTTAAAAATACTTTATATTAACCGTGATGCCAACTAATCAGCTTACTGTCTCTTTTCCAATCAAGCAACTTGTATTATATATCTGTATTTTCTCTCTGTAGAGTGAACCCTAAGAAAATATAGATATTTTAAAAGAACTAACTTATATGAAATCGTCAATAAGGCCAATAAAATAAAATATCGTTTTATAGTCTTGTACTAATCATCCTTTTCGGGCAGGAATTTCTAGTTATAAAGCGATATTTCTCCCGACCAGTATGATGTCTCACTGCATGACAAGTATAAACATTCGCTAACATAAACGTAACAAACATAACATAATAGTAATAATATTAGTAATAATATAATAGTAATAATATTAATAATAAACATAGCTATGAATTCGATGCTTTTACGTCATAAAAATTTGCTTAAAAATAAATTTCTATTTTATTCAAATCATTGTACACAGAGCTTAATAGTTTTACTCACCTAATAGTTGTTAATCAAGAGAGATTAACTCTCTCTATCAAATATACCAATATATACCAAACTGATTCCAGATATATTTCTATGCAAGCGATAACTTGGCTTCGTACATTTGCTCTTTACCCTGAGCCCTTTGCCTACTGAGGAGATGATTACTGCAGATAGGTGAAATCGGTTCAAATTCTATAACTCAGTAATCAAATAATTTTGTACAATTTGCAAATGGGAAAAATCGGACTCTAACAACGCTTAATTCCCATACAACACCATTTTAATTGATATTAGCCTCTTACCTTATCTAAAAATGGTCGACATCGGTTGATACCTTCTATCCTCATATACATAAAATAATATAATATTTTTCTCCTCTAATATTTATAACATATATATCGGTCAGTATAAAAAGTATCCTAATGAAAATAAAATTAATTAGAAATGTTTTCTTGAATATAGTATATATCGGTTCAAAATATGGGAGATATCGGTTTAGACTTTTCCTAGTGCTGGGGATACCTATTATTGTATAATTATTAGATTCTCTGTGGTTGGCCTTATTCCAATAAATAATAAGTTATGGTGATTTCTGTTGCTGGGGTTGATTTTAAAATGGATATATCGGTTATGGAGCAGGATATAGGAATGAGGCTAATGGAAGACATATACTATAAGCTAATTTGATATTATAAATGAGACCAATCCGTTGACAATTTTGTTTAAAATTGAATATATTTTTTTTTAATACAACTGTGAAGACATCTGAAAATATTTCACACGCCTTTATTTCTTGCAAATATGTGACTATATAATTCTATGCTGCGCGAGAATTTTTCTTTACATCTGTAATATTGTGTACAAGTACTCTAAATATTCTGTTCGAAGTGACGATGAAATGACAACTTTTAGTTGACGATTTGCATTTGTTTACATTTGTTTTTGTTTTTTGAATACTAAGTTTCCTCTTAGTTTTACTTTCGCAAATCCCAGCTTATGTGCATGAGTATGCAGCTGGCGAATACAGTAAGCTTAGTAGGCCATAAAATTCCTACAAAAATCAAATCAGCCTAAATTGTAAGCTTTGTCTTTTTTGGGGATTACTGGAGATACGGTCGCAAAGTAAAAATTCGGCACTGTGGTTATTTCATGATGATATTTCAGCGATATTTGAAGTAAAAAATTACAATAACGTGTTACAATATGAAGAAATAACAGATATGACTTAGACTTGTTCGTCATTTCGCGTAATAGCAAAGATTAATATTTTTCAATCTACGTTGTTTTATCAAGGAAACATCTTATCCGGTGGTAAATTTCGGAAAAATTGTTTACGTTGCTTTTTCATTTCTTTTATTCTTTTGATTTTAGAAATAAATTTAGTTAACCGATAAAAAAAGATCAAGGTCCAACTGCTAACGAACAAGATGAGTAAATAATTTATAGACAAGTTTCGTACCGAATCTCATTGTGAGGGGAAAACATTCTCACCAAATTTCCTTTACATACCTCTCATATAGGTGTTGGGACTTCTTGCCATACTCTCTTAAACTCAATTAAGATTTTAATTAGATTAAGATAAGCTGATATTATGAAAAATACATGTAATTCTGTTTTTTATTAAGAGGGCTTTATGTAAATGTTATACGCAAAATTTAGTTCAATTTGTGAAATACTTTGAAATTTCACCAAAATATATACCAGATCTGCATTTAAAGGTAATATGTTATATTTCTACTTCGTTAAAGATTTACAGCTTCATTTATAAGAAGACCGTTATATGAGAAGTAGAAGTTGTAACCCTTCGATTTGCAGTACAGTAAAATTTAAAAATGTTTATAACTTCTCTCTATGCCCCTGAATTTTCTAATTTCAATGGATACATATTGATTTTATATCACTCCCTCTATTTTGAAATATGCTCATATTTTTTTGGTGTGTCAATGATCCAGTTTCGCAAAAATAAGTTTCCTTTTAGCAATAAACCAAGTGTCAAAGAGATTAACGATCAGACAGACTCACTTATTACACAACTTAAGCTTTTTCAAGATGTAGCTCAACTGTTATGTGAACAAAATACAATACCCTTGAGCATTATATTTCCAGAGTATAACTCATTTTAGAGCTCATCAATTTAGTTTAGGTCGTCGCACAACTGGAACCAAAATAGACAATTGCGTTATAACGTGTAAAAAGTTTTGATGAATTTTGATATGTAGTTAAATTTTGTAGATGAAAATAAAATTAAGGATAGAAGCCTCGACACCTGATCATTTTTAACTTCGGTAATATGTGACTTATTAACTTTGTATTATTTTTCTTTAAATATTTCATGTAATTCTCGACTTAACTGAAAAAATTCTAACGCAATGCGGAACGCTAGTAAAACGCCTAACAACTGTAGCGGCTGTATTTCAACAAAATTACTTAAGCACAACATATTGAACAAACATATTGTTCGTGGGTGTGCGTACGCCCACAAAGCTATGTTAGCGTCCATTAAATGGTATAACATTTGTCCAGCTGTATAAAAGTTAATCATGTGTCAGCGCGCTACCTTTTCTACGGCACCTGTATGCACTTTGCTTCCTAGATCTATGATTTTGCATGTCTATGTGTCCGCTAGCTGACAAACGACGATTACTTGTTCTTACCACCCGGGATATGTATTTTATTGTTTGTATGGATTTGCGCTTTCCAGCATTTATTGCCTTGCTCTTGCAGACCGCATGTATACGTATGTAAGAACGCAGTTGTAACCCCATTGCGCTGTGATTTACGTGGCCAAACCCCACGCTTGCCCCAAATTCAGAGACATTGTAACTCAAACTGCCACTAGGAAATGATTTCACTGTGTTATCCAGCTGAGTATTGCATATGCGATGCACTCATTTCCTGAGAATACGAGGTAGTTCTAGTTCGACTTTCAATACTGCTTTTCATGTTAATTCGAGGGACTTGCCTTATAAGAAGTTTATTTTCTTTCAGTTAAATTGAAGGCAACAAGACATCAAATCTTAATGTAATTCCTTTGGCTATATACGGGTGTCTACTATATATATATACAGTAGATATATATATAATATAAGTATGTGGTTACTTACCGGTCATGAAAGATAGGCGTCGCATTGCTGGAAACGGATGATGGCCCGACGTATCCAGTATATCCAGCTGGTAAACCTCATTGCGTATTCGATATAGTTTACGGTGGAAGTCTTCGATAGTTGGTGTGTATGCGTCGTCATAGCGATTGCCCAAAAAGCGTGCCACAATCGACGATTTTCCCACACGTGAGGACCTGATGATAAAAGAACAAACGAAAATCAGGCACATTCGAAAAGAAGCACATAAAAGCACAAAAATGTAAAAGCTTCGAAGAAAAATAAAATAAATTCAATTGTAATTCGGCTTGTGTGGAACGGTTGTGTTGTACGAACAATACAATAGATTTGGCAGCAGTTGCTTACAATCAAATACACAAATTTCGTTTTGAAGTAACTTCTGTAAATTAATTAATTAAGAACGATACGAAAAATAATTAGATAGATTAGATAGATTACAAAAATTAAGCATCTTGTGAATGAATTGCTCTCTATTATAGCTTATCCCTCGTAGTGTGCTAAAAAAGATAACGGAAATATTTTTCGACTGTGTTCGTTGATTTTAATGGCATAGTGCATCATGAGTTCTTGCCTCAAGGTCAAACGGTCAATAAGGAGTACTACCTACAATTTCAACGTCGTTTGGGTGAACCAATGAAAAAACGCCCGGATTTGTGGAAAAACAATTAATGGTTTTTGCTCAACTCAACTTTTTGCTCACTTTTACTCAATTCTGCTCACACTTCATTGCTCGTTCGCGAATTCTTGGCCAAAAACAATACTATAACGATGCCCCAGCCTCCATATTCGCCAGACATGGGTCCGTGTGACTTTTTCCTATTTCCAAAAATAAAGAGAACTTTAAAGGGCCGTTTACAAGTATGGATGACATTAAAAGCGCATCGCTAAAAGAGTTCAAGGCTATCCCAAAAATCGAGTTTGAGAAGTATTTCGACGATTGGAATAAGCGCTGCCTTAAGTTCACAATATCGAATGGAGACAATTTTGAAAGTTTAACACATTAATGTAGACGAATGAATACATCTTTTTTCAAAAAACGAAAATTGCCGTATATGAATAAAATGTGATTACAACCGGTCAAGGGATCAATTATTCGATTTTGCCCATTTGCAATGCTAATACCTCAAAATGCGGCATACTATATTGTGCAACAATTTGCATTAAAATATTTTAAATTTTGACTCAAATTATCGTTTGCAAGGGACAAAGGCAAGGAAAGTTCGTCCACTTACTCGGAAATAAACTTGCCTCGACAATTTAACAATACAGTTATATATATATATATATAATATGTATTAAAGTGATATAGACAATCACGAGGCGACAATTCTATTAAATAGTTGTATTATATAAGTTAAGATAAAAATTTGGAAAGTACTTTGTTGACGTGACGGACACTCTGTCATAAAAAACTTGTTATAAATTGTACATGTTGAAAACTTGTAAGTAACGGAAGTTAAAAATATATAAAAAAAAGTTATAAATATTAAAATATAAATATATAAAAATATAAAATAATAATAATAAAAAAATATAAAATATAAATTATAAAAGTTAATAAAGTTATAAAAGTTATAAATTTATCAGAAAATTATTACAATGAATGGTCCAATAATAAATATTAAATAAAATTTCTGGCATCAAATAAATAACTAATCAAAACAAAATTCACTGTTTTACTTTTAAACTATTTATTTATCTCTAGTCTTAAATGCCTCAGAAGTGCTAATCGGGTTTTCTGAGTTCGAAACAAAAGCTAAATTAATTTTTATTTAATTTGAATTTTTGTTCTAATACTTCCATTACGAAGGACTAAAAACACATTTTCAAAAAAGTGAAGTAACTCTTTAAGTACAAATTTAGTTTGCAGTCCTCCACGCGCTCAAATTTAAGTTTCGCTTGTGCATATTAAACAATCCACTACAGCCAGAGATTGGCATCGTTTCCCCGTCAAACCTCACCCAATTGGAAGTTTAATTATTCATTAATTTTGAGAAGCTTGAAATCATGACATACAATAATTCACCTCGTATATATTCGCGTGGCCCGTATGTACGAGGATAGTCTGATAAGTACTCAGCCTCGCCGCTCGATGGCGCTAGTATCGCAAGAAAAGTTTACTATTTCCTATGTTATACATTCTCATAGACGGCTACTGACTGGCAGCTGGTTTGAACTTGCTTTGTCCGCGTGTGGAAGCGGGCTTGTTCACGGGTTTTTGAAAATGGAAAAAGAGCAATATCAATACTGGTAAATCTCAGAGATCAAGGAACAGTCAAAACGGTCGACTATACGTAGCGAACCAGCTCCGAAGGAGATAAGACTAAGTTTGTTCTATCGGTAGGAAAGAGGATGGTCACCGCTTTCTGGCACGCAAGGTCTGATTTACGTTGACTACCTCGTTAAAGAGAAAACTGTCACAGGGCTCTACTATGCCGAATTATTGCGTCGATTCGTCGCCGAATTGCAGAAAAAACAGCTTACGCTTCCTCCGTCGTCATGGTCAAAGTGGTTGCAGTAAGTGACGAACTTCTTCCTTACCCATGGTATTCTCCAGATTTGGCTCTGTGGGAGCTATTTTTGTTTACAAAATTTAAAAGTCTTTCGGCAGCAGGAATTTGAGTCGAAAGATGAGGTTATCGCCGCCACTGAGGCCTACTTGTAGTCCTCTATTTTCGAGATGGGTTAAAGAAGGTTGAGCATCTTATCGCTATGTTGCGAATTAAATCGCCAATTATCCAAAGAGTTCGTCTTTCTTTTATGGGCTGAGTGCTTATCGGACCGCCTCTGTACATACTTATATATATAGAAGCAGTATTTTATATTGTGCGTAAATTAAATTTGAAGATTTTTATAAAATATATCAGTTAATATCATTAATCAGTTTTTGTGGCGGCTTCGCACTGGTATGTTTGTAAACCTCTGTTAACAACATCCACCAAATATATCAATACAATATATACACATTTTCCGACTGCGGTGGCAATGCGTGACTGAAGCATTTATGTTTGGATAAAATTTTTTGGTGGAGGTGCATGACTGAGTTATCTATAAAGACTGTCTTTTCAGAGTTATGCAACTTTTATTTCAAATAAAAAGCAGAGAATTTTATGAAATGCAAATATACTAGTCTTGTTATGCTGTCGGGACTGCGCCTTATTTAGACCATCCGTTCCCTTTAATTTACACTACATTTTTCTGCTGAACTGGTCTTAAGTCGCCAATAAGGCGCTAACTAATCAGTCGTATTTGGTTTGTCATTACAGATTCTTGATTTGACACATCGCCACAAAAGGTAGTCTGATGAAGTTAAATCACGTGACCTAAGTGACTAATTAATAGGCCAATTTTCTTATACGATTCTGTTGCCAAAAGTTCAACTCAATAAAATGATAGCTTTATATTATATAGCTATATAGCTATATATTTATATAAGTAAGATTCCGGGTGAAGGCAGCCATTAAATATCCTTCGAGTGTGTAAGATCGACTTATTAAATATTTAGAAGGCCTGCAAAGTCTTCACTTACCCCAACATAATGAGGCGATAGCAATTTTTCGATGATGGCACGCTATCATCACACAGCGATAAACCGATGCCAGTTCCATTAGCGAAATCTTCTACAGCCTCGATTACGTCCAAATTACCATCGACCATTGGTGGATGCAACTCTGTGTGGCTTACCACACGACTACTAGTCGTAACCGCGCCATTGCTACCGCTCGCGCCGACATCATCCAGAAATGTGACCACATGCGATGTAGTCGTCGAGTGCATTGGTGTTGTTGTAGCCATAGATGGTGGAGGTGTTGTGGTTGCTGCGGCCATAATACCACCACCATTGCTATTGCTCATGTCGCGCACGTGCTCACGTATCGTATCCGAAATGGAATTTGTTAAATTTTTGAGCGGGTCGTTTACGGCCACCTCGGCATAGTCATTATTATTACTACGCGCGCAAAACCAATTTCGACATCGATCCATTTTGCCAACATCGGCAACAGCAAACGCGCCCATTAACCGGCGTGTAGGCAAAGCGAGCAAATAGTTAACAGTAATCGATATGGCGAATTCGAATTCGCGCGATATTCTAATGCCACATAGCGATTCATGCGGATATTGCTATATTTTTGCACGACTTCGCAACAATAAAAATATTTGAGAAAATTTAAAAAGAAACACAAAAAATCGCAACGGTAGCCTAGTCGAAAGCAATCAAAATATGCCGAATGTGGTTAACGAAACTATACTATAAAAGTTTTGAGCGCACACACACATATACGTATATATAATATAGTGTTTTTATATATATTTGGGATTCCGTATTTCCTTTACTTTTCGCAGTTTTTTACAATATCTGTATGAGTGCTACTTTCTGCTATTGAAAGCGATTAATTCACTACTTGCACCTATGGCATGGCTTAATTTCAATGTATTTATTTATTTTTAAAAGTTTCTCTTATATCTGTTTTAATTGAAACATTTTTTTTGATTTTTCTTATTTGTGCAAATTATTTTATAGCTCTAAAACTCAAAAATATGTATCAATCTGCTCCCACTCAGCTAAAACATTCCTCTGGAATCTGGAATTGCCAAGTCTGTAAAGAAAGAAGCGATTTTTTAATGGTTGTTATTAAAACACTGATTTGTTTAATTAAAAAACAACACTTTTTAAAGAAAAAAATTTATTTATGTAAGTAACCACTGTTTTGTTTATCGACGTAGCCATGTGGATATTATCAGGTATTATAAGATCAGATTATCAGATGTTATCATATTATCTCGAAGCTGTACAAGCTTATTTAGCTTCATTATATAACAGATATGTAAGATTAAGGAAAAAGGAATCCATTATTTTTCCAGTAGACAGCTTCAGTAATCTCTATCTCGTGTTGTATAAGTGAGATCTGGTTACGCAATATGGTGTAAGAAAGAAAAGATGTCGTACTAAAAAACATATGCGACAGTTTTGTGATTGATTGACTCAGTATTGTTTGAGTACGCGTCAAAGATGGAAAGCAGCAGTCAGAAAATACGCCATATTTTGCAGTTATTCTTCGAAAAAGGCGAAAACGCGAGCGAGGCGGCTGAAAATGTAAATACTATTTATGGTCCTGATACTGTAACAGCCAACCATGTGCAATTCTGTTTTCGTCGATTCCGTTTCAATTGTTGAAAATATCAATAAATTAAGGGAATTCGATGAATCCGGTCGTTATGCAAGCACTGTTTTGTTTGATGAGGGGCTAAACATTGCACAGAAAACCGTTTGGAACCATTTAAATAAGACTGGATATAAAAAGAAGCCCGTTGGCCGGCTGCATTACGAGTTAACGCAAAAAAACCTAAAGAATCGAACTTCCATCTACCAACCCCTGCTGGAGCGCAGCAAAATCGATACATTTATGAAGCGTGTGGTTACTGGTGATGAAAAGTTGGTCACTTACGACAGCATCAAGTGAAAAGGGTATTGATCGAAAACTGGTGAGCCAACGCAAATGGTGGCCAAGTCAGGATTGACGGTCAGGAAAGTTTTGTTATGTGTTTGGTGAGATTTGGAAGTGGCCAAGAAGTGGCCAGGTTCAGCCAGTAGGAGAGGAATTACGTTTTCGCAGGACAACAAGACCTAATACATCTATAGTGACTCGTCAGAAGCTCCAGGAGCTTAGCTGGAAGCTTCTTATGCATTCATCTTATAGTCCGGACCTGGTACAAAATGATTACCTGTTCTGTCTATGGCGAATGATTTTGTTGGTGAAAAATTCGTGTCAAGAGAAGCCTGAAAATATTCCATGTTTTTGCCAATAAGGACGAGAGTGGCATTATGAAATTACTTTCGAAATGGCAACAAGTTGTCGAACAAAACGGTGCATATTTGACCTAAATCGGCCTAAATATGCTAATTAAAACCTTCAATTTAATGCAAGAACAATGAATTTCTTTTTAATATATCTAATGCAAAAAAAGTAAAATTAATATTTCTTTTCAGTGGTCGGCCGATCTTCTCCTATCATTCACGGTTGCGCCTGGATATTGTCAGTCAGATAGAAGAATTTATGTTTACTTGTCTCAAACCCACTTCGAACAGCAAATGGATTTATTGAGAAGCTTTGTCATCATGCTTGTCTAAGAGTGAGTGTTATTTGATAGGAATACGGATTATATGTAGGAATTACTCAGAAGTAGCGGATATTAAAACATTACGGTGACATGATATTACACATATACATTTATGGCATATAATAAAGAATCCGCCAATGTAAAAGAGGAGAGTGTTAAATAGTAGTTAAATACACAAGGACGGTTGCATATTCAATATAGTTATTGCAAATACAATAAAAAACAAGTAAGAAAGGGCTAAATTCGGGTGTAACCGAACATTTTATACTCTCGCGACGTGCAAGGATCAGAGGCGGGGAAATGAGGAAAATGAGAGGCGGAAGAATTCGACATTCATTATCCGATGAAATTGTCAATGGATTGCAATCATATTTGGTATCCTATTAACTTATATTACAGGCCGTAGACTCATGTACTTTCATTGTTACATTTTGCTTCGTGTCAGAGATATTTATATTAAAATCTATCAAATTATCTTAAAAGTGATATGAACTCAACCAAAGTGATTTAATAAATATATTAAATGCAAGAAGACTTTTTTCAAGAAGATTTCTTTCATATTTAGCGCGAAATCATATTGTGTTTCAGAAAACATATCCACTTAATTTCATTAAAATATCGCACATATTGACATACACGGTTTAAAGTCAGATGGAAAGTCGGGAATTCTTATATCGGGCATTTTTGGGATATAGGAAGATCTCTACTGATCACATTAACTCTTTTCATTATTCAAGTATATTAGGGAACATGTTTTTATGCAATTTTGTGAAGGTAACTCACACAGTGACCGACATATTCGGCATAAAGTCTGCTCGAATAGCGAAAATCATTATATGTAGTATATGGGAGCTGAGATAATTCGTAGCACGATTTCACATATTTTCGGCAACAAACTATAGTATATCCGATATTACGCGTTCACTTAATTTCATATTTTACATATTGATCGAAATATATGGTATAAAGTCTACACAGAGGTTGAAAATCCGTATATTAGGTACATGGGGGCTAGGGGAAGTGCTTACCCGATTTTATCCATTTTAAGCACATGGGCGCTCTATAAATTTCAAAGAAATTACTCATATTATATGACCGTTATAGGACCGATATATATGGTATAAGGTCTACGGAAGGTTGAAAATCCGTCTATTAGGTATATGGGGCTATGGGTAGTATTTACCCGATTTTCACCATTTTCGATACCAGAGTACACTATTATTATGGAAAGATAGTACTCAAATTTCATTACAATATCTTAAAGATTTACCGATATTTTCGGTAAAAGTACTAATACTAGTAAAAGAGGTACTGAGGTCCATTAATTTGGTAGCAGGGGGCTTGAAAAGTTGTAATCCGATTTCAAATAATTTTACGCATGAGATGGCATAGCTTGAACATATTATTCGTGGAAAGCTTTGTTCCAATATCTTAATTGATGCTCGATTTATTTACTTTAAAGTGAAAGCATCAGATGAAACTTAAAAATTTGTTATATGAGAAGTACCCGTGGTTTTTATCCGATTTCAGCCATTTTCACAACATAACATAAGAATGAAAAAGAAATTTCATGTACCAAATTTGGTAGAAATTGGTTAAGGAATCCTTGAGATAAGGTTTTTCACCTAAAAGTGGGCAGTGTCACGCCCATCGCAAAAAATTTACACGTAGTGCTATGCAGCCCTTCCGTATCATATTTGCCGTAAGATTTAATGTTTTTGGCGTGTTCCTTCAACGAGTTAACGTACTTTTAGTAGTTTTCAACATAACTTTTGTATGGAAGGTGGGCGTGTTTATTATCCGACTCATTCTCTCATTTTCTCATTATATGAGGAGATGCTTTAAAAACTTACGCGGAGTAAGTTAGATTGATATAGCTTTAACGATTTCCGAGATATATATATTAAACCTATTGGAGCGGTGCCATACCCACTTTTACAAACATTTTTGACTACAGATGCCCCACCCGACTAGGATCCTCTATACTAAATTACACGATTATGTCTTAATTTGCTGTTTAGTTATAGCACATTATCTGTTTCGATTAATGGTATTTTCTGGGCGTGGCAGATGTCCAATTACGCCCATCTGCAATACCAACCGTCTTACGGTGACAAAGAATACGTTTACAAAGTTTCATCAAAATATATTAATTTTTACTCAAGTTATTGCTTTCAGGGAGGGACGGACGGACGGACGGACGGGCGGACAGACAGGCACTCGGATTTCAACTGGTCTTTTCATCCTTATCATTTATATGTATATATATTTATATCTAACTCGTTTAGTTCTAGGTGTTACAAACAACCTTTAGGTGAACAAAACTAGTATACTCTATAGCAACATGTTGCGGGAGTATAAAAGGAAATCTGATCTGAATATCTGAACAAACTGTGTTTACGTAACTAACTCTCGCAACTATTTACATAGTATTTTAATAACATTTCGACCATTTTGTTGTATCGAATTTAGAGTTTGTAATTGTGTTAATTCCATTGTTAATTTAACATTATATACTGTAATAAATTTTAACTGCATGTGAATTCAACTTTGGGACTCGAACTTAATTAATTCCTAATATAGGGTAATATGCAATATTTATACATATGTATTGGAGGAAGACAATGAGAATGTGGGCGACACCGCTATAGAACGGTTTTCACACAAACATACACAGTAAATTGAAGTAAACTCCGCAATTTATTTCAAATTTAATTCACAAATTAACGAACACGATCGCAATTTCAAAAAGTTTGGTGGTGTTTTTATTTTTTTTTTTTTTTTGCACAAAATCACAAAAATGCCACGTGGGTAAAATTTTCTTTGTGTTTGTCATTGTAATTTAATTACCCAGTTACTCTACACAACTCGCACAAGTAGAAAACATTTCGTTGATTTTAGTTGTTTATTCAAAAAACTCTTAATGCCTCGAATTGTTCCATAATTAAACAGTCAAACTCAAAAAGTTAGCGATTTTGTAGGACTTGTTCATATATCGCAATCACAAGTATAACTACAATCGTGCTAGAAACTCAATTTTGCTTCATGTGATTTGGAGTGTGCACCTGCTTGGTTCGATGTGGAAATTATTGGTAAATTATGGGTAAATTACTTACCTTCAACAGAAACTATTACGCAAAATAATAATATTTCAAGCAATACAACGCCACCAACCGTAGTCGAGTTAGTTGAGTGCCTTTATAAAACTTGTCTGGTACCCCAAACCTAAAAATGAATTCCTACAAAATAAATCTACTAATATTTAGTTAT
Organism: Bactrocera minax; assembly: GCA_021498325.1. Lineage (NCBI taxonomy): Eukaryota > Metazoa > Arthropoda > Insecta > Diptera > Tephritidae > Bactrocera > Bactrocera minax. The sequence goes on along the minus strand of JAKEEE010000054.1, from coordinate 1,615,199 downwards.
TTGTATATATCATGTCAACAAATTCAACATTCATTTCGAAACAGAATCTGGGTGGGTAGTTCCAATTAAGTAACAGATATGTACGGTATTTTTAGAAATGAAGGGGATAATCGGATTGAATTGAAGTTAGTATAATTAGAAACCAAATTTGGCTTAAAATTGATATTTGTATTTCCTTTTGAAATATATACACAAAATGCAAAAGCTTTGCAACTAATTAAGTTACGAAACTCATTGCAACGAAAAAAATTACTTTAAATTATTTATTTCAATAATTTAATATTTAGTGGTGTTATTTCATTACATATTGGTAGAAGCATCGCACTTTCTCTAACTATGTTATTTTCTGTGTTGTTGTAGCAAATGATTCCGTCTCGGAAATTCAAAAATCCTCTTTATTAAAATATGTGTTATTCATCTTCATATGATTACTTAAATTCATATATATATAAATAGTTCGAAATTATTTAATTCAGTTTTCCAGGACTTATTTAATTTTAAAATTCTAATTGTTATGTATTAATTTCTAAAGCAATTGGTGATATGAACCAAAAAGGAAATATTTGTCTATAACTATATTCGTGCTATTTTTTTTCAAAATTTTAACATTTGTTTAAGAAAACTGGATTGTGCATTCCATCCCATAAAGACAGCCCCGGCTTGGCGGACAAGAGGGAATCAAGCTAATTTTTGGTGCCCTGTTTTCATGTGAACCGTATTCCACTGAGGGCGTTCTGCATCGACCGGAACAAATGGTGGTCAGAAGGAGCAAGGTCTGGACCATAAGGCGGGTGAGGCAAAACTTCCCAGCCCCTGTTTTCCAAATAGTTTTTAACGGGTCATCAAATACGTATACGTTACATTTACATATACAAACACATATGCATATACACATATAACAAATATTATATACAAAATCGTCTCTCAACGTATCTAGGCTTCAATTCATATGGCATTAAGAAATTGCCATTCTCATTAATGAGAATATTATTCAGATATTTGGTACCAAAAATTAAAAAGGTGTGTAATTTCCGCAATATTCTACCTGCCTTCTTCGTACCTATTGCCCTATTTAATTGTACCCAAATATATTAGCCAGCACTTAAAAAATTCGAGAATATTTCGTTTACCATGAGTCTCCAGCAGAAATTTATGAAGCCGGTTCGAACCCAACAACATTTATTGAATGAGGTAAATTCTGGTAGCAAAATTAACATTGCGACCCCATACTCAAATATTTTCAATACGCCAAACTCCCTTCCATGGATACTTTTTGCACTAAATTTGTTTTTCTTTGCTTATTAGCGGTAACGAAAAATTTATAATAATCAGCGCTTAAGTGCAAAACTTTTCTAAATTAATCTCTAAACTGCCGCCGCAAACTTTTAATCAAATCGAAATTTTGAAATGAATGCTCATAATCGAACTATTAGCCAAGCATGAAATTAGCAGATTCAATTGACCAATGAACCAGAACGCACTGGTAAGATAACTAAAGCAATAAAGCAAGTCAAATAGTACTAGTTAGTTACTGTAGCAAACGTTTGCTAGATTGAGGTAATCACAGGAGGAAGGTAAGGGTATTTAGCTGATAAGGGTATTGCATGAAGCGTGTCCTTACATATGTAACTGCAAGGCCTTTAGTCCAAGTAAATACCAGCGTTGCAAATGCGCTTTCGTCGTCAAGTGTTTGGTATTAATTATATAGGAAGCAGAAACGATTGATGCAATTATATGTGGCTGCTGCCGTCTGTCGTCGCCATTAATCTCTAGCGCTCGGAAGGCAATGCTTAGTTGGCTGAAGCTGCTCTTAATGGTTTGCTGTAATTGCAATTTATGTTCCAGCTACTCGATGTCTTTGATTAATGAAGTAAAAACACCCTAGTTACAGCCATTCCCAAGGTTGGTTGCTGTGTTTCTGAGGCTAAAAAATACTACTAAATCTATGCACCAAGTTAAAGGTGAGAACTGAAAGCAGAGAAATTGAGTTAAGTGCAGGAATTGACCTAAAGAATAACTAAGTGGGGTAGCCAGAAAGTATAAAGTGGTCTTCCTGGATTGAACTAGTATGTGAGTAGTATGACAGGACAAAGTAGGGGTGCTTTTGCAGCTTGAATAATTTGTTTCTATAAGTTAAAACTAATTCCAACAATGAAACCTTATTTTGATGCCAATATTCATTAGCACTTAGTTTAACAACTAAGGACATTCTAACACTAGCAATGAGATGAGGATATAACACTAGCTACAAGCGGAATTTGTGTGGCATTTCAATTATTATTAACATATTTTCATTTAATAAACTCGTTCTCGTTTGTATTGGAAGAGTCGGCCAAAGTACAATCTAAAATACTATAAAGAGAAATTCATGTATTGTCGAAAGCTCGACCAAACAAGTAGTTGCTGTCCACATATTGTATTTGATTTAAAAATGAGGGCTGTCACGCCCACTGACATTTTTTAATTTTCCATAACGCCTCACGTTAGACCTCCCGTACCATCTTTACTGTTAAATTGAATGCTCCTGACGTGTTTCTCCAGAGAGTTAACATACTTTTAATATTTTTCAATTCTTACATGAGGTTGTTTGTGGTTACTATTCGAGATCATCAATTTTTCACACTGTATACATTTTTACCATAAATGCCATTCACTAATGTGATCGCCTGCACAAAATTAATTTTAATTTCTGGCTTAAATATAGCACTTTACAAATTTTCACTCAACATTCTTTTGTGGACGTGCTGTGGGTCCGATTTTGCACACCTGCGATACCAACGTCCTCATCATGCCAAGGTACGCGTGTGCTAATTTTCATCAGGATATCTTACTTTTTGCTCAAGTTATCGCTTGCACGGACAAACGGACGGACAGACAGACATCCGGAATTCAAAACGTCTCGTCACCCAGATCATTCTAATATATATAACTCTATATCTATCTCGATTAGTCTTAGGTGTTACATACTGCCGTTAGGTGTACTACGAAACTGTTATATTCTGTATTCTGTATATTATATGGCGAGAGAAAACTACAAATATACTGGTACTTTTAAAAAAACCCAGTCGCCTAATGAATTGTACTGAACTACTCAACTCCACTGGTTATATTATTTAGTAAATCAATAATGTTTTCAACAATATGTAAGTGCTTGCATCAAGCATTCTGTTATATTTTAGCGAGAACATATGTGAGCTCTCCATTACCATATTTTAGTTAGGCGCTTATATGAGCTTAAATTCTCACGGTTGCGGTTGCCTCAAGTTCATAATTTAAATGCCAACGTTTACCACTTAATTCAAGCGCGTGCCACATTTTCACTGTGCGTCGCGTGACAGGGCAAGTTGCTCCCTGAAACTACTTGTGCCGATGTTCTGCGTTGCATACATGAGGTTTCGTATTCGCTGGCAAATTAAACTGTAATTCGTCGTTGTGAGGAACGTGGCGGTTGCTATTTAATGAATTTTAGACAAATTTAATTTTGGAGTAAGTTTGTTTTTCAATTTTCCGAGTAAAACACATATCAAAAACTATAAATATAATATAATAATAATAAATTAATTATTGAAACTTGAAAAATGTGAAATGTATTATTTGAATTTTATTAATTCAAGTTCAATTAAGTTGTAAAGAATGACAAAGCCTTATTAAATTACTAAACGGAACTTTGTTCTGATCATTGCGACACAGTACATTCTATTATAGTTTGACGTCGAGTCCAGAAAAACAAAACAACTCATAACTTAAATAGGCATTTAAAACCCAAAACTACCTAACGGCCTTTGCTAACGGCCTTTCCTAACTCTTTTATATTCGATGCCAGACGTTTTTTAATTATCTGTTACAAACACTAAAATTCTCTTATTTTATTTTTATATATTTTTTGTGTATTCTTTTTTCGCCAGCAAGTCTTATTTGTAAATCCATTTTCAAAACAACGCCGGCTTATTGCACTCACCATCTGCATTGCATGAAGCATGAGCTGAACTTTTAATTTTTTCACTGCCATAACAAAATTTCAAAAATTACAAGAGCTTTGCTGTCGGCTTACTATATACTTTGTTGGTTTTTTTCATTCTACGATAATACAAACGGGAGTGGGCTCTACTGAGCTGTATTGAGCTGTATTGAGCTGTATTGAGCTTAATGCTTGTGCTAAGTATTTGGTGTATTTATTGATTTAGGCTTGAGAGTAGGGAATGTCCGCACGGAAAGCATTTTATTGCCTAGCGCTATTATTTTTAGTAAACTACATGTAAGTCTACACGTGTACATATTTCACTGAGTATTACAGTTGGTTCGGCTAAAAGTTGAAAATGCTATAAAATTTTAGTTTAAACTATTTGACATTGGTAAAGCGTTTACAAGAGCAGCTCTTTGATGCTTGAATTTGATATTCATAAGATTTGCTTATCTGCTAGTCCGCCTACTAATGCGTTTATATGATTCTATTATATATATATATTATATATATATATATATATATATATTTATTTATCTACATGGAGCGGCCAAAAGTACTTAAGCCAATTACTTGGCCTGACCTCTTGACTTATGACTTATGATGTTGGGGAAACTATGCATTTGTAGTTTGCATTCATGCGGAAAATTAATACGCCAGTCAAGTTGTGAAGACTACTGGCGACATGGAACTGAGTAAAATTTTATACCTTGACATCTAGGGTACCAAATGGCGTGTAGTTAATTAAATAATTGCCTCAGAAGATATTTAATATTACGCAATTGCATATATTCGTGTTAGTATTAGGTGCAAATCCATGTAAACATGTATATGCTGCGTTAATTCCCTCAAATTACAAAGTGATGTGTTCCCGTTTAAGTGAAAGAGAAGCAAAAATATGTGTGTGTTAAGCTTTGTCTTTTATGCGTTTCTCAAGTGCACAACAGCTTTTCACTTTGCAATGAATGGAGAAGAGACAGGTAAATAAATAAACATCTTACAAAGAAATGCTTTAAATTGGTTCTAGCAATAAATGTTCCTTCTGCAGGAGAAAAAATTATAATGATGAAAAACTCTGCAGCGATATTATGATATTTTGTGATACGTAAGAAATATGAACCCGACAATTTCTAATATAGCACAAACGGAATACTTAGCTTGATTAAGAGGAATTTGTTATATTTTCCTTAGCTCCATTTGGATACCATTTCTCGAAGTTTAGAGCTATATTTGTTTTATATATATTTTCTGTATACACATGTATAATTAGATGGGTTATAAAAGGTTAGCTAGTTATCTATGGAACTATGGTACAGTAAGCAAATGAGATAAATTGCCTTAAATATAAATAACTTTAATTTTCAACGAACTCTGCAATCTGTTAGGGTCTAGGGTTCTATTTTATCTCCTTATATTATCTATCATATCTTACATTGGAACAAGCCAAAAAGTAAAATTTAGAAAAATTATATTCATGAAAATTTCCCTGACACATGATCATTTCTAATAAGGTAATTATTCGGTTATTACTCGGGAGAAAATGAACCATAACTAGATAAGTTTCCTAGTCGTTACCTTTATATAAGATCTAGTAAAAATAAATCCATTATTTCTGCATTAAATTTAGTTTAGTTTAGTTTTATTAGCAGAGTTGGAGAGATCTGAGTTAGGTCAAATATGCACCGTGTTGTAACGGTAATTGTTTGTGCCAGGTCCTCATTATAAGGTCTCTAACCAAGCTATCGGGGCTTCTGGAGAGTTACTGTCGATGTGTGTGGCCTGGCGCTGTTCTCATGAAACAGGATTCCTATCCTATTGGCCAAAGCTGGCCCCATCTGGACGATTACTTCCATCAGACGGCACTATTGTTGACAATACTATCTGAAATAATAGTTTGCCCGCAGGGTAGGAGCTCATAGTAGATGATTCCCTGTCAATATCACAAAACACATTCCAATTGAAGTTCAATCCACCGTTTGCGTCCGCTCACCGCGATTCCACCACAATCGTTTTCCTTGGCGTTGTCGTAAGTGACCTACTTTTCATCACCAGTAACCATCCTTTTCAGGAATTGATCGATTTTGCTGCTATCCAGCAGCGATTCGCGGATGAAAATTTGGTCCATGAGTTTTTTTTTGCGTTAACTCGTGTGGCATCCAGCTTCTTTTTGTATCCACCCTTAACTAAATGGCTCCAATCGGTTTTTAGTACAATGTTATACTAAAAAAATTATAAAAGTTTAAAAATTAATATAACATAAAAATTTTTAAATATGTCACCAAACATTTCCAGTTTCTATATACCAAATAATTCTTTTCCTCTAAAATATTTCATATAACATATCAAAAATATTGAAGTAGCCCCTAACAGGGCCTATCTAATTATTACTTAATAATCCGATCCTAATTATTGTTTGAATCCAACCACTTACGGTCAGGCGTTCTTGTAACCTTCCTTTTCAACCAACCAACCATATCAACTTCTTATATAAAAAGTGACTTATTTACAAATATCAACACAATTTTTTTTGCTGTAAATACAGAAACACTGATAACAAAAGTTGTAGCTATGACATATCGACAGGTGCCTAGGAAACATTGCTATGAAAGGAATGGAACGCAACACAACTGCCAAGCCATGGCAGTGATTTAAATAAATGTGGCAGGATTCTATACCTTGGGATTCGATCAATATTGGTATACCAGTGCATTTACGATTATTCGCTTATTTCACTGACATAACTGTAATTGTTCAAGTAAAACAGTGTTCGGATACGAACGTGTGAATGCCAACAGCGAACAAAAATAGCAACGGTGTTGTCCAAGCCGCGGTATGTGAGTGAAAATGGAAATACTTGCTGCAAAACAACATAAATGGAGAAAAATGTGAGCCGAGAAAATTTGAAATAAAAGTGCATAACAATACTGTACACATATAAATAAGTCCATATGCACGTACGCTTGACAGACTGTTGCACCAGGTGTTGTGTGACACATTTGCATGTTGCCTGCATGTACTATATATTATGATATTATAGGTAGTATGGACTTCGTCACGAATATACAAATTCCATTATTATTAAGATATTTACTCCAAAGTGCAATATTATTTAGAGTAAATCGAAAAACCGATTTAGAGTACTCAGTACTTCGGATCGATTGGATCTCCAAATAAGATAAAGTTTCAAGAATCACTTGCATACGAACAAGAAGTAGTAAACAAGTTTAAAACATGCCTATGTATGTGAGTTTTGGGAGGTGGAAGGAGGAGGTGGTATATTGGAGGGTCATATTTTTACTTCCAAGTGACTAGCATTTATTATTAATAATTTTGCCAGTGCATTTGTCATATTAACTACCAAAACCGTAAAACTAAAAATGTAGAAAATATCATTGCAGCAGAAAAATCGCTTCTACAAATATATATATATTACCTATTCCATCGGAGTTCTCTCAACATTCAATGTTACGGTTCGACTATGATAACGGAATGATGTTAGAATTAAATTTCATGGTAATATATTTCCGATGATTTTCAGCGTAAAGAAATTATAGCTTTGGTAATACTTTCTATAATGTAAAAAATGTTGGTTATTCAACAAATTGTTCGAAATGAAAAAAAAAAAAATGTCGCTAGCATTGACATTTCTTTGTTTAGGAATTTAACCAAACACTTATGAGTTTTGATCCAATTGATTACTTTAAAATTTCTGTGCTGATTTGATCATTAAAGAAAATGTAGAAAACAGTGAAGATTGTAGTTCAAACCGGTCAAAACTACAAGGAAACGTTCATTTTCTGACAGTTGAAGGCGGTTTGAAGCTTAAAAGTGTCTTGCTGAGCGCTGACGTGGAAAAGCGGAAAGTGGAAAGTGGAAGTGGGAAACTTACTGCTTTTTTTCGTTATAGTACGTGTTTAATATTTGGCACGATTTCAAATAATATTTATTATCCAGTAATAACTCTGTTAAATTAATACATATTCAAAACTTCAGAGCACAGAGATCTCGAGGTTCATAAACAGAATAAATGCCTTCAATTAATGTATGAACATATACAAGTCATTATACAATCAAATATTGGAACGTAACTGTTTACAGCAATGTTAGTGCTTATATTAACATAAAGGGTCTAGCATTATTTATTATTTAGTATACAAGTCAACGTTAGCATCTCTGTAATGTGACGAGTAGCTGCCGTCTATGCTTGATCTTTTTATGTTAGAGACAGCAATTCCTATCGCATTTTCAAACCCCTTTCTTTATCCAAAATCCTTTTCTCTATGACAATAAGAAGCTAATCTGGAATGCCAAAATTTCAACAACCTCAGTACAACCTTTATCGAAAATATGAAAGATGGCATTCAGAATAAACCATCAATTGGTATAGAGCAGTTTGTGAACTAAGAAAATTTACCTTAAAAGGGGTGGTAAATTACTTAACATTCCGTTTAAAGTTTCGTGTAATATTATTTAAATTTTTACGCAAATTATCAATTACACGGACCCACTAACAGATATACAATCATACAGAAATAAATTTGTCTCTTTAACTTGATCATATTGATATGTATATATCTATATATATTTCTGTTAGATAAACAAAATACAATGAACTCAATTCACAAGTTTGTTTTTAATGTTTTATAGAGAAGAAACGAATACTACTAAAAGCTGCTATTTGATTAAATGAAGAAATAAAAACAGATTTAATAGAGAAATAGGCGATCTTCTCTTAAAAAATTATTGTTGATATAAAGACGTGTATTTAAAAACTCTTCCAACACTTTTTTTTATTTCTTATCATTTCCTTACTAATTTATAATTAGATTATCTCATAAAAGTGTATACAAATGAGTATATGTATGTGTACAAATGTAATACACTTACATACTCTAGAGCTAAGCTTGTCAAGCGTGCGATCAGTAGCATCAATAACTCTGCAGTGGAAATTTAATTATTTCCATCATCTCAATTACTAACACATGAGCACATGTTTACAAACACCAGACGTTATCAGCAGCAAAAAAAAGCAAAAAGAAAGGAAAAAAAAAGCAAAAAATATAAAAAAATTCAAAATAAAATTCACGAAAACAATAACAACATCTACAATATCAGTTCACTTTGCGATCGAGTGGAACAGCTACTGTAGTGTCTCGACAGTGGCGTTTTGAGACTGATCGGCTGACATTCAGTTAATTTATGAGCAAAGTTTTAAATCCAAGTGTAAATATTAAAAATATTTGTTATTGAAAAATAGTAAATCTCTCGCGTCTCCATGCGAACCGTACACGAAAGCGCCTACAAGCCGCAACTGACTGGAGAAACCAAATTTATAGTGAATATTCGACCAATAAGTCACAATGGGGCTGCGCTCTCTAGTACCTACGCGGCCGTAGCCAACAATAATAAAAATGCAACCAACGGTACAATGGCGGCAAATAGAACAAATGCAGATCTCTATGACATTCGGCTGGAAGCTGGGGCTGGGGCTGTTGCGGAGGCTGGTATTTCTATTGCAACCGACGTTGGTGCTGCCACGCGAAGTAACTCTAAAGGCCTTAATCAGCACTATTGCTTTGAGGAAATGAAGTGGCGTCGCATTTGCACCGTTTCATCGCTGATTGTGGCGTTCTTGCTGATTAGCGGTTCGATTTATCTACATTTACGGCAGGAACCGCATCTAGGTCGACTGCATCATGGACCCAAAACTCCCTCAGTGCAAAGCAAAGGTAAGTTTGTAGCGCCCATCTAACTGTCCAACTCATTGTCGCACAAATTCGATCAGCTGGTAGATTGGTATACAAAAATGACAATTGACAATTGAAACTAACATACTTCCTGAGTGTTTCTATTTTTATGATTGTAGGTGAGCATATAATTGTGTTTACGATGCATTTTATATGATTGGCATTTGTTGTTGGTTGATGTTGATTATTATTGTTTCTTGTTTTACTACATATCATTTGAACAAAAGTCTCACAATTTGCTGGCGACCGGTTGTTTATTTGATTGCTAAAACATAGAATTTATAGCACTTGGATCCATTGGAATATGGCACTCGATGAAATTGTCGTCTGTTGAGTAAAATACTATAAAATCATTTTATTTTAATTATTCTTGTTTATTTAGAATCATGAAGTTCTAATTCAATATATAATTATTTACTTTCCGAGAAAGGCTTCAATTTTCTAATGAAAGTTTTACAGTGTTTAGAAGACTTATTTCTCATTTTGCATTTAATTTATTGGACAAGCCTTTTTATAGACTACTTCATATTCTGAGATTTGTATACAAATGCATACCTAATAGCTGACTGAAAAACTTAGTTTATTTGAAAACGTAAAACATGGACGCTACTCGGAACCAAGAAGTTACTAAAGTGTTATTTGGCACGGAAACATAACAACATAAGCAACATAATTGCGCATGCTTCAGAGAACATTTTAGTGCTGCCAGCCCGTTTGAACAGTTCAAATAGTTTGTCCGATTCGCTGTTTTCTAACACTTGGCGAATTGAACAAAGCCAATGTATCAATAAAGCCACTTATCGGCGGGTCGGTGGATAAGAACCTGTGTGTCGGGGGATAAGAATAAAATGCACTGCATTTGAAATAGACTTTGCTCTAAAATGGGCTTACTCGTGTCAGAAATAGTGCTATAGTACTTAGCTTGAACTAAGTTTATAACACTTTAAATGTATTATGCACACACTTCAAGAGGCATTTGAGTTCAAGGAACAAAAGCCACCAGTCTGAGTTGAATGAGCAGCTCAACTGGAAGTAGCCCCGGCTACTAGGTCTGACCGGAGACTTTAATCTGGTACCACAGGGACAGGAACCCGTTAGAGTTGGAGGTCGCTCCAACCCGCTCATTGCGGTAGGCGCTTCCGAAAGTCGTGTTGGCCGTTGTTTAATACCTGAATGCGGGTAGAGCTGTTGAGCGGTACAGCTCAATGTCGTGTTGCATTGCAACCGGGTGTCGGACCCAAAGTACGGCAGATGTTTTAGATGGGCCTCAAGCCTTACCAAGGTCGTTATTGTGTCCATTTCCACAATGCCAATCGGTACCGATTGGTTTTAGCAAAAACCTCTCACTGACAGGGCGCTGATCAAAGCATTGTATTGATCCGTTGTGTTTTTGAACACCGTGGAGTTAGGCTGTACAAACGTCAGGTACCCACGTAAAGCGCATTATTCAATTTCTTTTCAAATGTTGAAAGAATAATACTTTTTAAGTGATAGTTGACTTTTGTAAATTGAGAAACAGCAAATTAATTACGTATGTATTTTTTTTATTTTTAACAACAATAAATAATCCAAACAACGCTACATTTCTCTAAGATTCAAAAATTTTAAAATTGCTTTATAAAGTGGAAGATATCTAAACGAACCTCCTCAAATCTTTTCAATAACAGAAACTTCCTGTTAAATATATATTTCAGTATTCTCTCACAAGAGAATTTTGTCGCCACGCACTTTTGAATCAATCAATTTGAAAGTTAACGGTGTTCCTTACGAAGTATTTTAATGTAGGAGCTTTTAGTTTCCATGAGGCAGAAGGTATGAATTATACTGTTCTGATTTGAATTATATAATATTAAAAGTTGAGTTATAGTAAAAGTTAATTTAGGACTTTTTTTGTTTCACAAATAGAGCTACTTTTATGAAAGTTTATAAAGTAAAATAACAGAAGTAATAAAATTGATTGCATAACAGAGCTTTCTAAATTGATACAATCAGACAATATCTGCACTAGTCTTATAATTCAATATAATATGTAATCCAAAGGATTCAAACTTAATTAAAGAAGGTAATCTCGTAATATACAAAAATCTGATCAAACAAAAATCGCCTGGGTACTAAAGCCGATTTCTTTTTAAAATTGGCCTAATATAGGTAATTGTGGAACATACGTATTTCGGTATAGTAATCTTATAAATCCGTAAATGAACTGTTTGATATCAAAATTATATTTATTAGTTCGAATACGGTATAATCTTGTGTGTAATATATGATCCTTGTCCATTCTCTGAAAAAAAACAGATTCTAAAGCAACACAAGCATTAGAGTTTTGCAAGGAAACCCACTGAAATACTCACTGCAAGGCAATTTTCTGAAATGCTACAACATTTAATTGCATGCTTGTAAGCAATTTATGAGAAGAGTATAGCTCGTTTTAATTATGCTTCGAACATCGCACTCACTCATTTTCATTGCCCTCATCAAATTTGTGAAAATACTCAACCTTAAACTAAATTGTCATTTACTAAACATTATATTCATGGAATTGTATTGGAAAACAATTGGAAACATCCTACTCACAAACATTGCAACATAGACCAACAAACACATTCTCACAACCATCAGTTGAAAGCATTTCAAACTAGCAAGTAGTGACAGTACTGCATGCAAATTACTGTAATATTAACGTTGATAATGAGCATGTTGTGGCAACTTTCAAGGCAGTTAACGACTTCTACATATACATATACAAATGTTTTCAAGACCAAAACTTTAATACTATAAACATTCAATATCATTTTCAGCATCAACTCCTCTAGAAAACAACAACTCAATCGCCCGACCTCTACCGGTAGCAGAGAGACTGTTTGTGTCCGAACCAACGGCGGTTATCTCCACTAAGGCTTCCTCTGTCACATCGACGACACCATGGATCCAAGAAGCAGATACACGGAATATTACCAGCGCTTGTATGCAATGCCTTTGCGAGACGGTAAACTTGTGTCGCCGAGCCAAATGTGGTGATGATGTGGATTGTGGCGTGTTTCGCATATCACGCCTTTACTGGTTGGACGCTGGCAAGCCAACACTTGATGATGATGAAAGCGGCACCAGCAATGCTAACATAAGTAAGGCAACTTGAAATATGAATGTCATAGAAATATTCACTCAAATACAGGGTAGCCCAATTGTTTTCAAGATTCTCCTCGTATCACGTACTTCTGTAATTTTGATGATACATTGAAAAGAAATGATTGATTAAGAGGAAGGAAAAAGAAAAAATTTAAACACTCTGCTTTGAAGACAAGGTTATGAAAACCTAATATTCCAAACTGTTACTTTTTACTTGATGGTGTGTGAAAGGCTTCCAATTCTAATCGTCGAGTGGGCCCTAAACTTCCTAAGTATATTCTGAAATATTTTATGATATCAAAACATTAAGCTCGACTGTAGAAAGCTAATTTATGGTAGGGTATTGTTGGGACCACGTACAATTCTGAGACTTATTTTTCAGGTCCTTTGATATTTACAATTTTTTAATTCTATATAGATATAGAGATAAATTTTAGAAATAATATATAGTTTTCATAATGGCCAAAATGCCAAAAATAATTTTTAAAGACTTTTTTAAATTATCGTAATTGGATCATCCTTCGTTCTTCTCACTAGGCTTTCTAATACATAAGTAGGCAGATGTTTCTATCAACTATTTTCCAATATTAATTGTAATCAGAGCAACAGAGCAACTTAACAACCTTATCAACACTTGAGAAAATGCAGTTGGTTTTGCCTCTATACATTTCAGATTTTCTTCTGCTTTTATGCGAAAACGTAATTTATAGTAAAATTTGTTTATGAAACCTGAATCACTTTTTTATTGCTTTGATTGATTTTATAAAAGTTACTGCATTATTAGTAAATTTTCAACGTATGAATTAAAAATGATTTATATCATTGAAACAAGGGTAGTTAAATAAAACTGGCATTATCGTGTAGTGCTTTTACGGTGTAGGTTTCATTTATTTGCAACATCGAGTGTTATTCGTCACTACCAAATACACCGATAGCTCAATTTCAGTCAGTCCCAATCGCTGTACCACTTTTACGCTTACCAGGTGTACTAGCTTTGTATGAGGAACATTTCAACAGCATGTTGAGGTACTGTACTGTACTATATAACTATATAAATAGTGTCATATATAAAGATTGTCAAGCATCCTACTCATGCCTGTGTAGATAACCCAAAAGACGAACTAAAATATCAAAGTTCAGAAGACGCGACCATCAAATGAGCTTAAACTCGGGTTATACGGAATGTAGATTATAGCTAAGATTTATAAACCGATAAGGATTAAGAAGGGTAATTGTCACTTAAGAAGAATAAATGTAGACGCATCAGTTCAGTAAGAAAATATTGGATGAAGTACTATATAACTATATAAATAGTGTCATATATAAAGATTGTCAAGCATCCTACTCATGCCTGTGTAGATAACCCAAAAGACGAACTAAAATATCAAAGTTCAGAAGACGCGACCATCAAATGAGCTTAAACTCGGGTTATACGGAATGTAGATTATAGCTAAGATTTATAAACCGATAAGGATTAAGAAGGGTAATTGTCACTTAAGAAGAATAAATGTAGACGCATCAGTTCAGTAAGAAAATATTGGATGAAGGTAGCCGGATAAAATGGAAGGAGAAATAATGTAAAGTGAAATCCTTTCTCGTATGAAAAGCGAGTTCATTTTCTAAAGTTTCTCTTATAATGCAAGCTATTGAACGCATATCATTGCCATAACAGCTTTTCCAATCTTGTAAAATGTGTATCACTGTACGGGCGGAACCAAAGTCTGGTGGTAACAAGTTGACTGAAAATTAGCAACAAGGCGCAGATAAGGTCAGCGTAGCATGATAGGCAGCTACATCCGCTATTAACTATCGAACTTTCAGTGAGCTGCTTTTAATACTTTTATACATACAGTTTTAATACATACATCTTTATCTTTTATTTTCTTTCACACATCACTTAACAATACACATATATCTACATAGAGCTAACTTTTTCAATTTTTTTTCAGTGTACACCGACTGTGTCAACAACATGGATTGTGCGACTCGTGCTGTTACTGCCTACATCAACAAATATGCCCGCGACTGTGATGGGAATGGAGCAATCGACTGTCGCGACCATATTGCACTGCACTTGCTCGGACCCAGGGGGTGTGTCCAATCCGATGGTGAGTTAGCACCCTCTTTCGAGCAACGCATGGAAGACTGTTTGGCGGAATAAAGCGTCGGAAGTACAAGGAATCTGTTCGAACTTTCATTCTCATTTCATTCAGGAATACTATGGGTTGGAGTAAAATATAATATAATTAATAAGGGTTATAGAATATATGAAATTATGCTTGATTGATATTACATATATCATATATTAATATAGATATATAAACGTAAAATTTAAAAAATATATTTTATAGAGATAACTACAAATGATTTGTGTATGGAATTTTGGACGAATAATTGCTCTCGAATTACTATATAACATGTCTGTGTATATATATGTCACAACATATGTGGTATATATAAAATACCTTCTCCTAAATCACCGCTTACTCCTATATGAAAGATTTTAATCATAAAAGTTCAAGAAGACTATTGCTTGTTATGAAAACTTGTAGTGCTTCGTTGTTGATTCTCAAATTACTAGTAAATAAATCAATATAAACCAGGCTTTGTCTTTTGTTAATTACCGGATAGGTACCAGAGTAGACCTCTGATTTCTCATCGACGGCATCGAAAGTCCATGTAAACAGATTTACTGTTGAGATATTCAATGAGTACTGTGATACTAAAAGACTAAAGAGCAGAGTTACTGGTATGTAAATGACACTGTATTACAAATAATACACCAATGATCACATATTCAGCACGCATAAAGACATTATAATTTTGACTCATTTATGTTACATATATCGAGAATTTTTGACGATAAGAAATCTCACAGATTAGAACATTCATACGGACGTAACTATTAATACTAATTAACACAGCAACGACTTAAAAATTCTTTTATTTCGAATATAGTATTTTCTGGTTGTGCTACTTAAGCTGTCAGCAAGGAATTTTCAAATCTCCACAAAATCAAACATAAATTCTACGAGCGCGGGTCAATAAGTCCGTGACTTTTTGAATTTCTGACCTCTTTACTGAAAAAAAAACACTACTCCTACACTACTAAACACTACTACTAAAAGTCAGGTACTTATTGACCCGCCCTCGTATATGTGTGCATACATATATGAACACAGTTAGTTGTTAACTTGTTGAGTTTAACAAACTTGTAAAGTGTCGACAGTTCCTGGCACGCAAAAATGTGGTCATCGTCATGAGAGATCATCGTATAAGTAGTTTACATACAGTATATAACTAAGCAAAAGAGAATAAAACCTATAAATAGTATCTGGTTTAATAAAATGCATAGTAAATAACAGTAATTCAAATGACCACGAAAATTATTTTCACTGTGTAAGTAATGCCGGTTCACGGAAATAAAAATTCTGTTTCCGTAAATGAAATACCTTAATACTTTCCTATATTTATTATACTTCATAAAGCTATTAGATTGTTGGGAAATAAGAAAAGGCCTCGACCAATAAATTGAACTAGTTTATTAAATTGCAGTTACATTTGGCCACGAAATTAATGCCTTTGGTAGTTTTTCTTATAAATTTAACACTCGTTTAGAATTCTTTACTTCAAATCATGACGCCAGGAACTAAAGCAGGCAAGATGTAAATTTTTCCCCTTTCCATTGTTTAATTATGACAGTAAAAAAATTTTTTTATACGTCCATTAACAAAATGAAAACAATCAAGTAAGAAAGGGCTAAGTTGGGGTGTAACTGAACACTTTATACTCTCGCAATGTGCAAGGATCAGAGGCGGGGATACGCTTTCGGGTGCTGGCATAACTTCATATTTAAAAATTGTGTGGAAGAATTCAACATTCAATTTTCGACGAAATTGTCAATGGATTGCAATCATATTTGGTATCTTATTAACTTATATTACAGGCCAGAGACTCATGTAATTTCATTGTTATATTTGTATAATGATATATTTTGTATATGATATTGTTTCATGTTGCACACCCACTCATGCAAAAGTTTTTGCCCACAGATGCCCAGCCCACTAGAATCCTCTATACGAAATAACAAGTTTATATCTTAATTTTCTGCTTAGTTATAGCACTTTATCTGTTTTCGATTAATCGGATTTTGTGGGCGTGACAGATATCCAATTACGCCCATCTGCAATACCAACCGTCTTACGGTGACAAAGAACCCGTGTACCAAGATTCATCAAAATATGTTAATTTTTACTCATGCTATCGCTTGCTCGGACGGACGGACGGACAGTCACTCGGATTTCAACTGGTCTTTTCATCCTGATCCTAAGTATGTATATGCTACATATATATATATGTATATATGTACAGTAAAGCATATTCAATAAGCATTCCCACTCTTCACTATCATAGTTTTCCAAGAATATACGAGGTTAATCGAAAGACAATAAGTTCGTCTATCGTTTTCTATATATTCTGAAAGTGGGCAGGCAAGCCATTGTTTAAACCAATTGTCAACAAGCCTATTTTATGTTTCACTTATTTACATTATTAGACCCTCAAGATGTTACACAAATTATAATGACTGGTTTACATAAAACTTTCCTTGCTTTGTTTGACAATTCAACCTTTGACATCGAAGAGAAGCAAACATAGGGTATGTCAGAATGAACACTTTCGCTTGTGTATTTTCTACCATATTTAATATTTCGTGCTTTGTTATCTTCATCTTAACAGATTCGGTAAACTAAACTTTCATACATATCTCAAAAATTTACAATATTTCGACCTAAGTGAAAAATAATAGAAATAAACTAATAATTAATCAAAAAGCCGACTGCTGCTTGTCAAAGTACAAAAAGATGACAGTTGCCCATTTTGCTCCGCTTCGTTTTGCTTCACCTCGAAAACTTTTTATGTGAACATACTCATACCAAAGCTTACATCGAACTTTTCTGTCAAAGCAAAAGTCTGAAGCAAAGCGAAGTCAACAATTTATGTGAACCAGCCATCACAGTTTCGTTTCTTTAACGGTTGTTTGTAACACTAAATTATTCGAAATAAATTGAGGATTATATTCATAGGTATAATTAAAATCAAAATGATAAGCAAGACGGGACGAATTGACTTCCAGACATCTTGAGTAAAAACTGAGATATTTTTATGAATTTTAAGGGTAATTTTCATAACTCACGAACTACCTAACTGATATGAACCAAATTTAATTCCTAACATTTCTATTGTCTTTTGGAACATTTGGGAAATGTGTTAAATCAAACATAATCGAATTATATACCGAATGTAAGGACTTTTCTTCATAGTGGTGGGTTTATGCTCCAAATAACGATTACTATATGAGACATTTGAATTAAATTAAATTTGTAAGCGTTTTTTAGAGCACACTGTCGTTAAGCTAAAAAAAAATCGGTGCAAACATACCATAACCCCCTTATTCACGAAGTAATGATTTCCATCTTTTCCACCATTAGTTGACTTTATGTGTTATTAAAATTTAATGAAAATTTTGCACTGAATTTAAAGGCGTTTGCTTCCAAAAATATACAAGTTCTTATGTAGGTCAAAGCTAGGTTTATGAATTTTAATCATCAAAAACCATTTATGTGCAATTTTTCCTCTAGGAGCTCACTTTTCGATTCTTAACTAAAATTTCATTATGAATTCAATTCCGAATAGTCAACCCGAAAAATAAAATTACACATCGGCAATGAAGACTAGAAAAACAAGAAGTTAAATGTATAATGAATTATTAGTTTGATATCTGACAACACGTCAACTGACAACTTTTACCAAGTCAAAAGCGCAAATTTGAAATTCTTTAACTACTATGCAAACATTTCAGGTATTCACATATTTAAACATACATATTTGTCGGTGCAAATTTGGACATGAGGGGTGCATGAATGACGTTAAAGTCAGTTTTCGGATGATGTGGGGTCAAGTTTTTACTTCGGCTCATCGTTTTGGCACAGTCATCAAAGTAAAAACTCAATGTGTGTCTCTGAACAAAATATAATATGAAGGCCGTTGTCATAATAGTGATTATAATAATTTTTTGCCGCCTCAGCAAAATTTAAAATATGCATATTTTTCATTCATTTTATTTCCACGAGATCATTTATGCCGGCAGTGTGACATGCGGTCTGTTCGCAACGACCCTTATCAAAGTCAAGTAATAAGAAAAGTGAGTTAATGAAATGAGAATATTAAATAATAAAATTGGAAATTTAAACGTACAAAAGCCTAAACGAAAATATTTATGCTTCTTCCCCATCGCTTTATCAAATGTTTTAATGATTTCTTAAATCATTGGAATTTTAGTGAATATTTAATGCTTCAGCAGAATAAAACGGAAACGGTCTCATATTATCCTCTTTACCCAAAAATTTCCACCCAAAAATATAACTAATGAGGCTTCTTACTCCTTTACCCTTACCCTCCCTTACCATTACCTTACGTACATTTATTACCTTATATATTTTTTGGAAATAGTGCTGTAAAATTCATTATTTGCTTGATTACAATTATTGCAATTACAAATTCATTATAAGATTCTTTTTCTCTAATATGTAATTAAAGCATCAGTGAAGATATCAAACCAAAGTTAAACATAAACAGTGAATCTAATAAGTAGCAAGTGTTCTCCCGGAATATTTTATTATGGAGGAATGATCGTGATGTCGGTTAGCATTGTACCGTATATACTGGTCAATGTGCGAAACATCTGAATAAAACTTGGTAGACATATTTTCTTTGGTTTAATGTGGATTCGTGAGGTATCCTGATAAAATTAAAGGGATAGATTTTTTTCAGCGCATTGCATTCGAGCCGAAAATTAAACTTGTTTAATTTTTTATGGTTTTACAAATTTAATGATTCCACCGTGGCTAATTTTAAACTGTATAACACATATCTCATAAAGAAAGAGATATCCTAGTATAGCTTTTCGAGAATATTTATCGTAGTATTATGTTGTTCGGTATCAAAACTTCTTAAATTTATTGAAGTTACTGATTGTTCTTAGTTACGTTGACTTCAAAATATATATTGTTAATATTAAGCAAGATATATTTGTGAAACTTAGTGAACATGTGTGCAAAACTGAGAGCAATTAATTGACGAATGTTAATTACACAAGCTGAATTTTCCTTATAAAAGTATTCCAGATCCACCTCGTACATTTCGTTCTTAATAAGTAAAAAAAGACTGAAGAAAGTTCGGGTGCAATCGCATATTTTATACTCTCGCAATATGCAACGCTCAAAAGCGAGGATATATTTTCAGGTGTCGATAAATCTCAAAAAACGTTCCAAATGAATTCAGTACTCGTTATTTGATGGAATCGCGATTGGATTGTCATCATATTTGATTAATATTAATTTATACCAGAGATCATATGCTTACATAGTTCCGTTATAACATTTTGCTTCTTATCCGAGATATTTATATTACAATCAAAATAGCTAACCTAAATTGCTATATTCATCTTATTAGTGCTGATTAGTGCTCACTAATAATTTTTAATACGGAATTATATAATGCTAATCGAAATATTCTGGCTTAGTTTTATTGCGACATTTTTCATTGAGATATGCTAAATAAACTCAACCTTGGGCTAGATCAAAGTCTATACCGATTTCATTCATATTCACCGTTAAATGAAAATTGGGTAAATTGGGGCTTTGGAACACCTGAACTGATTGCAATTACTTTTGGCATTACTGAAGTATGCTCGGAAACCTATAGATAACTCACTTATCGGCTGTTTGTAACACCTAAAACTAATCGAGGTAGATGTAGAGTTATATACATATATAAGTGATAAAGATTACGAGACGAGTTTAATTTCGGTGACTGTCTGTCCGCCCGAGCAAACGGTAACTTGAGTAAAAATTCAAATTAATGAAACTTCGTGCATGTGTTCCCTGGCACCATTAGAAGGTAGGTATTGCAAATGACCGGAAACAGACAACTGCCATACCTACAAAATGCCATAGATCGAAAATATAATTCGCTCTAACTAAACCAACAATTAAGATATAAGCCTGTAGTTTGGTGCAGGGGATCGCAGTACGGAGGGTATCTATGGTTTAAAAATTTTAAAAAGTTGGATTGGCCTCCCCCCAATATGTTTAATGTATATATCTCACAAACCGCTAAAGCTGTATCAACCAAACTTGCTCAGAAAGTTTTTCTAACACTTCCCTATACGCTGAAAATATGAGTTAAATTGGATAATAACCACGCCCACTCCCATATAACGGTTATGTAGAAAACTTCTAAAATTGCGATAACTCTTTAAATAAATACGTCGGAAGATGTATTTGAATTTCACTGCCAAGATGGTATTAAGGAGCTTCAGAGGAATCTGTGTAAAAAATCTAACAATGGGTGTGATACCGCCCACCTTTAGGCGAAAACCTATATCTCAGGAACGACTAAACCAATTTCAGCCAAATTTGCTGTGTAGCATTATTTTGATACTTTTATATTACAGTGTTAAAATGGACAAAATCTGAAAAAACCACGCCTACTTACCATATAATACAATTTCAGATTCAATATGATTCTTTCATTTTAAAGCGTATAACTCAAGCACCAATTAAGATATCGGAATATAAGACCTGCCAGAAATAATACTTGCATGGTACCCCAGTTTTTGCCAAAAACAGTGGAAATCAGAAAACGCCCCAGATGCCGAATCTATGGACCATAGTGAATATGGCTAACTTTTTACCGAAAATATTATTCAATCTGTGACAAATTTTAATGAAATTCAGGACAAATATTTGGTTGATAATATTGTGCATTGTGTCACAAATATGTAAAATCTATAGCCCATATACCACATGGAAATATTTTCGAACTTCTGGTTCACTTTATACCCCGTATAGCTTTAAGATATTTTAGCAAATTAAATGAAGGTACATCTTTAATATACTATAGTTTGGTTGGAAAAATGAGTGAAATTGATAGACGAATTATTTCAGCTCCCATATATTACAAATAATGACTATCGTTGTTCTAGTAGACTCTATGTCGAATAAGTCTGTCTAATTTTGAGTTAATCAATATTTACTGCAAATATGTTCTTGAGCATACTTTAGCTTAATGCCAAAAGTAAATGTTATCTGCTTCCCCTTCCCCTAGCGGCAATGTACCCGGCATAGAAATTTCCGAAAAACCTTGGTCTAAACCCGATACCACTAATTTACTGATTTGCGTCCCTCTAGTCGATTTTTTCCTCATATATACAAAATATACTATATATTAAATTTCCTTTTTTGGTTAAGTTTATACTGCAAATATCTCCACAGAAGTTGCCTCAACAATATTACATACGAATATTTCGAATAATATTATGTCATTCGGTAACAAAAAATATGGCTTTCCACAGAAATAATATCACGAATATCGAGAGTTCGTCTTAGTTAGATTGTCTTTATGAGTAAATTAACCAAAGTAAAAGTTAATGTCATGACAAATATGATTGCAATCCATTAAAATTTTCGTCGAATAATAAATGTTGAATTCCTATACTTTTATTCCTATATATGTAGCATTTTTAGATAAAAAGTTTAGCCAACACCTGAAAGTATTTCCTCGCCTTTGATCCTTACAAATTGCGCGAGTTACACTTAACTTAAGAACTTAACCCTTCCTTGCTTCTTCAACATAACATTTGTAATGGGGGCGGGAATGGTAAATATCAAATTTCACCTGTTTTTACACGATATGAAGAGGTGCTGAAATGT
Source organism: Bactrocera minax (assembly GCA_021498325.1). Lineage (NCBI taxonomy): Eukaryota > Metazoa > Arthropoda > Insecta > Diptera > Tephritidae > Bactrocera > Bactrocera minax. The sequence goes on along the minus strand of JAKEEE010000054.1, from coordinate 1,592,592 downwards.
TTGGTTTATACAGCTTTAGTTTATGAGGTACGTATGAGGTATAAAGCCTGTTAGGGAGCGAAACCAAGCCCAATTTCGACAAATTTTTAACCCCAAATGCTACTTTCTGCTGTAATCCGCTGTACACATTTCTTTTGTACCTTACTTACATTTCTTTATATGTTTCCACTTAATGGCATTTTAAACTCGTAGCAATAGTCCGATTATAAGGAGCTTGATATGAAGAATGATGTTATATGAAAAAGCAAATTTTTAAAAAGTCGCTGTTTTATAATTATTGATTACTCTTTGTATTGACTTTTGGAACAACACTAGTAAACAATCTATTGTCGTACTTTCTTAACACCTGTAATTGCAAACGGTATTATTATTGACCTAAATATAGAACCACTCTGTCACGTTTCCTTTCTACATTTGCTTGGTTCAACAGTTAACTTTTAAATATTCCAGCGCGCTAAAGTTTAACTAACTCGGCATACATACTCATATTATATAATATATATAATCAACAGTTTTGCAAACAATTTCATATTAATCAGTTAGGTGCAACAATATAACTTGCTCAGTTAGTATGTTGCTTGTTATTGAAGTATCTTCATTAAAATATCTCAAGGGCATCATATATTAACAAAATATAATAGAATTTCCTGCACTGAGATGAACGAATAGGAGTATTATATTCCTTACTTCGATTTTAGCATAGTGTTATAACAGTGGTATTAGTATCACTTATATACACAATAGCCCAAGCCGTTATAAATTAGACAACGTAGCGTAATACCTGACGGCAATATCAGCCGCTACTGTTAATAGCTCTCGTGCTTACTGAACATTTATTTACATGCATATAATTACAAACGTATATAACAAATAAAATTTTCCACCTTTTACAAAGGTAATGGTGAAGCACGCGACCGCGAACAGGTGTTTGCATTACAATATACTCATGCAGTTAGAGACCGCAATTAGAGAACTATATTTAAATAAACAACATATGTATTACAAGTTTTATATATATTTGCATGTACATTATATATATTTTATATTAGCATCCACTACTTTATACATTATATAATATTTGTTTATGGGTTCTGTAAAGAATATATATATATATGTATTTATACTAAGTAAATGCTTCCCACGGTATTTGAAAGTTTATGAATGTAAACATGAGAATGTACAGCATGTGGAAATTAGTGGCACTGCTGCAATTAAAAAGCTAACCAGAATCATAGCGGAATAAAATGAGTTAAAATACATACTTATGTATATTTCTTTAATAAATACACCACATTTAAAAAGAATGTGCTGACGGGAAAACAAAGAATCAAAAACAGAGCCTCTACCTAAACCTCTAAGTAAGTAAATACGTATGTATATCGATTCTGAAGAGACTTAATTAAGTCCTATACTTAAAAACAAAAATTTCAATTAAAATTATTTAATTTCAAAATTTTCTAAAGTTGAGAGTTGATGTAAAGCAATGAAAAAGCACACAAACGTTTTTATTAATTCTAAAAATTGATTGTCAATGGAAATAGCTACACCAAAAATCGGGTTTTTATACCCTCCAAAATATTTCTCTTACCAATAATATACCAATCTCTTGGCGGAATGGTAAATATAAAGTATAAAATCTAATATTATATTACAACTTGTAAAAAATATTCGAAAAGTGAAAATATCACGCATATCTCATATCTCGTTGTTTTGCATGTGGTCGCGTGCCTTTATTTGTTCATGAAGCAAATTTTATTTGCGTTCTTCTTGGTCAGTTTTTGTTGTTGATGTGAGTTCAGTAAGAGTAAAGGAGCTCGTAAGAGGTTGCTCTTCGCTTTTGTAGTGTTTTATTCATGTGGCACAAACCATCTCTGTGCGTTGCACAGCACTGCACCCATTAGTACGTGCTCAGACACGAAGACTTTTGGTGCAGCAATTCGTAGTTTGTCGATGGCGAGGGGGAGACGAGGAAAGACGATAGGCACCGAGTTGCTCGCTCTCGGCAACATGCTTTTTGTTCTTGTTGTTTAGTTCGGCATTCCTTTTCATTTTGAAATTCTTTTCATGGTTGCAATTGGGTTCAGTTTCATTTGAATGTTTACAATATGTTGTATCCAATATGTAAAAATTTATAAAAATATGCTAATTTAATAGCAATATTTTAGAAAATAAATATTAGAAAAAGATAACTATAAAAATAACCTTTTGAAGAATATTTCTTGATTACCGCGTAAATAAAGTGTTCAAGATTTTGGCAAAAGGATGTGAAGGAGAATGGCAGAAAGTTGTCTGACTCAAGTTGCTCGTCTGAACGGCATGAGCAACACCAAAAGAGAAGTTGCAGATTGCAGAAAAATATTATTACTAGCTCAACATAATTCTTAATAGAAACATATATGATTTATGTGGGCATATTTTGTACGCATTCTCACGTATTTGGGTTACAGAAGGATTCCATAGCTTATTATTTCATATGATATTGGCTTAAGCGTTCTATCTACAACCGCTTGTCCATGTGTATCTGTTGAAATATTTGGAAGTATTAGGAGAAAATTTCCAAACTATAATTCGAGTTTGCAAAGAGCATTAGGTTAAGTGTAGTAAAGTATTTTTGGTAAATAATTTTATTATTTTACGTGCATCATTGTGCATATAATAATTACTGTACATTTTTTAATGATATTCTTGCAACATGTTGCACCGACTATAATAGTTTTGTTTCTAAAACTAATCGAGTTAGATATAAAGTTACATACATATATCAAAATGATCAGGATGAAGAGACAAATTGAATTCTATTATGTCTGTATTTCCGTGCATGGGATAACTTGAGTAAATATTGAGACTGAAGAAACTTGGCACATGTGTGACCACAAAATGGTGTAAAGGACGACAAAATATATAAAGTGCTATAGCTAAACCACAAAATAAGATATAAAACTGTTATTGATTACAGGTCCCAGGAATATAGAGAGGCACATACGGTTTAAAAATTTTCGAAAAGTTGCCATCGCCACGCCTCAAAGATGTTTATCTCCCAAGCTACTAAAGATAAATCAACCAAACTTGTTAAGAACCAGCTCGTCTAGCACCTTGTACTTTGTACTGGGTGAAAATTAATGAAACGGGTTGATAACCACGCACACTTCCCATATAAGGCTTATGCTGAAATATATTGAAAGTACGACTACTCACTAAATAAATTCGTCAGAAGCATTAAATTTTACAACCTAACTAAAGGGCTTCATAGGAATCGGTTTAACTATTGGACGATGGGAGTAGCATCATTCAACTTTAGGGTAATTTTATATCCTAATAAAACTAATTGACGAATTTCAACCAAATTTGGTGCATGACATTTGCCCAGCATTCTTATATGAATGTGTGAAAATGGGTCACATCGTACTACAACGATGCCTACTCCCCATGTAACACAATTTTAAATTCCACCTGGTCCTCTAAAACGTTCTCGTGACGGTTTGCTCTTAAAATCATCTCATATCTAAAAATTATGGAAATCATTATAATTTCAATCGGTATTGCAAGCAATCAGATACCTAATATGTGGACCTCAGTAACCGAAATATTGGTTTCCTTGTACTGAAAAGGTTTTGTATAATGGGTCAATACTTCCCTAGCCTCATATATCTAATATAAAGGTTTTCTAAATTCCAGTTGACTTAATACTATATATTTTGTCAGTCTGTAAGTCATCTTAATGAAATTTAGAGAGCGTATTTTCCTAATAATATTGTGTTGTGTCACGTGTTAAAAAGGGGTAAAACCGGGTCAGTACTTCCACTAGCCCGCATATGCCCGATGTAAAATTTTAAGATTTCCATTTGGCTTCATATCGCAGTATATAAGACACCTTAACAAAATGAAGTGAACATATCATCTTGGACGTACTTTAGTTAGGTGGCGAAAATGAGTGAAAATGATCGACGAATTACCCCAGCTCACATATGCTATATATAAGATTTTTCGTAATTCTAATGGAGTTTATGCCGAATATTAAAAATGAGTGAAAATATGTTCTCGAGCATATACGGAATAGTGACTTCGACTTTCCAGTTGACTTTACCCCGTTTATATAGGTTAATATGTATGATCTTTTAATGAAATTAAATGTTTTCTTAACAATATTGTCGTTTAGCACTGAATAGGGAAGAAACCAGTCTAATCGTTGGTTCAAACTCCATAACTCTTACGTAATGATTTACGTCCCTATGGTTGACTTTTTCTCTATATACACAATATGATCATTTAAAATTCGGTCCCTTTGTTAAGTTCATACCTCATATATCTCAATGGATAGTGTCTCAGCAAAATTAAGCGAGAATATGCTTCGCTAGCAAAAATTATACCACAAATTTGATGATTATAGTGGTTTGTGTTAGTTAGATTGATTTTAATATCGAACATGAAGCAAACATTAGTAATGAAACCAAGTATATCAAGTATTTGAAGATGTTTAAATTACCCATATAGAGGGCTAAAATTTATTCAAATGGTTCCAAATAACGCCTTTTGAAGACTCTAAAGGTAGGTATAAACTCATTTTGGTCATTATTGGATCTAAGCCGTCGCACGACATAAACTACTACTTTCACCAAGTTTCCTTACCTTATCCTGTTGATATATAAGCTGAACAAATCCGCAGGAAAAGCTTTCATCACATTTATATATTATATTAAGCTATATCTGAGTGATCGATATAGTGCCCGTCTTATGTGTTATATATGTCTTTCTGAACCAACAAAATGCACATCGAGAACGCTAACACGTCACAATTGCCTAAGGAAAACGCTGGAATAAATAAATGAATATTCATTGTGACACTTTGAGTGCACAAAATAATTTTACCAGCCAGATATATAGAAAAATTAACTTTGGGCAAGAATCAATGTTCATAAATCTACTATTTGATTTTATAAATGAGAGGCATTCCTATGTCTGAACATTTAACGGCAAATTTGAATGTTATATTTAATTAAGTTCCCGCATCATTTCAAAAATTAAAGTATGTACTTGCGAAATTGTGTAGGTCACATCTTTCCGATAATGCTATTTCCAAAAAGCAACGGTCAACCTCAGACTTGTAGTTGCGTTTGAGTATTTCTACGCAACACATTCTGCAGACTCAGGTCACCAAACTATAAATATCCATGTTAGCCAAGAGATATTATCTCGCTAGGCCCGTTCACTTTAACCTAACGCAGAGAAGGGCGAATTAGTGGCGCGTTTATATAAATCCAAATGTGAAAGGTTTATACCAGCAGTTTGCACGGCCTTGTTAAAAATTATATTTTATAATATCCTTCCATATATATACTTTCTAGCATTTACAAAATACAATTCAACATGTGCTCTTTAGATTTTTCAGTAGTGAAAAGAATCCAAGACCAAACATGAAAATAATTTTGATTTTTTCCGTTGTTTTTCGAACCAATTCACTAAGCCAAAGCCGTAAATGGAACTCTCAAATCAATTTATTTATTGTTACATATACATGAGAGGTAGCAATAGAGTAGAAAAAAAAGTTAGCAGTGAACATTCCTTTATATTTCAATATATATCACTTAGGGAAAGAAAATATAAGCGAGGGAAATTTCTACCTCCATTACAAACATACTCGTATACCTTTGTATAAATAAGTAAATATATAGATTTGAATGAGCAGCAAACACCCATAATATCGATGCATTCCAAAAAGACCTTCTTTGGAATGCTAGCACTCGGTGTTTCTTCTACTTCAGCAGAATAGTTGTTGAAATAACTCTCTAGCAGATTGAATAAATTTTTAGTTCCATGCATTTTTTTTACATTTTCACGGCTGCATATGCTTGCATGTGTATCTGGATTCGCGTGTGTAGATGAATGAGGTAAATATACTTTCACGTTCGAGCTGAAAATAGTTTAGAAAACTACTAACCAGTATTTTTACTTAGAGAAAGACGGAAGCGGGTGGAGTTCAAATACAAAGCAAGTGATTGAGCATTGGGCTTTGTGAGTGCAAAGCTTTGATTGACTTCAGATATAAGTAAAGAGAAATGACTGAGCACAAGCATATGCCATACAGAAAGTTTGACTTTCGACTTAGCCAGTGATGGAGCATTGATTGTATGACCTCTCTGTAGAATTATTCTCAGTAGAATTCTTGAAAGTTTTTGTAAATACTTGACTTGATGGTGAGCATTCTTTCTTTCAATACTTTTCAGTAAATACTTACATATCTATATATATATATATATATACATAATTGACACTTTTTGATGTCGAGAATTGAAATGTAAAATGCTTTTCCCAATTAAAGGAATATATATCGTAATAAAATTTTCAAGGAGTTTAATTCCAGCTTGTAATGAAAACTAAGCGATTAAGCACGTATATTCCGACACTATAAACTTAGTTGGATGCACGAATTGCTACTCTCTTTTCGAAAAATGTACATTTGAAAGTAACCGAAAATTAGCGAATCGAATTCGAAACATAAAAGTAAGAGGTAACTTCATTTAATTGGTATATCAACATTTTATAATTTTGCTCTGCAGAGTTTAGACTAGTTTTACTAATGTGGAGCCATCCAACCTCAAACATATGTCAAAAATGGCCATACAAGATTTCCAATTTAACAAAAGTAATTAAATGTGCAATACATAAAAATTTTTAATGATTTAAAAATTTCAATTGAAGTGCATTTTTTATATTTTCCATTTAGAACCTGCAAAGTAATTTGCGTTTATATAAGATCTTGTAAAAAGACATCTATTATTTTTGTATTAAATTATTTAATACATTAAAGTTTTATTTAGCATAGTTAAAATAACCCGATTTAGATCAAATAAACATCGTTTCGTTCTACAATTATTTGCCATTTTAAAGGCAATTTGCAGCGCTAAAGCTTTCCTTGAGACTAATATTTCACCAGAAAAATCATTCACCGCAGACAGGAACAGGCAGTAATCACTTGGTGCCAGGTCCGGACTATAAGGAGGATGTATAAGAAGCTCCCAAACAAGCTCCCGGAGCATCTGCCGAGTCACTATCGATGTGTGTGGCCTGGCGTTGTCCTGATGGAACACAATTTCTCTCTATTTGGAGAAAGCTGGCCGCTTCTTGGCGATTGTTTCCTTCAGACGGTCCAAATTTTTGGCAGTATAGCTCCGAATTAGGTTCCATAAGGTTTTTTGTTTTAACTCAAGTGGTATCCATGCATCGAGTTTGTTTTTGTATCTTGCCTTATTTAAGTGGTTCCCAAAGATTTTTTGTGTAATATGTAGCTCCTCCTTGAAACAGACTTACATAACGGTCGGACTCGACCATTTCTTACGATTTCAATTATTTTACCGATATTTTCCTATCCAGAGCGTGGTGTATCTTTGACATCAAAATTACCGGAACGGAATGGACGAAACGAAAATTGCGCATGATTGGTTCTTTCAGTATCGATACCATCGATACCATAAACGCCTTTAAAATATACTGTATTTTCTCATTGGTAGTGTCCATTATTGGCAGATGTTCAAACTATACTGAGTTAAGTAATCACAAAACTATTTGATACGTTTTTTAGTGGAGATTTACACTTATATACTGTGAGATACAGATTACATAAATCATCTATTGGAAAAATAATGTATTTTTTTTTGACTAGACTTAATATTAAATAATATTTTCGCTGTTAAGCAATGTGTTTACAATTCAATTACCAAAACACAAAGTTCTTTGGCCTACAAGCCCCTACATGATGAAAAATACCCGGAACCCCTCTTATGCGTCATAACCAACTGGCATATGTGCTTACTAGATAAACTAAATTTTGTATTACTTGTATTCTTCGGCTTTTTTAAAGGGCCTTTCATAAAAGTAGTGTAAGCGGAGTGTAAGTTAATGGACTAAGCGTAGCACCTTGTTATTGTAAAAATGAAACTTTATAAGAAGGGACGAAGAAAGTGCTCTCCGAGTGCTCCGGTTGATATTTGGAAGGATATTTTTCCATAATTTAAGTTATAGGATTTATGGTGATTTGATTCCAGTTTTATTGATATTTTTAAATGCAAAACAGACAAACTTAGAAATTTTTTCAGGGGTGTAGTGCATGTTCATAAGTGAAGTCATGGAAGCAATTTTTGGCATATAGATAATACTAATACTATCGGAACTTACATATTCCGCTATGAATGTCATGCTCTGTTTGCTACAAAAAATGTGTTATACATATCCATCAAAATATATAAATGTATTATTTATATGTCACAACTGTTTTGCTCCTTTAGATTCGCATACGCTGGTTGCTTTTTCAACAAATTCTTTATCATTTGATTATAAGTACAATATATAAAACTGCGAAAGGATTCTGTGACACTTGATAAATAACTTGTCAAATATGTATAAATTTATGCTAAAGCACGTACATATCCACAAAAGCTAACAAAGCTAATATTCAGGAATGTTGTAATGAACTACCAAGTTTGTTTCTCATACGCTTACCATATTTTCTATAACCTTCAGATGTATTTTGAAATTGATATAGAAGAAACCGCCTGCAAGTAAGAAGTAATACTACACGCCAATGTTATTGTCACCTGAATATTTTGTACGAAAATACTTCAGTATTTGCGGTAGAATAGGCTCTTAGACAATAATATATTATATAGTAAGAAATGCCTTTCGAAAATACCTTCCTAAAAAAGCTGGACAATTTACTTGACTTCAATATGGATAAGTTAACCGTAAGCAATTAAATCTGAACAAAACTTAGCAAACAATCTCTAAAATCAGGCTCACCTCCAATATGTCAAACATAAAGGTTTTTAAAATAAAGCCTTATAAAAAGGCATCTCCTAGAGAAATATTTTCAATGAACAGTGCTCTCCTTATATACAGCATACGTACATAATAAAATATATACATTTGTATGATATGATCTTACGGTATACAAAGACGTCTACGCAATTCTTTTAAACAGAAGTGGGTGTTATATTCAATTCAAGTGAAATGTTGACTTATGTAAAGATCAATTCAATTGTCATAAAGAAATGGCGGTGCATAAGTACAGGTAAAAAGAAAATCTTTCAAAAGTCATGTAGCTGGCATTTACAGTACTTATATATAAAATTAAATACAAGACAATCACCCCTAAAAGTGGAAATAAAACCAATGAAATGAATCTGTGCATCCAGGAGAATTTGTAAGAAAAAACCAGTAAAAGCGTAGCAGCTGCTCGGATGAAGAGTCTTAGAAACTTGTCACCGTTCAGATTAAGATTGCAAATTTATAAAAAAAATAGCTGAAATAAAATAAAAAACGTTAGACCATCACTTAATATACTTAATGATTCATGCGAAATAGCTTTATTCGTTATACTCCAGAAATAAACTTAATTACTTAAAGTTGTATGTATATACGTATCAGTTATCACAGTTAAAGAATGGGTATTATGGGTATAAGTGTGATTGTGTTATATAGAATGTTAGTGTACTTAATAACAGTAATATATATATTATAAATATAGTTAGAATCATAATGCAAATATATCTTATATTTGACCATTAGAAGTAGAGTATTTTAGGAATATAACAGCAATACCACGACAAGGGCAAGTATATATCAAAGAGATTATGAGAATTTATGAGAACATTGTGAGAATATTTTCATTTGAAATTCCAATCAAATAGTACTGGAATTAGTATATAATTTTTCACATATTTCTTCCCAAACCACCGAAGATTCAACACGCCTTCTATGAAAAGTATGTGTCTAAGTAAAATCACTTGAAACTAAAAAGAAATCTCATAATAATGATTATACTGGGAGATTTCGCTTCCAAACATATGAAACGAAGCAAGGACCCTTATTGCTTTTTATCCATTTTTCTATAATTGATATATGGCAATATCCATATACGAGAATGTACTACACGATATTATATCTTGCGATAGAGGCGCCATTTGTTGAGTTAAGTACTTATCGAACCACCTTCGTACACACTTACAAATCACATTTCTTTCGAAACACGTTAAAAATTTAATTAGTGCTTGATTTTAGTTCTAGTATTTGCTCTGCACATTACTTCGCACCACTTTTTGTCACTTAATTCGAAATTTGGCTTTGTTATAAATATTTTAATCACAAATAAACTATCATTCACACACACAGTTCCCATAAAAATAAATCGCTTCCTCCGTTCACATACACAAACAGTTGCGCATCCGAGTCACATGCTGGCACTTTGTTCGCCATTCCCCACAGATTCATTTAAAAACAGGATTTTGCTACTACATTGGGAATCGCTAGTGCCGTCGTTTCTGCTAATACATCTGTGCAACTTAATTTGGCGAGTATTTATTTGTCAAATTTGTTGGTTTTGGGTGAAAAGGTTGCTTGTATAGAAATTAGAAGTTTAGACGGTTTCCATGTTCCTTTCAATACCTTCACATTGTAGTTTTTACAATAAAATATATAAATATAAAGTAGACAAGTACCACGTGGCAGGAGGCGTGTGTAGGGCACAAAAAGACATGATTTTCGTCACGTCACTTCCAGCGGGCGGTGAAAATGCTGTTAACGCTAACAATAGCATCAAAGAATTGTTGAACAGCATTTTTGTAAGGTTTTGTTGTTGGGCAGCACGACACAAAGCGCGAGGGGCATAGAAAGGTTTCCAAACCATTAAAATGCAAACATGTATTAAATCAACTTTAAAGTCACTAATTGTTTCTGATGACATCACTTTATTCTATCAAAGTTATTTATTTTGCTTTCGAATGAAATGTTTTACCTGCCCTCCTTGCGGTTGAAGACATTTTTTGATCTAATTTGTAGTTCAGAGTATTTAAGTTTCATCAACAGGGAGCCACACCCTCCTTTAGTAGTTCGGCTTTGTGTGCTCAAATTCAATTTAGGCAGACAAAAATGTTTTTTAATATTTCGTTACATTGGCAAGAATTAAGCCAACCTTCACTAGTATAATTTGGTTATATCAAAACTACTTTACTTCTGAAGTGTTAAAGTAACTTTTATTTATAATTATTTGAAATGCACAGTGCGCGGGAACGAATATTGAAGAAACTTTTTAAATAAATTCTTATTTAAGCTCGCAAGGTGTTGCAAAGAGTATAATAGAAATGCTCACTCAAAGATTTTTCTGTAAATATTTAAAATAAAGAATATAGATATGTCATAGAGTCGAAGAATTCAGGATGGCGATACGAATTAACTTGCGAATGTTTGTCGGCCCATCGGTGTGATCGTGAAAGTGTTAACTTAACAAAACTTGATTCGGCAAAGCATAGGTTAAGAAAACCTCCTTAACCTATGATTGGCATTATATAATATGTTTGATATATAAATATAATTTTGGCACCTTATCGCTCAGCTTAAAGTGATTTACTGGCAAAAATGGCTGAAAAGGACTAAAACTCCTCCAACTCCCAATATACTTAGTTGACCTTTCAGCATATTTATCGGTAACTATTTGCGATATATTGATTTATGTAACTGAATATATTACAATTAACTGGATGTGATTTGGTACTAAAAGGCAATGAAATTGGTACTTAGTTTCTTCTAGCCCTCATTTAGTAAAATATATCAAAAATATTATAACTTTTTGACACCAATAACAAAAACATGATATGGTAATAAGATGTACCTCGATGTACCTAATGTATTGATTTTTGTCTACTTGGTTTCTATATGTTTTATATATCGGTCAGTATGAACGAGCGTTTAGTTAATGTTGGAAACATTGTTACCATTAATATGTTTTCATTCGGTATAAAATTTGATGAAATTTTGATATACTTTAAGATCTCACATACCTAATATAATATTTTCTGTGCCTCTGCTTTAGAACAAAGTTTAGCGAAAGCAGATATCGCGATGTATTCTGTTGCCTCTAATTTATTGAAATTAGTAACGTATCAAAAGCTTAGCTGACTCAAGCATAGTATTCCCTTATTTGTAATATATGATTATTAGTTTCCTTAAATTTTTATCTCGGTAGATGTGTATGCAGTCAACAATTATTGCTCGGGGGTACAGACATATCTTTCACACTTTGGTAGCAATATCTCACCGCCTGTATATACATATGTATATAGAAATATTATTTGAATATACAGTGAACGATGTGCTTTAAGTGGGTCCTGGCGTATGTACAGCCTAACTCCACGGTGCTCAAAAACACAACGGATCAGTACAATGCGTTGATCAGCGCCCCGTCAGTGATAGCTTTTTGCTAAAACCAATCGGTACCGATTGGCATTGAGGAAACGGACACAATAACGACCTTGGTAGGGCTCGAGGCCCATCTAAAACCTTTGCCGTACTTTGGGTCCGACACCCGGTTGCAATGCAACACCACAATGAGCTATACCGCCCAACAGCTCTACTCGCATTCAGGTACCAACACCACAGCCACCACGATACTCGCGGAAGGGCCTAGCACAATGAGCAGGTTGGAGCGCCTTTCAGACTCCAAGGGGCTCCTGCTCCCCGTGGTACCAGATTAAAGCCTCCGGTCAGACCTAGTAGGCGGGACTACTTCCAGTAGAGCTGCCCATTCAACTCAGATTGATGGCATTTGTAGCTTGAACTAAAATGCATCTTTAAGTGTGTGCATAATACATTTAAAGTGTTATAAACTTAGTTCAAGCTAAGTAATATAGCACTATTTCTGACATGGCTAAGCCTACTTTTAGTGCATATTATGGATTTTAGTCGCCTTTTACGACAGGCATGCCTTACCGCTGGTTATCCGTTTCCCCCGACCCGCGGGGGGAATTGAATGTACAGTCATAGTTTGCTCGAGGCAGATTTTCTCCTACTAGTAACAGCTGTTGTTTTCTATCTGCACTTACTTAGTAGAGCGCCTTTCCGGTGTTGTTTCCCGAAGCATTTGAAGAGCTGCATTACTGTGCAATTAATATTTTTAATACAAAAATTTCACTGCCTACTTTGCACTCTAGCTGTAGTGCGCCACATTGCATTTAAAGTATTTACTTTTGATTATTTTTGGCAAGAGGCAATTCAGTGATATTTAATTCAGAACATAAATAGAGTAACAAAATAGGTTATAGTTGAACGATTTATTGCTTTACCGGATGGGATATTTTTGAACTTTATATATTCTGTAGGAAAATAATAAGTGCTATATTTGAGTGAAATCTCTACTTCATCTATCTATTTAACTCACATAATAGACTTTACTGAATTTTAATTGTTCTTGATATAAAAAATCAGTGACAGCAACTAGTACAATCATAAATTTGCGACTTCCGAATACTTGTGTTGTTTGGTAGCAATTTATCAACAAAATTCGAGATATGATTGATTCGCGTACATTTATTTTAAAAGGAGATTAATTTTGGTTTCACACAGGGAATGTTGGGGATGTTCAATACTAAAGTACTTACTTTTTTAAAATAATAAAGGTGAGAACTTAAAGTAAGAGTTAGGGTGGCAACATTGTCTATTAGAGCATTTATATTTCTTTTAAACACGATTTCACGAAGAGATAGGAAGCAACAACCGATTTGAACCATCTACCAATTTTCTTAAGGGGTTCTAGTGAACTGTTTTATAACAATCAGATGCACAGTGACACCATTCGTGTGTCGAAAAAATGTTACTCAAGAATATTGAATATATTTATATGCTTGATTTTTGTATACAAAATGTAACATGTTTATCTGATAACAGTTATTTAAAATGCATTCCATTGAAACTTTTATGCGTAATGGTTCAACCTCAAAAGTACGTTCATACTTTCTATTTAGACTCCGTTGCAATTTTGTCTTCTAAGAGATTCACAAATATTAAAAAAAGCGCTTCTCCATATCGACATCGCTCTAACTCCAACTGACACAGTCATATTTCATTATCTTCACCCCTTCTCCACTGCCTACTGGAACAATAAACGTTAGTAGTCAAGGAAATATGAAGTGTTCAACGCAAAGTGTTTACTTTTTGATATCCTTTATAGGAGCTGTTTTTGGAGATGGCCAAATATTTAATCTCTTCTACTTTAATATATATAGGAAACTGCATATACATATAACCTTGCAACAAATACTCATGCACAAAGTAAACAAAATTAATGGTCTGCACAAAATTGCCCTAAAAGCAAAAAAGCTAATTCTTTTCGAAGCAAGTGATGTGAGAGCGAATGAGTGATGTGAGTTATAACAAAATCTCTCACAAAATCATAAATATTTTAATGTAAGCGCATATATATGCACAATTACTCATAAAATTTGCTCGGATTTAGTTATATAAAGTTTTAGAAGTCCTCAGTTCTAACGCGATGATCATTTATATAAAGCTGTATTAACAAAATCCTCATCTGTAGAAATGCTAGATATAGCTTGAGTGTCCCCGTGGTTTTTATATAACAATTTAAAAAAAAGCATCGTTTCTCAAACTTGATTTCTTTAGTTTCATTTGTTCCTAAACTGGAGCAGAGCTTTCGAACCTAAAGTTGAAAGAGCTTACGACCACATTAAAAATTATTCAGGGATCAGAAAAACATATATATGTAAATATTATCAAAACTTTTCCAGTATTTTATTGTTCGACCAATAGTACCACAAGATGATTTCAACGTTTTGGTGCATACCAATCAGTATCCTTAGTTTAAAAAATCATATATTTTGCGTCTGATCTCTATTAACAAGAACTTTAAGCAAAGTTATTGAATCTGAAAGTTTCCCTAAGAATTGAAGTTAAATACTAGTTTCTAGATATCATGAGGTATGCTACTAGTTGGTACCTAGCACAAATAGAGTCAAACAAAGCATTTAAACCAGCTCATAGTGTGTAACTGTGCTGCCAAGTGCTGCGATAAGGTTAAGTATACGCCGTGTTTTATACAGCTAATGTCTCAAGTCAAGGAGAAAAGCTGCTAGTGGCGTAGTATCGTCAGCTGGCAGGTAAGTAAAGTTATTCGGGTGCTCATAATTCATTGGAAGTCGGCGTTTGCCAATCGAAGAGCACACACTGTATGTGTATGTATATACATTTAGAAACAAATTGCTCTACTATTTACCATAAAAGGTTTTGGAAGGTCCTTCCATTGTGGAACGGATACAAAGCATATTAAAAGATTATGGCTAACCATAGGATAATGGTTGCACTTTTTCCATCGATGTGTTTGTAAAGCCAAACTGCTTTAAGTGTTTCTGTTTCTTTATTTATTTTTCCTTGATTTAATAGATTGGGTTGAGGAGCGTAGGACGTATTCATATGTATTGTTTGTGTGTAAATATTTAGTACTTTTAAGTGCAATGTAGAGAAGTGACGTGATACACAATAATTATATTACAGCAAAAATACTTTTTTGTTCTAAATACAGTGAATTAGATAACCATACAAAGAGCTAAATAAAAGAATATATGGAATTGTTCTCAATTCAACTACTTTTATTTGCGAAAAATATATGGAAACATATACATATTTCAAAATTATATTAAATAATATGTAAATACAAAATTCATATAGTGAAAATGCTAGCAATATATTTGACTTTGTGACTTAGCTATGCGAGGCAAAAAATAATACTTCGTTGCACCAACTGCCTTCCACAAGTATTTAGTCTAATAAATTGCCTGTTTCGAAATGCTGACAGTTCAATTGACACGGTTCCTCAACTTGTATAAAATTCCTGTGTGAACAAGCAACATTTTGGCGGTGAACACATAAGTGTTGCAGGAGGACTTATACATATATACCGTTGTGTCACACAACGTAGTGACTTTATGAGTGGTGAGAGAACGCGTCAGAATTTTAACAATTTCTTCAAAATGGAAAATTTTGAAGATTGTGCAAATACCCTGTTAGAGCAAAAAGAAGTAAGGACGCCTAAGTTCGGATGTAACCAAATTTTATATAAGGGATATGGAAGCTAGACCAAGGTATATTCCGATTTCATCATTATATTGGGTATACTGCGGCTAAGGGAGGAGGCCTCATCGCATTTACATTTGTAATCAAATTAAGGCAAACTCGAGGACCTGTTTAAATGCTATTTCATTAAGATACCCCTTAAGTTCACTGATATATTCAGCACTAAGTCCACTAGAATAACGAAAATCATTATATGTAGTATGTGGGAGCTGAGATGATTCGATCAACGATTTAACCAATTTTCGGCGCTAAAGTTTGATATGCTCAAGCTTACTACTTCATTTAATTTTGAAGATATTTTACATAAACATGTTTTTATCTAGTTAGGCATCTAGTTAGGCATTGTTAACACTTGGATGGTATAATATATATGAAAAAGCTTTCATAAAATCCAGCAGCGCTTCGCAGGCAGGGGCAAATTTGACCTTTATATAACGAAGGTGTAAAGCCGATTATTCTTTCAAGCTAGAGACTTTCTGCGTAAATGATTCTTACCCAGTGCCAACGCCTACTTCTAAGTTATGAGTATAATTTATAGCATTGGATTAGAGGCACTTCACATTTATTTAATTTTTAAGCGCTGTTCCTTTTGTGCGAATTTCTAGCACGGACAACAACACTAATTGAAACCAGCTTGTGGATATTCGGTCTTAATTAATTACCGCTACACACTAATTCTAACTATAACCAAGTGTCCCTTACTTACTTGTATTTTGACTGTAGATAAGCATGGTGGAAATATTCCGTTCCTAAACAAAAAAAACCTCTTAACTTTCGACTAATCGACAAAAATTTAAATTTTAATGTGTTCATCAAAAGTTTGGTCAATTTATGAAATTTGCCAGATGTGTTCATACATACATAACTATTTACATTGCAACGGTATACGACACATAAATTGTTAGTTTGCGATTTCTGAAAGCATATATATTGCAAAGCATTAAAGCATATAAAGCATTGTGACATCTGAAACTAATTGAGATAGATATAAAGTTATATATATCAAAATGATCTGGATGACTGGATGAGTTCAATTCCGTATGCCAATCTGTCTGCTCGTTTGTCCTAAAAAGCGTTAACCGGAGTAAAAATGTAAATATATTGACTTTGTCACTCAGAGATTTCTTAAGAAAATTTTCCCTGAAAGTAGAGCTATCTGCGGTTTAACAATTTTTGCAAAATGGGCTGGGTCCAGCCCCCAATATGTTTAATATAAATATCTAATTATGTACTAATTATGTATTGTAATTATGTATTATGTAATTATGTATAATTAATGATAAAGTAATTATGCTATATTGAGTAATCTCAGTGGGAGCATTTCTTTCTAACATCTCGTCATAGGGTCTGAAAACGGGTAAAATCAGATTATAACCACACCTACAAACCACACATGTGTTACGTTGAGAGCTACTAGAAGTATGTTAAATCGTTAGAAGCATTAACTTTAATAGTGAAGATGTTACGATAGATCTGCATGTGGCTGCATGTGTAAAAACTGGACAGCACCTCCCACTCTTAGGTGAAATCCAATACCTCAGCAAATATTCCACAAATTTGAACAAAATTTGGTGCTCAATATTATATTAACATACTTATGTTACGGTTTGAAAGTGTCCGATTAAAACTGCAACTGCTTCCTTTATTACATCATGGTAAATTCTATCTGACTTTTTCATCTTACAATGAATAAATCAAGCACAAATGAATGTATCATCAGCTCCATATGTTATATATAATCAGTTCCATTACTATAGTGGTAAATATGCGCGATATCTTAATAAAATTGTTTTTAAATACTTTCTCAAGCATAATTTAGTTGAATGCCAGAAATAAATAAAAGCAGTTCAGGGCTTTCTCTAGCCCCAATGATTTTCCGGTTTACATTACATATGGATATTGATATGCGCCTTCCCGCAGCACTAATACGTGTTAGTTATGTTGATTTTAATATTATTTGATTTTAATCTTGGATGAAAAATAATATCTAGTAATGAAAGTAAGTGGGCTATGACCTGCAAATAAGTTAATATAGTACCAAATATGATTGTAATCCATTGACTGTTTCGGCGAATAACGAATATTTTATTCAAGTGCCATTTTTTTTTATTATAATTTCCCCACCTTAAAGCTCCGCAAATTGCAAGAATATGAATTGTCCTGTCACACTCGAATTTGGCCTTTCCTTCCTTGTTTTTGAAGCATTTTTTGAATGGTTGTTCACTAATTGGATAGCCAGGCTTTCTTCATCAGAAGTATCTTATGAATAAGTAGTAGTGTGTGTCTACTCCTTTACAGTGGACTTGCTTATATTTGATTGATTTTTCCGGGTGTTTATGAATTGTGAACAAACATGTTTATAAAAGTTTCTTTAGGATTAACAAATTTCAACACATGAACTAAAAATTATATATATCACTAAAAATGGATAAGTAAAACTGGAATATTCGTTGTATTGGATTTTACAGTGCAAGTTCCATTTCATTGCTATACTCAGTGTTATTCGCCACTACCGGAATTCTCTATTATTTGTATGTCAGAATGATATGAAATTCCATCGTAGTTAAAAGAATAACAATTGAGACCACATGATCAACAAGTGAAGGGAATCTTGAGTTTCTAAGGATATAGGTTATAGCTAAGAATTATGGGCCGATAAGAATTAAAAAGGGCAATTGTTACTTAAGAAAATTAGATGTAGACGCATCAGTTCACTAAGGAAAGATTCCATGAAGGTAGTTGGATAAATGAGAAAGATAATTATTAAAAATATGAAATCTTTTCTCTTATAGTTTTTATATGTGAAAAGCGAGTTCATTTTCTAAAGTTTCTCTTATAATGCAAGCTATTGAACGCATATCACTGCCATAACAGCTTTTCCAATCTTGTAAAATGTGTATCACTGTACGGGCGGAACCAAAGTCTGGTGGTAACAAGTTGACTGAAAATTAGCAACAAGGCGCAGATAAGGTCAGCGTAGCGTGATAGGCAGCTACATCCGCTATTAACTATCGAACTTTCAGTGAGCTGGTTTTAATACTTTACATACATGCATCTTTATCTTTTATTTTCTTTCACACATCACTTAACAATACACATATATCTACATAGAGCTAACTTTTTCAATTTTTTTTTCAGTGTACACCGACTGTGTCAACGACATGGATTGTGCGACTCGTGCTGTTACTGCCTACATCACCAAATATACCCGCGACTATGTGATGGGAACGGAGCCAGATCTGTTCAGACATTCATTCTTTATGAATACTCTGGGTTGGAGTAAAATACAGTTAATAAGAGTTATAAAATATGATATGTACATGTGTCATGTATGATATATATATATATAAAGACGATAAATTTAAAAAATATATTTTATAGAGATAACTATAAATGACTTGTTTATAGGGTTTCGGACGAATGATTTCCCTCTATTTAATAGTTAATACGTCAGTATATATGTGTCCCACAACACATGTGGTATATAGGTATAAAATACCTTCTCCTAAATCACTGCTTACTCCTATATTGAAGACTTTAATGATAAGAGTTCAAGAATTCTACAACTTCTATTATGAAAACTTTAAGTCCTTCGTAGGTGTTACCCAGATTACTAATTGTTCAGAAAAGCCTCTTATATAGTAGAATAGTAAGCTATTTATAGCATCGACCTTATAATCGATTCAAGCTTAATTTAACTAAATTTATACACACATATATATATTGCTCTCCGTTGTGTTTAAAATAATTAATATTCATTATGATCTGGTCACTCTAATATATCGCAAAATCAATGATTATTGTAATTTCTCATTTCCCTTTATCATTTATGCTTATACATACAGACATGTGAGAACAATTATGCTTTAGCTTTGCTTAAATCAGATTTGATTCGCTGCAGCATTTTCACAGCTAGACCCCTAGCGGCTTACCTTTTAATTCGTTATTATACATATTTAATAAATTGTAATTAATTATTTAAGTTGTTTGACTTAACGCTATTTATAGCTGTCCAAAGAGCTTGGTAGCTCAACAGCAGCAAATCAATCAATAGAAATCAGCTTTTGCCTACTAATCACTGGAAGGGTTCAGGTACCTCCGATTTCGCATCGACTGCATATGAAGTTCATGTGACTAGCTTAGTGTCGAGATATCCAAGGAGTAATGTAATGTTAACTCGGATTAAAAAGCGGATTTACTCGTATGTAAATGACATTTATATTATAATAATAATAATATGATGTGAACCTTGGACATCATACGTAATTTTGACCTTTTTATGTAGCATCATTCGAATATTTTTGGCGGTGAAAGTTTTTCTAATCAGAACATAGCATATTCATGTGGACGTAGGCCTTTATATAATAATAAAATTTCAAAAACGAATCAATACAAATCACATTTAGGTTGCAAAATTTTTTGAGCTCATATTCATCGTTACAAAGCAAATAAAACTTGATGAGCATATTTTGTAGGAACACACACAGGTCACACTGGAAAGAAAGAATACAATACAACTGAAGTAATAACCTGGTATAAGGGTTGCATATACCCTAGCGCCGACAATTATATATATAACGTATATATATTATAGAAATCTGATAATGTTCGAACGAAAAGTGCGTGGCGAAAATCGTGGCTACATGTTAAAACAAGCGACCGCAGTGGTAATTTTCTGCCATTCGTGACATAAATATTTACCGGTTGCGCCACCTAAGCTGTCAGTATGGAATGTCCATTTCACGACAAAACAAAATATAAATTGGATGTGTGTACGTATGTATATGAATACAGATAGTTTTCAACTTGTAGAGTTTAACAAGCGTATAAAGTGTAGACAGTCCACTGCACATAAAAACGTGGCAATCGTCAGGAGATATCATCCTCTAAGTAGTTTACGCACACTATATAACTAAGCAAAAAATAATGAAAGAAATAATTTTGTATTATAGCTTAATAAAATGCATAGTGAATAACTAGGATTCAAATGACCAAGGAAAAATAATTTTCTTTGTTTGCAGAAACGAATGACTGCAAGTAACTCCTATATTCATTAAATCTTGAATAGATCGCCTTTCCTTTCATCTTTTGACTTATCTGACTTATCTCCGTAAGTAGTGCTCATTATAGATCTTATTGCTAGTTTCGCTGTTAACTAACAACAGGTTACCTTATTACTCAAAGTTAAGAAAATGTATAATTCGTAGTATGAAAAAAGTATAGCATTTCTGACCCATTATGAAGTCAAATATATCTTTGAAATAACCGTTAACAAAATGTAAACAAAAGCTGAATTTTTTCAGTTGTTACAGCTACAAAACAATTTTACGTGTAAGCGCCTCAAAGTCCTTTATAAATTTATTATTCATCTTAGTAATTGCTTCACAGTGCGACGACCTGCCCCATTTCATTGCAAATCAAACTAGGCTTCTTCCTCCCTCCGTTTTTCCTGCCTCCCTCCCTTTCCTCTTTCTCCCCTTTGATTTTTCGGATACATTTTATGTCGCTTAGAAGTCAATTGTCATTAAGGGCTATAAATTGCAACCAAGAGATGTTATTTCGTACACATTTGGTTCGATTTCAATGGAAATATAGATGTACGACGTTTGCAAGTAAGTGTTTATATATACATATATAGGTGTCTAGCAAATATATTCAATAAAAATTCACACTCTTCAATATTAAATTGTGTTTCAACAAAATGCGGGGTTACTTGAATGGAATAAGTTCATTAATCTTTTTGTGGATATTCTGACTGAATTGAGCAGGAAAATCTGGAAAGACCAACAGCTGCCAACAACTGTTGGAAACGACTGACTTGTAATATGTGCACAGAGTATAACAGTTTTTTTCACCTAACTGTTTGTAATACTAAAACTATTAGAGATGTATATAAAAAATTATCAGAAGACGAGATGAATTGATTTCGGATATCTTTAGTAAAAACTGAGATATCTTGTTGAAACTTGGTAGATGTATAGATGTAGCCCTTGAAATTAAGTGGCAGATGAAAAGCTTTAGTGTATACTATGGCGAGATTCCAAAGATCAAGAAGTATTCATATACAAGTTAGACACGGTCATATACGGCACCAAACCCACTGAGTTCCTAGCTATATGGACTATGCAACAGCTAGCACTATTAACTCTTGAGGTTAAGTGGTTACAGTACATGTTTTTTTCTTCATATTGATATTCGGCTTCGAAGGTATATACTCATGAAAGTATGTTAGTCGTAATTTTATAAACCAAGTATATAATATTATATATATATTAATATATTATATATATATATAAATATACGGTTTGACCGCCGGAAAAATAAAAATGCAAATGTTTGATGAATTATAAGTTTGACAGCATATTAACAGATAGCTTTTCCCAAGCCAAAAGCATAAACTCGAAATTCCTTAACTACAGACAAACATTTCTGGTATTCACATATTTAAACATACATACATATATTATATGCCGGCGCATATGTGGACATGAAGGGCGTATGAGTGACGTTGAGCCATTATGTTGCTTGATGATATGCGGTCAAGTTTTTATTCTGGTCATTTTGGCATAGCTTCAAAAATTATCGTTTGTATACGAAATATGAAGGTCGTCGTTATAATAGTGATGATAATAATTATTTGACGTTTCAGTGAAAATTAAAATATGCACATCTTTCATTAATTGTATTTGCATGAAATCATTTATCCAGGCACTGTGACACACAGACTGATTGCAATGCCCCTCATCAAAGTCAAGCTATACGAAGAGTGAGTCAAAGAAAATTTAATATTAAAATATAATGCAATTTTATTGAAACGTACATAATCATATACTAAAATCTTCAGTCTTCTTCTTCACGTATTATGAAATGTCGGAAGCAGTGCAAACTTTGTAAGATAAATAACGCACAATTATAGTGAACCTTTAATATTTCAACACAAACAATAACAAGGATAACAAGGAGAACTGCCTGCTGGCATTTTTTAGAACAATTGTTCTTTACTTCTCTTAAATGAAGTTTTTTTCTTACCATGAAGTTTTTGTTAATAGTGCCATAAAATAAAAAAAAATTTTTGTTTCTTTAACAGTTGTTATTACACTAAATTTGGAAGTTTATTGCCAAGCTTTTTTCAATGCAGTATATAACTAAAGTATCAATAACATGTAAGGAAGGGTTAAGTACAGGTGTAACCAAACATTTTACGCTCTCGCAATTTTTAAAATACAAAGCGACGGGCCTATTTTATTAAAAATTTTGCTTAAGAATTCAACACTCATTATTCGACGAAACCGTATTACCGGATTACAACCTTCTTTTGCTTCTTATTAGCTCATATTACAGGTCTTAGACTCACGTACAAATATGCAATATAAGCTCAAGGAAATTAAAAATATGGGGTGTATAAGGAACAAATCGACCAGGGAAATGGAAATCCTTATATTCGGTATAAAGGGCTAAACCACGGTTTGGACCGATTTCTTTCATATTTAGCGCGAAATCACATTGTGTTTAAGAAAACATATCCACTTAATTTCATTAAAATATCACACATATTGAAAGAAATAAACGATTTAAAGTCAGATGGAAAGTCAGGAATTCTTATATCCGGCATATTTGGAAGAGAGGAAGATCTGCACTGATCACATTAACTCTTTTCAGTACTCAAGTATATTAGGGAACATGTTTTCACGCAATTTTGTGAAGGTAACTCACACAGTGACCGACATATTCGGCATAAAGTCTGTTCGAATAGCGAAAATCATTATATGTAGTATATAGGAGCTGGGATAATTCGTTGACCGATGTCACACATTTTCAGCAGTAAACTATGGTATATCCATTATTATACGTTCACTTAATCTTTCTAACATATGTTAAATATTGACCTATTATATATATAATAATAAGTACATCGGGACCAGGGGGATTGCTTACCAGATTTCATCCATTTTAGGCACACATACACACTGTTATCTGCGCGATACGTATTCTGAATTCCACTGAGGTAATTCACATATCGACCGATATATACGGTATAAAGCTAACCGGAAATTCGATAGTCCTTATATTAGGTAAACATAAGGACAAAATATTATCAGGCAAACATTTGTTCTGAATTTTGCTTATATATCACACAGATTGACCGATATTTTCGGTAAAAGTCTGCTATAGGCACTGGGTTCACATATTCTGTATCTGAGGACTTGAAAAGTTCTAATGCGACTTCGACAATACTCAGACGTGAGATGGCATACCCTAAAGGTACTCGTTGCGCAATGGTGTGCTCCGATATCTTTATGGGTAATTGTTGTATATACTGTAACGTGAAAGAACCGCGTGGAAATTAAATTTTTGATTTATGGGTCGTTGGCGTGGTCCTTATCACTCAATCACTCAAAGCGATTCTCTGTATCAACCTCAAGCTTTATACCTTCCTTTGTTATTTAGTTATAGCAATTTATTGGTTTTCGTTAAACGGAATTTTGTGAGTATGGTAATAGTCCTACATCACCTCTCTGCAACACCAACCTCCTCAGATTACCAGGGATTACCTGTTTCATCAGACAGACAGTCAACCGCATTAAAACTCGTCTCGTCATCCTGATTATTTAAATATATATATAAAACTAATCCTACCTCGATTAGTTTTAGCTGTTACAAACAATGATGAGATTAACAAAACTAATATACTCTGTAGCAACATGTTCTGAGAGTATAAAAATTAGTAAATAGAGCTAAACATATCTAGCGAATCTGGCATGGGATAACTCTTGTCTAAATGTGTCTCTCCGTACCTTCGGACTTGTGTTTTATATGTTTGTCAATATATCAGCCATAAAACTAAATTAGCTTCTTTTCTAGAGAGTACTGTAGTTTGACGATGAAAATAGGTGAAATCAGTTCAACAAATTTCGCCTCTCTGGTTGACTTTATAGGGAGGGAGTTTATAGAGAGCGAGTTACCTTAAAAATTATGTGAGAATATTTAGTTTAGCATAATGTAATTCGTTGTCAAAAATTACGCATTTTTGATGATTTAGTCCTCAAGCACAAATATTATATATTCGAAAGATTTCTCAAATTACTTTTGACTTGATATGATATGTAAAGTTTTATATGTAAAGGCTGATTTTTAACTGAAGTGACTGCTGTATAATTATTTATTATTCTTTATATTGAGTTTTGGAACAACACTAATAAGCAATCCATTGTCGTACTTTTTTAATATCTGTAATTACAAACGGTATTATTAGTGACCTAAATATAGAATCACTCTGTCACGTTTCCTTTCTACATTTGCTTGGTTCAACAGTTAACTTTTAAATATTCCAGCGCGCTAAAGTTTAACTAACTCGGCATACATACTTGTATTATATAATATATATAATCAACAGTTTTTCAAACAATTTCATATTAATCAGTTAGGTGCAACAATATAAGTTGCTCAGTTAGTATGTTACTTGTTATTGAAGTATCTTCATTATAAAATCCCAAGGGCATCAAATAAGAATTGAATATAATAGGATTTTCCTGCACTGAGATGAACGAATAGGAGTATTAAATTCCTTACTTCGATTTTAGCATAGTGTTATAACAGTGGTATTAGTATCACTTATATACACAATAGCCCAAGCCGTTATAAATTAGGCCACGTGGTGTAATACCTAACGGCAATATCAGCCGATACTGTTAAAAGCTCTCGTGCTTACTGAACATTTATTTACATGCATATAATTACAAACGTATATCACAAATAAAATTTTCAACCTTTTACAAAGGCAATGGTGAAGCACGCGACCACGAACAGGTGTTTGCGTTACAATATAGTAATGCAGTTAGGAACCGCAATTAGAGAACTATTGTATATTTAAATAAACAACATATGTATTGCAAGTTTTATATACATTTGCATGTATGTATGTATTTAAATTCATCGTTACTTTATACATTATATAATGTTTGTATATATGCTAAGAAAATTATTCCCTCGGTATGTAAAAGCCCGTGAATGTAACCATGAGAATGCACAGCATGTGGAAAATAATTAGTGGCATTGCTGCAATTAAAAGGCTAACAAGAGTGACATGGGAATAAAATGAATTAAAAAATATATGCACATGTCTAAATATAGGCACTATATTTTACGAAGATGTGCAGATGACCAAAGAATGAGCCGAAAAAACGGAGCTCCTCTCTGGAAAAACATATGTGTATACATATGTATATGAATTCCGAAGAGACTAGATAAATTAAATGATAGCATTTTCTATTTCTTAGAAACAAAATTTTTATATAACAAAATTAATTTATTTAAGATTTTTCTTAAGCTAAGTGTTGACGTAAGGATATGAAAAGGCATATCAATATTTATTTGTATATTTTTGTAGTTGAACTAGAAATTAATAGTTTAAGGAAACAAATTCACCAATTAAGCGTTTTTTCTACTCTCCGATGCTTTTATTTTATAACATATCAGTCTTTTGGTAGAATGGAAACAAGAAACTGCCTAAATCCATCCTCAAACTTTATCCCTGGATATAACTTTAGATCAAAAATTTAGCTTAAAACTTTTCTAAGAATTAATTCGCTTGCGACAAAATAAAGATTAAAATTTAACATTGTAATTTGCGTGGCCGGACATAAGATTTATATTCAGATAAAAGAAAAGAGAAAGGTCTATCCTTGCCTTAGACCTTAACTAGAATACTGTCAATGTTTCAAGGCATTTCAGCCATCGTTCTCGAATAATTGGATTCAGTGAAGCTACCTCTGCTATGAATTTAACAATGGAAAGAAGTGAATTTTGTGTTTTGATGAGATGGCTTGATAAGTGTTAAGTCAAATTTGCCCTGTGGTAAATCAGTGGTAAAGTACGGTTTTGCTTGAATTTCGTCCTAACCGTATATTTGTGCTTATATGCTCTTCGTACCCACGACAGTCAGTTTTTCTGCCTCTTCAACAACAACAAAAACATGCACATGTTCAGGAGTCAGTAATGCCAGAAAACATCGTGAAAATTCATGAACTTTGGTTGAGTGCTCGTTAAAGGAAATTTAGTAATTCATTGCCATTTCAAATGAACGCGTGAGGGAAAGCGTTTGCGCATTTTTACAAAGGAAAATACTTTGAGCACGACGGCAGCCTCGTTTTTTGAAAATCGATAATGAAGGCAAACGTGATCGCCTTTCAAAGGACCATCCGGCACTGATCAAACATATTAAGAAGGAGTTTCTCTCTTTCCGATTTCTGACAATAGATAAAACTTGGATACATCATTACACAACTGAGTCCAATTGGCAGTCCGCTGAATGGTTGTTACTCTCTGGAAGTCGCTTAAAGTTCCCGATAACACCGCACTCAATGAACAAGGTTTTAGCAAATATTTTCTCGGATTCACATAGCATTATTTTCATCGACCAGTTCGAACATGGTAAAACAATCCATAAACAATATTGCTGTTCGTTATTGTATCGATTAGATGACGAGGTCAAAGTGAGACCATATTGTTAGGTCAACGACTTTTCAGCACAGGTAGTACGTACCTATTTGACTACATGAAGATCTCCATAAAAAAATCAGGGTCCACATTGTATTTACATATTAATTTATGAATAAAACATATTTATTACCAACCCGTTTCTTATACTTTTATTTTTATAGCATTTTTTTCATGTAGTCACTGAACTTATGTTCCCAATTTGCACGTTTTCCGTATACTTCTGCCGCACAGCTCGTAGTTTTGCATATGGTTAAGTTCTCTTATTTTTTCATAATGCAAATTTTATTTCCGCCGCTATAGGTCAGTTCTTTTTGCTGATGTGAGCTCAGTAAGAGTAAAGGAGCACGTAAATGGTTGCCTATGCTTTTGGGGGTGTGGCATAAACTTTGCCAGTCCATTGCGCAACACTGCACCTATCGCATGTGTGAAGGTGTGCATGTGGGTACGAATGTGCGAGGAAATACTGAATAAGTAGCCATCAAACATTGCCTGGCTCCCCCATAAAAAGGCAATTCAAAAATGTGGCATAATACTTTTCTACTAGCATAACTTTGTTCTTAATAGAAACCTTTTTCATTTTATATGTTTATGTGTGTGTGCAATGCACACATTCTCACATATGTGAGTTACAGGAAGCTTCTATAGCTTATTATCTCATAGCGCAGTAATGTATTGGCATTCCACCTACTAAGGCATGTCCAATCTACCAATCTACGTGCATTTTTGAATTATTAGGAAGTATTAGAAGAAAATCTCTAAACTATTATTCGAGCTAATAATAGAGTTCACAAAGCAGGATAAAGATTGGATGAAGTTTAGCAAAGCATTTTTCGCAAATTTCGTAAACTTCGTTTATTTTGTATGTGTCATTGTGCCTATAATAATTAGTGTATGTATGTAAATGGTTTAAGCTAATTTATAAATATATTTATTAAATTAAAGAATTATTTCCATTATGTTGATCCATTACCCATATGAATAGAATAAAAGAGATAGAAATGGGAAGCGTATTTTAAGATGGTTTTTTTATAACTGGATTTTTAGAAAACATAAATATATTGAAACACTAAAATAAAATTTTCTGCTTTCCTTGTTCTGATAGGCAGAAACATTTTTTAATTTCGGAAAAGTGACACTAGCGCTTAGTTTACGCTTTTAGCGGATATCGTATATTCTACATTATATTATATATATATATATTATATATATATTACATTTATATATATATATTATATATTGTATATATATATTATATTTTAAGGGCATTACATATTGAAAAGTGCTAAGTGCAAAGTGCCCAGCTTGGCCCCAACCGACCGTGAGATACTCTCACATTTTATATGAATGAAAGGTATTAAAGTATTTCGAGATGCCTAAATTAGCCCATATGTAGGGCTAAAATTTATTCGAATGGTTCCTAATAACATTTGTTAAAGAGAATAAAGGTAGGTCGGCCATTATTAGATCCAAGTTGTTACATCGCAAATACACTACTTCACCAAGTTTTGTTACCCCATCTTCGTTCATATCTGAGTTGAATAAATCTGTAGGAGAATGTATTCACCACATTTCTATATTATATATAAGCTATGTTCGAGCAATTACTATCGCGCCTATCTTATGTGTGCTATATGTGCCTTTCTAAATCAACGAAACAAGTAGCAAAAGTAAAAGTATAAATATCAAATTTCAGTATATAAGAAAAAAGCATATTGATATAATGCGACATAAACAAAATCCCATTTTAACTTTTCGGCCATCCATAATTACATATATATATTTGATTAAAGGAATTATGTTACCAATATTCATAATTTACGAAGAAGAAAGCTAACATGTTTGTATGTATATATAAATACTTTGAGGAAAATTTATAGTTCAGTTCAATATGAATATATATACTATGTACTTCATTTTGCCAATTCCAAAATGATGAAACCAAGATCAATGCTTCTAACAGGTTCACAATTCATATTTAACCTAAATTGCAATGCCATGGCAAACAGAAATAAGAAAAAGTGCATATAAAACGAACCTATAGTAAAATAGGTCAACAACTAATTTTAAAGAACCTCAAAGGCGCTTACACCACTCAATTACTTATTCGACATCTGTTCGTTGAACATCTATCAAAGTGGAAAATGCTTCCCCGAGCAGAACGGAGAATAAAGGAACTTCCGCATTTTATGCGCAAGTTGTTCTTTTGTTCCTGCCCTTTGTGTCATACGAAAAGGGCAAGTTAGACAAATATGGCTATGAACGAGCGTTCTGCTATTTCTCTTAAAACAAAATGCACACCGAGAACAGTAATAGGTCACAATACAAAATACAAAATACAATACAATAAATGTATATATACAATACAAAAATAGGTGTACAAAATAATTTTAGCAGACAGATATATACAAAAATTAACTTTGGGCAAGAATCAATGTTCATAAATCTACTATTTGATTTTATAAATGAGAGGCATTCCTATGTCTGAACATTTGACGGCAAATTTGATTGTTTTATTTAATTAAGGTCCCGCATTATTTCAAGAATTAAAGTATGTACTTGCGAAATTATGTAGGTCACATCTTTTCGATAATGCTATTTCCAAAAAGCAACGGTCAACCTCAGACTTGTAGTTGCGTTTGAGTATTTCTACGCAACACATTCTGCAGACCCAGGTCACCAAACTTATATATATTATAATTATTAATTTATATATATAACATATTAGCTCCCTAGGCCCGTTCACTTTAACCTAACGCAGAGAAGGGCAAATTAGTGGCACGTTTATATAAATCCAAATGTGAAAGGTTTATACCAGCAGTTTGCACGGCCTTGTTAAAAATTATATTTTATAATATCCTTCCATATATATAATTTTTAGCATTTACAAAATACAATTCAACATGTGCTCTTTAGATTTTTCAGTAGTGAAAAGAATCCAAGGTCAAACATAAAAATAATTTTGATTTTTTTCGTTGTTTTTTGAACCAATTCACTAAGCCAAAGCCGTAAATGGAACTCTCAAATCAATTTATTTACTATTACATATACATGAGAAGTAGCAATAGAGTAGAAAAAAAAAGTTGGCAGTGAACATTCCTTTATATTTCAATATATATCACTTAGGGAAAGAAAATATAAGCGAGGGAAATTTCTACCTCCATTACAAACATACTCGTATACCTTTGTATAAATAAGTAAATATATAGATTTGAATGAGCAGCAAACACCCATAATATCAATGCATTCCAAAAACACCTTCTTTGGAATGCTAGCACTCGGTGTTTCTTCAACTTCAGCAGAATAGTTGTTGAAATAACTCTCTAGCAGATTGAATAAATTTTTAGTTCCATGCATTTCTTTTGCATTTTCATGGCTGCATATGCATACATGTATATCTGAATTCGCGTGCGTAAATAAATGAGGTAAATATACTTTCACGTTCGAGCTGAAAATAGTTTAGAAAACTACTAACCAGTATTTTTACTTAGAGAAAGACGGAAGCGGGTGGAGTTCAAATACAAAGCAAGTGATTGAGCATTGGGCTTTGTGAGTGCAAAGCTTTGATTGACTTCAGATATAAGTAAAGAGAAATGACTGAGCACAAACAGATGCCATACAGAAAGTTTGACTTTCGACTTAGCCAATGATGGAGCATTGATTGTATGACCTCTCTGTAGAATTATTCTCAGTAGAATTCTTGAAAGTTTTTGTAAATACTTGACTTGATGGTGAGCATTCTTTCGTTTAACACGTTTCATGAAATATATATATGTACGTATATATATAACATTTGATATATATATTTTGATGTAGAGAAATTTAATCTAAAAAATTTTCAAAATTACAGTAATATATGGAGTAACATACGTGACAAGGTGTGTACCTACATTTTCTTACGACCATCTTACAAAATACAGTATATACCGGTATTCTGAAGTTAGCTGGGCGAACGATTTCAGTGTACAGGTTATATATGTGATAGATTTTTTCAATTTTTGTTTCCCAATTATTGAATTTAACATCAATATCATTTGAATATTTTTCTTATTTTCTCATTCTTCCATTTTTTTGTCATATATCATACTTTTTAAAGAAAAGTAGTACTACTAAGTGCTAAAAGTTTGATTACTGTCCAAAAATCAATATGGGGAACGTTAGGTCCAACAGCAATTTGGCAAAAACAAAAAATACAGTAGTAGATTCGCAGGCCCATAGGTTCAAAAGAAGGTGCGACACCACTTAATCTTATACGCATTTTCATATCTTACAAAACGCTTGTCCAATTTGATTAAAATTTTAAATTAATGAAATGTGTCAATTTGTCAATAAAACGCCTTTTTGAACGAATTGAGCCTATGTTACTTAAAAGCATTATCAATACCATTTTAGAGCCATCTTTTTAGGACTATAATATTCACTAGACAAACTAATTTTCTACTATCACTAAACGAAATGTGGCCTTAATAAAAATCCTGACACTGTTGCATACTCTGAAAGGAATCATAACAAATAATTATGAATGTATACATTTGACTACCAATTTGTTTATGGATTGTCTTCCATTTACCGTTTCTTTACTCGTTATGTCTGAGCGCCTCTCTCTTGTCAAAAAGTGTGCATTTGAAAGTAGCCGAAAATTAGCGAATTGAATTCGAAATATAAAAGTATGAGTTATCCCACTTAATTGGTGTATCAATGTTTTCTAATTTTGTTTTACATAGTTTAGACTAGTTTTACTAGTTTGAATATCTCGATTGTCAAATATGTGTCAAAAACAACGATACACAATTCGTTCTTTAACAAAAATTATTACATGCAGATATTTATTTTTAATAACTTAAGACTTGAATTAAAATGTATTTCTTATAGAATCGAAAAAGCCAATATGTGAATAAATACATATATATACGATTTTTAAGAAGGTTTTCCTTTCTCTGTTATATTGTCTTTCAATTGTTTGCTCAGTTGATACTGCAATCCTAGTATTTAATTATAATAGTTTTCAACATCTGTCACAACAATGACCAATTAGTGATCCTTATATTTTACAAAGATAATATCAAGGACAATAAATGGTAGTAATTTTATCTATACATACATGTAAACAGCTGCAAGTATACTGTCATCTTAGAGAATTATTTTTACTCCTAGATATTTTTGGATTTATAGAACATCTATTCAAAGTAAAAAAAAAAATCCGGCAATTATTCCAATAGAGCTTTATGTGATATCTATCTTCGAAAGAATTATATGTTTTGAATTTTTACCAAGAGATTTTATAAATCATTAAGTCCAAGGCTTGCTTGAAATCTTCAAGCACTATACCCTTTATAAACTACAGAGTGATATGTTTAGCTATAGAAGAATATCCTACAAGGAAAATAATGTCTAATAAATAAGCACACATATTTGTAGAGAGCTAGTAATCATGTATGCAAATGCAACTTATATCACTTATGGTTTAACGTTTGCTTTAATATATTTCATACGAATAAGTGTGTGGATACCTATTTACGAGAACCATTTAGGACCTGCCAAGCCATTTGCGATTAGATTTTCGGTGTTAAGCAATGTGCTTACGTTTCAATAACAGAAATACAAAAGTTCTCGTGCCTTCACACCCCTACATGGTGAAAATCATCCGGAAATCCGCTTATACATAATGCATTACTAGTTTCAAACAAAGCAAACAAACAAACAAAAGAGAAATACTTTCCGGTGTTGGTAAAACTTTATATTTAATTTTTATAAAAGAGTAACATAGTACTAATCGAAATATTCTCATTTAATTTTCTTGGAGATACTTGCAATATAAACTCAACCAAAGGAACGAAATTTAATATACAATGTATATGTGGAAAAAGTCGACTAGAGCGACGTAGATCATAATATTAAAGGTATTGGGTTTAGACTAAGGTCTAAACCAGTATTTACTTTTCTATTTAAATAATTTCTTTCCAATATTCGTAAATTGTTTTATAATATTTTTATATAATTTATTTTTATATTTTAGGTGTTGGCCCCTTATTTTCACTTAATCCGAGAATTTCACTTAATAATGGGCGGGACCATGCTCATTGCATAAGTTTTGAACCGATTCCTGTGGAGTCCCTCCGTACCATCTTCACTATAATACATAATGCTTCTGTGATGTTTCCTTAGTGAGTTATCGCACATTGTGTGGTTTTCAACATAATCGTAATATGGAGGATGGGCGTGGTTTTTATTCGATTTCACCTATTTTTGCACTGTGTGAGGAGGTGCTCAGCAAACTTTGACGAAATAGCTTCAGTGGTTTGTGGAATATATACGTACATTAAACCTTTTAGAGAGCGGAGCCACAACCTCTTTTTAAAAATGTTTAGTCCACAGATGACCTTATCTATTGCGATTCCCTTTATCATTTATAGTTTTATATCTTGGACGTGGCAGTTGTCCGATTTCATCGACTGCAATTCCAACCTCCTCTGAGCGCCAAGGTAGATGAGTACTTAGTTTCAGTAAAATATCTAATTTATACTCAAGACGGACGGACACAGACAATCATCCGGAAGTCAATTTGTCTCGTCATGCTGATTATTTATATATATATAACTCCATATTTATCGGAAGCAGAATCCCGTTATTGACACGCCCAGAATATGGCGTTTATCGAAAACCTATAATATGCTGTAAGTAAGCTCCACATAAGGATACCTAACTGTAATTTTATACAGGGTATCACAGTTGGAAGGGTCATCTGTGGATTGAAAATTTTTAAAAAGTGGGTACGGTTCCGCCATTAGGTTTAATGTACATAACTTCCAAACCACAAGAGATATATGAACCAAACTTGCTGAGGAGAAATCTTTTCAGCACTTCCACAAACGGTGCGAAAATAAGTGAAATCGGATAACTGCCACGTCCATTTTCCATATAACGGTTATGTTAAGAACTACTAAAAGTGCGATAACTCACTAAATAAATACGTCAGAATCACTAAATTTCACAGCCAAGAGGGTGCTTAAATGTTTCAAAAGAATCGATGCAAAATTGGGCAATGGGCGTGGAACCAACCTTTAGATGATATCCTATATCGCAGTAACGACATAACCAATTTCAACCAAATTTATTGTGTACTATTATATATATATGAACATATTATTGATCCGCTTTGGCTGTTACAAACAACCGTTAGGTGAACAAAGTTACTATACTCTATTGTAACATGTTGCGGGAAAATCCTTTTCGAAAGTCCCCTCCTAAAAGCCCGCTGGGTTTCGAATTACCACAGGATATTTGACATGGATGTGGATAAGTTAGCCGCAAAAAATTGAATTTGATAAAAATTACAGCTTGTTTTACGCTCAGTGTGAGGTGAACGATGTTTGTAATTACGTCTAACTCCTATAAATCGAACATAAGGTCTCTTTCAAATCAGGCCGTATAAAAAGACATTTGATAGCAAAGACTTTTTGATGTACATCGTTCTCCTTATATAGGCATAATAGAAAATATATTTATATGATATGATATGATCTTACAGTATACAAAGACGTCTAAGCAATTCTTTTAAACAGAGGTAGGTGTTATATTCAATTCAAGTAAAATGTTGACTTATGGTGAAGATCAATTCAATTGTTTTAAAAAAGTGACGGTACATAAGTTCAGGTGAAAAGAAAATCATTCAAAAGTCATAAAGCTGACATGTACAGTATTTATACATAAAATTCAATACAAGACTATCACCGCTGAAAATGGAATAAAAAAAAAAACAGTAAAAGCCTAGCAGCTCCTGAGATGAAGAGTCCCAGAGTATTGTCACCGCTTACATAACGAATTCATACAAATAAAATTTTAATATTTAGCTGCGGCAAATAAAATAAAAATATTTGAAAACTTAAAAATGCATAACTAAAATTAAAAAAAAAACACGAATATGTATATCATTAATCCCTTTCGGGAGGTTTTTAGATAACAGAAGAAAAATCTTGTGTAATTATTAAAGACAAGTTTAATTTTTCCTTTAAGATAAATTAACGGACATATTTTTCTTTATTGTTCCTCCATTATGTTACTAACTGTAACTATATTACTGTAACTATGTTAGTTAAATCTAGTAGCAGATGTATATACTATATATATCAACGCCGCAATTGTGTGAACATCTTCATTTTAAATTCCAGAAAATTATTTTCAGAAAAGTATACCTTTTACAAAATGACTTAAAACTAGACAGGAGTTTCACAATAATGAATACTGTCAATATTTTCATGAACAAGTGGATATGGTCTGCTTTACTTCTAGATATTTACGAGAAGTATTTCTTTCGAAATATTAAATATACTAATAATTGACTAGGTGTTTAATTCTAGTTTACGGGGTATTAACGGTAAAATTTTTCCTCGCTCTTTAGTCAAAATCTGGCTTTGTCATAAACGTCTCATCTAACAAATATGCTATCATTATGTATGAGTTCACACACAAATAAATCACTTCTACTCGTTCACATGCACAAACACTTGCGCATCCGAGTCACGTGCTGGTACTTTGCTCGCCATTCCCCACAGATTCATTTAAAAACAGGATTTTGCTACTGCATTGGGAATCGCCCGCGCCGACGTTTTTGCTAATACATCTGTCCAACTTAAGTTGTCGGGTATTTATTTGTCGAATTTGTTGTTTTTTAGGTGGAAAGGTTGTTTGTATAGAAATTGGAACTTCAGGCGGGTTCCATGTTCCTTTCAATACCTTCACATTGTAGTTTTTATAATAAAATATATAAATATAAAGTAGACAAGTACCACGTGGCAGGAAGCGTGTGTAGGCCACAAAAAAGACTTGGGTTTCGTCACGTCACTTCCAGCGGGCGGTGAAAATGCTGCTAACGCTAACAATAACATCTTAGAATTGTTGAACAGCATTTTTGTAAGGTTTTGTTGTTGGTCAGCATTGCGCAATAGCGCGAGGGGCATAAAAAGATTTCCAAATCTTTAAGATCCAAATATAATTTAAATTTACAAATTTACTAAATTGTGTCTGATGACGTTATTTTATTCGCTTAAACCTATTGACGTTTTTTTTTAAATGGAATGAAAAAGTGAAACAAGTTTTAATTACCCATGGTCTGATGGTAGTTTTACCTCGGAATGACATTACGATTGAAATAGGATTACATGAATTGATTCAAGATATAAGGACGTTCAATTGTCATCCGTGTAGAGTAAATGCAGATATAGACCGATGACTAATAATTTGTCTTTCACTCACTTAAATTAAATTACATAGCTATGTTATTTTCCCTAAAAAGCAATGTGTGAATTGCAGTAGTATCCATTATTCATTCGGTAGGCTTACTTCCAGGCTTCTTTTTATTTGCGCTTAAGTATTGATCTTTCGAAAAACAAATAATTTTGCATAATAAAGCGCTGCAACCTTTGAAGGTTCCCTTGAGGGTTATATTGTACTATAATACCATTAGATTTAGGATGTGGAGATTTGGAGATTTTTAACATCATGTTCGAAAATTCTCATACGATCAATTTACGGCAAAATATATCCTACTTTTAATATAATCCAATGTTTTTAAGTCGGGGCAATACTTTCACAGAGTAATCGACTTAATTCTAAGCATTGATGATGACGAGCGAACAAACAGAAGTTAAAAGTAGACTTGCTTTCCCTGGGGTTGTTGCTCTAATAAATATCTCTCAAATTGTTGTATTCTTAATATTCGCCATATGAGCCTCTGGTCTCAGGTTCCTTCTAAATCCTACTAAATCTATATTTATTCTACTTTATTAAGAATAGAATTGTTTAAATTCGGGTTCAGGACACTTGCGAATCGTAATCGTAATAATCTCCCTTTATATATTATATTTAACTTAAATTAAAGCTTACGCACGGTAAAAATTTATTTCGAAATCTTATTAAGATATTTTTTAAGTATTTACTTCTCCATGCTACACTATTTTGTGATTCTTTGATTTATTTTGTGAAAATGTATTAATGCTTAATAAAATAGAAATCAAGTTACATATACTGGAACTATCTTATATACTATTCAAGCTTGAAATTATGCCACACATATGTTATGTATAATACATATTTTATGTACACTCCCATAAATAAATATTTCATATATTACTGTTAATATAGTTACACCAGAGAACTTACAACCATAGAGAAGGTGCAGGTTCGACAGCGAAATAAAACAAAGTCTGAAAAATTTCAACTGGGGAATTCACCTCACAACGAGGTGTTGTGTTTGATTTGATTCTTAGAAAAAGGAATTCTGTAGAAATTACGCATCTTCTTCTTTCTGTTCTTAACATTCTCAACCAGGGAATTGTGATGACGGAACCAGAGAATGCAAACAGCACATGGGCTATGTAAATTTTTTTAATTCTATTAAAATGTTTATATTTTACTTTAATTAAATTTATGCTCAACTATGAGTAAAAAGAATTATTAATAAAAAATATTTCGAAACATTTATATAAATAATTTATACATATGACACCATTAAGGAGCCGAATAAGCATTGATTTGCCGACGGCAATTTTCTTGTCTTGTTATGTCAATATTTATAATTTTCTCTGTTTAACTACCAGTTCTCTGGTGACACTACCAATAATTAAGTCAACGTTCGCACATACAATTTGGTTATGCCACGTCTAATTTACTTCTGAGCTGTCGAACTCAATTTGCTCTATAATTATTTTAAAAGCGCGCCCCGTGGGAGCGAATAAAATATCATGCTATAAATATTTTCTTTTTATGGTCGACACTTGTTGTACAGAGTATAATAGTTGTGCTCCCATAACGGTTGTTTAAAGCACTTTAAAATAATCTGTATAACCGAACTGGTTAAATTGTTTTTGGGAGTTTGTTATGAAGAGAAGGTTGTGTCCTTCCGATTGGTATTCTATTATATCGTATATAACGGTCATTATGTTCGATATATGAATATTTTTGGGTAAGACCCTCTCGCTTAGCCGAATGTGATTTACGTCCAAAAATGAATGAAAAGTTCCACATATACTCTAATTCCAATATACCGGTAAATCCCTAGGTGAATATTATAATACATTCGACGTGTTTTGATGCTAAAAATTTATGATAGTTATAGATTGATAGTAATGGATAATAAAAATAGTTACGTATTGTTCTTTAGTCCCCATAAATGAAATGAAATTATTTCCGATCCTTTATTACATACAATAAATTGGTATACACCTTCTTCTGGGCGTTCCAACATCAGTAATATACTGTATAGTATATATTAATATATTTGATTTTTTGATTAGTATGAAAGACGTCATAGCAAAAGTTGGTAATAATGTTACTTTTAGCATTTTTTCATTCGGTACAAAAACGAATAAAATTTTACTATACATAACTACCCCTCATACTTAAGTTATATGATGTTTATAATTCCCGTGTTTTACAACAAAATTTGTCAAAAGCAGATATCTCGATGTATTCTAGTATCTCTAATTTATGAAAATTTAATAATGTATCTAATATTCCGTTGGCCAAAACCTAGTACTCTCCTTACTTGTAATATAGGAGATGCGAAGAGAGCGGATGTGTATGAGAGCGGATGTGTATGCAGTCAACAATTATTGCTCGGGGTACGAACACACCTTTTACACTTTGATGGCAATAT
This sequence comes from Bactrocera minax, assembly GCA_021498325.1. Taxonomy (NCBI): domain Eukaryota; kingdom Metazoa; phylum Arthropoda; class Insecta; order Diptera; family Tephritidae; genus Bactrocera; species Bactrocera minax. Next base: position 1,553,534 of record JAKEEE010000054.1, on the reverse strand, counting down.
GTCACCGTCTATATACATATGTATACACAAACATTATTTGCATGTACAGTCACAGTTTGTTCGCAGCAAATTTACTCCTACTAGTAACAGCTATTGTTTTCTCCGTGCCCTTACTTAGTAGAGCGCCTTTTCGCTGCTGTTTCTTGCCGATTTTTAAGAGTTTCATTACTGTGTCATTAACATTTTTAATGCAAAAATTTCACTGCTTACTTTGCACTCTATCTTGCTTGTTAATTTTTGAATTTTTGGCGAGAGGCAACTACTGAGTCTAATCTAATTTAGAATACAAATAGAATAACAAAATAGGTTTTAGTTGAACAATTTATTGCTTTACTGGATGGGATATTTTTTAACTTTTTACATTGGGTAGTATAAACCACTAATTACACCAATTACTTAGTTTTAAATCAATCAAAAAAAAAAACAATTGCGACAGCAGGATATTTATTTAGTTAAAAATAATTCATAAAAAATAGTGCGAGGTTTAGGTTATTATAACATCGGGTAAATCATATATATATCATAATTACTTATTTCTATATATATACTTATTTAGGAAAGCGAAAATAATGAATATGAAATTAACATGAATATTAAAAAAAAAAACTTTTAATTAGTGTGGCAACAACCTGCAAAAAGACAATGGAATCTCTTGCAGGTAGTGGAAATTGAACTGGATATATTTTGAATATGGATATATATTTTTTTCGCTTTCTGAGAGTTTTAAGTAGTACAATACATTTTCTCAATTTTATTGTACGAAGAAATAGGTCTACTTCGAACATTATACCAAATTTCTTAAGCAATTACAGCGTGCTACTCTATATCATTGTTCAAAATTGTAGTTAAGGGCGGTTTATCATATTTAAGTGGTAATAAAAATCATGTTTGGCCTGCATGAGGATTCCATCAGATGGAATATGACACCATTGCTGTTGAGAATATATTTGCGTTTTGTTGTATACTCAAAAATATTCAAATGATTTTTTGGCTCTAGTAATTTACTATGCATTCCATTATAACTTCTATGGGTAATGTTTCCTTCTGAGACACGTCTATATACACACATAAACGTCTTTATTTGCGCTTCTTACAATTACGTATATTATTTGAACCATAAATATTTAAAACACCCTTCTTTCTAACACCTCGTTTCAACACTAACTGACACAGTCATAATTCATTATCCCCATCCCCACTGTATAAGAGGTCAATAGACGTTAGTCATTGTAATATGAAATGTGCCATGCTTGAAGTGTCTATTTTTTCATATGCTGTACAAGCGCTGTTTTTGAAAATGACCAAATAATTTATTTCTTTTACGTATAAAGCACACATAATACAAGTTTGCGGCGAATACTTATAGAACAAGTAAGGACGGGGTAGTAAAGAAAGCCTAGGGCATATTCTCAGGTGTTGCCAAGGATCAAAATTGGGGAAATTCTTTCAGGTGTTGGCTAATTTTATTTTAAAAATTTTGCATAAGAATTCATTTAACTTTTACTTTGGGTCATATGCTCTTAAAGTCAATCTAACTAAGACAAATCATCTATTTTTGTGATATTAGAGCTGTGCGAAGGTGCAACAGCCATCGAAATATTCTCTTTTAATTTTGTAAGGGCATCTTCTATGTAGTTATATGCGATATAAACTCAACCAAAGAAACGAAAATTAATATACTGTCGAGAAAAAGTCGATCAGTGGTATGGGGTTCACACAAAGGTCTAGACCGATTTCATTAATATTTAGCGCAAAACCATATTTTGGTGACCAGCATATTTAAAATTATTGGGTATTGATACCGTAAATTGATTTTAATAATTTTTTCCACCAAATTATAGTATGTTCAAAACTTAACGTTCATTTAATTTTGTTAAGATGACTTACATATGGCCGACATACACGTACAAAATCCACCAGAATTTTAAAATTTCGCATATTAGATTATTATTATTATTATTAATCAGATATATCGCAGATGGAACGATATATACGATATAAAGTCAACCAGAAATTCGAAAATTTTTATATAAGGTATATGGAAGATAAGGGCAGGGCAGTAAGATAAGACAAGATTTAACCATTTTTTGACACAAGGTTTCATTAATATTAGAGGTATAAGCTTTTAAAATTACATTAATGTGTTTTACAGATTGACCGATATCCTCGGTAAAAGGTTATCCAAATATTTGGTTGAATTTGGTGTAGTAATTCCAGAGAAATGAAAATTCTAATAAAAATGGGCAGTGGCACAGCCAAATTTTCCACGGATTCTTATGCAGTCCTTCCACACCATATTTTCTGTAAAGTTTAATGTTTCAGACCTTGCTATAAGAGCTTGGTATCTCAAGTGGTTAGAAGTTCAACCAATCTCTACATTTTAAAAAGTGTTGAAAAATTTTAATTAAAAATTTCGTTCTATTCAAATGAATTAGCATATGTATATATATAAATTATAGTGGCATATAAATATACTAATTAGAGCATTTAAACCAGCTCAAAATAAGCAACTCTGCTGCCAAGTGCTGCGATAAGGTTAAGTATACGCCGTCTATTAGGCAGCTAATGTCTCAAGTCAACGAGAAAAGCACCGTAGTATCGTCAGCTGGCAGGTAAGTAAAGTTATTCGGGTGCTCCTAATTCATTGGAAGTCGGCGTTTGCCAATCGAAGAGTACACACGAAGAGTATGTATATACATTTAGAAACAAATTGCTTTACTATTTACCATAAAAGGTTTTAGAACGTCCTTCCATTGTGGAACGGATACAAAGCATATTAAAAGATTATGGCTAACCATAGGATAATGGTTGCACTTTTTCCATCGACGTGTTTGTAAAGCCAAACTGCTTTATGCGTTTCAGTTTATTTATTTATTTTTCCTTGATTTAATAGATTAGGTGGAGGAGCCGGCTGATTTAGCACTTTTAAGTTCAATGTAGAGAAATAATGTAATTATATTATAGAAAGCATATGTTTTCGTTCTAGAGAATTAGAATATCAAATAAATAGTTATGAAATATATTCTATTCTTGGACTGGAATTGTTCTCAGTTCAACTACTTTTACTTCTGGCAAATATACCTATAAATTTAACTGGCAAATATTAATAAAATATATTATTAAATACTATATACGTACAAAATTCATATAGGGAAATGAGGTTCAGTAGGAACATGCTATTCCTTTTAACTGAGCTGTGAAAGGCAAATGGATATGTGTGCCATGTATGTATTGTAAACACATTCTAGCAAATTTAAGCACATATTAATATCTCCCACTAACTGCTTTCCACGCATACTTATTTCAATAAATTGCCTTTTTTGAAATGCTGACAGCTCAGTTGACACGTTTCCTCAACTTGTACAAAATCACTGTGCGAATAAGCAACATTTCAGCAGTGAACACTTACGTACATAGGAAGTACTTATACATATATACGGTTGTGTTCTAAGGCACAGTCACTTGATAAGTGGTGGATGGGCATTTCGGTATTTTAACAATTTCTTCAAAATGAAAAATTCTGAAGATTGTGCAAATTGAGAAACTTTAGACTAAAAAATAATAATAATACTCTTCCCATCCTCACTCAGCTATGTATTCCCGTATAAAAAAAAAATAACATAGAACAAGGAACTAAATGCCACAGACGCTTATAAGGCAGTCATTTTCGGAATTCCAACAATGAGACCCGCCAACATTTTTTCGTAAAATCACACAAACGTTCCCTCCTCCATAACTAACTCCATAACATACCACCTCTTATGCATTTTTTATTACTGTGTAACTTGCTGCACACTCTCTCTCCATTTTTAATGGTGCTGAGTGTTGGGCTCGCTATTAAGGCCTTAAATTATATGTATTTGCTTTTTTTTTGTTTTCATAAATTTTGGTAGTGTATAATTTTTTTGTTCTCATAAATTTTGGTATTGTGTAATATTTTTGTTCAGCAAAGAATTTTTTTTGACAAGTTAATGATTTATGTTTGTATGATTCATATCTCGGGCGTGCATATGACTTTAAATCTAATACCTAATACAAAAATTAATCTCACTCTCATGTTCTTAAATTTTTTTTTTAATCAGAGCCCTTTTCGGTAAAAATTATTAGATGTTCTCAGCATATTATATATTGTATATATAGCTATGTACTATGATGTACTATGTACTGAGATGAGTCATACCTTGAATAACTTCACAAGGCCAAATCGAATATTTAGCAAACGTAATTTTACTACTGGCTGCATCTAATTAGGTAATGTTAACCCTTAAATAATATATTTTGTATGAAAAGGCTTCTAATGAAATCCATAAAGGCATAAGGCATCTAAGAAAGATGTAATTACCGATTATACATATTGTTATTACTACGTTCAATCACAATTTTACGTACCCTGAATAAAATCTTCTTTAAATTTTTTTCTTGCGAAGAATTTTAAGCGAAAATTTATTTTCAAATTGTATGTGTCCTTCATTCCTGATTCTTACCCAGTACCAACGCCTACTTCTAAATTATGAGTATAATTTATCACATTGGATTAGAGGCATATCACATTTATTTAATTTTTAAGCGCTCTTCCTTATGTGCGATTTTCTAGCACAACACTAATTAGAACCAGCTAGTGTGGATATGTAGTCTTGATTAGTTAACTCTGCGCACTTATTCCAACTACACCCAAGTATCCCTTACGTACCCATATTTTGACTGCAGGTAAACATGTGCAAAATGTTTCGTTCCTAATCAACAAACACAAGCCTATTTTAATTCCACTATATGCCTCTCAACCTTCGTCAAATCGGTAATAATTAGAATTTAGATGTTTTTCATCAAAATTTATTTTATGATTCATCAAAGACGCCTTATCGCTAAGATATATCCAAGCCTACAAATTTTCTAATAATACAGGAACAGTTTTTGTTTCTTTGATAATTGTATAAGTATAATGCCATTTACAGGAAAAAAGCGCTAAGTCGAACGATGTTGCTATGTCAAAGTTACACAGATATACTATCGCCACTGCCACAAAGGAGTCACTGCTGACTACATCCACAATCACCTAGGGCTTTTATTGTATTGCTGTTCTATTTATATTGCGAGCAACTACCTGAATAGCTGAAAGAATTCCCGTTGCGCCCAACATAAATGTCATAGCGGCCGGCTTTTGCTGCTAAAGAATTCTGTCAATGAGTAGTTTTTATCGACAATACTAATATCTGACCTGCTTTTTTTAACTGCTGCCGTTTCTGTGGCGAATGTGTTGTGCAATTCGGACAATATACAACTTACATTGGTATGTTAGCAATGGCAATTTATATACTAACGTGTAAGACTGGGTTTATACACAGAAAATTATTGTTGCTCATTATCGAGGAATCCTCTTTTGGCGTTGTCCATTGTATTCACAGGGCAATGCAATTTTCTACATTCTCTTTCATATCATATTCCCAAATTCTTGCACGCTTCATATAAGCGGTACACAAAAATGTCTTTCATTAGCAACTTTTTTTCTTTATTCACCATTTTCTAAATTGTTCATATTTTATTAGGCTCTTTTGTAAAAATTTTTCCATATTACATGTAAAAAATTTATAATAAAATTAAAATTTCCGTACGTATTGTTAATATTTATTTGACGCAATTCTTTCAATTGCAACCATGGAAAGAATTTCAAAATGAAAAGTGAGACTTTTGCTTATGAAGCAAAATGCCAAGCTTGTGAACTTGGGGGAAATTTTTAAGAATTTGAATTAAATCACGTTCTGCTAGCGCTTATTTAACGATTATAGTGAGTTATTGCGAGCATCTGTCAGATTGACAAACATTCCAACAGTACATTGTCTATAATAAAGTGTTATAATATACGAATCTTTTTTTTTTGTTTTTGTTCGATTATTTATTTTTATTTAATTTAAGATTCATGTTAGCTTAATCAACTTATGATTTCACAGGGCAAACACTACTACACACTACTAGGCCAAAGACTTTTCAGCCCATGTAGTACATTGGTAGTATTCTATATTCTTTATTCCATATATATATATTATATAGTATATACATATGAGATATTCACTCTTTGCATTTATTTAAAAATCGTCTAAGGTGACCCGCATTTGTGGAATTAAGGGCTCGTATTCGTTTTCAAATGGGGATTTACATTTTTATTTCATATTTTTATATAATTATCAAACTTTTAAGAACTAATTATAGATTTTTAATTTTTATATGCAGAGTTGATTCATAAACTTTTAAGTAAATTTATCACAATAATTATACTTATTGGGAAGCTTTCACTCCTTTCAAGTATAAGTATTAATCCAACAGGTTTTGGTAACACAATGGTGGGGGAAGTGTCAACATCTAACCCACAAGTCGATTTTCTGCACACAACACTTATTTCCACTATTTACTTATTTTCGTCGCATTGCCTCTCATCAAAATCGTATTCACACTTTACGAGTGGCGGCCGCTAAACCTTTCTGTTGCACACATCATTGGTTGCTACTCACTCATACTCGACACTTGATTTCTATGCAACACATACATACAAATATATATGTATATAAGTTTATCACGCCTTACCGTTATAGTAAGCGCATACACACCAGCGATGACAAGTGTTGTGAAGTCGGAAGCGCGGCAATTTAAAAATCCATTGCTATACTAATGCACATTAGCATACACACTTGCATAGACACTTGTGCATACTTAAACGCTCTTTGCTGCTTTTATTTTATATCAATCTTCTTCTCTTCTTCTTTCTTTCTTGACTCTTCAATTTTGCCTTTTTCTATACTCACTTCAATTATTCACTTTCATCAATTTTGTTTTGTTCACTCACTTCGGCTAAGAAGAAAATGAAGCATTAGAGCTCATAACCGTATTTGAATTTACCGTTAATTTTCTAAGTTGTGCGTGCCGTCCGCATACTAAGTTCATTTCACCACAACGACCGAGAGTGGAATGCCTCTTGATATTTGGAGTGGCAAACTTGCAGGAGCAACAGGACACACGAAATTTATTATAACAGTTTATTGCATGGAATCGCTCTCTTGGTGCGCTCACACTGTTATCGTTAACAGTGCGCAAAGGTGAATTCAGTTGGAAACTTGTAGACTACATACGCACTGAAATTCCTGTATTCACCAGTGTTCGGAATTTATGAATGAAGTTTATGAAAGCGGATTATGAGTCACATTCAAACACAATTATAATTGCCCAATTATATGTGTGCATGAGGATTCACATAGCGAAACTCCTTCGGGGATTTTACTGCCACTCCATTTCTTATCCTTTTATAAAATTTTACGCGACACTCAATAATATGTTGCATTAACTCAAGTTTTTTCTGATAATATATTTTCTAAAACACTCCTGTTGTATGTCACATATTTGTCTAAATATGTAAATTTTCTGCACAAACAAATAAGGAAAGCTAAGTACCGGCGCAGCCGCACATTAAATACTCTCGCAAAATGCTAGGGTTAAAGGCATAAAGTATGCTTGAGAGCGTATTTCCACGCAATTGCATTGATCGATTGATTCAACTAGAATATCAAAACACATTATAGTTAATAAATGAGAGTTAAAGTAATGCATGGACGGATCTCAACTATGCGATACTAGATTATAGTATGTCCAAGGTACTACGTTCCCTTCATGTTAAGATATTGTACATATCGACCGATAATGTAGGATAACGCCAACCGAAAGTATATGGTTGACAGGGGAAGTATTGAACCGTTTTTATTCGGAGAATAAACTTAAAAAAAATTGAAAGTGGTTTGAATTTCAAGCTTTATAAAAAGTGGCCGAACCAAATCTTAACTTTAAAGTGCATACTTCAGTAAATATAAATACAAATTGTATAAATAATAATGTACAATATATTTATATATATTTATATATATATCGTATATACAAAATGCAAAATACAATAAATACAAATACAAACTACAATTATGTAAATGTGATTGCATTGTAATTTCTTGTCGAGTTCAACGACAATTAATTAATGGAATATACTATAAAACACAATTTGATTATGTGCGCATCTACCAGTGAAATAAATTAGTTAAGTAAATCTATTCAAACATGAAATGTATTTAGTTTTATTGCCTTCGTGCGCAAATAACACTTAGGCAAAACGCACGAGTACATATCTACATCTAAACAGACTTTCATATGAAAATATATGATTTTCATTATCGCCTGATAGGCTTTTGTATTAAGAGGAACAAGCAAGAGTGAGCAGACCCTTTTACAACATACTGTACATACATACGAACACACATGGTCGGATGTATATATGCATGTGCGCATGCGACATAAAAGGCTCATATTCATAAGTGGAAATATTCTGTGTTACGGTTTTGGTGGGTGAAATAAATTATGTTTAAGTTTATATTACCATTATAATATTCACAGACAATTGCCATAAAAGTGTCAGCAGTAAACACCTCAAGCGTCATTCTGGTAAATTGACATTAGACGATGTATGCTGAATTATTCAGCCTTCCTCCAAAGTGGCAAAATGCGACTTGAGGAAAGCTGTGCTAAGTGTCCTAGTTGTTTTCGTGTCCTCGCAAGTGCTTATGAATAAACGAAAGGGCGGGAGAGAGCGTGCGATATGGGCAAGCTCATATTCAATATAAGTATATTTACTTGTATTCATAATTTATATATTTTTTGTTGAGTTAAGTGCCATTTATTAGGCAAAATTCAGTATTAGGTAAAATTGTGACTTACGCTCATAACCATCAAACTATCCCATTGTCTTAGATTTGACAAAAAAATGCTCGAGCATTTTGATGCCAAAGGAATATATCATTGTTAATTATTCTTACTAATTTTAATTATCGAACTAACTGATATATCACAAATCAAGATACGTTGCTCAATATCTGAAATATGTACTATAAAGTCAATCGAATCCACAAAAATTATTATGTTCATGAAACTAGTGCTGTCGGAAGTCATATACTGATCTCACATATTTTTGAAATCGGATAAATGAAGACAAATTCGTGCTGATCATTGTGATATACATAACCCTATATCTATCCCGAATAGTTCTAAATGTTACAAACAACCGTTAGGTAAGGAAATCTAAGATACTCTGTGCTATATGTTCGGAGAGTATAAAAATTGACTATAAAATATACACCCATTCTAAGAGAACAAACTTTAGATCGTTTAGATATTTAGATAGTTTTACCATAAGTTTTTTCCCAATTAATATCGTTTATGTTACTAGTTGAACATTATTTAGATAAAGAATTATTATACAATATTATTTATTGAATTTATATACCTTTATTTAAAGTGGCAAATTACATTTATTATTATTTGTTTCTTCATTATTAGCTCTATTGTGCACAGGTCTACAATTCTTTATTTATTGAGAGATTTTAGTATGACGGAACGGAAGTGATATCGTTATACATAACCTAAATAAAATACGCCCACACTGAATGCAGCCATACACAACCGTCTTTGCAGAAATATTATGAAACAATAGCAATAGCAGTATTACAACACAACGGTTAACTTAAGTATTAAAAATTTAATAATAACAGTAATAAGTCGAATATTTTCATATGTTCAAATGGGTTTATATGTATGCATATACTATATATATATTCCATAAAGATATAAAACTCTATACGTGTTTTATTTAACCGGCCACCAGCAGTGCAATCTGCAGTGGTCCCTCTAACGAGCAACCCACGTCCTCATGTAGCAGGCAAATTGATTTAGCATTGGATGACATATTTTTATATGATTACAGCTATAAGTTGATTTCGTTTGAATATCGATGGTTCACCGTAGCAAGGAACCACTCGCTAGCGGAGTTTTAGCCGACAGCTGTGTGTGATTGCGTAAATATTATATGTCGGTAACTTTCTAACGTTGTAGCCGATGATGATGGTTGGGCTGTTGACTGATGAATTTGATTGAGTCTCTCTTGTTTCTGTTGCTTCAGTCAGTTTGTCAGCAAGACGCCTGCAAAGTAGTTGAGTTAGCGAGTATCTGGGGATTTATTTGATTTAGTAAATTATTTTGTCTCAGTGAGACCAATTACATATGAATACAGAAACAATGTTTTATCCTCAAGCAAAAACAAATATTTTCACATACTTTAGAAAAAATATTTACTATATGTGTTATTACTCAAATTATGAACTTTTAGTTTAAAATAGCTCAACTTGAATTTAATTGAATTTGGATGGTTTAATATTTAAAGATTTGATCTTAGGATATATCACCAATCATTAAAATCATGTGAAGAATTTATAAATTCATACGAGTGTATCTTATACAATGTATATCTTATACAATGTGTATCTCTATACAATATGTAATACAAAGTGTACAAGACTTTAGAGGAGAAAATTTTAATCTCTTTTTGTTTTACACATTGTATGCTTCAAATTTATCCGTAAAACGAAGAAATATTAGTAAATAGCATATCCGTAAATGTATTGTATAAATAGGTCTATAAATATATTAGTGCGCTTTGCCAAGAGATGGCGTAACTTCCCTTTTATTCCATTGTTCAAATATTCCGAACTTGCGTTAGAAATTGCGTTACAAATTATGATGGCAAATTGCGAGAGTATAAATTTTTCTGTTACACCAGAAATTAACCTCTTCTTACTTCTTATGTGTACTCTACGTCATATAGTTACCGACCTTTTCCTGTTTACATGTATACTTAATACTTAATATATTGTAGTCATAAAAGGTGTCTTTGGTTGCCTAAAAATAATATTTCTTCGTGCCTCGCCTTCTTAAACACTTGCTAACTTTTTCTGTAAAAGGCAAGTGACGCAAATGAATTAATCTAACTCTATTCATATATATTTATGTTATTTTAATACAAATTCATCTTGTGTAATGCGAGGTGTTTGAATATAACAATGCACTTAAAAATAACTGAGGGAGAGCTAAGTTCGGATACGGTCAAATATTACCGCAGATTGCGTATTTATTTCTTTCCCAGTTTCATTACGATACGTTGTTTGACATCTCAAATACATATATTAAAACCAAATGAAAAAATTAAAATCGGTATTTGCGTCTAATGGGGTTTAGTGAAAGATATATTCGCGCTAAAAAAAATAGAAAACCCATTTGTCACTAAAAGATATGCATGGGAAATCGGAGTAACGAAACCCATAATATCGGAATAGGGGTTAGAGTAACTTATAGTCCGATTTCATCCACTTTTGGTACCAAATCGTGTTATGTTCACCTAATTTCATGGCCCGATATGCATTGTATAGACCCAACTAGGAGGGCAGAAATCTGCAGGAAGAGAGCATGGCTGTAGTCTGGCTTCGATCATGTATCAAAATTTACAAGGAAAAGTTAATTGTGACGCTGTATACTAAATGTAGTTAAAATGTGTCAATTAGTTTGTAAAATATACCCTATTCTTATAAGTATAGTATTGCAACACCTAATTAGAGTATTATCTTTTAAACTGTTATTATATTTTTAGTGGCGGTTCCTTAGTAGTTTCGGCATAACTGTTACGTGGGAGGGGTAAGGTTTGACGCCGAAACGTAAAATGGAAATTCAATGTTTTATCGAATTTTAACTTGCATACCTTTAGCATATATGAATTATGCACATTAAACCTGGTACAAGTTAGTGTAGGGTCCTCTATTCAAGAAATGTTAAGTTACATTGTTTTACAGCTTGATTGACATATTGTGTATGCGCCTGGCAATAGTCTGATTACGTCTGTGAGCATTAATACAATCCTCAAAACGCAAGTTAAAACATATGCTAAATGAAGTGAAAAGTGTGTTTTTTCTATATATTTCTATATTATTTCTATATATTTCTTAATTTATTAACAAATAGATAAACAAAATAAATTCATATCGATTCGGTGATGGTCTTAAACTTGTATATACCTCTTTTTGTCGAACAATATCGAGGTGATTATAGGAAGATAGGCTCTACCAAGCACCTATTATAGATATCACATAATTAGAGATGTAGACCAATTTTAATAATTCTTGAAGAAAGTTACAACATATGGAGTGGAACGTTTGGCTTGTTTCGACATATTTTCAGAAACTTGCGACTGTAATGCCAAATAAGTTAACATATTCTATTAAAGATTTGTTACTTATTTAGTAAAATAGTTAGAATTAGAGTTAAAGCCTGTGACCTCAACCTTCTGATATTGGGAAAGAATACTTGAACTAAGATTATTCGTTTCGTTATTCTGCTTATTTTGGTGTATACTATACATAAATCTTGAACGAGAGAAGGTTTCACCAAAAAAAAAAAACTCTGCTATAGACTACTCTAGTGTAACAATTCAAGTACGCCCCTTTTAGTAGTTGCAGAAATCATATGCATTCTTAAGTGAAAACATAAGCTTGTATTTAGTATAGTGCTCAGACAACAATTGTAAATAAATAAGAGTGCAAAGAAAAAAAGATACGGCCTTCATATTATGCCGGCAAGAAAGGTTTGTTTTCTAGAAGAAGTAAGCTTTCGTTTATTTGCTAATTTGTAGCTTAAAGCATGTTCACTATCCGCTTCACACAGTTTTCTTCATTTAGTATTTTTATCACGTTGTTATTGATTGTCGGTTCTTAATTTAAGTTTTTTCCTTCCGCTCTTGCACTAATGTGTATGCAGTATGCACTAATAAGTATCTTGCACTAATATATGCAAGATATAAGTCACCTCCTTTTATTTTTCATAAATCTGATTTTATTTGCATCACACTAGGTCCGTAAGAGTAAAGTTGTTCGTAAAGGGTTGTCTGCTGGCTTTATGGCCGACTGACGACTTGTGCGGCTAAGTCCGGCGCTCCCACTGCAATTCATAGCACTGACCTATCACAAAAGTACAAGCGTGTGCGTATATATGTCAAAGCTACATATTTATGATATATGTGGGGAAACAGTGAATGAGCTGCCCATTGTCAGACGTTCCCATAAATAGTGAATTCAGAAATGTGGAACAAGCGTGGTAAGCATGCCACTTTATATACGTATGCAGACGAATATTTATGTTTGTGCACATTTTCACTTGGATTCTGGCCATAACACATGTACATATGGTTAATAGTTTAATGGGAGATTGGTTTAATGGTTTTAATGTATGCATAATGAGTGCATGGTGTCGAGTGTTTGTTGGGAGCAACTCTCTGAACTATTACGCATGTTAATAACAGAGTTTCTAAAGAGGATTTAGTTAATTTTAATAAAACTTTCTTTGAAAGGAATTTAGATTAGAGTGATTATACTTAGTCTGCGCGATAATAATGCACGTATATTATATGATAGGGCTGTATATACCTGCACCATAGCAATGTTCCCTCAGTATGTTGTTCCATCCAACAGCACATATAGACTGCCATACGGTTCAATTTTCACTTCTGTTACTTCTGTCACATATAACCAGTGTTAGTATAGATGTTGGAATTAATTAATTTAAACCACCATTTTTCGGGTAGGCCATATCTAACTCATCAGTATATATTATTTAATGGGTCAATGAAGTTATATTTCAATAGGTAGTAAATATTATTGCAAATAACATGTTCAGCTCTGAGTTTGTGGTGTACCGAGTTCCTCATATCAGTAGTACCAAATGTACCAAATTTTGCTACAAAGTCACCTCGATGTATAAATTTCTGTGTTAAATAAATATTAGTAGAGTTCCTTTTAGTTGTGTATATTACAAAACGAACAGTAGCACGACCACATTATTTAGAGAACCTGTTTCTTGGCACAAAATTTTAATTAATTTATTACAAAAATCATTAAAATTATATTAATTTATTATAAACATTAAATTTTTTTAATGAAGTATCATTCGGCGGAAGGTTAAATATTTTAAAAATATGAGTTCAATTTTACTTAGTTATCTACATAAATACCGCAAACAAATTGAGAATTACCCAAAACCAGAATTAATCCAAAATTTTCAAATATTTTGATGCTTTAGCAAATATTCAGAAACTTAAATTTGGTCAAAAAAAACACTTTAAATGTGTATAAAGACAATCGGTGGTTAGTAAAATATGAATCTTAAATACTGGACTAACGCTTTCTTCCAAAGAATTCCTCCAAAAAATTGTGTTTGTTCCATTTCGCTATTTTCTGAGCTCTAAAGGCAAATGGTCCCACTGCCTTTAAATGGCTAAAAGTTGATACTTAACCTAAATTGCGAAGCCTTTATATAGAAGAAGAAGATAGTGTTAAAGAAGGCAAACAAACAAATAAATAAAATGGGTCAAAAATATTTTTGAAGGACCACAATCGCGGTTACACTAATCAATTATTCATTCGACAGCTGTGCGTTAAACATTTAACAGGTGGATTGCGACGCAGAGAAAACGATGGGAAAACAACTTTGTTTCCGTGCTTTGTGTCATACCAACTGGTAAGTTATGACATAATACCCACATCGACAACAATAGTAGATGATAATAGTCTAAGACAATTGCTGGAATGAATGAGCAGATATTCAATGTGACAGATTTTGAACGCCAAAGGCATTATTTGATGAAAGTATGTGGAAAATAATATTGAAAATAAACTCTGTTAATTATGAAGCAAATTCCAAATTTGAATATAAATTATTCATGTTGATTTTAAGAATAGTTCTAAAATAACAAGTTTTCCTTACTTCGGCTAAGTTCGGTTCGAAAACCAAACATGATAGGGGACTAGACTGTTCATTTATATCTAGCGTTAAATCACAGTATGGGTAGGAAAATATGCCCTCTTAATTTCATTAAAAAATCACACATATTTACCAATGTAGATGATATAAGGTCTCCCGGAAAGTCAAAAATCAGTGTATTGGGGCCAGGAGAAGGTTTGGATTGATTGTATTTACCTCGGGCTTTAAACTAAATAATACTTCAGAACACGTTTATACATAATTTTCTAAAGATAACCCACACATTGACGTAAATATTCGGCATAGAATAACTAAAATCATTATATGTAGTATACGTAGTATATTCGTTGACCGGTTTCACATATTTTCGACATTAAACTATGGTATATCCAATAATATACATTCACTTAATTTTGTGAAGATATCTTACATAGTAACTGACATGTACTGTATAAAGTTAACCGAAAGGTAGAAAATCCTTATATTAAGTATATGGGACTTAACCAATTACACTATTAACAGAAAAAGGTGAACTCGGAATTTCGCTAAGATATATCCCAGGTTGCAAATAATTTTGGTAAAAAATTAGCTAGCAAGCAATGTGGTCCTCATACGAGGATTTAGTATATTTATATATATATATACTCGGATTTAGTATTTGGGGCTTTGAAAAGTTAAATGCGGATTTTGACCATTTTTAGCAGAGAAGTGCCTCATCCTAAGGCACTCTTGGTTCATTGTCTTATTCAGATAACTTCATTCAAGCTTTATTTATTTAAACTGAACAGTTTTGAAGGAATTTTAAATTGTGTTATATGGGGAGTAGGCGTGGTTGTAGTGCGATTTTTTTCATTGTAAAAACAGATATCAGGATGAGATGAGGTATTTTACCTAAAAGTGGACGGGATCACGCTCTCTTTCGTTAACTTTTTAAACCGCAGATGTCACTGCCTACAGCGATTTCCTGTACTAACTTGCTGTTTTACGTAGCTTGTGCTTAGTTATTTCAAAGTCTTTCGCTTCGCGACAGTTTGTGGGCGCAGTAATAGTTCGATTTTGGTCATCTGCAACATGAACCCCGTCAGAGTACTAGAGAATACGCGTACCTAGTTTCATAAAGATATTTAAAATTTTACTCAAATTATTACTTCCCGCAGACGGATGGACAGATAAATATTCGGAATTCTCGTCATCCTAATCATTTTGATATATATTACTTCATATCATCTCGGTTAGTTGTAAGTGTTACAAGCAATAGTTAGGTGAACAAAATATACTCTGTGCAATATTTTACAATAATATAAAATTTCTTGGCGTGAAGTTCGAAGTCAACAACTCTTAGTCGGAAACCGAACTCTCAGGTCAATCCTCGGAGACATTCGAGGCAACGAAGTAGATACACATGTGGAATAGATTTATCTCTTATAAAAATAAAAGATAGATGGAGTTTCCTACGAACACACACACACACACATATATATATATATATATATATATAGCAGTATATATATAGCATATATATATAGCATATATATCCACAAATATAATTAGCACAATAACTAAGCAACTTCTGGTCATTTCGACACTCAAATGAGAATAGGTGAGTAAAAGAAGCTTGGAAGAGCTGTTTAACAGATTGAATCCGTTATAAGTTGCATGCACTTCATTTACATTCTTTTTGCAACATATGGATATATGTATGTATATATGTGGCTGCAGTCACATGATTGAACAAGTAATACAGATATCTTTTGAGCTGCAAATGTCTTTGCAATATATACAAGAATAAAATCGTAGACGTTCTGTCTCATCATCAGAAATCATCTGACTTCTTGTGTATAAATTATAAATGACTTTGACAAATGGTATCTTAACAACATAAATGATAAGTATTTTAACATACCGGAAACATTTACCTTTGGCTGCAAAATGCTGACAAAAGAGTTATATGAGAAGTAGGCGTGGTAGTTATCAGATTTCTCCCATTTTCACGAAATGATATAGAAATCCAAATATAATGTCATGTGCCCATTTTGGTTGCAATTGATTTAGTCCTTCCTGGAGTATGGAATTTCACCGAAAATTGGACAAACCCATTATCCAATTTTTTCACCTATTGCTCTAAAGTCTTACTACTATTTCGGCTGTTAAATTTAATAATTGTGACGCATTTATTTAATAAGTTATCGCACTTTTAGAAGTATTCAACATAACTAGGTCTAGTACAAGCAATTGCTAGAAAAACTTCCTCTGAACCAGTTTGATTGATATAGCTTTACTAGTTTATGAGATATGGGCATTAACCCTTTTTCTGGCGGGGTCATGCCCACTTTTTAATACGTTTTAAACAACAGATGGACCCCTAGTTACTGTGATTCCCTCCACCAAATTACAGGTTTGAATCTTAGTTAAATTAGTTAGCTTAGTAATGGCACTTTATATGTTTTCGATTAACGTCATCGTCTCATCTTCTATATATAGAACATAGTAACTGATAAAAGTAGTTGGAAACGCAAAGGCTTTTGCTATAAGAGGTCTCTGAGAACTACATTGAACTTCTTCAGTGTTTAAGTCAATCTAGGCATATATGTACTTTTTTTTATTCAGTCGAAAACAAAATCACTCACACACAGTAAATCCTAATTAGGAAAGAACAAGAAACAATTAAACGCCAAACACTTCAGTTCAGATGAAGCTAAATTTTCTTATATGCCAGCGAACTATATCAAAACGTACGAAATCGCAGAATCCTCGAACTCATACACTCACACACAAATGTATGTGTAAGTAAAAGCCAATTCAACATGTTTGTCAACAAATTCAACAGCGTCAATTAAACCGACGAAATAAAGCTGTACATGAACGAAAATTGGAATTTCGAGTGGCCTGCCAAAAGAAAAACCAAAGGAAGCATACATGCATGAGGCGAAAAAGATGGGAGCCCTGGGAAATTGTCTCATTTAATTGAACAAATAATACATTAAAGAAGAAGCGTAAAAATAAAATTGAGCTCTTGTCGCGTGATAACATTTGCTTTTTCTTATATTCTCGCAAAATGTTGCTACAGAGTATATTAGTTTTGTTCACCTAACGGTTGTCTCTAACACCTGGAACTAATCGAGTTAGATATAGACATATATATATATAAATGATCAGGATGAAAGGACGATTTGAAATCCGAGTGACTAGTCCATCCGCCTGTCCGTCTGTCCGTCCGTCCGTGCAAGCGATAAGTTGAGTAAAAATTAAAATATTTTGATGAAACTTGGTACACGGGTTGCTTGTCACCGTAAAACGGTTGACATTGCAGATGGGCGTAATTGGACATCTGCCATGCCCACAAAATGCTATTAATCTAAAACAGATAATGTGCTATAACTACGCAGCAAATTAAGACATAAACGTGTAATTTGCTATAGAGGATCCTAGTATCTGCATCTGAGGGCAAAAATTTTTGTAAAAGTGGGTATGGCCCCACACTTCAATAGGTTTAATACATATATCTCTGAAACCGTTCAAGCTACATAAATGAAACTTGCTCCAACTAAGTTTTTCTAGCATCTCTTCATATGCTGAGAAAAAGAGTAAAATCGGATTATAACCACGTAAACATGCCATACAAAAGTTACATTGAAAATTACTAAAAGTGCGAGAACTCGTTGAAGGAACACGTATAAACATTAACTCCTGCAGCAAATAGGATACGGAAGGGTTGAATAGGAATCCGCGTAAAGTATTGGTGATGGGCGTGGCACCGTCCACTTTTAGGAGAAATTCCATATCTGAGGAATGCTTTAACCGGTTTCAACAAAATTTGGTATATGACATTATATTTGCATTCTTATGTCACATTATCAAAATGGACGAATCGCAAAAAAACCACGCCTACTTCTCATATAACACAATTTTATTATTCATCTGATCCTTTAAATTAAAAGTAGATAAATCGAGCAGCAATCAAGATATTGGCATAAAGTTTTTCAGGAATAGTACGTTCAAAATATGCCATCTCATGAGTAAAAATAGACGAAATCGGATTATAACTTTTCAAGCCTCCAGATACCCAATATTAGGACCCCAGTGTCTCTATCTGACTTTTTATCGAAACTATCGGGAAATCTCTAAGATATTGTAATGAAATTGGAGGATTATCTTTCTATGATAATAGTGTGATCTAGTGTCGAAAATGGCGGTAATCTGATGAATACATCCCATAGCCCCATAAACCTAATATAAGAATTTTCAACCTTCCTGTCGACTTTATACCATATATAACGGTTAATATATGCGTTATCTCTTTGAAATTTAGAGAGCATCTCTTTCTGGTAACAGTGTGTCGCGGTAACAGTGTGTAACATGCGCTTCAAATGAATAAAATCGGGGAAACACTTCCCCTAGCCCCTATGTAGCTAATACAAGGATTTTCAACTTCCGGGTAGACTTTATGCCATATATTTTGGTCAATATGTAAGATACCTTAGCGTTCACAATTAAGTGAATGTGCAATATTGGATATACCATAGTTTACTGCCGAAAATTTGTGAACTCGGTTTACGAATTATCCCAGCTCCCATATATTACATATAATGATTTTCGCTGTTCTAGCAGACTTTACGCCGAATATGTCGGTCACCGTGCGAGTTATCTTCACAAAACTGCGTGAAAACATATTCTCTAATATACTTGAATAATGAAAAGAGTTAATGTGATCAGTGCAGATCTTCCTCTATCCCAAAAATGCCCGATATAAGAATTCCCGACTTTCCACCTGACTTTAAACCATTTATGTTGGTCAATATGTGTGATATTTTAATGAAATTAAGTGGATATATTTTCTTAAACACAATGTGATTTCGCGCTAAATATGAAAGGAATCGGTCTAGACCATGGTCTAAGCCGCTTATTCCTAATATAATGATTTCCTTTTCTCTGGTTGTCCTTTTCCTCATGTATCTAATGTATTCATTATATCACTTTGGTTGAGCTTATATCGCATATATCACTTTTTAGTTAATCTGGTAGATTTTAATATAAATATCTCTGACAAGAAGCAAAATATAGTAATGAAAGTACATGAGGCTATGGCCTCCAATATAAATTAATAAGATACCAAACATGATTGCAATCCATTGACAACTTCTTCGAACAATGAATGTTGAATTCTTCCGCAACATTTTTAGATATAAGGTTGTGCCAGCACCCGAAGGCATATCCCCGCCTCTGATCCTTGCACATTGCGAGAGTATAAAATGTTCGGTTACACTCGAACTTAGCCATTTCTTACTTCTTTTTTTTTTTGATTTTGTTTTAGCGAAAGCGTACACGGACACACTGCATCGGATTAATAAAATATGCACGTTTAATCACATTTACAATGATATAAGGTTTTCAGAAATTTGGCAAGAATTTTTTTTAAATATAAGATATTTATTTTTGTTTTTGCAGGTCCAACTTTGACCCTTATATCATCTGTCACAAAAGCTTGGCAGAAAAAGGTTATGCGCAATTGAAATAAGAGAATGATGCCCATATTTTTACTTTTTTGTTACTTATATACCATAATTAATAGTAATATCTGCAATAAGCTCAATTTTTAAATTCAAAAGCTAATATTTCGATTTTGGAGGCTAACTTCGAAAAACGGATAAATTACATTTTACTTATGACTCAGTATCAAGAAAAATTTAGTTTGGTCCAACCCAGAATAAAGTCGATTTTGCCATAGTATCTATTTGAAGGAGATTAATTGTGAACTCCCTCTTATATATATATATATATATACAAACTTTTAGAAATGATATATTGAATTTTTTTAAATAACAAGGACTTTGCCAAAACAAGCGTAAATGGATATCGGTGAATGTTGGTTCATTATGTCTACCCGTAAATAGATGAAAAAGCTCTTGATGCGTGCTGATTTTAATAAGACCTTAAAAACTTTAGGACTTTATAGTGCTATATCAAACTTATTTGATTCGCGCCTTTGTATTAGAATACTATGTTAAGCAACCGGTCGGAAAAGTTTCTCCTTAACAAGTTGAGTCCTCCAGCTTCCACCAGCTTTTATCAACAACACACACGCAACACATCGCACATACATAACAACATGTTGTTTCCTCCTGTGCTGTGATTGCTTACAATTTGTCATTTGGTCGAAGTGACTTTTCCACTTGTTTTGCGAAAATGACAAATTTGCTATTAGATTGATAGAATACTATAAAGCGCTCTTCCATCATCAAATGTTTGGGTTCACAATTTATCACCAATTTAAAGACATATATACAATTTATTTTATTGATTTTCCTTGAAAAACTGTTCAGTATGGCTGGAGTTGATGCCATAAATATAAGTGAACTTATGTATGTGTGATATACATATATGTACATCATGATATAATTTATGTAGCTGGAAGTAATGCTGTCTACAACTGTCTGTAGTTGGCAACAAGTTTACTGACATAACTTTAGTAGCATTAATAAAAGTGGACGAAGTTCGAGAATCTTTTACCATAATCCCACGTTAAGCACTCAAATATAAAATTAGGGAAGTGTGAAAAGTAAAGGCCAAGTTAGCTTGTATTGCAGAAAAAATTTAACTTTATTCTCTTAATTTACTGCTACCCATTTGGAATATTATTTAAGTACTTATGACAGTTTTATAAGTAACTGTCCCATAAAACCCAGTGTAATGGCATTGTATTAAAAATTGTGTTTGTCATTTTAATTAGGTATGTTTTTGCTGGGGGGAATAGAATAAAAAAAGGTGTTTTCTATTTAAAATGTTTTTACTATGACAATATTATATTTCTAATTTATATGTCTATGAATATAACTTCAAGAAAACCTGTGAAAGAAATATCTGTGACGGCATCTGTGTCTAAGCAGTCTATTAGACCGATGTTTTTAATAAAAATCCATCAGTGCTCCGGAAGTATAAGATCCTGTTACCATTTATACTACGAATTCGACGAACTCACAGAGTAAATAACAACGCTTTATATACATATCTTTGTCTCATATTGTATTATTATTTTGCGAATCTCAGATATTTGACTCTTTGATCTTTGATATTTGATTTTGAACTTTGATTTGTGAAGTAGTAGTGCTTCTACTTCTTCTACACAACTATATACAGTGTCAATTTTTTAACAAGATTTTAACAATACATAAACAAGTGAAAAAACTAAAAAAAAAAATTAGAACTCAAAATGTTATAAGCTGTCGAAATCGGGGGTTTGAAAAAATGGCACGCCAAGTTGGTTACGATAGCAACTCTCCAAATGATCTTAAACTAAAAACTAAAAAAGATTATAAAGTACGCTATAGAATTAACTAACAAAATTTGAAAAGAGGAAATTTTTTCGATAAAATGCGGACGTCCGAAGAAAATAATACATATTTTTAACATTTTTGTTTGTTTATTATTCTGTATTTTTTCAAAATAGTAAAATTTTTTTTATTTATTTTGAATCATATTTAGTACGATAGGAATGTATATAAAGAAGGTTCACACCAAATCTCCAGCTAATTGGTTAAGGAGAACTTGAAAAATCATGACAAACTTTTTGAAAAAGCAGTTTCGGAAAAACGCCATTAAAGTTTTGGGCAAAATTTCACCCAGTACCAACCGGCCTAGCCGGTTTGGATATTGTGTCACTAAAATAGTTGTATTATAAAATTTCGCTCACCTATTTCCTAAACTTGATCATAAAATTAGGAAGACATAAAATCTTAAAATATTTATTATAAAATGAATTGATATTGATGATTTGATTGAATTATTCGTAGTTTTCAGATTTTGAGTGCGTTGATTTATATGAGTTTTATGCCTTCCCATTCTGAAACTGGGGTCTAATTTCTATCTAGTAATACTTCGTGACATCTATTGTATCCTCAAAGAACAACTTAGAGAGATGATGACAATTTTTTTAAATTTGCAGAACATTTCCCAAAAATACTTTGACAAAACTCATAAAAGCACTTGCCGTGAAACGAAAAGGAACTGTTCCTTCACTAGCAGATATTTCGCGAAAACTACGCCCATGAAAAGGAGTTTCGAACTTAGCGACAATAACCCTGTGTTTAAGATGTTGTTGACATAACAGAGAGTGAGAGTGAGTATTTATAGATAAATAATAAGTGGAGGATTCGGTGAGTATAGTTTTCTGAAAATCTTTACATTAAACTAAGCGTATGAGAAGTGTTATGAAAACGAACTGAACTGTTGGCCTAAGTACGGCCGTTTAGAGTTGGGAAAGTAACAAAGTATTTGTGGCGTTTCTGTTAACTATTGAATGCCTTCCTTAATTATGGGATGAGCCTAATACATATCTATCTATAGACATATAACAATTGGTCTCATAACTAATTTTTGACCCTTTTTAAGGCTTGATAAAGACTCAACGTTCTTTGCTTTTTTAATATAGTGGTGGGTAGACCATTTTTGGTTCAATATGCCTTAAGATTTGTAAGCTCCAATCAGTAAACATATTGTTTTGTCTATTTAATAACTGTCGTTTTATTTAAAGGACGTTTGCGAACTATTGGGACATCTCATTATATATGAGTGTACATATATTTAGACATATTTTTAGACATATTTCTTCATATGTACAATAGAAATGTAAAATTTTCTTGATATTTGTTGGGTGTTCTATTTTTGTGAAGCATAATAGAATGGCTTCTAATTTTATTTATGAATTTTGTAATTAGGAGCAACTTTATTTCTAAACGATTGCTTTATACACATTCCTAGTCCCCTAATCCGTTTCGTCATGCTTTTTTTGCTTCATTTTAAGACATACTTTTCCCTCCCTCGATAGTAATATGAGCAATTCTCCGAACACGCTAGTTGAAACCTTTGAACGGAGTTTCATTGTGGAAATCCTTACACAATTTACAGTGGGTAATAGTTGGGAAATAAGTAAGTAAAATCAAACATATAGAATTATAACATTTGAAGTTTAATACCGTCATGAGTTGGCTAAATTTGCAATTAAGTATATATGTCTCCGAAACAATAATATTTTAATTAGTAAATAAATATATGTTTCTTACTGCACTGGACTTATATAAACTAAATTTGTTACTTAACATTATCTCCACCTCCTTACTTACAGATTGAAAAAGGCCGAAGTCGGTCCAGCGCCACGCCTATTTCCCATATAACACGATATCTTATTGTATCGAATTATTTACTTTACAATATATAAAGCAAACACCAATGAAGATATCCGAATAGAAGTTTACACAAATAGCGCTCTTAAAGGAAATATTCCTCCTGTAAAAATTAATGTCTATGAGGACTTCAGTATTAAAATATGTGACCATGTTTATTCGTTTTTGTAAAAATGCGTCACTGAAAGCACCTGTTATAATTCCTCGAATTACAGTCAACAAGTTTACAAATTTGAATTATTATCTCTGTTAACTATAACACCATGAGATCGGGTCAAGAGAGCTTCATTGCAATATACTAACGAAATTCGTATGGACTGTTGCTCCTGTGGATTTTTCGTTTCAAAGATCACGAAGCATTCCACTCTCGAACGTTGTGTTGAAATCGAAATTCTACGCGGAGGACGCACACAACTTAGAAAATTAACGGCAAATTTTAATAAGAAAATTTAATCTGATATTTAATATTATCCTTAACCGATGTGAGAGAATAAAACAAAACAAAAGTGAATAATTGAAGATATTATAAGAAGAGGCAAAATTGAATAATCCAGCAGTAAAGGGAAAGGAAAGGGCTTAAACACGAAAATGAGAATTTGAGTATATGCAAGTAAATGGTTAAAGAATGTTTTCATCGTTTTCTATCTAGCAGTGTAAGGCTAAGAGGTTGTATATATGTTATAGGCAAATCGCCTGTCGAGTGTCGAGTGCGAGTGAGGGAGTGATTAGTTATTGCTGCCACTACTAAAGCAGAGAACATTAATGAATATGCATTATATATATATATCATTATTCATTAATATTCTCTTACTAAAGTGTGAATATAATTTTGATATATGGCAAGTAACGAATTTAAATAAAAGGCAGAAATGTCAGAATACAATATTGAAAAGCATAACTGAAAGAAGAATTAGTTCCACTAAAATGGCAAATAATATACGACAATAAAAGACCATAAAATGCATCCTCCTTGTGAAGAGTATGAAAGTTATATTACTAACTGGTTAAATACCGAAAATCCATATAAAATAAGTTTAATGAAATAGTTCATACATGAAAATAAAGATGAACAGTTGTGCTGTAAATGGTAAGCAAGACAAGAGAAAATAATTATATCGCCTTTAAGTAAGCTAAGTGTCAAAGTATTCAACTAGCTTCTATACCACAAAAATTAACCAAGAGGTGAAAACCTGTTATTATCATAAAAATTCATTAATATGCAAATCTGAAAGTAGGATTCAAAATTCGAACAGGGGTGAGTTAGTTTACGATTTTGGTCGAATACATATTGAATTCCCAACCACAAACGCAAAGGAAATGCCTTCTATTAGAGCAATTTGCATTTTTGATTGGAATTACAAAGTGATATTTATAACTTGCTTGGAATGTTTCCCAAGTGAATTTTTTGTTCGACAAAAATGAAAAAGAAAAGTAGTAAGGTTCGTTCGTTCGAAAGGCTAAGTTCGGGTGTAACTGAACATTTTATACTCTTGCAATTCTCAGAGATCAAAGCCCAGGAATATTTCCAGGTGTTAATAAGACTTTATATTGAAGAATATTGCGTAAAAATACGTTTTTATTTCGGCGACGTTTCGAAACATTTATTATTCAACGAAATTGTTATTTGATTATAAACGTATTTGGTATATTATTAACTTGTAGTACGGTCCGCCTTAGTACTTGTAGTAAGAAAGTCCGCCTTAGACACTAGGTCCACATATTCGGTATCAGCATGCTTGGAAAGCTATATTTCGATTTAGAGAATTTTTAGACTTGAGATGGCATACCCCAAAGACACTCTGTGTGTAAAGAGAAATATAGGAAATTCTATATTTTATTTGGTAAGTTATTTATGAGGATGCAAATATAATGACATGGATCAAAATTGGTTGAAATTGGTTGAAATCGGTTTAGTCGTTCCTGACAAGTGGATTTCACCGAAAGGTGCGGTGCCACTCCCATTAACCAATTTTTACGACGACTTCTTTGAGGTCCTTGTGTATAATCCTGGCTGTGAAATACAATGCTTCTGGCATGTTTCTTCAGCGAGTTACGCACTTTTAGTATTTTTCGGTATAACCGTTATATGGGAGTGGGCGTGGTTTTAATCCGATTTCACCCATTTTCACACCGTCTAAGGACTATTGATTAGTTTTAGGTGATACAAACAATCGTTAGGTGAACAAAACTATTATACCTTGTTGCAATGTGTTGCGAGAGTATAAAATGAAATGAAAGTAAGAACAGATGCCAAAGTTGCGTCTATGAATATTTATAATTTGCATAAAAATTAAATAAATAAATGCTCAGAGTATTACTCTGAGCCTATTTTTACAAAGACTTACTATGTAGCTGAATTGTTAAAATTTTCACTGTTCAATGGTTCGAATAAAAGTAATGAATATAATCTTATCGCATATTTATATTGCATTCCCACCAAAATGTGGGTTGTGAAGTCAACCAGAGGAGCGGAAATCATTAATCATTAATTCCAAATTTTCTAGATTAGTCGAAAGTTAAGTAGCATATGAGCGGAACTGAATAATAAATACTGATGTAAGCAATGTATAAGCGCCTCCTATAAGTTGTTGGGGGCTATGTCTTCTCAATGGATTTACATTGGCTTAATAGTCGTACACGGTATTAGAAAAAGCTGTAATAAAATTTATATTTTCCTTTCAAATTGTAGTAAGATACTTCATGTGTTAGATACTCTTTGCTCTTGTTCACCAAATATTCGGTGAAAAGGCATGTGCCACACTTACAGTTTGATTTATAAATGACAAATATCATTTATATTCATATAGTGAGAGCTATTCGCCAAGAAACCATATTCATCCTGCTTTAGTTTTAAACAACAATATTGCCAAATAACTGATTTATGGCATTGTTGGTATCATCTTACAGTCAGCAATCACATAGTCAAAAATATAAATTATTATAATTTATGGTACTGTTTATTAAAATTATTATTTGCTCTTCTAAAAGTGTTAAATAAGATACCTAGTAGTATATGGAAGAAGCAAAAAGAGTAGCGCGTTGATAATATAAGTTTTGGAAGTGGTAACGTTTATGTGACTTTACGATAATTTCTTTGGGCACACATTGTTAAACCGTTGATTGTTGGCACAAAAATTTTGTATAAGTTGACAACATATCCCAAGTGGGGTTTCAGCATTTCGAAAATAACAATTTATTAAAGCGAATGCTCGGGTCCGATCCATTAGTTACGTAACTATTTGTAGCTTAAAGATAATTTATAAGGCTAAAATTCGTTGGGAGTGGGCCTGATTGTTTTATACGCATTCCATTTTGAAACATGCTTTGTTATAATTAGCTGAATTTTCAGAAAGTAATATAATTTAAACCACTCACTTGTACTTAAAGCAAAACAAGAAGAAAATTTTACGAAATATTGCTACAGTACTGCACTTGTTGACACTAAGCTGAAGCATGTGAGTTTGCATACAAGCAAGCGCTCCCTCACAAGGTGATCATTTATCAAACCAAAAGAAAATAAATTAAACCCCTACAAAGGGGTTAAAGAGGACTTTTACATGGATTTGAAATGATTTTGATGACTAACATATAAGCATTATCCGTCGAGTATACATAATCTTTCTATATGGCTTTGCATCTGTAGTACGCTTGAAGAAATCATCACACTCTTTAAATTGCACATCAAAACGTGCTTTCTAAAGTCGCCACATTTAAATGGATTAGCTTAGTGGGGTCTGCTGACTGATACCAAAATAATGTGTCAATCATATACCATTGACATGAGACATTGGCAGCAACTCAGCATATTCTTAGCTTTATTCTATATAGCCAGCCTATATATATGTGTGTAGGCAATAACGTACGTGTTTACGCTACGCAAATAAATTAAATAATTGATAAATTACGCTGACGTCGCTTTGTGTTAATTGTTCCTTTTCGGGTGGTATATTTTCAGCTCTTTTCAGCATGCCTAATTTTTATATTTTTATATAAAGCCCCCTAACTTTCCTATGTACATATGAGCCGTTCGGTATAAAATTAGGTGAAAACTTAAATTTTTGTGCGATTTTCAATATTTGTGTAAATTCTAGTTCCACAGAATATATGTGCATGCTGTTGTTCATAAAAATTGTTCCAGTCATTTTGTGAATTTATATAATCAAAATCTTATTTATAAAACTTTAGCTTTTCATGATAACAAAAACCAATCCATTTTATGAAAATTTTTCTCATCGGCTTAAAATTCTGGGTGTAGTGTTTTTATGAAGTGTAGTTAGCATAGTTGCACCTGTTTATGAGATATTTACTTTAAATCTATTAGAGGGCGGAACCACACTCACAAACGCCCCTACTTTCTGCAAACTTTTATAACATACTCGATTAACAAATTTTATGCACGTGTCGATAGTCACATTCCGCCCATGGCCACACGTGTATATCGACTATTTTCAGGCGTTACAAACAACCATTACTATGTGCAACATGCGAAGAAATATATTTTTCGCTATTATTTGCTCCCAAGTTGAGGGAATTTACAAATAGCTATGAGGAAATAACTGAAATAACTGTGCCATGCAGAAAGGTTGCAGTCATTCACCATCGTGATTGCATTATGAATGACAACATTAAAGCACATACGCTCTTTTAAGCAAGCACATTTAGTCAACTAGCACAGTTTTATGTCAACGGGCAAACTTAATTAGCTTTTGATGCCATAATTATGTTTCACTATTCTTTTAATAAAATTTTCTTCGTATAACATGGCAACTTAATGAATCACTAAACATACTTAAACATATTTAGTCGGCCAGTTTTAGAAAGTTTCTGCTGAGAAATTGTCATTGTAGTCCTCAGTGTTACTATTGGGCTAGCAGATATAAGGATAACTGCTATTGACTGAGATAATTAGTTCATCTTCAACAGTATTTTAATTGTTCTTCATTTTATAACGTTTGCTAAAATTTATGTAAGTTACTAAAAAACATAAGCATTACATTGCAAACATAGCATTAGTGACTTCTTTGACTGTATGCTCTTATAATGTCGTGATCAGGAATATTTCAGAAAGCGGGAATAAGTGTAATTAATTTAGTGCAATATTTCGTCTAGATTAAATTCGGTGTCCAAAAAGTCGAGATATATCGTGAAGTGAGGAAGGCAATATTCTAACTAAATTTGGCTCATTTAGCTTTAAATATTTAAGAGATATGTATATATATATATATATTGCTGTTGGGACCCGCCCACTTTAGAGCTTTTCTACTTTCTAAAGCACACAAGGCCATCTCAGCAAATCTGTCTTCAGTGCCGGGTGCACGTTTGCCTATTTTTGTTGGATGTTTTGAAACTTTTATTAAACGTCTTCCTATACAAAAATAGATGGACAAACTGACGGATAGTACTTCATCATATTAGTCAGCTAAATATATGCCCAATCCCTCAAATGCTTTACCGATGCTCAAAGAAGCACATTATATTCAATATATGGGGTCCGATGTACGGTATCGGTCGATCATTCTTTAGTTGCAGTTGATATACGTCATTATTTTACTCATTATCTTACTCATGAGAAATATATGATAATTGCATTTAAGGTGTTGTTGTATTAGGAGGGATGGTTTTAGTTCACTAATCGTGAGGTGTAATGATAATGTTACAAATGAACTCAGCGCATTAGCCTGTGATATATGAAAATTTACCTCAAAGTGGAGGTGGCACTCCGCCTTCTGTAACTTTTTTAAACCGACCCATAACATCATCTAACATTTCTGGCGTTAATTTTTAGACTGTTATTGCTCGAAGCACACATAAAGCTCGGTTGGTAAAACTTTAGCAGTCTGTAATGTATATAAAAATTAAAGAATTCGAGTGCAGGATAACGATCAAAAATTTTAAGCCACACATGCCTCGCTTCACCCATAAAAATACCTAAATTGTTACTTAAGGTAATGCTTGCGCTGGCATACATTCTCATCATCCTAAACATTATTAATCTCTTGTGGCGTTTAAAACAACCGTTAGATGAAGAAAACTGTAACTCACAAATTATTCCCAGAAACCTCACACATTGACTGATATATATTTTATAAAGTCAACCGGAAGTTTGAAAATCTTTATTTTAGGTATATGGGGGCTAGAAAAGTGTTTACCCGATTTTACAAACTTGTAACATAAGGGCACATTCTCATCGGGAAATGGAGATGTTTCCAGCCAATTTTATGAAGGTATCTTATATATGGACCAACGTATTAGGCATAAAGTCTGTCATAATAATGAAAATCAATATATGGAGTATATGTGAGCTGGGATAATACGTTGACTGATTTCACCCATTTTCTGTATTAAACAGAATGTATGTGGTATTGTATATCCCGTACTATGTATTCACTGAAGTTTGTTAAGATATCTTACATATTGACAGATGAAAACGATGTGAAGCCAGTTGGAAATTTGAGAATCTCATATTATGCCTATGGGGCTAGGGGTAGTATTGGACTGATTTTATCAATTTTTAGCTTCACGACATATTATTACCAGAAAGAATAGTATTTGACTTTCATTAGGAAACCTCGCAGATTGACTGACATATATTTTACAAAGTCAAACGGAAGTTTGAAAATCCTGATTTTAGATATATGGGGGCTAGGGGAAGTGTTCACCCGATTTTACCAATTTGTAACATACGGGCACTCATCTTATCAGGAAAATACGCTCTTTGAATTCCATGCAGATATCTCACAGATTGTGCGATATTTTTAGCATAAAGCCAACCTTAGGCACTATGTCCTCGTATTCGGTGTTTGGGGGATTGAAAAGTTTGAATTCGATCTCCATAATTTTCGTACGTGAGATGGCCTACCCTAGAGGCACTCTTTGCGCGAAGTTTTGCTTCGATACATACGGATCGATACATACAGAGTATGCAAAGGTATGTGGGGTCGTACCCGTTGTCCAATTTTGAAACCGATTCCTATGAAATCCCCAGTTATCATCATAGATGTGAAATCTAATGCTTCTGACGCAGTATATGAGGAATTTAAGGAATAAGGAATATAAGGAATGCAAGAAAAACTTGTTTCGAGCAAGTTTAATTGATATAGCTTTACTGGTTTGTGAGATATGTACATTAAACCTATTAGGGGACGGAGCCATACCCATTTTTTTTTAATTTTCGAACCGGAGATGACCCTCCCTATATTGATTCTTTGTACCAAATTCCACATTTATTTCTTAATTGAGAGCTTAGTTATAGGTTTTCATATGTGTTAGTTTAATGGCATTTTGTGAACGTGGCAGTATTCCGTCTGCAATACCAACCAAGTTGACATCTGCACGGACAGGCAATCTCGGAATTTAACTATCTTCGTCATCCTGATCATTTATATATATATATATATATATAGCTCTATTCTCCATTAGTTTTAGGTGCTACAATATAAAAAGGGCATTATAAAATTTGAAATGTTTTCCAAGTGTAATTGAACATTGTTGAACATTGGATGTTCATTCATAGATATTTGGAATTTTTTATTGGATCTTGAGGGTGAATGATAATAGTGGGAGTACCACGCATGCCACATATTTTCATCATATTCGAAGATACAATTCATCTTTAATTTTGGATTTGTGGCAATGTTACAAGTGTAGTACTTTACATTTTTATTTATAGAAATGTGGAATTACAACTACGTAATATTTTTCATAGTCAAGCGAAATAAAATATATAAAATGTTTTTTTTTTGTTTTTTGTTTGTTAATTTATTTTATTATTATTACTTATCTTAATTAACTTAACTTATTTACATACATTTTTGATAAAACTTAAATATTATAGGAATACTGGTCAAAAGTCATCTACTCAGTATGCAGAACTTTCCCGGTTTCCATAAGCTCTTTTCCATCATCTAATTTTTGACGTTTGGGGCAATTTCCTTCTTCATTGTTTTGCGATTCCATTAATTTTCTTATAGCATCAGACCTCTCCTTGATTTCCATTCTCTCTTCGGTGCTCAACCCTTTCCATGTTAACATATGTTTGACTTTCGTTTTCAAACGATTGCAGAATAATTGCTCCCGGTTGAGAATACTTAAATCGTCCAAACCGCTTTGATGATGGAGGTGCCTTTTCGCTTCCGAGATGAGTGTATCGGTGATGTGCATCTTTGACTGGGCCTGGTTTAAACTCCGGGTGAATCGTTTGGCACGACTTCTCAATTCATTACGGTGTACGAACAACATGTAGCTCAATGTTGGCGCTTGGCTTTTTTTGAAAACTTCGTTTGAGGACATTTTGAAAAATTGCTAAAATCAAGAATGCTAAAGTATGACGGTTCGCTCAGTACTGAAGTTGTAAACTGAATAGTGCTTTTTGGAATGAGCTCCAGTATTTATAGTAACGTTGCGAAGGTCAAGTCCTTATCCTTGAAGTTGTTTAGAATATACAATCATATATATATAACAATAGAAAGATTTGCGGGATTTTATCATACTTACGAGGGCGGGTCAATAAGTCCGTGACTTTTTGAATTTCTTTTTATTTTTTTTTTCTTTATTCTTAAATATTTCTTTATTTTATTTTTTATTCAAAAAGTCACGTACTTATTGACCCGCCCTCGTATAAATAAATGTTGAAAGGCGGGAAAACTGTCCTTGACTCCTTAACAAATTTGTCTATTTTTATTTTTTATACTAAACAGGTAAGGAAGGGTTTAGTTCTGGTGTAACCAAACATTTTATACTCTCGCAGTTTGTGAAGCTCAAAGCTGGGACATATTTTCAGTTGTTTGACACAAATTTATATAACATTATAAAATACTGCGTAAGAGTTCAAAATTCATTATTACACGAAATTGTATTTGGATTAGTATCATATTTGGTATCCTATTGGCTTACACTACCCACTTAGTTTCATTACTACATTTTGCTTCGTGTTAGAAATATTTATTTAAACATCAACCCATATAACTCAAATGATATATCTGCTATAAACTCGACCAAAACGGCTGAACTTAATATATTGAGTATATTAGTAAAGGTCAAACAGCGAATTATATTCATATTGAACGCCAAGCCACATTATGTTTAAGAAAACACGTCCACTTAATTTCATTGAAATATCACACATATTGTCCAACATAGATGGATTAAAGCCAGCTGGGAGGTCGAAAATCATTAAGTTGGGTATTTTGGGGATAGCGGAAGGTCTGGACTGATTGTAATAACTTTTAGCATTACTCAAGTATACTCGGGAATATGATTCCGCACAATTTTATGAAGATATCTTACACTTCTACCGACATATTTGTCGTAAAGTCTGCTAGAATGAAAATCATTATATGCAGTAAATGAGACTTGGTGTAATTCACTTACCGGTGTCACAAATTTTCAGCCTTAATCTATGATATATCCAATATTATACGTTCACTTAATTTTATTAAGATGTCTTACATATTGGCCGACATATGCCGTATAAAGCCAACCGAAAGTTTGAAATTCCTATCATGACTAGTCAGAAAAGTTACCAGAAAAATGTGGAATATATTAAAATTAGTCTTTTCTATTGTGAAACAGAGAAATAATGTAAATTTTGTATTATACTCATATATATTAAATGTATAACTCTCTGTAAACTCCCTTTCTCTTTAACAACAACACATTTTCACTCCACTGAATTATTGTTTAGTTTTTCTCTTAGTGAAATTTTCTCAAAGAAACAAATTTTTTAGAAGAATATGAATGTTCAAATAAATTCCTATGACATTAAATGTATTTGATATTTACATAAGAAATAATTTATGTATTGTAGTATATTTAAATGATTACTATTCCTGAAATATGTGATCGTTTAATGAATTTCTTGGTTTTTAAAGAGCAGATGTCGTTGGATAAAATTATGCGAATTTAATGTCCTTGTTGTGAAAGATCACATTATTCCAATTTGAAAATGAGCTGGGTGGCTCAGCAGGTGTTCAAATGAGTACTAATTAATGGTGGATTATTACTTATCACAATTTTGTTAGAGATTTTGTCAAGCTTCTATGCCGCTTCAAATATTAAAAGTTGTTATTGACTTTCTGGAATTTCACCTTATTTATTATCATTATCTTATTAGATCAACTTAATGGTATTCCATTTTCATGACAATTTTATTCTTTCCCAGGCAATTGCAACAGGGAATGGTGATAAAATGCGTGAACATCAAACCAATGAACTTTTAATATTCACTCACTCCTATTTTAAATAGGAGTGAGACGACGCCCGGATTCAAGCTGTATAAATAAGATTTAAACCACAATATTGTTTTCAGAGTTCAAAAATTAAGACATAAATGAGTTTTAACATTCATGCAATGTAAAGCATAACATTATTACTAGAAATTTTGGAATTTAATTTTACTATTTTAATAGTTGGAGTGGCGTGAATTATTATTTTACTGATGAAAATTATTTAGTTTCTTTCATTATATGTAAAAGAGAGTTTATTTAGTAAACTCCAAAATTTTCTATTTAAAGTGATACTATAGGGATCCGCAGACCAATTATTCCCTAATATCTAAAATAATTCAACTTAATATTTATGGACCTTGGATTATAAGTAATTCAACTTGAGATGATATAGCAAAATTATTCAGATAATGTGAATACTGTAACTGCTATGGGCTAATGAGTTGCCATGAGCAATATATTTAGCATATAAGGGGATTTTTAATCAATACAGGTCAGTCTTCAAACAAATTCGTCATCCATAGCCAACAATTTTCTTTAACAGTATTAAAGTTTCATTTCAAGATAAGCAAAATATCTAAAACCAAATTAATCTTTTTAGGTAGACCTTTTCTGTACTGAAACTAGATAAAAAGCAACTTTTTATGTATGTAAACACTGAATTCTCAGCATAAACGTAAGGAAGTCGAGAATAGACGAAAGTAATGCAGCTAAACGTAAGTCTCGTAATTAGATTGTATTGAAAATAACTAAAATAGTGCTATATCCGCACAAACTATATTGTTTTTTTTTGTGTTGCCTGGATTAAAAAAAAAATAATAATGTTAAAATTAAACATAAAGAATTGAGATCTTTTTATGAAACTCGGCACACGTGGTTTTTGTCACCGTAAGACGGTTGGTATTGCAGATGTTCGTAATTGGACATCTGCCACGCCCACAAAATGCCATTAGTCGAAAAGAGATAATGTGTTATAACTAACCAGCAAATTAAGACATAAACGTGTAATTTGGTATAGAGGATCCTATTGGGCGGGGCATCTGTGAGCGAAATTTTTTCGTAAAAGTGGGTATGGCCCCGCCCCCAATAGGTTTAATATATATATCTCAGAAACCGTTAAAGCTATATCAATCAAACTTGCTCCGACTAAGTTTTTCTAGCATCTCTTTATATGCGGAGAAAACGAATGAAATCGGAAAATAACCACGCCCACCTCCCATACAAAAGTTATGTTGTACACTATTAAAACTGCGACAAATCGCTTAAGGAACACGTCCAAACATTAAATCTTTCAGCAAATATGACACGGAAGGGTAGTATAGGAATCCCTGTAAAGTTTTGGTGATGGGCGTGGCACCGCCCACTTTTAGGGCAAATTCATATCTCAAGAACCCCTTAACTGTTTTCAACAAAATTTGGTATATGACATTATATTTGCATTTTTATCTCACGCTGTGCATATGGACGAAATCGAATAAAAACCACGCCTACTTTACTACATTAATTAAGATATTGGAACAAAGCTTCCCACGAATAGTACATTCAAGCTATGCCATCTTATGCGTAAAAATAGTTGAAATTGGATTATAACTTTTCAAGCCTCAGATACTCAATAAATGGACCTTAGTACCCCTATTTGACCCTTTATCAAAAATATCGGGAAATCTGTAAGCTCTTGTAATGAAATTGGAGGATTATCTTTCGATGATAATAATGTCCTCTTCTGTCACAAATGGAGAATATCGGATAAGCACTTCCCCTAGCCCCCATATACCTAATATAAGGATTTTCAACCTTCCTGTAGACTTTATAACATATATATTGGCCAACATATGAGATATCTCTTTGAAATTCAGAGAGCGTCCCTTTCGGATAACAGTGTGTACATGTGCTTAAGAATGGATAAGATCTGGTAAGCACTTCCCCTAGCCCCTATGTAGCTAATGCAAGAATTTTCAACTTCCGGGTAGACTTTATATCATATATTTTGGTCAATATGTAAGATACCTTAGCGTTCACAATTAAGTGAATGTGCAATATTGGATATACCATAGTTTACTGCCGAAAATTTGTGAACTCGGTAAACGAATTACAACGAATTATCCCAGCTCCGATATACTACATATAATGATTTTCGCTATTCTAGCAGACTTTAAGCCGAATATGTCGGTCACTGTGTGAGTTATCTTCACAAAATTGGGTGAAAACATGTTTCCTAATATACGTGAATAATGAAAAGAGTTACTGTGATCAGTGCAGATCTTCCTCTATCCCAAATATGCTCGATATAAGAATTCCCGACTTTCCATCTGACTTTAAACGGTGTATGTTGGTCAATATGTGTGATATTTTAATAAAATTAAGCAGATGTGTTTTTTTAAACACAATATGATTTCGAGCTAAATTTGAAAGAAATCGGTCTAGACCATGATCTATTTATTACCTTGGTGTAATTCATGTAATATCTAATACATGGTCTAATAATTTCTAATATAATGAGTCCTTCTCTGGTTGACTTTTTCCTCAGGTATCTAATATATTCTTTTAAGCCACTTTGGTTGAATTTATATCGCATAAATCTTATTTGAGTTAATTTGGCAGATTTTAATATAAATATCCCGAACACGAAGCAAGATATAGTAATGAAAGTACTATAGTAAGGAATATAAGTTAATAAGATACCAAATGTGATTGTAATCCATTATTTATGCCAGCACCTGAAAGTATTTCCCCGCCTCTGATCCTTGCACATTGCGAGAGTATAAAATGTTCGGTTACACCCGAACTGAGCCCTTTCTTACTTGTTCTATTTAGTTATTTATTTCATTAACGGATTCCGGGCATAATAGACAGCAAGGTTTAGTGTTATGATTATATTTTTATTAATTTAATTAACAATCAATAGTTTTGATAAGAAGGCAATTTAATCATATTTACATAATTAACGTAATAAACACTTGCTTAAATTCTTTATTGCTCCCCTTCAGTCATTAACTTTGTGGTCATCAGGTCGGCTGTAATTAAGAAGGAAAAGGCACAAATAATAGATACTCTTTACGAACTTGTGGTTGTTTGACATTTTTGCAGCCGACTTTTTGCCCTTTTTCCAGTGGTCACACACTCATTAATATGGACATAGGAATTAACCCATGTAAAATTAAAGGTCCTTCGTATCCTAGTTTGAGTCTTATGAAACCTTGCCTACGTGCCCTATCTTATTTTATTGTACATATTATTAGGTTTATAATAATAAATAAATGCTATATTCGTATGGGCTTTTGTTTTTCACATTTGAACATTTTATTAAGAAAAACATATTAATCAAAATATTGCTATCTGAAGCTATAATATTTTCCCATCTTTCTTTCAATTTGTGGATTCCATTCCAAAAGGACAGCCCCAGCTTGGGGGTCAAGAATGAATCAAGCCAATTTTTGATACCCTGTTTTGATTTAAACTGTATTCCAGTGAGGGCGCTCTGCTTCAACCGGAACAAATGGTGGTCAGAAGGGACAAGTTCTGTACCATAAGGCGCGCGAGGAAGAACTTCCCAGTCGCTGTTTTCCAAACAGTTTTTAACCGGTCTTGCAACTTGAGGCCGAGGAAAATTATTGCCTCGTGTCTAGGCACACAATGAAGAAAATAATGATAGATAAATAATGAACACTTTTTCAGGCACAAAGTTCGACATATTTAAGTAAAAAAAAAAATTATTGTTGTTTACACTTTAAAAGAATGATATATTCTGAGAAAGACGCACACCGACAGTAGCTTTCCAACGCATGTTCGGAATATTGAAACAATGGAATAATAACCAAGTTACGCCACCTCTTGGCTAACCGCATGTATATAGTTATATACCCAAAATTGTGTATACCTGTCAATTGCGCAGAATTTTTAATAATAATTGCTCAAGTTTGTTACATCTGTTACAACTGTCATTTGAGTCGATATCTGAATAATGAAAACTTCTAAACTTAAAATATTGTAATTAATGTAAAAAATTATTTAAGTTATAAAATCAGTAAAGTAAGGTATAAGTTGAGGGAGTGCTACAGCAAAATGCGTGGTTAGATATGTAACCAGCGCTACTTTAAAACATTGTCTAATTGGCCCACCTGGTCCTCAAATTTTTCCGGTAAAATACTATCGTTGGGAAGTATATGTATGTTATCAATGGCCAATTTCAAATTGTATTTAAAATTTCATATGTGTGAGTGTTGTTTAAAAGAGTATAAATTATGTTACAATTAAAACAACACTAGGGAAAAGTCAGTTCCGCTCAATAACTGCTCAATATTTTCCATATGAGTTTTGAATTCATATTTTGGAGAGAACTTCGAACGAGTTGTTGCCTTTTTTGCCAAGAGAGAAGAGAGAGAGAGAGATACATATATTTTCTGTATTTACAAAAGATTAAATCAAGGAAAAAAGAAACTTACCTGGAAGAGAATTGAATGAAAACCGGTAACAAAGACTGATTTCAAGTGTGAGTTGCATTGAACGCACTATAAATGTAATTATGTTCATTTTGTTGTTGTTATAGCATAAACTTTGGTTGTTTTTCTTGATGTCAATAAAAAATGTGTGTCTTATTTGAAATAAAAAGGAGTGTTTTTTTTTTTAATTAGCATGCTTTGCTTACTATTCATGTTAGCTAATATACAGTTATATCATATTGTTATATCATATTAAGTTAAAAAATTATATAGTTTTGGGTGTCCCATTTATAGTGTGAGTGTATATCGAAAATATAGCTCAATCGTACACTCATATTTAATTAAATTCTCAAAGATCTATGCATGTACATATGAACGCACACACCTCAATACAACGTCTTTAAGGGTTAATAAAATATATTTAGTTAAATTTTACATAAATAATTCTTAAAATAATAAATATTGACATAACAAGGACAAGGAAATTGCCGTCGGCAAATCAATGCTTATTCGACTCCTTAATGGTAATATATGTATAAATTATTTATACAAATGCTTCGAAATATTTTTATACTCGCAAAACATGTTGATAGGGAGTATATTAGTCTTGTTCACCTAACGGTTGTTTGATTTACAAACGATTTTACAAACTTGTAACATAACGGCACATTCTCATCAGGAAAATATCCTCTTTGAATTCGATGCAGGTATCTCACAAAGTGGCCGATATTTTTAACATAAAGCCTTAGGCACTATGTCCTCATATTCGGTATTTGGGGGATTGAAAAGTTTGAATTCGATCTCGAATCGATCGAATTAGAATTGTGATGTATAGGAAGTAGGCGTAGTTGGATTGCGATTTCGACTATTATCGCACTGTAACATATAGATGCAATACATATAAAATTGTGTGCCAAATGAGGTTGTAGTTATGTGATATACAGAGTATGTAAAGGTATGTGGGTCGTACCCGTTGTCCAATTTTGAAACCGATTCCTATGAAATCCCCAGTTACCATCATAGCTGTGAAATCTAATGCTTCCGACGCAGTATATGAGGAATGTAAGGAATAAGGAATATAAGGAATGCAAGAAAAACTTGTTTCGAGCAAGTTTAATTGATATAGCTTTACTGGTTTGTGAGATATGTACATTAAACCTATTAGGGGACGGAGCCATACCCATTTTTTTTTAATTTTCGAACCGGAGATGACCCTCCCTATATTGATTCTTTGTACCAAATTCCACATTTATTTCTTAATTGAGAGCTTAGTTATAGGTTTTCATATGTGTTAGTTTAATGGCATTTTGTGAACGTGGCAGTATGCACGTCTGCAATACCAACCAAGTTGACACCTGCACGGACAGGCAATCTCGGAATTTAACTATCTTCGTCATCCTGATCATTTATATATATATATATATATAGCTCTATTCTCCATTAGTTTTAGGTGCTACAATATAAAAAGGGCATTATAAAATTTGAAATGTTTTCCAAGTGTAATTGAACATTGTTGAACATTGGATGTTCATTCATAGATATTTGGAATTTTTTATTGGATCTTGAGGGTGAATGATAATAGTGGGAGTACCACGCATGCCACATATTTTCATTATATTCGAAGATACAATTCATCTTTAATTTTGGATTTGTGGCAATGTTACAAGTGAAGTACTTTACATTTTTATTTATAGAAATGTGGAATTACAACTACGTAATATTTTTCATAGTCAAGCGAAATAAAATATATAAAATGTTTTTTTTTCTGTTTTTTGTTTGTTAATTTATTTTATTATTATTACTTATCTTAATTAACTTAACTTATTTACATACATTTTTGATAAAACTTAAATATTATAGGAATACTGGTCAAAAGTCATCTACTCAGTATGCAGAACTTTCTCGGTTTCCATAAGCTCTTTTCCATCATCTAATTTTTGACGTTTGGGGCAATTTCCTTCTTCATTGTTTTGCGATTCCATTAATTTTCTTATAGCATCAGACCTCTCCTTGATTTCCATTCTCTCTTCGGTGCTCATCTCTTTCCATGTTAACATATGTTTGACTTTCGTTTTCAAACGATTGCAGAATAATTGCTCCCGGTTGAGAATACTTAAATCGTCCAAACCGCTTTGATGATGGAGGTGCCTTTTCGCTTCCGAGATGAGTGTATCGGTGATGTGCATCTTTGACTGGGCCTGGTTTAAACTCCGGGTGAATCGTTTGGCACGACTTCTCAATTCATTACGGTGTACGAACAACATGTAGCTCAATGTTGGCGCTTGGCTTTTTTTGAAAACTTCGTTTGAGGACATTTTGAAAAATTGCTAAAATCAAGAATGCTAAAGTATTACGGTTCGCTCAGTACTGAAGTTGTAAACTGAATAGTGCTTTTTGGAATGAGCTCCAGTATTTATAGTAACGTTGCGAAGGTCAAGTCCTTATCCTTGAAGTAGGGTGAATATGTACTTTCTGCCGCAAAAAAAGCGGAGTTTTTTTTTTTTTTTTTTTTTTTATTTTTTCTTTTATAAAACTATTTCAATCATAATGTAATATATGTATGTAAGTATTTCTTAGTTTCCTTTTTTTGTTGATAATATAACACAGCATCACAATGTAATACTAAATGTTGTTTTCTCTTAAAATGATAAGCCCCATAAATAGTTCAGGAATTTATTTCACCAACAATGTATTACTTTTTCTCATAATCCTAATAAGTAGTT
Organism: Bactrocera minax; assembly: GCA_021498325.1. NCBI lineage: Eukaryota > Metazoa > Arthropoda > Insecta > Diptera > Tephritidae > Bactrocera > Bactrocera minax. Next base: position 1,512,315 of record JAKEEE010000054.1, on the reverse strand, counting down.
ATATGTAACAGTAATAATCAATTTTTCTTAGTTTTTTATATCTTTCTTTATTAATAATATTTCAGCAACAATTATTAAAATATTAAAAATTCAATTCTATTTTGTTCTTATTATAACAGTATACAAGTGTATATATATATATATATATATATATATAACTGAATGTGAGAAAGTATGTAAGTATGACTAACCCCACCACTATCATATACTAACTTCTCTCCCACACACTTGTTGCTGCTTTTTTATTTCACAACAAACTGTTTATTTCAACGAGACACCACAGACACACAAACGCACACCCAACAAATTTTCCAGCGCCACCTTCCACCCACCACCCAACACCACAATTCGCCAATAGGTGCCGCACACACCCAACACCATACCCACACCACCTAATACCCCCCGCCGTCGACGGCGACGACAACCAACCGGCATAGACGCCGACGACGCATATGCACACCATTTCAAAAACCCCGCTATTCACCGCTAGATGGCGCTAATTTAAATCTACTCCACTTTTTTGCGGCAGAAGGTACATATTCACCTTACTACTAGTCTTGTTCACCTAACGGTTGTTTGATTTACAAACGATTTTACAAACTTGTAACATAACGGCACATTCTCATCAGGAAAATACCCTCTTTGAATTCGATGCAGGTATCTCACAAAGTGGCCGATATTTTTAGCATAAAGCCTTAGGCACTATGTCCTCATATTCGGTATTTGGGGGATTGAAAAGTTTGAATTCGATCTCGAATCGATCGAATTAAAATTGTGATGTATAGGAAGTAGGCGTAGTTGGATTGCGATTTCGACTATTATCGCACTGTAACATATAGATGCAATACATATAAAATTGTGTGCCAAATGAGGTTGTAGTTATGTGATATACAGAGTATGCAAAGGTATGTGGGTCGTACCCGTTGTCCAATTTTGAAACCGATTCCTATGAAATCCGCAGTTACCATCATAGCTGTGAAATCTAATGCTTCTGAGGCAGTATATGAGGAATGTAAGGAATAAGGAATATAAGGAATGCAAGAAAAACTTGTTTCGAGCAAGTTTAATTGATATAGCTTTACTGGTTTGTGAGATATGTACATTAAACCTATTAGGGGACGGAGCCATACCCTTTTTTTTTAATTTTCGATCCGGAGATGACCCTCCCTATATTGATTCTTTGTACCAAATTCCACATTTATTTCTTAATTGAGAGCTTAGTTATAGGTTTTCATATGTGTTAGTTTAATGGCATTTTGTGAACGTGGCAGTATGCACGTCTGCAATACCAACCAAGTTGACACCTGCACGGACAGGCAATCTCGGAATTTAACTATCTTCGTCATCCTGATCATTTATATATATATATATATAACTCTATTCTCCATTAGTTTTAGGTGCTACAATATAAAAAGGGCATTATAAAATTTGAAATGTTTTCCAAGTGTAATTGAACATTGTTGAACATTGGATGTTCATTCATAGATATTTGGAATTTTTTATTGGATCTTGAGGGTGAATGATAATAGTGGGAGTACCACGCATGCCACATATTTTCATTATATTCGAAGATACAATTCATCTTTAATTTTGGATTTGTGGCAATGTTACAAGTGAAGTACTTTACATTTTTATTTATAGAAATGTGGAATTACAACTACGTAATATTTTTCATAGTCAAGCGAAATAAAATATATAAAATGTTTTTTTTTCTGTTTTTTGTTTGTTAATTTATTTTATTATTATTACTTATCTTAATTAACTTAACTTATTTACATACATTTTTGATAAAACTTAAATATTATAGGAATACTGGTCAAAAGTCATCTACTCAGTATGCAGAACTTTCTCGGTTTCCATAAGCTCTTTTCCATCATCTAATTTTTGACGTTTGGGGCAATTTCCTTCTTCATTGTTTTGCGATTCCATTAATTTTCTTATAGCATCAGACCTCTCCTTGATTTCCATTCTCTCTTCGGTGCTCATCCCTTTCCATGTTAACATATGTTTAACTTTCCTTTTCAAACGATTGCAGAATAATTGCTCCCGGTTGAGAATACTTAAATCGTCCAAACCGCTTTGATGATGGAGGTGCCTTTTCGCTTCCGAGATGAGTGTATCGGTGATGTGCATCTTTGACTGGGCCTGGTTTAAACTCCGGGTGAATCGTTTGGCACGACTTCTCAATTCATTACGGTGTACGAACAACATGTAGCTCAATGTTGGCGCTTGGCTTTTTTTGAAAACTTCGTTTGAGGACATTTTGAAAAATTGCTAAAATCAAGAATGCTAAAGTATGACGGTTCGCTCAGTACTGAAGTTGTAAACTGAATAGTGCTTTTTAGGAATGAGCTTCAGTATTTATAGTAACGTAGCGAAGGTCAAGTCCTTATCCTTGAAGTTGTTTAGAATATACAATCATATATATATAACAATAGAAAGATTTGCGGGATTTTATCATACTTATAAATAAATGTTGAAAGGCGGGAAAACTGTCCTTGACTCCTTAACAAATTCGTCTATTTTTATTTTTTATACTAAACAGGTAAGGAAGGGTTTAGTTCTGGTGTAACCAAACATTTTATACTCTCGCAGTTTGTGAAGCTCAAAGCTGGGAACATATTTTCAGTTGTTTGACACAAATTTATATAACATTATAAAATACTGCGTAAGAGTTCAAAATTCATTATTACACGAAAATGTATTTGGATTAGTATCATATTTGGTATCCTATTGGCTTACACTACCCACTTAGTTTCATTACTACATTTTGCTTCGTGTTAGAAATATTTATTTAAACATCAACCCATATAACTCAAATGATATATCTGCTATAAACTCGACCAAAACGGCTGAACTTAATATATTGAGTATATTAGTAAAGGTCAAACAGCGAATTATATTCATATTGAACGCCAAGCCACATTATGTTTAAGAAAACACGTCCACTTAATTTCATTGAAATATCACACATATTGTCCAACATAGATGGATTAAAGCCAGCTGGGAGGTCGAAAATCATTAAGTTGGGTATTTTGGGGATAGCGGAAGGTCTGGACTGATTGTAATAACTTTTAGCATTACTCAAGTATACTCGGGAATATGATTCCGCACAATTTTATGAAGATATCTTACACTTTGACCGACATATTTGTCGTAAAGTCTGCTAGAATGAAAATCATTATATGCAGTAAATGAGACTTGGTGTAATTCACTTACCGGTGTCACAAATTTTCAGCCTTAATCTATGATATATCCAATATTATACGTTCACTTAATTTTATTAAGATGTCTTACATATTGGCCGACATATGCCGTATAAAGCCAACCGAAAGTTTGAAATTCCTATCATGACTTGTCAGAAAAGTTACCAGAAAAATGTGGAATATATTAAAATTAGTCTTTTCTAATGTGAAACAAAGAAATAATGTAAATTTTGTATTATACTCATATATATTAAATGTATAACTCTCTGTAAACTCGCTTTCTTTTTAACAACAACACATTTTCTCTCCACTGAATTATTGTTTAGTTTTCGTCTTTTCGCGTTGATTACTTCATCACCATCGTCTCTTCTTCGTACTACTGCTTCCTTTTTCTGCGATGGTCCCGACTTCTTTTGCGATAAGATCCGTAACATGGACAATTTCAAATGAGTTGCTTCGGTTTGAGAGCTTCCAAGTCCGTAAAACAACATCGACTTTTTGTCTGTGAGATTAGTGTGTTAGTGACTAAGAGTTCCGATTTTATCAGCGGAAAACAGGTAGTTAAGCATTTCTTAGGGATCTTCACCGCACTCAGATGAAAAATAGCTTTACTCTATTAGCTGTATATATATATATATCTTATTAGCTGTTGACATTTTAAAATGCTTACGCATTCTTACCTAAGTATAAAGTGTGAGTGATGCTGGTGAAAAGAGGTAACATATACTTTTCTAATTATAGAGAATATTTATGTTACCGCGCAGGTGTAACTTTTCTTAGACGCATGGTACTTCTCATTTGTTACCTTTGCACTCCAACGAATGATACCCTATCTGATTGCATTTAAATCATTTAGAAAGAGATCGTGGTCCAGCCCGATAATATGTTTAGTGAACATGTCTCACAAACAACTAAAGTTAAACCAACCAAACTTAGTGGAAATATTTTCTTCTAGCATTGCATGACATATTGAAAAATTAAGCAAAGAAATTGCACTCATGTCTAATACTTTTCATTGATTGAGAATATTTCAAAGAAGAAATAACAAATAATATATATAACAATAAAATCCGAGAAAAAAAATAGCTTTATGTGGAGGTATAATATTGGAAGCGGCGAAAATGATGTTTTGGAAATGACGCTTCAATTATTAATTTGTTTTTCATTACACATTACATAAGTATATTCTATATAACTTTAAGAGACATACATATCATACATATCATAAGAGACATAAGCATATCCCTTAATGCCTTGTTGATGACAACTGAATGCTTTTGTCTATACTCACGCTTCTGATAATATACGGTTCTTGACTTTGATAAGAGACGAAGGTAGAAAAAAGGATAAACATTTTTTTTCTGAAGCGACACTTTTAAAATATAATGATAACGAAAACCTAAATAAATACTTGCCAGCTTATATGTTTAAGTAAATACCCGCAAATATGCACTAAGTATATATATCAATTTAAATGTATGCTTTCAGGTATAAGCCATTGTTGGTGGCCTGTTCACTGAAAGGATATATCCTTTCCAGCAGACATTTAAATTGATGTATATACTTAGTGCATATTTGCGGGTATTTACTTAAACATATAAGCTGACAAGTATTTATATTACATTATACATTTTGACTTTTTGCTCTTCAGTTACCCAGACATATATTTGGCACTAGTTATTAAATAAGGTTTCAGTCCATTGAATTAATTAACTCCATAAGCTTTTTGGAGATCACAGAATGTAGAAGAAGATAGTTGATTTTGATCCAAATTACTGTTTTCAATATAGCCTTCAAGTTAAAACAAAGCGCATAAAGATTATGGTAACAGGTTCCATATACATAGATTCAATGCTGGCTAATTATGAGATTCCAACATAATAAAATAATAAAAAAAACCATATAAGTCAAAATAAATACTTTTTGAACAGAAAAACATATAAATGGATTTGAAGCTAAAATATCTACATATAAAGCTTTTTATCCCTAGTGATCCCCTGTATATTTGCACCCTGATTAGCATATATTTTGTGATTTATACCGTTGTGTTACATTTGCATAAATCGAAATAAAGTAAAACATCAACAATAATAACTTTCTGTGAAGCAAAAAAGAAAATATTGTAATCGGATGAAACTCACAATGAACTGACTTTGGATGGATAAGTTGCGACTTTTATTCTTTCCTGTTTAATATTTTCGTTTTTGGGATAACCGGAGAAAAGGATGACTTACATATGGGCTTTCGAGCAACCTCAAATTTTATTGGATAACATTTTGATAAAAAAAAGTGTCAATTTTTGTGGTACATAGAAACTAGTTCTTGTTGTTAAACTTTGGACACTTGATACTCTATTTTTTTCAGCTTACAACAAGTGTATATTTCTTTATTTCATTTCCTTATCTTCAATTTGAATTTCTTAGCAGGTGCTTATTCTATTGTGACAATTTCGTAGTGCCAAAAAATATTAAAGGCACATTGAGTAAACACTCCTTTTCCTCAAATATGTCTCAAATATGTAACGCCGTTTGGCGAAAATTTTTGGTGGTTGAAGATAATACTTCTGTTAACCTCTAAATTATATCAAAATGTACAGCGCGGTCCGATAAATCAAATCCAACAACAAAGAAAACCGCCTAATGATTTCAGCTTAATTTAGTGTGAAGAGTAACGGGGCCATGCACAGTGAAATGTTTTCCGCAACATATATCTTAATATGTAATTCGAAAGTTCCTTCAGCAAAGTACATTTAAATTTTTGTCTTTTAGTTGTGTATGTTTTTAGTAAGCGAATCTCATTTGATTCACTAAAAACAATGCATTGACAATAAAAATGTTTATACCTCGCAAGATGTTGCTAGGGAATATGTTAATTTTGTTCACCTAACGGTTGTTTATAGCACCTAGAACTAAACGAGTTAGATATAAACATATATATATATATAATTGATCAGGATGAAAAGACGAATTGAAATCCGAGAGACGGTCTGTCCATCCGCCTGTCCGTCCGTCCGTCCGTCTGTCCGTGCAAGCGATAACTTGAGTAAAAATTAAGATATTTCGATGAAATTTGGTGCACGTATTCTTTGTCACCGTAAGGTATTGCAGATGGGCGTAATTACACATCTGCCACGCCCACAAAAAGCCATTAATCGAAAACAGATAAAGTGTTATAACTAAACAGTAAATTACGATATAAACGCGTTATTTGGTATAAAGGGGCGGGCATCGGTTAGCGAAAATTTTGGTAAAAGTGGGTATGTCCCCGCCACCCAAAAGGTTTAATATATATATCTCGGAATGGGTTAAAGCTATATATATCAAACTTGCTCCAAGTAAGTTCCTCTAGCATCTCATTACATACTGTTAAAATTAGTGAAATCGGATAATAACCACGCCCACCTCCTATGCAAAGGATATGTTGAAAAGTACTAAAAGTGCGTTAACTCACTGAAGGAACAAGTCAGAAACATTAAATCTTGCAGCAAATATGATACGTAAGGGTTGCATAGGAATCCGTGTAAAGTTCTGGTGATGGGTGTTGCATCGCCCACTTTTAGGAGAAATCCAATATCTCAAGAATGCCTTAACCGATTTCAACTAAATTGCGTGTGTGACCTTATATTTGCATTCTTATGTTACATTGTGAAAATGGACTAAATCGGAAGAAAACCGCGCCTACTTCTCATATAACCCGATTTTAAGTTTCATCTGATATTTTCACTTTAAGGTAGATAAATCGAACATCAATTAAGGTATTGAAACAAAGCCACGTACGTTAGTGCGTTCAAGCTATGCCATCTCATGCGTACAAATAGTTGAAATCGGATTATAACTTTTCAAGCCCCCAAATACCCAATAAATGGGCCTGAGTACTATCTACCCTATCTGACTTTCTACCGAAAATATCTGTATTTACCGTATTTACCGAAAAATCTGTAAGATATTGTAATGAAATTGGAGGATTATCTTTATATGACAATAATGTGCTCTTGTGTCAAAAATGGGGAAAATCGGGTAAATAATTCTCCTAGCCCCCATATACCTAATATACTGATTTTCAACCTTCCCGTAGACTTTATACCATATAGTTCGGTCAATATGTAATATATCTTAGGAAAATTAAGTGAACGTGTAATATTGTAAAATCGGTCTTCGAATTATCCCAGCACTCATATACTACATATAACGATTTTCGTTTTGCCAGCAGACTTTATGTCGAATATGGCAGCCACTGGATGAGCTACCTTCACAAAATAATCTAAGCCGCTTATTCCTAATATAATGATATCCTTTTCTCTAGTTAACCTTTTCGTCATGTATCTGATATATTCAATTAAGCCACTTTGATCCAGTTTATATTGCATATATCTTATTTGATTTAATTTGGTGGATTCTAATTTAAATGGCTCGGACACGAAGCAAAATATAGCAGTGAAAGTACATGAGTCTATGACCTGTAATATAAGTTAATAGGATATCAAATATGATTGCAATCCATTGACAATTTCGTCGATATTGAATGTTGAATTCTTCCGCAACATTTTTTATTATAAAGTTGTGCCGGCACCTGAAAGCATATCCCCGCCTTTGATCTTTGCACATTGCGAGAGTATTAAATATTCGAACCCGAACTTAGCCCTTCCTTACTTGTTAGTTTTAAAGAATTTAAAGTTAGACTGTCGCAGTTGAACAAATATCAATATTTTTTATAAGAGTGTTAGGCGCTGCTTTGTAAAGGCTTATCACGTTAAATTTTACTTTTATGGATACAAGATACCGCCCTTTATAAAAGTTGTTCTTCTCATCTTTTTTAAAGTGTGAATAGAATTCTGAACTAGTTTAGATAAACATTAAATAATGTGTTCACCATTTTCTACGCTCTTTTGAAATTTTGTTCGCTCGCGTCATAAGAACATGCCACGTATATGGCGTCGGAGCAGAGATTTAATTGCTTCCTTTTCTTTACAAAGAAACATACGTAAAACTTAGCTTATGCAAGTATGCACGTAGCTGCTGTCTTCACGAACAATTTACATACCGTTTTAACTCCACAGGCAAACCTCTTGATGTGAGCAAACACCGAAGAACAAACACCGAATATATGTTTCCCTTTACGGTGATTGTGAAGTCCCCTGCTGACACTTTAGGCGACGCAAGTCGCTAAATATTTATGCCGCAAGAGGTAGCAAATTACTACTGCAGCTTGTTTCAACTTTAGGCCTCGAAAAATTGCGGTACACTCCTCCCCTTCTAGTAGTCTCGAAAATGAGCAACAACACTTAAAATACGCGCAAGTGTCTTCATGTTCTCCTACAACTTTGTTGCCTTACTTGCGCCATTTTGTGTGTTCATTATTGTGCTTGTAACCTACATATCGATCAATCATGATTTATTTTAAAGCAGTTGGATATGGCTGACCATAGCCTAAGTCTTTGGCGACAATAACTCTTGTGTTTTGGAAATGTTTATGCTAAAGTGATTGTTTTTTTTTTTTGTTTTTTAAGAAAATATTAGAACTTAGAAAGAAGTTTCTTGAAACTCAAATAGTATTAGTCAGTTTAGGAATTTTACCAATTCTCAAAAACTTAGTGTACTTCAGCAGTAAAGAGCTCTGACTTTCTAGAAATTACACGATTGTGTTTATATCGTTCGTCCAGTAATTATTATTGTGGATTACATACATACGCATAAAATATTCGACTCATGTCACCTAGATGACTTGAATGAAATGAATTCTCGTTATTCGCGGAATATTTCTCACAAGTTTCTTTTTTACCAGTTTCTCACCAAAAAAAATTTGATTTATTTTTTTTTTTAATTTTTAACACTATTAAGGCTTACTCGTTAAAAGTAGTAGAGGGCCTGGAAAGTAATTAATGGAACGGTTAGTGGTTATAACGATATTCCGAAATCATATAATGGATAAGTAGCGATCGTTTCAAGTCTGCACCGCTTAGTAGTTTGTCTACCATCTCTAACTGGAATATTTCACCTTCTATCGTATTTTATCTTTAGAATTCAGGGAAACATGTGTTTTTTTTAGGCAATCGAGCCTCCTTGCATTGGGTGAATTTTTCATTAACCTTGATATTTGAAATTGACTTACTTGCGTAGCACTACAGGTGCAGGTTACTTTACTCTCAAGTGTTGGGTTGTCGGAATCTCACCAATAAAGACGCGGTGTATTAAAAACGCCACATGACACATGCCAAATAACCACCACATATAGCTGGGTGGCAGTAGTTTACCATTTTACAAAGGCATTTAACCGGTCTGCCGCCGGTGGAGATCGGGAGATAGGGAGATAGTGGTGTTGTTTTCTACAAGAGTTGGTAATACAGATCCTATTGAATTTGTCTCATATAATATTGATAGGTGTATGATGAACTTGCCAAGGGCAGTGCAAGTTGCCACAACATAGTCATTATTATCCTTGTTAATTGCGTCATTATTATTGCTGTTATTAGCATACACTATAAGTGTGGGTTTCGATGCAGTTACTGCGGCCATTATATATGAATGTATATTGGGTTGCTCCTGTTGAGTATTTTTAATAGCTTAATGAAACTATATGTATGAATTCATATGACTTTTAAAGTGATATTAAACTGAGCTGCATTATTTCCATAAATTGCAAAAAAATGGCTAAACGTGTTCATTAAAACTTAATGCTGTTGGTCGGACAAATGACTAAGAGTATATGCGTAGCGTTTCAGAGAACTACTTTTATATGTGTTACTCCTGTAAAATTCTAGAATTATAAATGGTCGAAACAGAAACAATGGTGCCCTGCACGAAATTATTCATGATTGTTAATGCTTTTTGGTGCTATGAATTAAATTTTTTGTTGTCGTTTGTTCAAATACAACAAATTTAAGGCTTTTAGAGTTCAAAATATTTCTCTTAGTAGTAAAACAAATGAAATAATAAAGAAGTACGAAAATGCTTGTTTAATGAAAGAATGAAAAAATTCTCAAAATGAAAGGTTACATACTCAACAAAATGAAAGGTTACATATATACTCATCTTCCATCTGTCGGCGTACCGTAAAAGTCATCGCAACTGTAAAGCAATGGTCGGTATAAGAGGAACTGTGACTGTGTAAGTGAGTACGAAAGTGAAACAACCCAGTGAAAACGTTGTACAAGCATTAAACAAGCTAGAAGTAAGCTTGCGCAATTGTGCTATGAAATGCCGACCACTGCGAATATAAAGTGCGAATATATAAAAGATACTCTCCACATTTATTTGCACCCAGAAAAACCACTTTGCGTATTTCTGATGACCAAGGCATGTATGTTCATGCTGTAAGTCAACGGCTGACATGCTAAGCTACAGCTGGACTCAACAGTACGTTAGCGGTAATTTCCGCTCAGGCAAATAAACTGCAACTTTTTCATTATCCTCATAAAAACAATTGCCTAGCTTTAACAGGATTGTGCAATAAGCCCTACAGCACAAATTCGCTGTGAACTGTTCAAGTGAACTTCTGGTGGTCAAATCTTTGGTGAACTGACGCGTAATCGGTAAAAAAAATATTGTAGTATATTCATACTTATTTATACTAGTCTCCCATACCAAGGTTATGTTGAAATCTTCTAAACTGCGTAAAAGTGAGTTAACTCGCTGAAAAAACACGCAGAAACATTAAATCTTACCGAGAATGTGGTACCGAAGGGCTGCATAGGAATACATGTAAAATTTTTACGACGGGTGTGACATCGCCCACGTTTACGATAAATCCTATACCTCAGGAACGCCTTAACCAATTTCAACAAAATGTGGAGCACAACATTGTCCTGACGTCTTGCTGGAGACCTGGAGACCCTAGTTTTTCTTGCTTTTCTTGCTTTTTTTTTGCTTTTAGGGTATGCCATCTCCATTTTCACTCCCGGAATATGAGGACACAGTACCTAAGGCTATGTTTATGTTAAAAATATCAATCAATCTGTGAGATATCTGAATGACATCCAAGGAGTCTATTTTCTTGATGAGAATGTGCCTTTAAGTTAGAAATTGGTAAAATCTGATAAACGCTTTCCCTAGCCCCATTTACCTAAAATGAGGATTTTCAAACTTCCGGTTGACTTTAAAAATACAGATATATCAATCAATTGGTGAGGTTTCTTAATGAAAGTCAAATACTAATTTTTCTGGTAATATTAAAACTCAATATGTAAGTAACCTTCCTAAAATTTCATGGAAATATTTTGGCGAGTATAGTTGTATAATGCCAAAAGCTGTTGCAATCAGTTCAGAATTTCCCACATCCCCAATACCCGTATACCTGATATAAGGATTTCCAGCTTTAAAGTTGACTGTAAGCACGATATAATTTTATCCTACTTTCCACTTGACTTTAAACTATTTATTTTAAATGTAACAATGAAGGTACATTAGGGTATGAGCTTTCATATATTGTAAGTTGGGAAGATACCAAATATGATTATAATCCAATCACAACACCGACGATTAATGAATTTTGAAGTGTTACGCACCAATTTTGAATATAAACTTTTGTCAACATCTGAAAACACGCCCCCGGCTTTGATCTTTAAAAATTGCGATAGTATTTAATGTTCGGTTACACCCGAATTTAGCCCAAATTAATAATAATAAGAAAAGAGGCGAATTTGTGAATATTGTGAATTTGTGAAAACTTATTACCTGTTTAGAATATTTATAGTTTCTTCAATACTTGGGCCTAAAGAAAACGAGGTTTAAGAATTTTAATCTCATTATAAGTAATCTGACAGCCGGCACTGCTGATGATTCTTTCTACTTGAAAATCAAATACCAATAAGGTTTTGATGACTTACTGATGGTTGGAGCGTTCAAAGTTCATATGTTTATTTTCATAAATAATTTTTAGAAGCGAATTACTAGGAGGCACTTAGACCCACTTTTTAGATATCGAGTATTTCTTATTTGTTTACAAAATATTTCACACAGCAATTAATATATTTAAAAAAAATAATTAAAAATAAAGCAATTACAGCTAACTTCTTACTCAATAGGATCACGTTAACTCAAAATTTTACAAAAAGCCAATGAAATTTTAGACAATACTAATTGATGCGGAATATTTTTTTGTCTCAAGGATATCTTTCTCTTACTTCTTTTTTTACTACTTCACAACCCATCGTTATTGTTAATGCGAATACAGGATCACCGGTAACAGCAAGTATAAGCGCGGCATATGGGCAGATGTAAAACGGCCGTAGTAGTAGTAGGCCATATTCTATTTATCATATTAAAATAACTCTCAGTAGGTATGCAAAGTTATGAAAACATCAGTATTCACGAAGTAGTAAGCAATTGCTGATATACAGTTCCAGTTCACTGAAATATGAATGAAAAACAGTTGTTCTAATCTTTATTTTATTTCAAATTCAAATTAAAAAAATCGGCAAAAGATTTTATTAATCTAAATAGAGTAACTGAAGCATTTTTGCATCCTCTTTTTTTTTTTTTGTGTCTCTCAGATACTAAATATTGTGTAAGTAATCAAATTTTCCTCCTTAAGAATAGTAAATAAATAATTTCAAATTATAATATTTTCCTTTTATTTATAATCCGATGGCAACTATTGTAACTATAGCTGTAAATGTGAAAGAGTGCAAGGATGCGCATAGAATGTCCAACTGAAAACAAAAATAGCAGAAATATGTGTCGGATATGGAAATGTTTCTGCCAAATACCATAAAAAGTGGAAAATGGGAGTGAAGAGAAAAGGAACTCAAATAAAAGCGCAAACCAGGTTATAATAAACCAGAAATAAGTGAAAGATTTCAAAGTGCTCAACGATGCTCAAACATACATTTTTTTACTCTAGCACTTATAATTGATTTAGTGTACTCAGTACCACGACTTGAATAAGTACAATATTGAATTATAATTACATTTTCGGAATTTCTCCAAAATCTATAACAATTATGGCCACATCCATTTGTCAATAGCTTTGTACCTAACGTGACTTGGCCCAATGGGACCGCGTCCAAAATCTCACTTTTAACTGTTTGAGTCACTGTATAAAACATAGTATAAAGCAAAGACAATTGTTAATGTGCCATGGACATCTGTACAGCCATCGAGAAAGTTAGAAGTCACCCTTAGTTCGAAATTTAATAACGCATATCCTCTAAAAATTTGAAGCTGATTCGAGAAAAAGATTTAAGTTGATTAGCGTATTTATAACCAAGTCACCAAGGCAAGTAAATGTCTCTTCAAACTTCAAACGCATTTTTCTCGAAACGGTATTTTTAGAGTCGGTGAGCATAATTTCTCCGAAATGGCTAAGCAGATCGTTTTAAAATTTTGAAATAAATCTCACTGATACATTTTTCAGTTAACCAATGAGGGATTAAGAATTGAATATTGTCAAAAACTAAAATTTTTTCAAGCCAATTTTTTGTGAGATTTTGGCGGAAAATGCAATTTTTTTTGGTTTCCCAAAAAGCTTGGGCTTTGGTTTTGGAAGCCCAAAGATTTCGGATAAGAGGACCTCAGTTCATGTGGCTGACTTTATAACGAAAAGATCTGTTCATCTTTAAAATGCATAAATCAGTTCAGTACTTCTAATTGCCCCATATACCTGTGATTTCAGATTTACTTAATTACTTTTACTGATTTACTTATGTTTTTTTATTTTTATCCGCCAAAATGAGATATATATTAACCAATTTATGTTAAGATATTCCTTTACATATACAGTGTTTTGGCGAGATTAGCTGAAATCTACAGTGAACAACAGTGGATGTTGTAACAAAAAACTTATGCAGCAAGGTATACTTCAGTATAAAATTACATTTGAGTTGCCAGAGTAAATTAATCTCCACTCGTTTAATAATTTAATATAATAAGTAATATGACCTACTTAGACGCTGTTATAGATGTCTTGCAAATATATAAATGCATGCTGCTTTTCCTTTTCTGTGCCTCTGTCCCTATCTTATAGGCTCTTTGATACTTAATTTGTTATTATAATGTTAAATAATTTAGGAACGTTCTTGTAAACCGTCACCGCTTTAGCATCAGCTTAAGTTTTTTACCTTTGAAACTAGAAACTAGAACTGGTTTCCGAGATGGCCAACTATAACTCCTTTACATTCAAAGAGTCTTACGTCCGGATTTTTTGCGCAAATCTCGCACACGAAGAAAAAAAATTGAATTCTTGACAAAATTGTGCAAAAAGCAAAATATAAACTGTAATAATCTTTAAATGCAAATTCCTTGAAAGTTTTTAAGACTAACGATAAAAGTGCATCCATTCATCAAGGGTTGACGACTAATTAGTACCCTTTATTTTTTCCAGCTTATGGTGCATACCAGCAGTCATTTAAAAATTTCATTTGGTGCTGTGGCCTCCGTAAACGCTAACTCTATAAAACTGTCGATTGGTTGATAATCGCACTTACTTTTGTTTTTCAATCGGCCGCTAAATAACTGGATAAAAAAATATGTAATTAATGTTTATATGCAAGTAATTTAATTCATTATTCAACGTTCTTACTGACTTTCACGGCAATAATAAAGAAACTGAAAAACAAAAAGTTTGTTCAAAACAGTCAGTAATGTATAAAATTAAAAATATGATCGATCAGAAAATATTAAATATTCCACTTAAAGTTAGGGACACACTTTAAATCAGACATGTGCCTAAACTGCTACCAATTCGGCGGCAGTCGGTATATGGATTCCGTGTATGGATACTAGAAGCGTGGAACACTTGCAAAGTTATATGGTGTAATGTGTGCCCAGAAGACAATGATATTGCTTTTTTCACCAATGTTCTTGCGAATCCAAGTAAAGCTCAAATTCAAACCCTATTTGATTGTTTCTCTACAGCAGCTGCATGTGTGTACAAAAATGTATGTATTTGTTGGTATATATTTCCAACTTTTTCCACACTTGTATGTTTTAGCTCAGTGTCAACAAGTGTTGAGGAATATTTTAATTATATTGCGTAAAAAAATTCATCAGCTAATTAATAAATAAAGCGTGTCATAAAATTAAACGCAAATAACTCAATGAGTCCCACTCCCAACTTATTAGGGCTTTATAATTTAGCTTCAAGCTATGAAAGTTATTTATTTGCCTGTATTACTGTGAACACACGCTGACACTCTGAAGCATGTATTAATATTTCACTGAAGCTGCTTCATCCGAGTATTCCTTCTAATGAATTGCTTTCTCGAAATGCTGACGGCTCAGTTGTCAACTTATCTAAAAAATTCTGGCGCACAACCAACACATTAGTAATGACTTCCTAAGTGTTACAAAAATGCTTCTGCTACTTATGCTTGCTATTATGCTACCTATATAGCTATTATGGACTCTTAAGGACAAATTTAGAAAATACACCTCTTCCTACTTTGTCGAAGTGATTGTCGCATGCAAAACTTTTGAAATTGTATTTTAATTTCTGTTCCCGTAACATGTTGCACAATTTGTAATAATTTTGTTCAGCTTAATGTTGTTCCTGATTCTGCAAGCCAAATAATATTTATGTAGAAATATGTGTGTATATACAGTATTGGCCGAAACTAAAGCACTAACCTAATACGTTCTTGAAATAGCTCTAAGTCTCGCAAAGCAAACAGAAATAAAAACGTTTTACAAATATAAATAGATTTATATTCACTTATAATCAAACAACCTAGTTGTTATTATTTTCTTCCGAATTTAAAATACTTATCGGAAATGGATGATAGTAGTCAAAAATTCAATGAACAAACCTGAAGCACAACAAATACAAATCTCAACAAATACGTTTCCATGTAAATTTGAAATTGAAAATCTGTTATTTTGGATAATTTTTGTACATCTTGTAGGCATTGAATGCAATAAATTATAAATAACATTTTGCGATTTGCCGATTTGTTTGTTTTACATCTTCGTTCTAATTCTATAGTTTTTCCTATAATTTCCTATAATTCATATTAACGATATCCTAAAAGTTCTGAAAATACTAAAAAAAAAATGTTGGTTGATATCAGAAGAATGAGCTGGGTACTTAGTGGCAGAACTTACTATGGTTTGAGATGTATTAGTGATCATTATACCGTCCATCTAAATGACTTAATCTCTTTAATTTATGAAAGCACTATGATATCTTTTAAGAAATATCTATTTACACATATCGGTTCACTATTTACATTATTCTGTGAATTGGCCAGATCTTTTGCCCAAAAAAAAAATTTCAGATCAATATGTTACCACCACCTATGCGATAGTTGCAATAATATTTGTGATTAAGTCTACGGTCTTCTCACATGTAAGAAATATTTTATATTGTCCATCCAATCATCCCAGAATAAAATAATTTTCGATTCCTGAACTGACTAATCGGTTTGAGGTTTGGTAAAGTCTTGTTTGACTTTTAAATTTTTTGCTCAAGAGAATGGGTTGGAACTAGCTTCAATGCCCGTGTACTAAATGTTCATTAAACATAATATCAAACATAAATTTGTTTTTATTCATTATAGCTGGAGGAAATTACTAAATTAGTTAGAAGGCGTTATTTGGTGAAAAATTCACCCTGTCGAGAAGGTTTTCGCCCTCTTCCTACAGGAGGTACGTTTGTCAAATGGCGAGTTGATTCCCTTTTGTTGATATTGCTTTCCAATCCGGTATCTGTTGCAGAAAATTTTTGTTCTAATTTTATGTCGAGGTAAACCACTTTTCCAATCATTTATTATCGTGTCTTTAAATCCTGATAACCAAACTGAACTATCAAAAATTTTGCAAAATTTCGTTTGAATGCATTTGGAAGCGATCTCATTAAGTGTACCAATATATTTGCAAATATTTATTTGGTATTCATTTAAAGTCGGATTTATTTTATTAAAAAATAGAAAAGTGGTGTTCTAGTTTTGCCTATTGAATTTTTGACTGCTATGAACTATTGCATGAAAAAATTTTTAAATCTAAAGAAAGTAATAACGATTACGTTGCTTAATTATAAGTGAATACATAACCTAAAAAATTGTATTTCTGATTTATTTGTTTTAAGAAAAATAGTGATTTGAGTGACACAATGACAGTGTCCTAGGGTCGTCCAAGGGGTCTCCTACTAACTCATATTTCATAATTTGATCATAGGTAAGTATGGCCAACGGTTGTCATCCCTAAACAACATTTATAACTGTGATTTATTTTAATATTTTATTGGTAGTTACCTCCAAATGTCATTTCAGACTAGTTTTCATTGAACTCTTTCAACGTGTAGTATTTTGCATAGGGAACTAGATTAAAAGCTTGTACAATATTTTATAAGGTCGAAGTATTAATGCTATACAAAATCTTAGGAAATCGGCGAATATGTGGTATATAGTATTTTAAAAACTTCAATAAGACTTTTCGTGATCAATCCCTTACTGACGTGTTCCTTCAGCGAGTTAACGCACTTTTAGTAGTTTTCAACATAACTTCTGTAAGGGAGGTGGACGTGGTTATTATCCGAGTTTACTAATTTTCTTATTATATGAGGAGATGCTAGAAAAAAATTTTTGGAGCGAGTTTGATCGATATAGCTTTAACGCTTTCCGACATATATATATTAAACCTGTTGTGTGAGCGTGGCCATACCCACTTTTACGAAATTTTTTGCCCACAGATGCCCCGCCCCAGTAGGATCTTCTATTCCAATTAACACGTTTATATCTTAATTTTCTGCTTAGTTGTAGCACATTATCTGTTTTCGATTAATGGCATTTTGTGGGAGTGGAAGATGTCCAATTACGCTCATCTGCAATACCAACCGTCTTACGGTGACAAAGACCACGTGTACCAAGTTTCACAAAAATATCTGAATTTTTACTCAAGTTATCGCTTGAGCGGACGGACGGTCGAACGGACGGACAGTCACTCGCATCTCAACTCGATTAGTTCTAGATGTAACAAACAATCGTTAGGTGAAGAAAACTAATATACTCTGTAGGAACATGTTGCGAGAGTACAAAAATTTTGCTTTTTTATAATTGGAATTATATTAATTCGACTTTCTCTAATCCAGTAATAAGTGCAATAGAAACCGATTTAATCCAGTTTTGAGAGGGAAAAATAAATCAGTATATTCAGTATATTCGAATTAACGGAAAGAAGTGCGAGTTATCCAACATTCTCTAAATTAAATGTCTGGATGAGAAATAATTTAAGGAATATAACTTACATAAAATGTATGTAATACGTAAAATTTTTGTATTTACACAAGCAGTAGCACCTATTCATGTCATGAAATATGCCTGTTATCGTCTGTCTTCGTATTTAATCTCCACTGCTTGAAGTAAAAGTTAGTTGTTTGAGTGCTGCTCTTGATGCCTGGAATTGAAATTTATTTTCCTGATCCTAAGCTGTTTTGGATTAATGAACTAACAAACACTCGGGTCACAGTAATTCAGCAAGAGCAAATGCAAACGTTGAGTCTGGAAAGAAACGTTGAGTTTGGAGTAAAAAGCAGAGATTCAATTCACGAATTGGCATAAGCAATAATTACGTCGAGGAGTCTGCAAAAATGCTCGCGTGAAAGCGCGCAAAGTGGCAGAGCTTCAACGCTTCGCCTGAAATGGAATATAATAGCTATAAACGCTCACTTACAATACATTGTAATATTGTAATTAGCATGAATTCCCAAATCATTCTTCCACTGGCAATAAGCCAGAAAATTATTTCAAGTGCCGCAGCAGAACCACTTCATTTATTATTGGGAAAATTTCATCTAATGGACCTGCTCCTTGTTGTTGTAATTCAAAATTTCTCCCTCTGCTGATGGCAGATCATCCCACAAACTATTGAAACCTCTGATAATTAAATTAACATTAAATAGATCTCTAGCTTGCATTTTGCAAATTGTTTGCAGTAAAGCTTTAAATTCAAGTTTTGTATTACATGAGTTGCCGTTTATCAACGCCTTTGCATAAATTTAGTTAAAATAAGTAAATTCTCCTCTCGACCCGAATATGTCCTTATAAAATTTTGTATTTAAAACGGAAAAGACTCTTATACAGTTTTTATGATTGCAAATGTTATGTTATTTGAGTTTTTTTATATTTAATGTTGAGTTATTTTATATTTTAAGATTATGTAAACAATCGTCATGACATAAGACCTATAGATTTCGATAGACGAAAATTATAGGAGATCTTGCTGCATAATTACTGTTATATCGCTAATGCATACGAGTATGTGTGAGTTAAATAAGAGTAGCTGCAATCTAACCTCGAAATGAAAAGCTATTTTCTAATTGCGAAATCTATACATTACCCAAATCTACTACCATTTGGGTACAATACTATCTGAGCTTGAGCGTAACACACAGGTTCTCAGTATTCTTCAAATCAGTATTCAAAAATCAATAACTTATATTGAGTCAACCGAACTTATCAACGTTTAACAATATTTTAACATCAGTAGTCATAGTCAATAGTCTTGTGTAAGCGGCTTAGAAGCATTCTGCGTTTAATGAGTTCGCATAATTGAAGTACACATAGTTGGTTTCAAAATCAAATGAATGATTTCAATACTTTATATAAGGTTTGGGGTCAATAGAATAGCGCTATCGGGGGAATGGAGCTATCGAATAAGATCCTACTGTGACAGTTGAAACACTGTTATGTTGATCTTTCATACGATATGCAAGTGGACAGTAGGTATTTCATAGCCTTAACTTCAAGTCTTTCTTATACTTTATATAACAATGGGCGTCAAATTTAAATCATTTACATAATATAATTATATAAATTTATGAACATATCATAAAATAACTAATTTAGCAACTTAAAGAGAAAGTAATTTATGTTATCTATATTCTTAGTTATAATTATTAACTTTGTTTAGTCAAAAAAACTAGTAAGGTGCTTCTGCTAAATCGTTTATTCAAATCGGAGTTTTGTTTCGTGGTCCCAACGCAACAACAGTAGTTTGTTCTAGTTCTATCTCCTTGTACAAACGTGTCTTGAGTAACGTCCTTAATCAATTCCACGGATAGATTCAGAAAGTGTAAGCATAACATGTCGTTATGATCACTAACTGCCTGATTCTTGTAGAAAACCCAATAATTTACATCTGCTATAACTAATAATTTGTAAAATTAAATTAATATGCTAATCGAAAAATTAAACCAGTTACTGATACTAAGGACGGAATAATATGTCAACAAACATTAATTATCAGTTATTAACTATTGAACATAATCGAACATAATCGAACATAAATCGATAGTTGTACACTCTTTACCTACCGCATATTTACTTCGACTATTAGGAATGCTTATAGGAAGTGTTTGAAAATACCTCTTTATACTATAGTCAAAGGGATTAACCCTTAAAGGGTTATAATCTCATCTATGTAAGATGCTTTCTGCTTTCACAATGAAGGCTCAAAGTGTTTTGATCGGCGATATCTACCTATATTCCGCCACTATATATGCAGGAAAATTTACTTGTTGATATTCATCAGGATATCTCTATATAAATGACAGTAATTTAATAAGTAATATTATTAGCATCGATAGATTATTTTAGCTACTAACTGAAGCTTCTAATCGCTAGGTTCCGACACACTTTATGTCTAGATGAGATCCCTATTTCATTGAATAATTAGCGAAACAACATCATATGTTAAGGAAGAATAACAAATCTGTAAAGTAGAAGGACATTAAAATATATAAAGGTTTATTTAATCGTTGGCTTGCACTTCTGTTTCATACACATATCACACTTAAAATTCTATGGCAAAATATACATGCATATATACCGTCAAAGTTCCAATCCTAAATATTAATACTTTTCTGCAAAATGCATAGATATGGGAATAGTCAACATTTATCAAGTCGCACAGGACATAATGACAATTCAGACAATTTCAGCCATATTCACTGCTGTAATGCTAAACACTATTTATTTTTCAGAACTTTATTTAACTTTATTTAACCTGATATTTTTTAATTCCTGGTAAATATTTAGTTCAGTTTTCATTTCTTTTCCAATGCTACATTATTACAGAAAACATTTTTCCACACACAATCTCTCAAATAATTTCCTAATAACATTGTCAGTTTCTGTTGTTATCGATGTGCTTTTCATGTTTTCAAGGGGAATCGCAAACGGACGTTCGTGGTTACATTTTCCTAACTAACCCGGTTAGGATAATAGACAAATAAAAACAATTTACATGGAAATAAGCGAGAGTTTCTGCTTCCTCCTTCTTTCTCCGCGGAACATTCCACTCTTTGACAGACATTCAACACACAGCTGTCGAACAAATTACTGGTTAATGTATTTGCCTTAGTGGTCATTCAAAATTATTTGTTGAATTGCTTTGTTCTATTTAACTGTTGGCTTGTCCTCTATGTCATTCTAGTTGTTTTCTCGGTTCTCTATCGCTTTGCAATTAGGTTAAGTATTAATATTGAACTATTTATAGAATTTATTGTTTCGGAATTGGATAAATAGAGCAGACACCAAGTGACTATAATCATAATAGCTTTATTTTGTCTTTCACTAGATATGCACTATTTCAAATCGACAAGTAAATATTTAGTTCCGACATGCATAAGAAAAACCTGGTTTGCGGTACTATTGTATTAATATGAATATAGTTGAATATTGACTTCGCTCACTACAGGTACTAGTTCTATAGCGATGGCAACAAAGGAAATATATTTTTTTTCGGATTGGTATTTATATTTATTACTAAATCAATGTACACAAAACTTATGCATATAACTTTT
Source organism: Bactrocera minax (assembly GCA_021498325.1). NCBI lineage: Eukaryota > Metazoa > Arthropoda > Insecta > Diptera > Tephritidae > Bactrocera > Bactrocera minax. The sequence goes on along the minus strand of JAKEEE010000054.1, from coordinate 1,490,377 downwards.
TGTACACAAGAAATAGAATTTTTTATATTCTCACAACCTGCTGCACAGAGCATAATAGTTTTATCCAAAAAAAAGTTACTTGTAACACCTAAAATTAGTCGAGATGGATGTAAAGGGATCATATCGAGAAAATGATCTGGATGCCGAGACGAGTTGAAATCCGAGTGACTGTTTGCCGTCCGTCCATCCGTCCGTACAAGCGATAAATTGAGTAAAAATACAAATATCTTGATGAAGGGCTTTTTTTTGATGTTCAAGGGTTTTTTTCAAACGAATTGGGGTAAAAATTGGAAAATGGATGCGGCACCGCCCACCTTAAGGTAAAATCCTGTATATTAGAAGCTGGTCTGCCAATTTCAACTAATTTGGTGTAGAATACTATCCTTATATTTTTATGTTACATTGTCGAACCCGCCTACTTCCGATATATCACAATTTTCAATTCATTATAATTATTTCACCAATTGAATTACCAATGAAAATATCTTAGCAAAACTTTGCACGAAGAATTCAGAGTAAACCTTGTCGTATATTATTGCGTCCATGCGTCAAATCAGGTAAATACTTATGGTGAATTATCTCAATGAAAGGCAGGGAGCGTTCCTTTCCGATAAGATTGTTGTGTCTGAAACGTATAAAATCGGATTAATACTACCCTAGCCCCATATAACTAATATGATAACTTTCAAATTTCCAGTGGGCTTTATACGGTATATCGGTATATCGGGAAATCACTATATCAGGTACACCGAGGCTAGAGGAAGGTCTGAGCAGATAACATTCACTTTTGCCATTAAACTAAAGAATGCCCGATAACATATTTTGACTACATTTTATTAAGATAACTCAAAACTTTACCAACATATTCGGTACATTCTGTAGGCTGGCATTCTTCGGCTAACAATTGGCTAACAAATTTCGTTTCGCTATCTTATGCACTGACCGCTTTACATGGAACTTTGAAAATTCTCCTGATAAGTATATGGGACAAGGGCAAATACTGGCCCGATGTTATCAATTTCTTGGCAACAGGACACATTATTACCAGGAAAACACGTTATCTGAAATTCTCTACGATATCTGGAATATTAAGCGATAAAAACGGTATAAAGTCAACCGGAAGTTCGAAAATTTTTATCCTTGGTATAAAAAAGCTGGGGAATTATTTACTCGATTTTACCCATTATCGAGACAAGATGTTATTACTAAAGAAAGATCCCCTTTGTATCTTTATACCGATATTCTCTATATATACATTTTTTTTTTTGAATAATGTATATTTTAATGGTTTGACATTGTCTATGATATTGATTAACATTGACTATGTTACGAATCTTGTCGTAAAAGAGGTCGGGACCATCGCAGAAAAAGTAGCACCAATACGAATTAGAGACGATGATGATTAAGTAATCAATGCTAAGCGACGGAAACTAAACCACAATTCAGGGGAGAGAAAAAGTGCTGTTTTTAAATAGAGAAAGAGCTCACGGAGAATTATATATTTTTGAGTTATCAGTTTGAGTTATTTTATTTGAGTTATCAGACTTTTCGTAGTTTTCAACGTGACCGTGATATGGGGCTAAGCGTGCTTATTATCTGATTTCAAGCATTTTCACATTGTATGATGAGGTGCTAGAAAGACCTCTTCTGATTAAGCTTCGTTGATATAGCTTTAGCGGTTTGTGAGATATGTTCATTAAACCTATGGGGGGTGCGGCCATACCCACTTTACAAAATTTTAAAGCACAGAAGCTCCGTTTTACTTCGATGCACTGCACCAAATTCAAGTTTCGTGTCTTAATTTCTGAGTTAGTTAAAGCACTTTATGGGGTTTTGTTTAATGGCATTCTTTTTTTTTTATATACCTACAAGACCAGCCTCCTGATAATGCAAAGGGACCCGTTTACCAATTTTAATAAAGATCTTTTATCACACCGACAGTCATACCGATTTCCCCTCTTCTCGTCTTCCAGATCATTTTCAGATCAGATATACATGACTCCATATCTACCTGGCTTCGGTTTAAGTGTTACAAATAACCATTAGGTGAACAAAGTTAATATACTCTTTTGCAAAATGTAGCGAAAGTGTAAAAATGTTGCAAATAAACTCAATATACGAGGGCGGGTCAATAAGTCCGTGACTTTTTGAATTTCTGACCTCTTTACTGAAAAAACAACACTACTCCTACACTACTAAACACTACTACTAAAAGTCACGCATTTATTGACCCGCCCTCGTATGTAATTCGATGATATTTTGAATGGATTTCAATCATATTTGTCATCATATTAAATTTTGCTTTAGATCATATAGTCATCTATCATATTATGTGTGCTGGAAAGTCACTGGAAATCACTACGCTAATCATATTAGTGCTAGGGGAAGGTGTGAGCAGATAAAATTAAATTTGGACATTAAACTAAAATATAGTTGAAAGCATGTTTCCATAGTTTGATCGACGTATTCGCCAAAGGGTACAATAGAATACCGATAATCATTATATGAAGTATATGGGGGTGGGAGTAACTTTTACGATCAAACTATAGTATATTCAAGACTATACGTTCCCCCTTCTATAGATATATAGGCTATACATTTCCCAGGGTTCCCTCTGGCCACCTTCATGAAAACCGCGGAGATGGCTGCAGCTACCCTTTTTCACTCTTCTCGGAGGTAGCACCGTCTTCCCTACCACGATCACATACGCCGAACTCAGTGGAACGTGGTACAGGGATAGATTTTGGTGTCGTTGACCGACCTCCCTTCGCCACCCGATTTCTTTCTTCCACAACTCTCTTCGTTAATTTTACTTTCAAAATTGATGCTGAATGGGTGCCTCGTTTATTCGTTTACCGATTCGTTTATCGATAGCTAGTCACCTTCAATGGTCTCAAGTTTGTCCCGATCATGAGGCTCAGCTGAGAGTTGACGCAAGCCCTTATGGGGATATACGTTCAGAACTGACCAGCGTAAAAATGGCGCCTTCTCAACCAACCCCTACCACACTAACTCAATGATGAAGAACGGGGGACGTACTCTGAATCCCGCTATGATTTTATTCGAAACATTTTTCAATTCGTAGTCTATTTCAAAAGCAAAAATCCAGTCCAGAAGCTAGTAAGATCGTAAATGCCGTAGGTCATATAATTGTATGATACTTATACTCTGGTACTCTAATGTTTGCTTCCTGGCTTAGATATTGGTATTTGATACCTGCTACTTAGCATATATGTTAGAAAATATAAAATTGTAATAAAATATTTTCAACGTTTGCGATCTGTAGCTGTTTTTATTCAAACTGGAATCATATCTCATGTTTCTCACTTCAATTGCCCCGATTTTTTGGAGTGAACTTTTAAAAGTCCAATTGGTTACCACTGTGCCGTATGGTTAGAAGGGTACGATTACGCAAGATCTGTATATTAGTTCTGTTTTATTTCCATAAGCATTACCTTTCTGCAAAACTGGCATAGATCTAAGTGTACCGTGCAGTGATTTATTGCGTCGGCGTAGTCGGCGTAGTCGTGACAAACAGGAGAGTTCTTTTTTCCCGCAGCATTTTTAAAACAGAGTTGTTATCACCTCAACTTGACATAGGTGACTAAGTACTAAGCTGAAACTAAATTTCTCACACTTTCAAAGCGATGTGCAAATTTCATTCAATCCATTTATACTACTAAGCCTAATTAATACTTGTTGCTACGTGTTATTTAATTAATTTAGCTATGTTTGGCCTGAGAGTAGCGAATACTCATACGCAAACACTTCATTGTCCATTGCTATTTAATTATTTCCCCTAAATTAGCACTTAAGCGCCCATACTTTTGAAATACTATATAACTGAAAAACTTGTTGAAAACTTGTTATATATTTGTCTACATATTTAGACTTTTTTCTGCAATTGATTGGCTATTAATAGAAGCTGACGGTGCGAATGAGCAGCATAATTCGTCAAAATTGATTTACTCATTTCATATCATAATTCAATGACAATAATAAAGTATCTGGTTGCTCATTTCCACACTAACTGGCCCATGATCTTAAATCCATTAAAAGCATTCGGGGAATACTTAATAATAATAATTAATATAACCGAACATTTTATACTCACACAATATGCAAGGATTAAAGGAGGGTATATGCTTTCAGGTGCTGGCATAACTTTATATTAAAAAATTTTGTGGAAGAGTTCAACATTCATTATTCGACGAAATCGTCAATGGATTGCAATCATATTTGGTATCTTATTAACTTATATTACAGGTCATAGACTCATGTACTTTCATTGCTATATTTTGCTTCGTGTCAGAGATATTTATATTAAAATTTATCAAATTAATTCAAATAAGATATATGCGATATAAACTCAACCAAAGTGGTTTAATTAATATATTAGATATATGAGGAAAAAGTCAACCAGAGAAAAGCAAATCATTACATTTGGAATAAGGGGCTTAGACCATGGTCTAGACCGATTTTTTTACATATATACATACAGTTTTTTTACATAAAACATTTCTTCTTAATTTCATTAAAATATCACACATATTGACCAACATAAACGGCTTTAAGTCAGATCAAAAGTCGGGAATTCTTATATCGGGCATTTTTGGGATAGAGGAAGATCTGCACTGATCACATTAACTCTTTTCATTATTCAAGTATATTAGGGAACAAGTTTCTGCGCAATTTTGTGAAGGTAACTCACTCAGTGACCGACTTATTCGGCGTAAAGTCTGCTAGAACAGCGAAAATCATTATATGTAGTATATGGGAGCTGCGATAATTCGTAGACCGATTTCGCAAATTTTCTGGGTATTAAGGCTACCCAGAGGTTGAAAATGCTTATATTAGGTACATGAGGGCTAAGGGAAGTGCGTACTCGATTTCATCCATTTTAAGCACATGGACGCACCGTTATCAGAAAGAGACGCTGTATGAATTTTAGTAAGATGGCTCATATATTGACCGTTATATATGGTATAAAGTTTACCGGAAGGTTGAAAATCCTTATATTAGGTATATTTGGGGCTAGGGGAAGTATTTACCCAATTTTTCCCATTTTTGACACCAGACCACATTATTATCATGGAAAGATAATCCCTGAATTTCATTACAGATTTACCGTTATATATGATATAAAGTCTACCGGAACTTTGAAAATCGTATATTAGGTATATGGGGGCAAGGGGTAGTATTTACCCAACTTTCACCATTTTTGACACCAGTGTACACAATTATCATGGAAAAATAATACTACAATTTCATTACAATATCTTGCAGATTTACCGATATTTTCGATAAAAAGTCAGATAGAGGCACTTGGGTCCTAATACTGGGTATCTAGGGTCTTCAAAAGTAAAGATCCGAGTTCGCACTTTTTAACGCGTGAGATGGCATATCTTGAAAGCACTATTTGTACAAAGTTTGACCTTCATATCTTATTTGCTGCTCGATTTATCTACCTTGAAGTGAAAAGATCAGATGAAACTTAAAATTGTGTTATATGAGAAGTAGGCGTGGTTTTTATCCGATTTCGTCTACTTTCACTGGGTTACATAAGAATGCAAATATGATGCCACGTTCTTGAGATATGGGATTTCTCCTAAAAGCGGGCGGTGCCACGCCCATTATCAAAACTTTAGACGGATTTCTATGCAACTCGCCGCTGGAGTTGGAGTAATTCGTTCACGGATTTCACACATTTTCGACATTAAACTATATTATGTCCGATATTACTCGTTCACTCAATTTTGCTAAGATATCTTACATGTTGAGCGATATATACCATATAAAGGCAACCGCATGTTTGAAATTCTTATGCTAGGCATATAGGTGCTAGGGGAAGTATTTACCCGATCTTCTCATTCTTGACACAAGGGCACACTATTGTCATAAAAATGGACTCCTCAAATTTCATTGTGTGACTTACAAATAACCGATATTTTTGGTAAATAGTCAGTCATTGGGTCCCCATATGTTGTATCTTGGAGAAACTGTTTTCCGATTTCGAACAATTTTTAAGACATGAGATGACATACTTTGAGGGCAGCATTTATGCAAAGTTTTGCTCCAATATCTTTATTGGTACTTGGCTTTTATACTGTAAAGTGAAAGAATCATATCAAATTTAAAATAGTGATATATGGAAAGTAGACGTGGTTTTAATCCAATTTCGAACAATTTCACACAGGCTAAGGAGTTGCCGGAGAGATTTTTCCTCAGCAAGATTGATTGATATAGTTTTAGTCGTTTGTGAGATATGTACATTAAACCTACTAAGGGATGGGATACTCCCACTTTTCAAAAACTTTCCACACACAGATATTCCCTACTGTGATTCCCTGCACCGAATTCCAGTTTTATATTTTAATTTGTTGCTTGTTATAACATTTTGTAGGTTTTCGTTTAACGGCATTTCGTGAACGTGGCAGCACCAACAACCGTTAGGTGGACAAAACTATTATACTCTGTTGCAACATTTTGCGAGAGGTTAATAAAAACATCGTTATTAAATTTTTTTTCACGCGTTTCTTGAACCGGAAGTTGGCTTCGGATTATAAAAGTAAATGAAAGTCAGTATAGTATAAACACTTGTGCTTTAGTAGTAGTGTCAAATGTTAAAATTGGTTCAGATATTCCACTAGCCCATATAGACCCATTTTAATAATTTTCGCCTTCTGGTTGACGTTATGTTGAACATCTCAGCCAATAATTGTGATATTTAAAATAAATCTACTAAACAAAAGTTAAATTTAATTGATTTTACTAAATTGAAATAAAAGTTATCCTTGTTTTGTAGCATGCTGAATTACCAATAAGTACCTAGTATGCACATGCGTTATTACACTAGAAAGATCGCGCGTACTCTACGGCTGCGAGTAAAATGTTGCCACATCGATGACATATTACTACTTTTTGTTGTTGAGTGCAAGTGAATTTAGGAAGAAAGATAATAAAAAGCACAAAACTAACCTTAAAAGCTTTATTTATATTCATACTGGCACATACTTTTACATAATTATGTATCCGTGAATATGTTCAAATACTTTTTGAAGGGCATATACTCACAAATACATACATATTTAGTTATATATGTGTATATGTATTTCATCCTTACAAAGATTACATTGACAATAATTAAATTGACGGCGTTTTTGTCTTCCGTGCCATTGTGGATGACAGCACCCGTCCCGCGCGTGCTATTATGGATAAGTTGTATCCCTTCCTGTTCTGAGCTGTTATACTCAATTATCTCCATAATTACTTGAAAAGTGCGCATCGAGGCAGCCAGCATTATTAATAATAAGATATATGTGTGTCTGTGGGAGAGTACATAATCAGCAATCATTGCTCGGGGATGCGAAAACACCTTTGACACATTCGATGATAATATTTAACAACTATGGCTACATGCTTCCATATAAATATAATTTGTTACAGGAAATTGTTTTGTCGCACGCAGGGTTTTGTGTTGTCCGTTCGCCTTTACTTTGGCGACAGGCCTTTTAGAGCACGTTTTCACAGTTGTTGGTTCTTTGTCGATTTGTTTACCTTGTTGCTTTATTGAAAATATACCCAAAGTAATAAAATTTAATTTTAAGTAAAATGACTACCATCACAAAGTGGGTTTTAATTAAGAATGTAATTAAGCTCATTTACTGTGTGAAAGCATTACATTGGAGTATCAACACATAGTCAGCAAACAACAAATGTACTGTGCACCTTCCCATTGATTTTTTAATAATATTGAAATACTTCAAATTTTATATGCTTTCTGTTTTTATGTCCGTGCAAAAAAATCGAATAGTTTTGATATATATACCGTAACCAACGCATATAAATGACTTTCATCGAATAATGTTCTTACTATTGTGCCATATGTGAAAGTCAAATTTTAGCATACCCTCTTTTCCATATAATAAAAAATGAGACACTACAAATTACTTCTAAATACTGAAAATACCTTACGATTGACATTCGAACCAAAACGGTTAATCAAAAAGCGTACGGAAAAACAAAGTCGATGATCCTCATAACACAGCAACAAATTCAAAAAGCTGGATTGCATATAATAAATCATGTAATAAAGAGATGTCTTGGTTTTCAACATCGCCATATAGGTTGCAACAGCGTATCCTAATCGGGAGAGCTATCGCGTTCTATGTATAAATGATGAGAATGACGAGACGGGTTGAATTCCGAGGGAGTGTCTGTACAAGCGACAACTTGAGTAAAAATTAAGGTATCTGGATGAAAATTAATACATGTGTTCCCTAGCATTCTGAGGAGAATGGTATTGCATATGGGCGACATTGGATTATTTCCAAGCTCTCAAATGCTGTTAAGTGAAAACTTATAAGGTGGCTTAGGTGTATAAGTTATAATTTCGTAAAAGCAATCACAGTAGGGATGGGCATCAGCAGATTAAAAAATTTTAAAATAAGGGTGAGGGCCTACCCTCTAATAGATTCAATGTCCATATCGCACATAGCACCAAAGCTATATCAACCAGACTATAATGGTTTTCCGTATAATGGTTTTCTTTTAAAGGACTAAAAGTGCGAGAACTCATTAATTAAACACGTCGAAAACATAAAAATTTTAAATCAAGGTTGTACGGAGGAGATTCATAATAATCGGTATTAATATTGGATAGTAGGTAGAATACTGTACCTCAGTCTATGCCATTTTTCATCTTAAAAGAGTCGAAACCGGTCCATATTTTTTCAAGACTCCAGATACCGAATACGACACATGTATCTATGGCTGACTTTTCATGGGAAACACCAGGCAATCTGTAATATATGTTAATGAAATTGAGAGGGCATCTCTTCATAAAAATAATGTGCTCTTGTGTCAAAAAGCAATAAAATCAGGTCATAACTTCCCCTCGCCAAACTCCGAACACCTGAGATATTTTGGTGAAAATCAGACAATACCTTCTGCAGATAATAGTATGTCCTTGTGCCAAAAGTAAATGAAATCGGGCAATACTTCCCCTAGGCCCATATATCTAAATAAGAATTTCAAATTATCGGTTGGCTTTATACCGTGCACATCAATATGCAATATGCAAGATATTTTCGCAAAATTGGGTGAATTTGTGACATGGAATATGCTATTGTTTATTGTGCAAAATGATAGATAGCGGTCCACAAATTAGCCCACCTCTCATATACTAGAAATAATTATTTTACTTATTCTAGTGGATTCTCTTTGGAATATATATGTGAAATGATGAATTAGGAATTAGAAATAATTATGAAATTAGAGCATACTTGCTCTAAATCAGATCACACTTCCCCTTATACCCAACTTTACGCTGACTTTATATTGTTTATATTGGTCAATATGGTTCGATTTTTTAATGAAGTTGAGTGATCAAGTTTTCTTGGCCTCAATATGATTAAGCCTTAGATATGAATGGAGTCGGTCGAGGTTTTGGTCTGACCCCATGTCCGAAATATAATCATTTGCGCCCATTTGACTTTCCCTCCTTTTGTCTTTATTTGTTTATTTATCTTTTTATTTAGGTCGGTTCAAATTATTTCCGTTTATTGAATCAGATTAAAAGAAACTCTTTCTTAAGTTATGGATAATATAATTAACATTGAAAAGAATTGTGATTACGACATCGAAATGAAAACATTTCTTAGAGTTGTCGAGGGTTCCTAGAACAACTTCTTAGCATACAAAAATTTATAACAATGCCCAAATTTATAGCAACAAGGTAAATTAAACGTTTTTAAGATATGACAGGTTTTGATTATTTTTTATCTGCTTTTGAATAGTTCTGCCGAGATCACTCAGTATCGCAAATAGTGCAATGGCAAAGCATATTGCCGATTGCGGCTCAAATCGAGCAAAGATATGTAAGTATGTAGAGTCCCGCTTCCTGTTTCCCATTTTCTGTTGAACCATATATTCGTATATACGAATATATATATATATACATATATATATATATATATGTTATGCTTTGTTGTACGAGAAAGCGATCCCACATATGCATTTTAATCGTCTTATATTAATCGTGACTTCAAATGACCATAAGTCACCCATATTTTATCATAAGTCATTCATCTTCATATCTGCAAGCAAGTTATGGTGTTTGCAGATAAGCTTTTCTAAAAAGGGAATAAATACATTGCTAGATATATATTAAATCAGCAAAATGCTTTACTTAACGTACCGAAGACGGCAAAGTAACTTATCGAAAATCGAATTGGTTTGTATTTTATCATGAGTTCATTTAAAGCGACTTAAAGTAAGCGATAAAACATGAGATGAGTATGAGATAAAACAAAATATAGTATACATGCTGTTGCCACCACAGTGCCAAACTTCGACACGTTAAATTGCACGTCAAGGATACAATCGATACTAAAATATTATGTTTGCCCAAAATGTTATATTCCTTCAGTAACATAATATTTTAAGTAAATATGTCTGTAAAATTGTAAACGTGTTGTCTGCGGGTACACTTGAAAGTGCTCTCGTACTTTATGCCTGCCTTTTAAAAATGTTGTTCGTATTGAAATGGTTGTCTGTTTGTATGTATATTGTTTTTTTCGCCCATATTTTCATTTTTAGGGCTTTTAACTTTTCAAGTTCAAGGTTTTTTGGTTGTTTATAAATGTGTTAGGGTTCTACTAACGGTGACAAATAAATATGGATATGTGTGGCATTGACTAAAAAATTTACTATTCAATAATGTACAATTAAATTAATATGTGACATAACGGGACCTTTTGGCATCAGCTTAAAGACTACTTACCTACATATACCACAACATTTACATATAAATTGCGCGAATAGTGCCACGCAGTGACATGAGTAACGAGTGAGTGAAACTGTACTCTTATGAACTTGAACATTGGAAACGGGAAACGCGTTGGAAACCCACAACGGGTCGTCAAAAGTTACAAATAATCTCCAAAGCCGTCTAAGGTGGGCAGATTCTCCTCCATCATATCTATAAAATGCTACTGTAGAGCTTATTTTACCCTTCTGCCATGAGTGAGCAAATCTGGATTATGAAAAAAAAAAAAAAAAATACCAAAACTACTATGTTCATATACTATACTTTATACTATATTTTACGATATTTACTATATATACAAAGAGAACTGCTAAAAATTTACGTTGGATACAATTTCACATTATGCAATATGTTGTATAAAGAACAACAGTTTTGTTCAACTATTCTAACGTATCAAACTAATCAGAACAAACTGACATCCTTTTATCTGTCTGTCCGTTCAAGTAATGCAGTAATTGTTAATTATTTTTATTTGGGTCCACACAGTTGTTTCGACTTACACGCACTTTGCATTCCAACGCTAGACACACAATGGATGTCAGAAATAATATGAAAAAATTATGAAAACAAAGGTGAATACATTTAATCACGTGATAGCAAGAATTATTCTCCGTAAATGCTTTTAATTTATGGCTATTCTGTGAAAAAAAAAAAAAAACAGAATTAAGGGTCCATAGTATGTGTCATAAATTTGTTTACGATTAGTTAAGCACATTTCAAATTCCAATTTTATTAAATAGTTGTAAACAGATTTTATACATTTGCTGAAAATATTTTACACACTAAGTCTTTTTAAACCAGTTTAGTTTAATAACCAAACTGTAGCACTTACTTAAAACATTTCTTGTGCAATAGACTAGCAGTGGCGGCAATATCGGCGGGGACCAGTATCCGTATCGCCTCTATTTGTTTAATTCCTATACACATTCTTAAGAATAAAACAAATAAGAAACAGCTAAGTTCGGGTGTAACCGAACATTTTACTCTCGCAATATGCAAGGATCAGAGGTGGGGAATTGATTTCAGGTGCTGCTAAAAAATTTTGCGGAAGAATTCAATATTCATTATTCAACGAAATTGTCAATAGATTGAGATTGCAATCATATTTGGTATCTTATTAACTTATATAACTTTTGCTTCGTGTCAGAGATATTTATATTAAAATCTATCAAATTAACTCAAATAAGATATAAGCGATATAAACTCAACCAAAGTGGTTTAATAAATATATTAGATATATGAGGAAAAAGTAAACCAGAGAAAAGGAAATCATTACATTAGTTATAAGCGGCTTAGACCATGGTACAGACCGATTTCCTTCATAATTAGCGCAAAATCACATTGTGTTTAAGAAAACATATCCACTTGATTTCATTAAAATAACACTACATATTGACCAAAATAAACGGTTTAAAGTCAGGTGGAAAACCGGGAATCACTACATTCTGTTTCAATTCAGCTTTAAATTGGAATTTCATATATTTGAGCTGGGGGAAGGTCCATACTGATTGCACTAATTACTGAAGTACATTAGAGAACATTCAGGGAACATGTGTACCAAGTCTAATTAAGAGATCTAAATTTTTGCTTAAGTTATCTCTTGCACGGACAGACGGACGGACAGACAGTCACTCGGAATTCAACTCGTCTTGTCATCCGAATCATTTATATATATCTAACTCTATATCCATCTTGATTAAATTTAGGTACAAATAACCGTTAGTTGAAAAACTATCATACTCTGTTGCAACAGAGATGCGAGAGTATAAAAACACCGAAAGTGCCACAAGCGAGGCATTAAAGTTGTAGGGGCGTTGAATGCATGCATCCCTGTCGCCCACAATTGTTTGTGAAACACCTGCATGCATTTTAATAATATTGTTTCCAATTTTCAAGAATTTTTGAAGGGGAAGAGTATACCGCAAATTGTGGAGCCCAAAACTTTAAACTCCAGTTGAGTTCCAGTGGCAATTTGCTCCATTTGTGCGATAAATAAGTAATGATTGCGCCATCTAAAGTGTCTCGAGGGATATTCACAAAACGGAGCAAAAATTCTTGTTTGAATTTGTCTGCGCACATTAATGTGTCTGCCAGCAGGTCTTATGAATGTATGTATGTGTAGCTAAGTTGTGCGGTCTGGAGCAAAAGAAGAGAGGAAATGTAGGCTGTGATGGGAAAACGTTAAAGAGACACCGAAGTATAATGAGCACATTACTTAATTTGTATCTACACCGGTTCGGGAGTGCTATTCTATTCAAATACAACAAATTAACGTTCAGTAATGTTTATATATCAGAAATATTTTTCTTCATCAATACTATCTATATTTGATTCATTAAAATGTAGAGAGTGACGAAACGGCCATCAACTAACATAAATCAATTATACTGGAGAGATATTATAGCAAACAACAAGACATCTTCATTGCTGCTTTTGAATTTTAGTTTTTTGGAACGAAAACCGAACTAAATGAACATGCAGACGATGTAAGAAAACGGCTATCAGCAAATGTTCTTTTATTGTTATTAAACGACAGTTTGAAAATTGCCAATAATCTACGAGAAATTTTCTTCTATGGATAAGTGAGCTCGTCCAGCCCCGATTTTGCATAGAGCTTTCATGTATTGATTTCATCATCATCTTCTTCTTTCATCATTGTGTTTGCAGATGTCTCTTCCAAATGGCTTGTATATGTGCTCTGCATACAAACACACTGCACAATATATTCCAATAAACATGGTTGTATAAATGGAATATTTATGTAAGGCATCTAAGTCCTTTCCAAACCCCAAACCCTTTACATGTTTTTCGTTTAAAACCACATTTTCCGATTTTTAAATAAATAAACTGAAATTTTTACATATTCCTATTTAATAGCTACTATGTATGAAGGTACTGCCAAACGGGAAACCAAATATATAATTGACTTCTAATTTTATGTAGATTAACAAAATTTCATAAAAATGCTTAAATATTGACCAAATAATTGATGTACCAAAGCGCAATGACTAACAGGAAACCACAAAGTCAAAATATGTAATGAATTCATCGTTTTCCAACAAAAAACACATAAACTAATAGCCTATACCAACACAATCATATAAAAACCTATTTATATTTTATACACATAAATACACAATTGTCGCCTATTTCGTTGTGTGGGGCGTATGAGTGACCTTAAACCTTTCAATTGAGAATAAGCGGTGAAGTATCTCGTTTTTGGCGAAATCATTCAAATGCAGGCATATATCAGTATGAAGTTCTCTATCAAAGTTACTTTAAACATTTTTACCGCGTTACCACAATAAAAAGTACTTATTTATTTTGTTTGGTCGATATCATTTATCTATTTATTTCTCTACAATAAAGTATGGAGCAATATATTTATGTATGCTTCCGAAATTCATGAACAAATTGCTTTATGTAACACGAAATGAAAAACATATTCAAAATATCACCTTTTCTAATGCCCTGGTACTCATGTGCAATGCTATTTTTAACCCCTGTTTTCTCATCACCATTGTAGTTATCATCTGCCAATCACAAATAAATACTAAGCACGTAATTTCTTTCCTGCCTATTTTTGCTCAGCTGACAGTGAAATAATTGCAGTGACATTCATGTTTTTCGTATTTCCTTGAAAGTAAGTAAAACTTTTATATGAAATAAAAAATATAAAAACAAAAAATAATTATATGAAGTAAATAAAATATTTAAGAAAGTATACATTAGATTTGATATAAACGTTAGTGATATCCCTTACTACTTAATCTTCCTCTCTCTAATTCTTTCCTTAATTAAAGGAAACATTAGTTTCAATATGCTTCATCAAAGATTCACCGGATATATGAACAGGAATACTCTTATGTATTGTTATAACTGGATGAAAGATTGGTTTCCAACTTAGATCTAATTAACTTTTAATTATTGTATTGAAAATTTATATTTTTTATTAATTCCTCTTAATCTCTTTATACTTAACTCATTGAAATATTATTTCATTACTTTCGTTGAATGTATATATAATACTTCTATTTGGCTCAAAAATATCTAGTATATTTTATATCGCACTTTATAGCAACTGACGAAGTTACTGTCTTCTTCATCCTAAAAATAAAAATTCTTCATCCCTTCTCTTTCTAAAAATTTTTTACTTCTTCCTGTTTACTCATGCCCATAGGAATCCTTTGTCAAACACATCAACACAAGTAAATTCACTTAACACTACTCAAATATATTTATATTATTTATAATGCATATGAGGCTCACCTACAATACCTACATTGAAATATGTCGAAGGCAGAAAATAATAATTAAATATGATGACATTTTATTACGTCGCAATATTAAATTTCTCAGTTTATTAAATAAATGTATGCAATGTGAACTTTATAACAAGATATAAGCAAGCACTACACATTCAACCGTGTTAAGTCAGGTCTAGTTTCTGAAAACAGTATAGTAGTCGAAATCGCGACTGTGACTACAAACAGGTGTGATATATTGTAAATATAACAATCCTAGATAACTTAGAAATTATTGAAGGAGTTGCATGCCACAAATACGAGGAGAAGCTTTGCCAATCATCCAGTACAGATTTTTATATTATATATTCAGAGATGTAGACCAAATTTACTAAATTTTTACAGGAAGTAAAAAGCCAGATTGCATATAAAATCTAGCCTTATGAAAGTACTATAATATTAATGAAATACAAGAGTAAATGTACGATGAAATGAGATACAAGAGTAAATGAACGAATTGCCCATCAGTTAGAAACATCTTGTCCAAAATTTGTTACTTAATTGGTTACATAGTTAGAGTTTAAATGCAACTTTAGCCCGTAGTCGGTTGCCTTTCCTAGGGCTACTCTCAACATTTACACGTAATCATACCTTTTCTCTGAAAAATTAGTTATCTTTCTTCACTCGAAAACCCTCTGAAGTCTATTATGAATATCAGTTTTCTTTTACTCTAAATTTTCAAGCTCAGTGGGAGTTATTTGTTGTTATTACTCCTTCAACTTCTCTTTCAATATTTTCAATTCAATTTGTAATTGTATAGCTTCTCAACTTGTGTTCCTAAATCATCCGAACGTACCAAATACTGTTTAAATATGGGCTTTCTGATAATGTATTTCATAGAAGTGGAGCACAATTAGGCAGCCATTTCTATATAACGTTATTAAAGCTTTTAAGAGATGGGGTCACACCTACTACTTATAAATGTTTAACTAACAGATGCCCTTCTCCACAGTGATACCCTGCACCAAATTCCAGTTTTATATCTTAAGTGCGTGCTTATTTATAAGATTTTACAGGTTTTCGCTTAACAGCATTTTATGGTCGTAGCTGTGTTCCAATTACGCTCAACTACACCACCAACTTCCTCAGAGTGCCAGGGAGCATGTTTACCAAGTTTTATCAGGATATGTAATTTTTACTCAAGTTATCGCTTGCACGGACAGACGGACGGACGGACAGTCATTCGGAATTCAACTCGTCTTGTCATCCTGATCATTTATATATATATATAAATGATACATATACATATGTAGGGTGTTATATAGTTTTAGGTGTTAAAAGCAACAATTAAGGTCAGATTTTTGTTTACTCCTTTCTTATGCCTTATTTTCTCGATAGTACATAATTTCTGCATAAAGTTTTCTTTTTTCTTCTTTCACATATTTTAAGTTTCCACACATTCACCATTTCAACGCTACTATAAGGATATAGTCATTGTGGTTTACGTAATAATATTGTAATTCTAACAATTTAACATCAGACGATAGAATCCATGGGTGGGATGGACATAGTACAGTTAATAAGACAGCATATAAATATATTGATTGGGTATGGAATAGAGTGGAAGATAAATTTCTTTAACATGATTTGATTTAGTTTTGAGTTTTTTCGGTCTGTTAGTATGCACATATGTTTTTTAGTAAATCGCTTGCTGGTGTTTTCTTTACTACTGTTGTTTTTTTATCGTTGCCTCACAGCAAGGTGCACATGGATGCAACCTAAAACGAAGGATGGAGGATTTTATATGTCTTTTTTTTTACTGACACCGCAGGTAACCATTACAAACCTCCTGGTATGGAGAGGGTATAAGTGAATCAAGATTCATCAAGATGGATAACTGTTAGAGTAAAAGCGCAAATTGGATTTTTAACTCAACGATATTCATATACATAGGCTCTCTGGTGTGACCACTGAATTACTCATGCCTCACAATTACATGTGTGATATGAAATTTAAATAATAAGGGTTCAATATAAATATGAAATTATTTCTGCAATCGTCTTTTAGGTAAAGGAGTAGATATTATCTAACAGGAAAATATATTGTTCTCTAAAAGGTCTAACTTAGGTTTTCCTCAAGCTTAAAGTTTATTTTCTTATATTTTCTTATAATTTTCCTTTTTAAATATAATTATCACCTTGCCATTGATCGCATGTTCTTCTTTTGCAAAACTTCGTTCCACTCTTGCACCGATCTCATATATTTGTATGCAGTCACGTTCCATTATTTTTCATAAAGCAGATTTTATTTGCATCACCGTAGGTCCGTTGTGGCCATTCTTGAGAGTTTGAGGGAGAGTTAAGGGAGTTTAAGAGAGAGAGTAAGGGTAAGATTGTTCATAAAGGGCTTAGTGGTTAACTGACAACTTGTGCGGTCAAGTGCGGCACTCCCACTGCAATACATAACACTGACCTATCACAAAAGTACAATCGTAAGTACAGGAATATGTATGATATAATATATGTAAAGAAGCAGTGAATCGGCTACCCCTAAGTATTGCCTGGCACTCTCATAAGAGTTACTTCAAAAACGTGGTAAAAATGTTTAACACGTAAGCGCATAATTTTATAGGCATATCTAAAGACGAATATGTATGTATATACAAATGTTCCCTTGGATGCCAGAACATATGTATGACTAATAATTCAGTAGGACAGAGACAGAGAAGCCTTGGCTTATAAATTCTGATAATGTGTGCTTGGTGTAAGAATTTTTGCATGACAACGTGGTGTTAGCAGAAAATCTCTAAACTTTTACACAAGTTAATAAGAGTTTATAAAGAGGATTTAGCTAATTTTAATAAAACTTTCTTTGAAAATAATTTAATTTATTTTGCTCGCCTTAGAATGAGTATATTTAATATGAATGGGTGGTATAATTATTTACTATAGTAATTTACTATAGTCCTTCAATATGGTGTTCCATCAACAGGACATATGGACTGCCATACGGTCTGATTTTTACTTCTATTGGAGTGACAACACTTAACCAGTTTTAGTTGAGAAATAGTTGAAATGAAACCACCACCGTCTTATTTTCGGGTCAATGAAGTTATATTTCAATAGCTAGTAAATATTGTTGGAAATAACATGTTCAGCTCTAAGGACGTGGTGTACCGAGTTCTTCATATCAGTAGTACCATGTGTACTAAGTTTCGTTCCGATGTCTACCCGATGTATATAAATTTCAATATTGAGTAAAGTTATATAAATTACGCTAACTCAGATTATAAAACAGCTGATGTTAGGAACAATACCAATGATATAGTACTAGGAAGTTGTGTATTATTTCTAAAACACGGGCGATGTCACACCCATAATACTTAGATTTCAGAACCTTTTGCTCTGCATCAAATTTGGCTTTTTATCATTATTGCACGAAAATCGTTCAAGTTTTTACTCTCTTCGTTTTTCTTAGTTTACAACTGTTTACAAATGTTTGTTGCTTTTTGCTTTAGCAATCAGTTGTTGGATGAAAAAACTTATTTTCTGTTAGCATAATTCCTATAAAGATTAAAAATGTTAAAGTAATTTTGCTTACATATTAAGAACAACAATACCTATTAAGGAAATTTATTTATTCAGGAACCTATTTTTGCTCAAAATATTCATATTTAAAATATTTGTTAGGATCTCCGTTGCATAATGGATAATGAAATTTAAATACTTAACTAACCCTTTAATTTTTCCTTAAAAGCATTAAATTTGTTTCATATAGACAATATGGAAACTATATAGTCAGAGTACCAATTGCCCCTAAACACCCACCCAAATGACCATAAAGGCATATACATATATTAGTCAATAATTTATTCGTCAACTGTGGGTAAAACTTCCGGCAAAGGTAGAACTGCATCGCGGAGAAAACGGAGAGAAGACACCACCATATATCAGCATACTTATGCCTAAATGATTCCTTTGTTTCTGTCTTAAATGTCATACAATAATAGAAGATGACAATAGTTTAAGACACTTGATGGAATAAATAAATGGACTGATTCTCATTGGGTACGCCGACTTACTTTTGTTTATAAAATTGTTTGGAAACTAGTGCCGGAAAACTAAACTAAGCATGAATCCTTCGCGTTGATCTTATTTCAAAGGTGAATAAAGTTTCTAACATATCTTATCAACAAAGCGCACTTTTTATATTAAATAACATCCAATTATGTTGTATGTTGTATTCCTTTGATAGAGTCCACATATGCCTGAGACATTATGATTATCTAAGAACTGGTATTTTCATAAAATCTATTGGAATATAAGTACATATATTTTGAAAACCGAGAAAAACTGATAATTCATATATAGTAAATGCCCTGTTTTGCAAAAGTATACAATCATCACTTTAATCTGTTTATATATGTCTCATATTATATATTCCTAGACATTTTATGTCCCCGAAGAGGTGCAAAGAGTTCACGAATTTGGACAGAATGCAAATATTTGCTTCAGTTCGTATGTGTGTAGGTATATATGCTTATGTGCGGAGTATCTTTGTTTTATTTTAGAATGTGATATACAATTTTCGCAGAAAATTTCACCCAAGCGAAAACTGGCACTTAGAGAGAAGCAAAAGCTAGTTAAGAATGCATTCAATTTTAAAGGCTCTATACTTCTTCTGTAGAAGAACTAGTTACTTAGTCTAAGTTTTTTATATAGTTTTAAAAAAACTTTATTCACAAGCGGAAAAACATTACTTTGCAATCCTAAATACCGCGGTTAAGAATGACGCGTGGACGAAATTAATTAAACTGTATGTATGAGTCCTACAATCCTAAAATTTATATAAATATTCTACAATTACGACTACAAATACGACATTAACAACAACATTGTACTAGATATTTATTCTCCATCTCTATTCTATTTCTCTGCTCGCTAAATTTAGGTGTTCCTCTATTATAAAATATGGAATGAATGCGAATGGAATTTTATCAAAGGGAGTATGCGGATACCTCATTAAGGTAGTATCACTGCTTTATTCCGTGCTACAATTTTTTGTTTTACATGAATAAGTAAAACATGAAGAACTTCCAGTCATAAACAGAACTCTCCGATTAATCATCACCACAGGCATTCAAGGCAGGGAAGATAGAAGCCGTAGTCACATTGCATTCCAGGGAACATTCACACATATTCTATGGATTTATTTCTTACAAAAATAAATGATAAACTATTGAATTATAATATATATAGACATACCCCCCTTATGCCCATAAGCATGTGTAGAGACAGTGGAATTTACACAGAAATTGCGCAACGTCTGGCGTATGACAGAAAACGAGTAGAATAGTTGAGTGAAAGAAAGTTGGAATAACTACTTAACAGACTGATGCATTTGTTAGGTGCCTGTATTTTTTTTACGCTCTCATGGCGACATATGGATATATGATATGTATGTATAGCTGTGCACCTGTAGACCCATGTGCGTATAAGTTGAGTATATCTTTTTCTACGTTCGAGCTGTTTATACCATAGCAATACAAATAAGAATGTGTGATAATTTTAAGCTTTTCTGCACAACTATTTCTGCAAATAAGTGAGTGAGTTATATAGTGGGAGTGCTGACTTTACGCCACTTAAGATATAGTATATTAAAGTCAGTGTATACAAAATTTTATTTCGTTTTTTTTTTTATTCGCTTTATATTTTTAATACTAAGCCTTCACTCTTAACAAGTCTGGGGAACTTAAACGCTGAATTTCCCGTGTAATAGTTATAAAGCAGTGCGATAAACTCAAAGCATTTTTTAAATTTTATTTTACTCGACGAGCTAGGAATGCTTGAGTGAAAACCATAGTCGTTAAAAATTAATGAAATTATGCCGGTAGAAGGAAATCATAAGAATATGAAAGCAAAATATAATGAACGGGGATATCGCGGGTAATTAATATTTATGTATGTGTGCATGTATGTTAATATGTATGAAACATGCAGTAGCAGGCAATTTTTAGCCCAATACTTACTAAACTACTAAATATCTTTTTAACGACCAAGCATTTCAGCCGTAAAGGCTCAACACTTTTACGTCGAGTTCCAGTAACTTTTATATCCAGCTTGACTTATCTCTCTAACAAAGGAGTCACAAATCATTGTCTATATTGTCTACGCACAGTAAATAATAGCATGATACGGAAAGAAGTTAGATGTCCAGTATAACACTTAAATATTTAAAATTCTGCCTTCGGTAATTTAATTTTGCTAGAGGCACTTTTAATTTAATGATAAGTGAATGAAATAGTTTTTTGTAAAACTAAAATCTTCACTAAAATGCTATTTATCTCAGCATCGAATCTCATCAATTAGTTTGAAATTTCCGGTAAAATGTAATTCAGGCGATCAAAACAGGATGAAAAAGAAATCAGTCACACATGTGCAACGAGAGTCTATTAAAAAACCATTAAACACTTACGGCAATTCAGGATATCTACAAGAAATTAATTCGTAAGCCATTTTAATGTACATACATACTCGTGCTTGCATCTGGATTTATCTATTGTAAAACAACAATTTAACACGTTCTCTATTGACGCCGTCAATTGAACTCGTGAAATAAAATTTCGCATCAATTTTCGATTGGTTTTCTAAACGAGAAAAATCAAGGAATGCGGAAAAGCTTTTACGATAGACACTTGCAGAAAATTGTCGTTCTTTAAAATGCAGTATATGATTGTGTGTGGAAAAGAGAAAGATTCACAAGAATGAGAGCTACTCAGAGGATAGTGTTGTGACGCTAAAAAATTGATATTTCAGGCTTAGTAAACTTTTGCTTGACTGCGAGCAATCATGATTTAACTGTTTAACGACTTTCTGTACAAAGATTATAGCATCTTAGATACCAGGAATATAGGTGAACACATTCCATTATATTTCTGGTCCCCATAGATATATGTACATCTTAAAAATAACAAATTTTGTTGCACGTTGTATAGTCATAAAAATTGTTTTAATAACCATACCATTTCAAATTACACAAAAGTAATTATTTCCATTCTATTGAATGGCACGAACTTTACTGAGGCAAGCGTTTTAGTTCTAGCTCTTCTGTAATTGAAAAGTGTCATTTGATTGATGGGAATTTTCTACTTGTTTTTACCAAAATGTAAATTCTACTATTAAATTAATTGAGGGGTGTAAACTACTCAGCCATCGGTTATTAATAGATCAAAGTTAGTTTGTCTGTGCATTTTCCTTCAAAAAACTTGGTGTATATATGCGTATATAGGAATGCACATTTATAAAACATTATAGTATATAATTTCTTTACCCGAAAAGAATTTCTAATAAAAGAACAGCATATTTATTTCATTTCTATTTCATAGGTAGCGGAAGGTGAATGTGGAAATATGTTTTTATGCGACCAAGTTAAAATACGTATTCGATTTTTTAATTATTAATTAAGTACACATTTTATTTAGAATGTTAAAATTTTAAATATTAAGTTTCATAAATTTTGAGTTTTGATATACATATGCCTGAAATATTCAAATTTCTAATAGTGGTTAGTAATTCAACCTGCCTGACCCGCGTGTAAAGATAATTTTTTAATTTTTTTCTTCTTTTTTTGAAAGTTAGGATTTCAACTTAGAAGTTAGAAGTATTAAACTTAATAAAGGACCCAACAGAAAATTTAAAGTTTTTGATAATATGGGGGGAATTATAATAGAAAGATATTGAGTGTGAGAATTTCTTAAAATTCAACTGATGTATTAAACTTCAAAGTTTCAAATATTTATTAAGAATTTATAGCAATTAGCTTACCTTTCATTTAAAATATCCTTTTGATAAGTTTTAAGAAACTAATAAGAATTAGCCTCTTTATGGGCCTAATGGATATGGGTACATATATTAATATATTTAGTAATTTAAAATTTAATTATTACTTTGCATTACATAAGTTCAAAATCGTTAACGTGAAAAACAAATGAGTGCAACATTGTATGAAATTGTTAATATTAAAGCACACTGGTTCGTTGGGAAATAAAAATAATTTGCACATCTTTAAAGTAGTCCACAATATGATTCCACAAATGATTTAATCCACAAATAAAATAAATCAACTCAAAATTCAATTTGCTACAACGGATACGAACGTCATGAGGTCAAATAAATGTTTATCTACACTGATATATTAAACCCACTAAAATAACCAATATTAAAACATATTGAAAACATTCCTATTTGGCTAAAAAATTCTGATAAATGTCTCCATAAAAAGAAGAAGTTCATATTATAATAAGCCTACGAAACTAATGATTTTAGCTAGATAGAAAAAAACGGATATGTATTAGTCCTGTATACAACCAAGATATTTGTTATTTCCTCGAAGCTGATTGAAACATTTGGAACAGATTCTTCTTCCTACATATATGTCAACTGTTAAATACGGGTATGTAGATATTCAATAAATTGGTTCGTTATTATACACGTAGTATAATACTTAAGTATAATAATATACTTAAGTATAAGTTGGTGAACTCGTTGTTCACAAACATTGGGAATGTTTACAATTATTTAATATCATTTAGATTTTGAACAAGAGAGAAAGTCCTTTGCCAATATTACATGTTATCAAATAATTAACTACTTTCACTTTCACTTTACACAGTTAACTTTTGTTTGATTTGACCTCAAAAAAATATAACATTTTTTGAAGCTTTCGTAAAGAATGTCAAATAAAACTAAGTAAAGATGCACAAATTAAATTACTTTTAATTTTGTTCTTCAAAATGGTCTGGATGTGGTCTGGATAGGTCAATAAAGAAGGAAATAAAGTGATATATCTTATATATTTTCGGCGAACGCTTTTGTTATAAAGGTCTTCGGAAAGTATATTGAAACTCTTCAATGGTGCTAGTGTACATCTGGGCGTATAAGTAACATTATATTCAGTTAAGCTTTAGTTTATACCGATTTCTTACTACTGACCTCATTTTTGATACAATATTCAATAATCTCAATAACATATCTCACAGATAATTCGTGATCATAGTCACTGAGGTCCAAATATTCGGTATCTAAGAACTTGAAAGTAGTTGTCCGGTTTAGCCATTTTTATACGTGAGACGGAATGCCTTGAAGGTATTGTGCATTATTCGAAATGTTCTTATATAATTGTATTAAAGCATGTTCTATGGAGATATCTGCGATATAAACTCCACCGTAGGAATGAAATTTAATATACTGTATATATGTCAAAAAAGTCAACCAGAGGGAAGTAAATCACAACATTAGATTTATAGGGTTTAGACCAAGGTCTAGGGCATTATCATTCGTATTCAGCGCGAAACCATATTATGGGTAAGAGAACACTTAATTACTTTAAAGATTCACACACTTCGACTCAATTAAACCGTTTATGTTCAGCCGGAAAGACGCAGATCCTGGGATCGGGGACATTGGCGCTAGGGGAAGATCTGAGCAAATAATATTTACTTTCTTCATTGAACTAAAGTGTGTTCGAGAAAACATTTCCGCTAAATTTTTTAAGATGGATCAAAATTTTACCTGCATTTTTAGCCTAGAATCCACTAGAATAACGATAATGATTATTTGTAATATATGGGATCTGGAGTAATTCGTGGATCGACTTCTTTAATTTTTGCCACTTAGTATAGCATAGTAAAAATCTTACGTTCATTTAATATTGTAAAGATGTCTTATATATTGACCGATATATACGGTATAAAGTCAATCAAGAGTTTGAGAATCCCTGTATTAGTTATATGGCACCGAAAGGAAATATTAATACAGTGTTACGGATTTTTGACCCAAAGGCCATCTGTTAACCGATATTTTCGGTAAAACATCATTCGATGCTCTGAAGTTCACATATTCGGTATGCGGGGGCTTGAAAAGTATTTTTCGAAAGTGATTTTTTAATGGAGGATGCAGGAATACCATACCTTCAAGCTATTTGTTTAAGTTTCTATGCCGATATCTTAATTGGTTAAATTATATACTGTAAAGCTAAAGAATCACATTGAATTTGGAATTATGGTATATGGGAAGTATGGGTGGTAATTATACGCTTTCGCCCATTCCCACATTGTAAAATAAAGATACCAAATTAATGCTAAGCACCAAATTTGTTTGAAAGCGGCTTAATAATTTAACAATTTAATAAAAATTTAATGAATAAAGTATTTTTAAAGCGGTTTCTTTAATCACAAAATTAACAACTTTCTGTTTTTCCGAAGTACGTGGTATGTCAAAAACACAAATTCGTTAAAATTTCGATTAATGTTTGTTTGTTTATTTTCTCATTCGGCAGAATTTGACACTTCATATTAGCTGTTTCATTTAAAGCTGATATAGGATTTCTGTCCAGTCGTGCAAAATGGCAAGACTTAGAGAATCCCCCTAATGTATTAAGGGATTAGTTAATTATGATTGAAGTACATTTAATTTGCTTAGAAGCAGGCAATCGCCTGAAATGCAACCTAGGAGATTTCAATTACCAAAAGAAATTATTCCTTTGGCTGTTAATAAAATTCAATGTTATCATTGGAAGCCATTCGCTGCTTAAATATCTTTGCTTATACACAAATATACAGTTTCGTCTCATTCATGCATATGCATATATGATTTATCTTTAAAATTTTTGGTTGATGAGATGATGATAATTTTGTTTATAATCTTCATAAAGCCTCATAAAAGCTTCTTTGAAAAACTGATGAAAAACACTCTCAGCGAAATAAAAGCGAACTGTTCCTTTCCGAGCAGATATTTCGCGAGGACCACGCCTATGAAAAAGGAGTTTCAAACTTTGCAACAATAACTCTGTGTATTTCTTCCTTACATGATAATTATCGAAAGAGAAAATAAATATAAAAATAATAATGATAAATGATAAATGATCGTTTCCAATAAATAGTTTCCAACAACTATTTAGCCTTTGATAAGTGTCCGCAAAACGAGCTGAATGTTTTGATAAGTATGGCCGTTTTGGATTTGGTGTGTTAGTATTTTCTTTTCAACTACCCGAAGGAAGGTAAGAAAATATTAGTAATGTTTTAACTATTGAAGGTCTTTCTAAATATTAAATGAACCGAACACACATCTATCTGTAGAAATTGTAAAGTGTTCCCAAAGCAAATTATCTCATAATTCACATTTTAGTCATTTTAACTTTAAGATGGGTAATAATAATAGAGTATAATTATATATTATTATAATTATTATAATAATAATAATAATAAGAGGCTACGATAACAAGACGAATTGAATCCTGTATATCCATTCGTCAACAATTCGGACAACAATCACGCCTACTTCGCATATATTACAATTTTAAATCCCATATGATTCCTTCACTTCACCGTTAAATCAAACGCCAATGGAGATATAAAATAAAACTTTGGTCCGGTAGTTTCCTCAAGGTCGAAATCAGACCATAAGTTTTCAAGTTCCCATAATATCCCACTTCCCAGTTCCCACAGTGGGATATATTCAGCTCCCATTGAATATATAGACCTCAGTGTCCGTGGCCGAATTTTTATCCAAGATAGCGGTCAATCTGTGAGTTATACTAAAGAAATTCGAAGCGAATTTTTGGGTAATATCAAGTCAATACTTCTTTTAGCCTCATGTAACTAAAATAACGACTTTCGAAAATTTGATCGGCTTTGTACAGTGTATATTGGTCAACGTGTAAGATATCTTAGCAAACTAAGAGTAGCTAATAATCTCTTACATATTATATTTTGGTAGCGAAATTGGTGAAATCGATCTACGAATTACCTCATCCCCTATATACTAGATATAATTATTATCGTTATTCTAGAGGACTCTATACTAAATAAATCGGAGAAATTTTGAATTGTCTTAATAAAAATATGTGGAAGCACATTATCGAGCATAATTTAGTTTAACGTCAAAAGAAAATGCAACGAGCTCAGAGCTTTTCCCATCCTTACTTCACGCAATATAGTGATTTTCGACATTGCGGTTGACTTAGTAACTCTATATTGTCTATATAAGTAAGTCTATATTGATCAGTTTGTGTGATATTAAAATTAAATTAAGTGGACATGTTTTCTTAACCATAATATAGGTCGGCGCTGAATGAAATCGTTCTAAACCTTGATCCATACCTCATATCCCTAATTTCATAATAACCGCGCATTCAGTTGATTTATTTTTTTTTCATTTTCTTAATGCGTTAAATTTCGTCCCTTTGGTTGAGTTTATATCACATATATCTCCATAGAAAACATCTCACCAAAATTAAATGAAAACCCTTCGATTAGTTTTATGTCACTTGGTAATAAAAAGTTATGACTGATGTACCCTTCCACAGTACTCATCTGGAATATAAATGATTTTTCCTAGTTAGATGTTAGATGTTGTTAGATGTTAGATGTTAATATGACATATGTTTATATAAAACACGCAAAATTTTTTAATAAATACTAAGTTTTACCAACTGAAAATATACCCTCAGCTTTGATCTTTGAAAATTGCTTTGTCATGAAGGAATTACTGGATTACTTAATCAACTGCTGTTGGAGGTCTTCGATTATTTGTTATTCCCTTTTAATATTTCTAAAGTATTCAGGAACCAACTGACTAAAAATAACACTCACTTTCCAAATTTAGCTTTTTAATCGACGTTTTTTTGGGTCCGACAATCCGCAATGCCACCTTTTTTGTGTTTTGAACCTTTCAGGGGAACACATGGCCAAAGTCACGTCAAGCCGTCAGTATAGCTCGACAGAGAGACATCCAGAGGTAAGACTGCCAACGCTTCCTGCGAAATTTTATTGTCCATATTGCCTTTTCCTAATTGTAAACAATTAGTATATAAAGTTTGATTACAGATAAGCGGTATGGTATAAAACATTATTTCTTATAAACACATGACCGTAGAGTAAACTATGTAAATTATTGCCAATTACCTGGCTAATGGAGCACACCAACAGGTATTTTTATGAACAATATAGTACGTATGCCCAATTTTGGACGCACACATTTGTGTAATTATGGCTCTGTGTAAATAAGGTGCGTAAAGTAATTTTATTCGGGAACAAATGTAATTAGAAACACAAATTTTTATTTGGCAAAACCACAGCTGAATTCACCATTTCTCTGTTAACTTTAACAGTACGAGAGCGCTTCAAAAGAGCTTCATTGCAATATACTGTTATACCGAATTTCGTATATCACGAAGTATTCCACTATCGACGGTTGTGTTGAAAGCAACATTCTACGCGGAGGATACACACAACTTATAAAATTAACGGCAAATTCCAATAAGGATATTTGATCTACTTCTACTCTACTACTTAATATAATATTGTCCTTAGCCGAAATGAGAGAACAAAACAAAATAAAAGTAAATAATTGAAGATAATATAAAAAGAGACAAAATTAAATAGCCCAACAGTAAGAGGAAGGAAAAGTGCCCTAAAAACGAAAATTACTATTTGAGTGTATGCAAGTAAATGGCTAAAGAATGGTTTCATCGTTTTCCATGTAGCAGGGTAAGGCTAAGAGGTTGTATATGTGTTTTCTACAAACCGAGTGTCGAGTGCGAGTGAGTGAGTGATTAGCTATTGCCGCCACTACTAAAGTGTGAATATAATTTTGATATATGGCATGTAACAGATTTAAATAATAAGCAGAAATACAATTTTAAACAAACAATATTGAAAAGTATAAATGAGAGGAAAGACCATAAAATGCATTCCACTTGTGGTAAGTATGAAAGTTATTCTACTAACCGAAAATACCAACATTAAATACCGAAAACACATATAAAATAAAAATTTCATACATGAAAATAAAGATGAACAGTTATGCTACAAATGATAAACAACAGAAGAGAAAATAGTTATATCGTCTTTAATTAAGATTTTACTACCAAAATTAACCCGGAAGAGAAAAAAAGTTATCATCATAAAAATTTATTAATTGTAAATTTGAAAATAAAACCATGGTGCACATTATAAAATGGCGTTTTCTTAAATTTGAATGAGTTAGTTACATATATATATATATAATATATATAATATATATATACATATAATATATAATAATTTAATAATATAATAATATAATAATATAATATAATTATATTATATATATATAATACAAATATATTGAATACCAAACCACAAACCCGATCGAAACCCCTTCCATTATAGGAAATATGCATTTTTGATAGGAATTACAAAGTGATTGCTATAACGTTCCTGGAATGTTTCCCAAGCGAATTTTCCATTCCACCAAAATTAAAAACAGAAGAAGAAATAAGAAAAAATAAGAAGAGATGTCAAAGTTGCGTTTATGAATATTCATGATTTGCATAAAAATTAAATTAATAAATGCTCAGTGTATTCCTCTGAGCCCATTTTCGCAAAGACTGGCTGTGTAGCTGAATTATTAAAATTTTTACTGCTCAATGATTCGAATAAAATTAATGAATAAAATCTCATCGGATATTCATTTTGCATTCGCACTAAAATATGGGTTGTGCAGTCAACCAGAGGAAAGGAAATCTTTAATCATTAATTCCAATTTTTGTGGATTAGTCGAAAGTTGAGTGACATATGAATGGAACTAAATAATTAATGCTGATGTAAGCAATGTATAAGCGCCTCGTTCTCCTTCCCTATAAGTCTTCTCAATGGATTCACATTGGTTTATACGAACGAAAACGAAAATTTAAAAAAAATTCAGTTTCCTTTAAAGTCGTATTAAGGCACTTCATGTGTTAGACACTGCCTGTATTTTGCTCACCAAATATTCGAAGCAAAGACGCAATTTATATAGTGGGAATTATGCGACAAAAGACCAAATTCATACAGTTTTGCACGAGATGAAATTCCGAAAATAACTGACTTCTTGTGTGCATGATTTCTACTGTCAATTGATTTCTAATTCATTTTTCATATTAAAATGGTATTTTTGTGTCAACGACACAAAAGGCACTCACTGCATCGTGGTATACAACTGTATGCATAAGTGTACTTATATAATATAACTGTATATAATAATAACTTTACTTATATACACATTGTTAAACCGTTGCTTGTTGGCACAACAATTCTAAATAAGCTGACTATACATGCCAAATGGTTATCAGCATTTCGAAAATCCCAATTTATTAAAACGAATACTCGGGTAAACCACTTAGTTACGAAACTATTTGGAGCTTATATGTAATTTATAAGACCAAAATTCATTGAATAAACTTTAGCGGATTTTTTCTCGTAGCGAAAGAATTTAAACCAGTAATTTCTACTCAAAACAGAAAGGGAGGATATTTTACGTAATATACTTACAGTACTCCACTAGCTGACACTAAACTGAAGAATACGAGTTTACATACAAGCACCTGCTCCCTCACAAATCATCATTTATCGAAAATCGTTTATCGGTGAAAGTAAATGAACCTACAAAACAGGGGTTAAAGAAGACTTTTACACGGATTTGAAACGATATTGGTGACAAATATATAAACATTATCCGCCAGTATACATAATCTTTTTATATGGCTTTGTATCCGTAGTACGCTTGAAGAAATGATCACACTCTTTAAATTGCATATCAACAAGTGCATATTATGTAGTACTGAATTAGGAGCAGTTTTCTCCATACGCCACATTTAAATGGACTAGCCTAAAGCGCTCTGCTGACTCATATCAAATAATATGTCAATCAAATACCATTGACTTATATACTTATATACCAGCCTATATATATATATATATATATATATGTAGCCAATAATGTAACGTGTTTACGCTACGCAAACAAATAAATTAATTTATGAATTACGGAGGCGTCGCTTTTGTGTTAATTGTTCCTTTCTGAGTGGGATATTTTCAGATTTTTTCAGCATGCCTAATTTTTATATTTTTATATAAAGCCCCCTAACTTTCCTATGTACATATGAGCCTTTCGGTATAAAATTAGGTGAAAACTTAAATTTTTGTGTGATTTTCAATATTTGTAATAAAATGTTGTAATAAAAATTTCAATATCAAAATCTTATTTATGAAACAGCTTTTATGAAAACCCATTTATGAAACCCATTTTATGAAAATTTTTCTCATCGGTTTAAAGTTCTGGGGGTAGTGTTTTTATGAAGTTTAGCTAGCATAGTTCAAACTGTTTAGGAGATATTTATTTTATATCTATCAAAGGGCAGCCACTCTTACGTGTGGAAATTTTTTAAATCACACTTGCCCCTCTCTATTCTAAAATTTTATATATAATCGATTAGCAATTTTATGCAGGTGCCGAGAGCCCAATTCCGCTAATACGGGTATCTCGATTATTTTATGGCGTTACAAACAACCTTTAACATCTTTATTATTCACACCCAAGTTAAGGGCATTTACAAAATCTATGGGGAAAATTGAGTTCGACAGTTCGAAAGTCGAGTATGTGTGAAATGAATGTGCTATGCAGAAGGATTGCAGTCATTCATTATGATTACATTATGAATGAGAGCAATAAAGTACATACGCTCGTTTGAGTAAATATATTTAGTTAACTAGCTTCGTTTGGACAAATTTAATTAGCTTTTGATGCCATATTTCTGTTTCACTATTCTTTTAATGAAATTTTCTTCGTATAACATGACATCTTGCAACATATTACATATAACAATACTGACATACTAACATATGCTTAAGCATATTAACATGTTTCTCGTTATGATGAAGACTGAGGAATTGTCAATGTAGCCCTCAGTGTTACGCTATTGGGTAAACAGGTATAAGGATAACTGCTAATGACTGAGATAATCAGTTGGTCTTCAAAAGAATACTCATTGTGCTGCCTTTTAAAATTTTTGTTAAAATTTACAGAAAATATTTTCTTAAAAATACTTCAAAACATTAACATTCACATTAAACACACATTCCAGAAAAAGGCATCATACAATCACAAAGGCAATACAACTTAGCATGAGAAAAGAATGCCCCTTTAAAGGAGGAGTCGAAAGCTACTTGAAGCATTGTGTAAAAGTTTTGATAAAGTCGAGTAGTGAGTTGAGTATACAACGGGCCATGAAATGCATTATTAAAATAACCATATTTGTAATTAAAACCCTGCAATGAGGTGCAAATCAATATCAATCTCTTAACAATGATTTCATAAAATATTACGCATACGCCACGGAACACAGTTCAACAATAACGCAACATATAGTTTTTCTTTTATATACTGAATGTTATATTCATGTTTATGTTATGCATATGTGTGTGCAATATAAAAATTTCCATACTGAAATCACTCAAAGGAAAAAAAATTACGCTGAAGTAATAGCAAATAAGTGTAACTTAGAACGGTGAGAGCGAATTGAATTAAAGTGAATTGTGATTGCATGCACCGTATTTGAAAATTATCATTTAAAGACCAAGGAACTGTAATGTTAAAAAAGTGTATGTCAAATCTATAGACAAATATTTTACCCTAAAATGAAAATCTGCCTTTCAGCATGATCTCACTTAGTTTCTTTAAAACTCTTGCGCAACATAAAAAAAATTTTTATCATACGCATATTTTATAAGTAATATTTTCTGAAATCAGATAAGAGCGTAAGAGAAAGAATTTGCGCTACAATCCAGGGTTTCAATTACAAATATGGTTATTTTAATATTACATTTCATAGATTGTTGTACGTCGATATTAGTCCAAATCGCAATCCAAAAATTAAGAGCAATTTTATTTATATAATAATATAACTTTCAATTTACAACATGACACGAGAAATTTACATTCACACATTCATTCACATTATTCAAGCAATTTTTTAAGACTTTTGCTGGTTTCTATTATTACCGATGTACAGATTACGTCTAAAAGAGCATTGCAAACGCACGCTAATGGTTACATTTTTGTAACTTACACAGTTAATTTGACAAATACTCTGGAACAAGAGAAGAATTTGAGAAAATGCGTAATAGCGTTTTTCCCGATTGCCTTCCCTGCTCTTCATTTCATCCTTTAACAGAGCTTCCGCAGAAATGATTGATTGTTGTATTTGCCCTTGTTGTCCTTTAAACCAGTTCACAGACCTTTCTTACTTTCATCCTTTCACTGTTTCTTTGCTCTTAAATTATTTTGTTTTTTATGACATACCAAATTAGGTTAATTGTCAATTCTCAATCGTTTAAAGGTAGATGTCCCCTGACCTCTTCTTGCTTTCGAAATTAACAAAATTAGGCAATCAGTATTAGACAAAGAAATAAGTAAACGAATTTGACGTAAGTCCTCAGAAATATTTGTAGCCACATTTAAGTTATTACATTGTGATCATACTTTCTTAATTTTATTCTATGGCTTATATATTGATTGACATATTTATTAGAGGGTAGAAAAATTATGGACTGACTTCAACAATAAGAAATGTGAGAGCTACAAATTGTAAGATTCACTTCATGGAAAGGAAGTAAAAAACTCCATTAATTATATATACTTCTGCATGAAAATATGTGCGGTAAAAGAGATGTGAACTTTTTTTCAATTTCATGTAGATGTTTCACTGAGGAGAAGCAGAGAA
Organism: Bactrocera minax; assembly: GCA_021498325.1. Classification (NCBI taxonomy): domain Eukaryota; kingdom Metazoa; phylum Arthropoda; class Insecta; order Diptera; family Tephritidae; genus Bactrocera; species Bactrocera minax. Next base: position 1,456,726 of record JAKEEE010000054.1, on the reverse strand, counting down.
AAGAATATTACAATATTATTTTATCATTTCCCTTTTTTCATTTAAGTACTAAATCTATGTCATAAGTCATCGTTCCTACGGCTTTAAATTGATCAAAAATTTCTTAATGTGCTGACAAAGATAGCTAAATATTGTAGTTTATACTAATGCATGTTTTCGATAGTATTTCATTAATCGTATTCGTCAATCTTACTCTCCTTATTGTAAAAATTGTTATATTTTAAATTTTGTTGAAGCGTCAAAAAGTAGTTTAATTTTTATTATAATGCGGATTTATATATTTTGAATATACATACACCCCCATTCCACTTCGATGACTGTGTCGAAAGCCTTAACCGAAATACAAACTGCACCACGTAGGTATGGGAAATACTTTTTAATAGATAAGAAAATTCGCAATTACTCTTTTTTAGGTATAAACTGTTATTGGTATTACAAAGGTCATACAAAATGGTGGAAGTCATGATAACAGAAGTATTGGAGTCAGACCAAGGTCTGGTCTGGCTTCATTCACATTCATTTCATAAAATACAAAGATTGAACGGTATAACGTCAAATGCGACGTCGAAATTCACTATGTTGAGTATATTAGGGCTAGGAGAAGGCCTGAAGTGAATGCAAAATTATTTAGATAACTCAAACATTGACAATATAGAATCCATTAGAATAACGAATATATATGTCAGTATATGTTGTATATGGGGATTGAGGTAATTCACGGGCCGATTTTACCCATTTTTGGCACCAAACTATACTATGTCCCATATTATACGTTCACTAAATTTAATTTTATCATAACATAAGTATGAAGTCAACCTAGAATTTGAAAATCCTTATATAATATTATTGTATATGGGGACTAGGGGAAGTATTGACTCGATAAATGAATTTCCATCACTAGGCCATATTACTACCAGGAAAAGATATCCTCTGATTTTTACTAAGATATATCACATTTTGATCGATATTTTCGGTATAAAGTCAGCCATAGATATTGCAGTCCTTATATTGCGTATCTGTAGGATTGACAAATTACAGTCCAATTCCAAGAATTTTGACAAGAGAAATATCATACATTGAAATCACTATTAAGCACTTTTTCCTATAATAATGTGTCCTGATACCAAAAATCGATAACAGGTCAATTTTTCCGCATCCCCCATATACCTAACCTAAGAATTTTCGAACTTCCGGTTGACTTTATACTGTATATATCAACATGTCATGTGTCATGTCAACATGTGAGATATTATTAAATTTTAGTGAACTTATAATACCGTATACTTTAATTTGTGTGGAAAAATGGATAAAATCGATTCACAATTTAGCCGAACCAGCATTTATTGTACATATGTTGAATTCTTGCACAAAATATCGCCAGCACCCGAAAATATTTCCCCGCGTTAAGGTATTGGGAAATAAACTACTGACATTTTGGGAACCGTTGTATTGGAAGTGGGGGTGGTTGTAGACTGATCTCGCTCATTGTATCATAAGATGTAATAAGAGTACTATAAATCAAAACAGTTGGATGGTTCGTAATAACAGCCCGTAATAGAATCCATACAGATACTTACATTTTTACTTAAGCTATCACTTGTATAACCCTGATTGTGTAACCCTGATTATTTTTATATAGAACTCTACATTTAACTAGATTAGCCTTATGCGATATAAACAACCCGATCATGATCTCATATCCATGTTTCTTAACTAAGCTTAATATTTTACTCCACCTCCCTTAAACAATACAAACAGAACGAATTTTGTTTCCCGAATTCGTTGAATAAACGCGAAAAAGGACAAGAAAAGCAAAGTGAAATGTGGTTTTCTAATTCCCTTCAGCCAAATGTGTGGGTTTCAGTTAGCGTCTATTATTGAAATATCTTATCTTTAAAGACAGTCTTCATTGTAACAAGCTCACACGTTTGCAGCAGGCGTCGTGTAAAGTGGTTAAATTTAATGAACTACTTCTGAAAGAACGTATCTTACTAATTTCAAATTGAGGCGCCCATATCAGAAGATGCTTAAATAAGAATCATATAAAAGTGTAGACATATACATATTCCCAATTTTGATGAATATTTTGCTAAGTTTCTGTAGTGGTTCAAAAGTTAAAGGTATTATTGAGTTTTCTGAATTTAAATTATTTTATTAAATACACATAACTATTTTCTAATTGTTTCGAAATTTTTGTTCGCTTGCAGACAATGTGAGCTAGGAAAGGTGATGAAATACATAGCCGTATGGTTTACGCTTATAAAATAGATCGTATCGACAACGAGTGGTATCTGTGTTCGGTATCCTTTAGCTATATACTATGACCGCAAGAGTTTCGAAGTCATAACTGAGCGCTCACGATTAAGCGATGTTTCGGTAAAGCAACCGAATGCTGAACCAGCCAATGCGCTAACATATCTGAAGTTGCAGCGATCCAGAACGATGTCTATTAACGAAGAAGACGTTTTAAATCTTGCTTCCAAATATTTATTTAATACTAAAACTTTAAAACAACCTGTGATACTGTTTTCTGAAATTGAAAACAAATAAATTTAGAAATAAAATGTATACCTATGAAAAGGAAAATATTATCATTGCCAATTTTTAATTAAATTTTAAAGTTTCTGTAGTTCGAGTGGTATTCTTTACGCGTACATTGTTGAAAATTATTGAATAACGGTCATTATATTATATAGTTTAGTATAGTTTAGTAAACTCAAAGATTTCCTGTTTCGAGTTAGACTAAAGCGATGCGCTGAAAAAGTTGCTCCTGGTCCTCCTTACATTAGATTTAGTTGAATATTAATTAGAACAAAAATCATCAGATGGCGTAATAAATAATAATATTTATTATATAAAATATATATATTATATAAAATTATTATCACAGACGAAAAATATTAACTTTAGGCCCGCAAAATTCAAGGTGAACATTGGGAGGTCGAAAAAAAAGGAGGCAATATATCAGACTTTTATTGAATGTGAACGAAGTGGTACCATTGACGCGCAAACGATAAGAACATTTTCATGTATTTAGCGCATTATATAAACGCAACCATTTTATTTATTACTCGAAAAATGGGCGCACTCACTTCCCTCTGAGGCCTAAATCTGATTCTGAATGCAAGACTTTAATTACCAATATTATTGTCTTATGTCCCAATTCAATGAATAAAAAAAATAAATAAATTATATTTTGAAAAGACAAACTGAACTAAAGAAAACACACAAATATAAAGTTTTTCGAAAAACTCTTTTTATTTCAACTTCTTCCTGCAAGATATTAAACAAATTAATTCACCACATTCACATATATATTGGCATTGGTTTATTTCAATTTATTTATTTTTAAGCGTTTCTGCTCCATCACTTTTAATTGAAATATTTAATTTTTTCCTGTTTTTTATTACTTTTGAAAATAATTTTATGCTACCAAATCTTATGTATTAACCTGTTCTCACTCAGTCAAAATGCTCGTTTGAAATCCAGAGTTACCGAAACTGTAAAGAAATACGAGTTGTTTATACTTATTATAAGAATATTATTTTGTATAAATAAAAAACAACACTTTTTGTTGAATAAAAATTTTTAATAGCTTATTTCATATTACAAAGTTAACGTATGTAACCATTATATTGTTCATCGGTGTAACCATATGAATATCATGAGGTATCACGGAAGAGCGCAGGACTAACTAGCTTCAAGGAATTATTCTAAAGTAAGTCAGGGAATAAAACACTACGGTGACCGTCCGTACAGTAATGTACAACATTAAAGAGTTACTTTATATGCCACGGGTCGTATGAGAAATTTTAATCAACCTAGAATACTCTAAGAATACTCTAGAGTTATAGTTACACCAATGTGCTCTAGGGGCTTACTTGGATAAACGATGCAGTAGAAATCTATACAAGCAAATAAAATTTATAAAAATTAATCTAAATATCTGGTTAAACCGTATTTATGTAACTAAATTGTCCAAACTATTTGCATTGTCTTTTAATTACATTTCGACGGCTTTGTTTTATTTAATTTAGAATTGTTAATTGTTTTAATGCCATTAGAATAACATGCCGTAATAAATTTTAATTGAATATGAATTAAATGTTGAATTGCGAACTGAAATGCAGACGCTTATGTTCCTAAAATGGGGTAATATGCAATATTTATATATAAGTTAGTGGAAGAACAAAATGAGAATGCAAAAAGTTAATTAAATGCAGCATATTTGTGAGTGCCAGCGCTACAGATTTGTGTTCATAGACATCTGCATAGTCAATTAAAGTAAACTGTGCAATTTATTTTAAACTAAATTTACAATTACATGAACATGTTCGAATTTTAGAGAGGTTGTTCTTGTTTTTTGCATAAAATCGCAAAAATGCCACGTGGGTAAAAATTTATTTATTTCTTTGTCATTGAAATTTAATTACTCAGTTATTCTAGACAACTCGCACAAATAGAAAACATTTCATTGGATTTAGTTGTTTATTCAAAAAAAACTTTTGATGCTTCGAATTGTTCTATAATTAAACTGTCAAACTCAAAAAGTTTGCGATTTTGTAGGACTTGTTCATTTTTGCTGCACCTGGTTTGGACTGTATACCTGTTTGGTTAGGGGAAATTATTTAAAAATAATGGGCAAATTACTTACTTTCAGCAGAAACTATTCCACATAATAAATAACAGCCTTTAAAACCCAGTCTGCTGTAGTCCAGTTGGTTAAGTACTTTTATAAAATTCGTTGTAAAATTAAACGTAAAAAAAAACTCTTTATTGAAATATGTATTTATTAAATATGTTTTATTATTGTAAAAACGAAAACCATTATATTATATGTAGTATAAGCGGGCTGGTGTAATTCATATCGATTTCACTCACTTTCGCCCCGAAACTATGGTGTATCCAATATTATACATTCATTTCATTTTTCTAAAATATCCTATATATTGACCGATATATACGGTATACAACCAAATGGAAGTTTGAAAATCTTATATTAGACATATGGTAGCTAGAGGTAATATTACACAAATTTTCCCGTTTTTGGCTTCAGGACACATTAGTACGAGGAGAACAATTTTTTTTGACGTTCATCAGGATATTTTACAGACTCATCAATATTTAGAAAACGAAGTCAACTTATCTAAAGTCCTGCTTTATATTTTTCAATAACATAACTTATAGATTACGATATGGTATTAAATCAACTGAAAAATTTTTAATTCCGATTTTAGGGAAGGGGGCTAATTGAAGTATTAACACGAGTTTTCGCATTTTTGACCCAAAGGCACACACGATTATTATGGAAAGATACTCTCTGAATTTCATTAACATATCTCATATATTGAACTATATTTTCGGTATAAAGTCAAGCAGAGGCAGTCAAGCAGAGAGTGTATCTGTGGGCTTTAAAAATCATTATCGTATCTCAACCATTTTTGGAAGTCAGGTGACATATTTTGAGGGCTCTATTATGGTAAAGTTTTAAGAAAGAATGTAAAATTAACTGACGTAGTTGTAGGTCGTCAATTTTCATGCTGTAACTTAAGAATATCGAGGTAATTCTTTGGTTGAAATCGGTTCAGTAGTTGCTGAGATATGAAATTCCACCTAAAAGTTGGCCATGCCACACCCGCTGTACCCATTTTTGCACTGACTCCTACATTGTCCCCTTTACGTACCATCTTCTGACGCATTTCTTTGGTGAATTATCGCACTTTTATTAGTTTTCAACATAACCGTTACATGGGAGGTAGGCGTATTTATTATCAGATTTCGGCCATTTCCACACCGAATAAGGAAGTGCTAAAAAGATTTCTTCATAACAGGTTTGGTTGATAAAGCCTAGTAAGGGACGGTGCCATTTTTACTTTTCTTAATTTTTAAACCGCAGACGTCTCTCTCTAATTCCCTATACAAATTATAGTTTAGTGTCTTAATTTGTTAGATCTCTTTATATATTTTCTCTTAAGGACATTTTGTGGGCGTGTAAATGGTCCGATTCCCACATATTTTCAATACCAACTTTCTTATGTACCAAGGTACACGTGTATCAGGTTTCATTAAGATATTGAAATTTTACTCAAGTTATCGCTTGCACGGATAGGGAAAGACAGACATCCGGAATTCATTCCGTCATCCTGATCATTTATATAAACATAACTCTATATCTATCTCGATTGGTTTTTCGTTTTTTTTCAGAACTGTATTTTAAAAACAAAAAAAATTAACCACTAAACAAATATTTCATAAAATTTTTCACAATGCTATACACAATATACTCACCTAAAATTCACCTCCTGCAAAATTTACGAGTGAGTAAAGATTTAGAGCTCGGAGAGTTTTTTGAAGAACCGAATCAAAAAACCGAGCATTTGCGATAAAGATGATGTTCAACTTTCCACATGGCAGCACAACATGTGGTTAAGTATTACCACACCAGTTAGAAGTTAAGTACCAAGTCTCATCGCCTCTACTCTAAAACATTGTCCAATTAATAATCATAAGAAGAAGATAAGGGAGTTTAGCTCCAATGCCGAAATTTGTATATGTAACTTTAGTGCAAGTAAATACCAGCGTATTTGTAGAGGTCATGCCGTCAAGTATTTAGTATTAATTATAAACGAAGCGGCAACGATTGATGCAATTAAATGTGGCTGCTACCTTCTGTCGTCACCATTAATCTCTAACGCTCGGAAGGCAATAGTTAGTTGGCTGCAAACTGCTCTTAATGGTTTATTATAATTACAATTTATGTTCCATTTCCTGCGCTGTTTTGATTAATCTAGTAAAACCACCCAAGTTACAGTCGATTCCATGGTTGGCTGTGCTGCTCAGGGCAAAGCTCTTGTCACTGCTGCCGATGTGCAACCTAGTACTACTAAACTCAAGTACCAACTTTCTTCAGCAAAGGTGTGAAATAGAAGTAGACAAATTGAGTTAAGTGCAGGAATTGACCTAAACAATAATTAAGACTACAAGTATAAAGTATTTTGCTCACAGAGCTTGCAAAGCTTAAGCGGTCAACCTGGATTGAACTAGTAAGTGAATAGTATGGTAAGGCAAAGTTGGGGTGCTTTTACTCTTTGAATAATTTGCCTGAATAAGTCAACACCAATTGCAATATAAATAATAAAATATAAGTAAAGCGTTTTTTATGTTAGCACTTAATTTAATAACCAAGAACATTCTAACACTGGCAACGAGATGGAAAATCACTTTAGCCGAAATTTTTGTGACACTGCAATTATTATTAACATATTTTCGTTTAATAAACTCGCCTTTTTTGCATTTAATATGCTGCAAGCTTCTTGCCTATTGTATGCTCTACTACCTATATTATTCTGGCTTGTAGTAGCCTAACCCACAAACTTTTGTAGGCGGTGATAATTAAATTAGCATAAATATGTTTTTGTTTGCGAATTTCACAGGGACAGGCATTTACGCGGCTAAGCGCCCCGGCATGAAATTCTACTTAGCGGTGCTCAGAGCTACGCCACCTTCAATGCTTCTATATAAATATGTGTATTTAGATTGCACTAAAACTTTCTGAGAGAAACGTAGTGAAATAAGCAAATTTTTATTACTTATCGGATCGGGAATCATATGTCATTCTCAAATGCCATTTCTAAGACATAGCACTTTATCATTTTTCACTCAACATTATTTTGTGGTTGTAACACGGGTCCGATTGTACGCACCTGCAATGCCAACCTATTCAGAGTGCCAAGGTAACAACTTTCATCACGATATCTTAACTTTTCTTCAAGTTATCGCTTGCACGAACGGCCGGACAGACAGACATCCGGAATTCAACTCGTCTCGCCATCCTGATCATTCTGATATATACTGCTCTATATCTATCTCAGTTAGTTTTAAGCGTTACAAGCAACAATTAGGTGAACAAAACTATTATACTCTGTTGCAATATATTGCAAGAGTATAATTAGGGACCTGTTATAAAAAGAAAGACACCTCCCAATGACTACTGAAATTTAAAACTTTGTAAGCAAATCCAACGTATTTTGGTACTCTTAAATAGACGTTGCGAATTACACTGAACTACTCAACTCAACTAGTTAAGTCATTTAGTAAAACAATAATGTTTTCAAAGATATGTAAGTCCTTGCATCAAGCATGCTATAGAGTTTTAGTGAGAACTTATTCGAGCTCTCAATTTCCATATTCTATTCAGGCTCGTATGTGAGTACAAATTCATACCGTTGCGGTTGTCTTAAGCTCTGAATTGATATGCCAACGTTTACTACTTAATTGAAGCACGTCCCGCCTCCTCATTGTGCGTCACGTGAATTGACTACTTATGCCCAAACACCACTTGTGTCGAAATCCTGTGTTGCACGCAAGAGGTTTCATATTGGTGAGTGAACTAAATTTCCTTTTGTGAATGAGAGGAATTTAACGACAGCTATATCAATGAATTTTTGGGAAAAAGAGATAAAATTTTTTCGACATTTGTGCGAACGAAAATGCAAAATGGAACTTTGTTAAGATCGCTATTTACATTGCTATGGCCCAATAAGTTATAGATAAACTTACCCATTTGGGCATCTATAGCAAAAAATATTGAGGAACTAGCAACCGTTAAGCGATATTAAAGGATTAAAGGTGGTTTTCAATTATCTAACTTTTCTTTGTCGAAAAAAATGGAGAAAACAAAACAAATTTTGAACATGCTTTATTCCGCATTATTTCACTTGCAAGTTCTTATTTGTAATTCCCTTTTAAAAGCAACACCAACTTATTGCATTCACCACTTGCTCTGCAGTCACTTAATGGTGTTTTCAACAAATTAAGCCTCAGCTCAACTTTTCATTTTATCACTTCCGTAACAAATTTGCAAAAATAAAAGTCTTTTCTATTGGCTCACTTTACTTTTTCTTCATTTGATTTAAATGACACGAATAGGAGTGGGCTCTACCGGGCGTTGATATTAGGAGATATTTATTGATTTAGCTATGTTTGAATTACGAGTGGGGAATTTTCGTACTGAAATCACTTTATTTCCCAGTGCATTTTAATAATTCATCTTGAATTTCTCTTTCAGCTGGAAAACTGATTAAATATCGTAATAATTGATAGACTAATAGCGTCCATATCTACATACATACCTACACATTGCACTGTTTATTACGGTTGGCTGGTCATTAATAGTAGTTGACAGTGCGTATGAGTAATCTAATTTATCGAATTAGACGTTTAGGTATGAATCTTTTGTCGTAAATTGCAAGAGACTTAAAACTCGATAGGCATCATGCTGGAAAGCATAGAAATCACCAAAACTTTTACAGAGGGTGGGACTTTGGGGCTGAATAACCCACAGGAAAGGACTCGGTTCCTTCTTAAACAATAATCGCAAAAAAACTTCCTCTCAGTAAAGAAAATCATGTTCTTATCAGAATAAACCAAATCATAGAAAAAGTTCTTTTCAGCTTTTCACAACAAACTTTTCCTGTTCAAATAGTGTAAGGTGCTATTGTACTACAATGGAATTTAATATTGATAAAGTTCATTTATTTGAAGTCCACCCGCAATTGATTTTATATGATTTTAAAGCATATGTACCAAATTTTCATAAATACAGCCACCAAAAGTATTTATGCTGAGATGCCAATTACTTGTCCTGTCCATTTGGTTTATGATTTATGACTGAAGACTAATGACTGATGACTTACGATGTTGGGGACACTGTTTACATTCAGGCGGAAAATTAATATATCAGACACGTATTGAAAGAATAGTAGACACGGCACAACTTTCATAAATGTGACGGCATGATATGAAGAGCAAATTTTGACACATTAACATCTATGATGTCAAATGACAGTATTTAATTCGCTTTTTATTTAAATCACTTATTCAACTTCACGTTCGAGAGAAAAAAAATGCGTGGGTTTTTTTTTTTCTAGTGCAGATAAAAATTTCACTTCACACATAAAAATAACTTAATGTGAGGGAACGTAATCTATTGCTTCTTTAGCTGTATGTGGATTAGAATGTTTTAGGTCTGAGGCTAGATTGTTTTTTCCACAAAAAATTAATTATAGAAGTGTTTGAAACCTGATAGATATGTCTGCATCGTGGGTGGCATGCTATGGAGCTGCTACTTCTCGAAGTTCTTACTCTGTACAATAATTGAGTCTTCGAGAAAAAGCCAAATAAGATGTAGCCCAGTGCAGTCCCTATATAGCTTCTGTTTCCACGGTTAAATATTTATCAAATATTTCCGTATATAGAAGTTTATAAGAATTATTAAAACTATGCAGCCAACTATATTCATTTACTGTATTCTATTTCCATTAAAATATTTCATAAAATATTTCGAAAGTTATGAAATACGGTGTATCAAAACCACTACCTAGAAGAAAACTAACTATATCAACCTCTTTGTGAGCACAATGAACCTAATAATACCTTAAGTGCAACCACTTGTAGTCAAACGTTCGACCTCTCTTTTCAACCAAACAACCAACCAACCATACTAATTATATAGGATGCGAATCATTTGCAAATGTCAAAACATAATTTTGTTTTACTCCCGTGGAAGCAAAAGTAATTCTTACCGCAAATTAAGAAGCAGTATTAACAAAAGTTGAAAGCACGACATATCTACAGGTGCATGGGAGACATTGTTACAAAGAGAACGGAACTCATAACAATGCCAAGCGATGGAAGTGATTCAAATAAACAGGGTAGGACTGTGTAAATAAAGATTCGATCAATACTTCTATACAGGTACATTTACGATTACTCGCTCATTTCACTGACATAACTGTAAATGTTAAGGTAAACACAAATATACCTATGTTGTTATGCAAACCGCGATACGTGAGCGGAAATAGACATACTTGCTGCAAAACCACATAAAAATCGAAAAATGTGAGTAGAGAAATTTCATATAAAAATGTGTAACCATAATAGCCACACATGTAATAGTCCAAAAGCACGTTTGCTTGACTAAGTGTTGCATCAGCTGTTGTGTAACATATTTGCATATTGCCGACATATATTATATACTGAGGTAGTATGGACTTCGGCACACTCATAATATACAAATTCTATTAGTATTAGGGTATTCCCTCCAAAGTGCACGAATTTGGAAATAACTCAAAATTATTTAGAGGGAATTGAAAATACGCAATATTCGTCATAATCCGAGCACTCAAAACCGATTCAGAGTTCTCAGTAATTAGGATCGGTTGGGGCTCACTTTTGCAAGTAAGACAAAGTTTTTGAAATCACTTATATGAGAACAAGAAGGAATACACACAAGGGAGCTTGGAGTGATGCTCCAATACCGTCATATTCACTTCCAAATGACTACATTTCGCTATTAATAATATATGTGCGTACATTTATCACATTAACTACCCAAATCGCTAAGCTACCGACGGAATATCATTTCAATAGAAAAAGAGTTTCTATATATACATATTTATATATATATATTATATATATGTATCATATATTTCATAGGAGTTCTCTCAATATTCAATGTCATGCTTCGACTACGAACAGTTTTATGTTTGATTATATTATGTTTGATTATAATTGATATGATGTTACAAATATATTTCATGGTGATACATTTTCGATGAGGTTCAGCATAAAGAAATGATAGTTTCTATAGAGTTTTTTGTAATGTAAAATTACTTAGGAGGGAATTACTAGGAATTACTCAGAGGTAGTGCGGGCACTGAAATATTATAGTGGCCAGTCTGATAGCAAAACACAACAAAACACAACTTTTTGTGCTATGGATCGTTTTAGTGACCTCAGAAACATCAGGATATTAGAATATTCAAATATGACAGTTAATTGGCGAAATGTCTAAGTATGTACACACAACTGTAATTGTGACGAATCCACGCATTACCACTATATATAATATTTCATGAGTGTATATGAGTAAGATATTTCATATATACATACACATATATATGTTATACAGGTGAGTATTCTTAAATGCCTAGTGACACTTGCATACTTCTTACTTATTATTTCAAAATTCATCTACACAAACTAATAGAAATTAAAATAATAAATCTAAATATCGGAATAAATTGTGTTTACGTAACTAAATCCTTGCAACTGGTTACATTGCTTTTTAATTACATTTCGACCTATTTGTTTTCTTTTCTTTAGAATTTGTAATTTTAGTTTTAATACCGCTAACATTATATACTCTAATAAATTCTAGCTGCGTGTGAATTAAATTTTGGGACACGAACTTAATAGTCAATTAAAATAAACTCTGAAATTTATTTCACACTAAATTTACAAATACACTAGCACGATTATTGTCGTTTTAGAAGTGCTGGTGGTTGTTTCATGGCTACACCAAATCTAATGAATAATACTTGTTAGTGAAAAAAACTACTCAACTCAACTACCTAACTACATATACCATTTACTACAATAAAACAATAATGTTTAAAATTTTAATGTATGATGCTACACTCATACCTTTCCAATTACCTTAAACTCTTATCTTCAAAGCTAATCTTTACCACTTAATTCAAGCGCATTTTGCCTTTTCATTGGCTTAAGAGTTTTCATATTGGCTAGCGAATTAAATTTTGATTCGTGGATGAGAGGAATATAGCGCAAGCAAATTCACGAATTTTGAAGAAATTTATAATTAAAGACAGTTTGTTAAACAATTTACATAGTAAACCACGTGTCAATAATCATACAAACACATAATAAGATCAATTAGTTGTGGAAAATGGGAAATGAAAACTATTAAATTTACATAAAGCTGTGACGAATAATGAATCCTTAATAAGACAGAAAATATATTGAATTGTTTCAACAACTTCGCTAAGTAAAATACAAAGTGTAGCCTTTTCCTGATCACTGTAGCAGTTCAGTGGCAAAGCACACAGCAAATTATAGATGAACTTGTCTAGTTTGAAATCGATATTAAAAAAGTTAAAGAACTAACAACTTGAAAAAGCAACTTACAGAAAGCATCTTGATAGCCTTTTGCATTTTTTTTATTCGAAAGTAAGGTGGTTTTCAATTATCTCCGTTTTCATTATCGAGCAGAATAGAAAAAAGAAAATAATTTTGAAATTCTCATCTTTTAGCTTATATCACCTGCTAGTTCTTATTTGTAGTTCCCTTTTGAAAGCAACACGGGCCTATTGCATTCACCACTTGCTCTGCAGTCACATAACTGTGTAGTGAACAAATTAAGCCTCCGCTCAACTTCTCATTTTATCACTTTCAATAAAAACTTGCAAAAAGGAAAGGCTTTACTCTCGACTCACTTTACTCTTTCTTTCTTTCTTTTAATAATAATAAGAAAATCTGCAATGCGAGTAGGAAATATCCATGATACTATATTACATATAGTGCTAATAAATAATTTACCTTGAATCGCCGGCATATTTATGAAATACTGTAATAATTAGTAAACTAACCTCGGATATGTGCTTATTACACTCTATATTCCAGTTAGTAGGCTAATCATCGAATGCTTTGTTGATAGTTTCGGAAGACCAAACATTCAATAAATATCAAGTTTCAACTCATTGACATTAATAAAGTCCTTAAAGCGGCGAAATTTGTGTAAACGTTGAACACAGGAAACGAGTCGGTACGTTTTACACTAAAATTTAAAAGGAAAAAACTCATTTCGTATATAAATCTCCCACGTAACAAAGAAAATTATGTGCTTATAGAAATAATCCAAATCTTGGAAAAACCTCTTTTCAACTTTTCGCTGCAAACTTTTCTTGCCAAAATACTATAAAGTGCTGTTGACCAAAAATTTCGAAAAGAATTTTACATTCAGAAGATTTCTTTATTCGCAAATCCGCCTACTAATGCGAGAATATACATAAGTAGAACCATCCACAGTACTTATGTGTTGATGTCAATTACTTAACCTAACTTATTGATTTAAGGCTTATGATATTTAAGACATTATGTTATCTGCATTCAGGCATGAAATTAATATAATACTCAAGTATTGAAAGAGAGTAGACCGGGCACATGCATTTACATAAATATTTTAACATGGCTCTAAGAGTAAATATTGATTGACATCTACGGTCTCAAATGGCAGGTACTTAATTAAACAATTAAAACTTGAAATCTTTGATATTAAGCACATGCATGTATTTTTGTTCGTGTAAGGTGAATTTTCATGCTTATATTCATGTAAGTGGCGTTGATTCCTTAAAATTCCGGGGTGATGTATTTTTACGTTTAAGTGAAAGAAAAGCAAATAATATTATGTCCTCATCCTTTATATGTTTTTTAAGTGCACAGGAGCTTTTCACTTCCCTGTAAATGGAAAACAAACCTTATGTAATTAAATACCGTAGATAAAAGGCGTTAAAGGAGAGTTAGCAATAAAGAAAAATTTTGTAAAAATAAGTTACAATGAAGAGAAATAGAACATAGAAAATAGAATAGAATTTAGAGGTCGGATGTTATATCAATTTTTCAGATATATATACTACTTCGAAAAGAATTACAAAAGACGATCAGCAAATAAATCAGTAACAACTTTACTTCTATGACTTTCTTGAAGTCGGAACGAAAACTCTTCTTGACCTATTATTACTATTTAAAAAAAATTTAAAAAGCAGAATATATTGAAATGTAGTATTAATAAAACTACTCACATATTTACCGATATATTGGCATTAATTGGGGACTAAGGTAATTTATCGGCCGATTTCACCCATTTTCGACATGAAACTATAATATCTCCAATATAATAAGATTGCTTAATTTTGGTTAGTTATCGTGCATATTAACCCATATGTAAAGTACAAAGTGAAACTCCTGTTCGTAAATACTTATATTAGCTATATATGAGGCTACAGAACTTATTGACCAGAGTTTATCCCTTTTTAGCACCAAGTTCCATTATTATCAAGAATATATACCTTATGAATTGCATTCAGATAGTTCACGCATTGACCGATATTTTCGTTAAGAAGTCAGCAAAAGGCACCAAGGTAAAGTCGGATTTCGATCTTTTCAAGCCTTAAAGGCACTATTTGCTCTAAGCTTTATTTTGATATATTCATTGATACTGGATTTAAATATTGAAAAGTGAAGGAATCACATGGAATTTAAAATTGTGTTATATGGGAAGTGGCGTCGTTGCAGTCCGTTTATTTTCGCTAATTTTCATACTGTAACATAAGGATGCAAATATAATGTTATACAAAAAATGTGTTGGAACTTAGTATTGTGGTTCCTGAGATATGGAATTCCCTCCGCTTCATTCTTGTTCTAAAATTTAATGTTTCCTACGTATTTCTTTAGTGTGTTATCGAACTTTCAATAGTTTTCAACGGATGGTGGGCGTGATTGTCATCCATTTCACTCATTCGTAAAAGGAGATACTGGAAAGACTTTTCCTTAGCAAGTTTGGTTGATATAGCTGTAGTGCTTTGCGAGATATATAGATTAAACCTATTGGGGCTAACCTTATCAGAGTGTTAAAAAACGCGTGTATAAAAATTCAAAAAAGCAATTCAATTTTTACTTAAGTCTTCTTATACAACTCTATGTAGCTCAATCAGTTTTAGGTGTTACAAACAACCGTTAGCTGAACAAAAATATTACACTCTGTGCAACATATTCCGAGAGTACAAAAATTGAAACATATCCGCAAACATACCCATTTTCTGTCTGAAACAATTCCAACATTTACGAAATAACGAAATTCTGACCTTAAGAGGGTGTCGAAAATACGGATAACTGTATTGACTTTTCGTAAAAAGACTAACTAATGTACAAAAGCAAAAGATATTTTTGTTTTCCTTCCATGGAAACAATTGTAATTTTTACTGTAAATGCAGAAGCAGTGACAGTACAACCTTTGTTGTTGTATCCAGGACATATGTTAGTGGACCTGTGAACAAATTTAACAGTGGTGCAGTCCAAGCCGCGGAACGTCAGCGGATTTGGACATACTTGCTGCAAAACCACATAAAGAGCGAAAAATGTGAGCAGAGAAAATTTCAAAAAGAAGTGCATAACCATAATATCCACAAGCACGTTCGCTTGACTAACTGTTGCATCGGCTGTTGCGTAATACATTTGCATGTCGCCTGCAGGTACTATATATTGAGGTAGTATGGACTGCGGCACAAATAAAATGATTCCATAAGTATTAGGGTGTGCCCTTCAAAGTGCACGTATTTCAAAATAACTAAAAAGTATTTAGAGGGAATTGAAAATACGCAATACTCGTCATAATCCGAGCACTCACAATCAATTCAGACTTCTCAATACTTCGGATTGATTGGCTCTTGCCTTTGCAGGTAAGACAATATTTTAGAAATCACTTATATGAGAACAGGAACAGATACATAGGTGTCTGAGCTTTGGAAAAAATGGTGTAGTGGAGCGTCATATTTTTACTTCCAAATGGCTACATTCCACTATCGTGAAATTACAAAAATTATGAAAATTAGAAATTTATGGAATATTATTGGAACAGAAACTTTGTTTCAATATGAAAAGTACATATATTTTACATTGCATGGAGCAATTTTGCATAGAATTGCATAGAAAGCAGAGCACTCAAAACCGATTCAGAGTATTCAGTACTTCGAACCGATTATATCTCACTTTTGTTGCATGTCAATCAGTTGCATCACAACAAGAAGTATATGCTTTAATATTACAATTCAACTTTTTGCAATACATTTGCAATTAATAATAACTTTAGAAACAATTTAAAATATTGGGGTTGAAATAGGAAATTTATTGGTTTGGAAATTGGAAATACCAAACCGATTTTATCAGTTTTTTGTTCCGCAATACAATATTATTAGGGAAAGATACAAACTTAAATAATTTCATTAAGTTATCTTACAGATTGACCACTAATATAGGTGCAAAATCGACCATTTGCACCAAGGTCCTCATTTTTGGTTACTGGGAGTCTTGAAACGTGATGTGATGTGTAAATAATTTTAAGGCGTGAGGTGGCATACATTTAAGACACTATTTTCCAAAGTTTTACTCCGATATATTCATTGGTGTTTGATTTAAATATTATAAAGTAAAAGAATTGGAAGGTGTGCTATATGCGAAGTAGACGTAGTTGTCGTCCGATATCCATTGCCCAATTTTCATATTGATTCATTTACAACTTTCCATCAACATCTTTACTGTGACGATTGATGCCTTTGATATTTTTCTTTAGCAAGCTAACACGCTTTTAGTTGTTTCCAACATAATCTTTGTATGGATTTGGTACGGTGTTATCATCCGATTTCATTCAAATGTAAAAGGAGATGCTAGGAAGACTAGTTCCCAGAAAGCTTGGTTGTTATAGCTTTATTAGTTAGCGAGAAATATACTTTTAAGCTATTATTGGGTGGAGCCACACCCGCTTTTTAGGAATTTGTGAACCTCATAATCCTTGTACAAAATTATTATTTTGTATCTCAGTCTCTGGTTAAGTTATAACACTTTTTTCGCTTAACGGTATTTTATGATTGTGATAATCCCATTTCGTATATTCATATCTGCAATACCAAGAAGCCCACAATGCCAAAGATCACGTGTACCAAGTTTAATCAAGATATCTCAATTTTTGCCGGTGTTATCGCTAACACGTACAAACAGACGACTGTCACCCTAACCATTTTAATATATAAGTGGTAAATGGTCCTTTATTATTACACGTCTGTGCTATGTGATAACCTAAATCCAACTGAGCATTCTTAGTTTGGCGTTATTGATCCTATATGTAGGTAACTGTGGTCGACAAACAGCAGTGGATGATGCTCTCAATACATAATTTGTTATTGTAATCGCTTAATTAATAAAGTAATAGAGACAGCAATAGTGTAAGGATGTAGTAGAATGTAGGATATCTTAACTCTTAGTTGTACAAGTGTAAATAAACTTAATATTAACCTATAGAACATATTCTGCATAGAACTAACGCAAAGCGTTAACTAAACGCTTCTGTGTCAACTAAATATACTTACATATAACATCAATATATGTTTAAGTCAATATCTTTCATACTTGCAAATGGTTATACGAATATATAGTTGAAATAATAATAATAAATATAATAATAATTCGCGAATGTTAACAGGTGTTAACAGGTGCAAAAAGGAAAGTTAGTTAAACGAAAAATATGAACTGAATATTTCTAAATCATTATTGCAAGCTTCACACTGTAAAGCAAATAAAATTTAAAACAATACATCTGAATACCTGAATAAATTTATTTCTGTAAGTCGTCCAAACTACTTGCATAGTATTTTAATTACATTTCGACGGCTTTATTTTATTTAATTTGGAATTGGTAATTGCTTTAATGCCATTAGAATAACATGCCGTAATAAATTTTAATTGAATATGAATTGAATGTTGAATTTCGAACTGAAATGCAGTCGCGTATGTTCCTAAAATGGGGTAATATGCAATATTTATGCATATATATGTTGGTGGAAGTACGCAGTGGGAATGTAAAAAGTTAATTAAGTGCAGCATATTTGTGGCAGCCAGCGCTACAAATTTGTTTTCATCTTCAATTATTCAATTAAACTAAACTCTGCAATTTATTCCAAACTAAATTTACAAAAACACGGGCACGATTGCAATTTTGGAGAATTTGGTCATGTTTTTTGCATAAATACGCAAAAATGCCACGTGGATAAAACTTTATTTGCTTTGTGATTAAAATTTAGTTACGTAGTTGCTACTAGTAGAAGTGGGAAATATTTCGTTGATTTTAGTTTTTTGTTTTGCAAAAGTTTTGGTGCCATAAACTGTTCTATAATTAAACTGGAAAACTTTTGTAGGATTGGTTCACTCATTGCAATCAGGCTAAAGTCTAACCTCTTTCATTAGGTCTTGAGTGCCAACCTCTTTCGTTCATTAAGGAAAATTCTGGGTAAATTACTGTCATTAGATACTATTAGACCAAAGTAATATTTGAAACAGTAGAACGTCTTCTACCGTAGCCGAGTTGGTTCAGTGCTGAAATAACACTTGGATGACATTTCCAAATTGTCAAAATTCTGACAAATAAATCTACTAATACATTTTTATTTGAATTTACGATTGGATCAAGATGTATATTACATATCAGCGTAGAATATCGGAAGGCTCATCCAGCTTTAGCGAAATTAGACACTAGTTGTCTAAAAGTAGTATTATATTTTCGAAATTTTCCAAAATAAAATATTTTCCAAAAATAAAATGGTCTTTACTTTCATCTCTTCCCAAGAAGAAATCGATATACGAATTATACGAGATCCCATATATTACAAGTAATGATTAACTTTATTCTAGTGGATTTTATGCCGATTTTGAGTTATCTTAATAAAATAAACTGGAAATATGTTCTCGAGCATACTTTAGTTTAATGCCGTAAGTAAAAGTTATTTGCTCAGGCCTTCCGCTAGACCCAAATCACACGTGATGTGCGATTTCCGATTTTCCAATTAACCTCAAACCGTTTATAAAATTCAATACGTATCATATTTTAAAGCAATTAAGTGTTAAGTTTTCTTAACCATAATATAGTTTAGAGTTGAATATGAAAGAAATCTATCTAGACCTTGTTCTAAAACTCAAACCTCTAATATTAAGAGGTTGACTTTTTCGCACATACACAGCATATTAGCTTTCGTTCCTTTGGTTGAGTTTATATCGCATATATCTCAAAAGAAGCTGTCTCAACAAAATTAAATCAGAATATTTATATTAGATTTATAGCAGTTGGTTTAAAAACTAATTTTGTTGTACCTTTCCACAGCAGTAATATGATGAATTTGAGGTCCGATTCAAACTTCCATCTTCTCGTTCATTCGCGTTCTCTGCCTGCAGTACAATCCACTGACCTATATTCCTTCAATGCGTTCACATATATGTTTTTAGATTGCGCTAAAACCTACTGAGCACAATAAAACAAAATAAGTAAATTGCCATTACTATCTGGAAAATGTTAAAAATGTATCCTGTTTCAGGTTGTGTATAAGAACCTATATAAATATTTTTCAAAATTAGCAAATGGGATGAATTTGTAAGCCAGCTTCACAGAATTATAACATTTCATATATCACGTATGTTATATATGTTAGCGTCCCACTGAAAAAAAAACTTAACAAGACGAAGGATGGGATGAATGAGAGTTTTTTTTTTTGAAACCTCGACCAAATAATTAATTGGGGCCGGGACTATCTATAAAGGTTACGGATCATTAACCATATGCCAAATTTTATATACATTCAGTACAAATATACGTAAACCTTTCAGTTCAAGTTCCAATAATACGAAGGTGTGGGAAACAATAATCCTCACAGTCCTTGGGGTTTCGAATATCTTACAAATTTTCATTTTGATTTTTGATTTTTGTAATTATTACGTTTCTCTGATGTTCGATATTTTTTGGAAGTGGTTGCGGCTATTTCAATTGCAATGGGTAAACAATTTACCTAAGGAAAAAAAAAAAGGCGCCGTACTCTTAAATCGATGTTTAGAATTATATTGAACTACTCAACTCAACTAGTTAAGTCATTTAGTAAAACAATAATGATTTCAAAGATATGTAAGTCCTTGCATCAAGCATGCTATAATGTTTTAGTGAGAACTTATTCGGGCTCTCAATTTCCATATTCTATTCAGGCTCGTATGTGAATACAAATTCATACCGTTGCGGTTGTCTTAAGCTCTGAATTGATATGCCAACGTTTACTACTTAATTGAAGCACGTCCCGCCTCCTCATTGCGCATCACGTGAGTTGACTACTTATGCCCAAACACCACTTGTGTCGAAATCCTGTGTTGCACGCAAGAGTTTTCATATTGGCGAGCGAATCTGAATTTTCATTCGTGGATGAGAGGAATTTAACGACAGCTATATCAATGAATTTTTGGGAAAAAAAAATAAAATTTTTTCGACATTTGTGCCAACGAAAATGCAAACTGGAACTTTGTTAAGATCGCTATTTACACTGCTTCGGCCCAATAAGTTATAGATGAACTTGCCCTTTTTAGCATCGATATCAAAAAATATTGAGGAACTAGCAACCGTTTTAAAACTAAATTTGCTAACAGCTTATTAAAGGATATTAAAGGATTAAAGGTGGTTTTCAATTATCTAACTTTTCTTTGTCGAAAAAAATGGAGAAAACAAAACGAATTTTGAACATGCTTTATTCCGCATTATTTCACTTGCAAGTTTTTGTTTGTAATTCCCTTTTAAAAGCAACACCAACTTATTGCATTCACCACTTGCTCTGCAGCCACTTAATGGTGTTTTCAACAAATTAAGCCTCAGCTCAACTTTTCATTTTATCACTTCCGTAACAAATTTGCAAAAATAAAAGTCTTTTCTATTGGCTCACTTTACTTTTTCTTCATTTGATTTAAATGACACGAATAGGAGTGGGCTCTACCGGGCGTTGATATTAGGAGATATTTATTGATTTAGCTATGTTTGGATTACGAGTGGGGTATATTCGTACTGAAATCACTTTATTTCCCAGTGCATTTTAATAATTCATGTTGAATTTCTCTTTCAGCTGGAAAACTGATTAAATATCGTAATAATTGATAGACTAATAGCGTCCATATCTACATACATACCTACACATTGCACTGTTTATTACGGTTGGCTGGTCATTAATAGTAGTTGACAGTGCGTATGAGTAATCTAATTTATCGAATTAGACGTTTAGGTATGAATCTTTTGTCGTAAATTGCAAGAGACTTAAAACTCGATAGGCTACATGCTGGAAAGCATAGAAATCACCAAAACTTTTACAGAGGGTGGGACTTTGGGGCTGAATAACCCACAGGAAAGGACTCGGTTCCTTCTTAAACAATAATCGCAAAAAAACTTCCTCTCAGTAAAGAAAATCATGTTCTTATCAGAACAAACCAAATCATAGAAAAAGTTCTTTTCAGCTTTTCACAACAAACTTTTCCTGTTCAAATAGTGTAAGGTGCTATTGTACTACAATGGAATTTAATATTGATAAAGTTAATTTATTTGAAGTCCACCCGCAATTGATTTTATATGATTTTAAAGCATATGTACCAAATTTTCATAAATACAGCCACCAAAAGTATTTATGCTGAGATGCCAATTACTTGTCCTGTCCATTTGGTTTATGATTTATGACTGAAGACTAATGACTGATGACTTACGATGTTGGGGACACTGTTTACATTCAGGCGGAAAATTAATATATCAGACACGTATTGAAAGAATAGTAGACACGGCACAACTTTCATAAATCTGGCGGCATGATATGAAGAGTAAATTTTGACATATTAACATCTACGGTGTCAAATGACAGTATTTAATTCGCTTTTTATTTAAATCACTTATTCAACTTCACGTTCGAGAGAAAAAAAATGCGTGGGTTTTTTTTTCTAGTGCAGATAAAATTTTCACTTCACACATGAAAATAACTTAATGTGAAGGAACGTAATCTATTGCTTCTTTAGCTGTATGTGGATTAGAATGTTTTAGGTCTGAGGCTAGATTGGTTTTTCCATAAAAAATTAATTATAGAAGTGTTTGAAACCTGATAGATATGTCTGCATCGTGGGTGGCATGCTATGCAGTAGCAAGTAAATAAACTAAATTGTCTTACTTTTAATAAATGAAATAGAATATCTCAAAAACCACTAACTAGGATGAAAAAATATGCTTAACTATATTAACTTATGTGGGGGCAGAATTAGCCTAATATTAGCTTAAGTACAGCAAGTTGCAGTCAGACGTTCTTGCGAACTCTCTTTTCAACCAAGCTCCCAACCAACCATACTTAATATATAGGATGTGACTCATTTACAAATGTCAAAACATAATTTTGTTTTACTCTCTTGGAAGCAAGAGTTTTTAATCTATATGCAGAAGCAGTGATAGCAAAAGTTGTAGCCACGATATATTGACAGGTGCTTGGGAAAAATTGTTATAATGGGAAAGGAACACAGTTGTCAACCGATGGTAGTGATTTAAATTAAAAAGGTTTCGATACGATATTTTACGATTATTCGCTCATTTCACTGACCTAACTGTAAAAGTTAAGGAAAACACCACATATGTGCCAACTGCCAACAAAAATAGCAACGTTGTTATCCAAGTCGTGGTACGTGAGAGGAAATAGAAATAATTTATTTTTTGCGAAACCACATAAAGAGCGGAAAATGTGAGCAGAGAAAATTTCAAAAAGAAGTGTATAACCATAATGTCCACAAGCACGTTTGCTTGGCGAACTGTTGCATCGGCTGTTGCGTAACATATTTGCATGTCGCCTGCAGGTACTATATATTGAGGTAGTATGGACTTCGGCCCAAATAAAATAATTCCATAAGTATTAGGGTGTGCCCTTCAAAGTGCACGTATTTCAAAATAACTAAAAAGTATTTAGAGGGAATTGAAAATACGCAATACTCGTCATAATCCGAGCACTCACAATCAATTCAGACTTCTCAATACTTCGGATTGATTAGATCTTGCCCTTGCAGGTAAGACAATATTTTAGAAATCACTTATATGAGAACAGGAACAGATACATAGGCGTCTGAGCTTTGGAAAAAATGGTGTATTGGAGCGTCATATTTTTACTTCCAAATGGCTACATTCCACTATCGTGAAATTACAAAAACTATGAAAACCATAAAATTGTGAAATAATGAAAACTAGAAATTTATGGAATATTATTGGAACAGAAAAATTGTGTCAATATGACAAGTATATATATTTTACATTGCATAGAATTTCTCTCAAACATTCAATGTCATGCTTCGACTACGAACAGTTTTAAGTTATAAATCGAAATGAAGTTACAATTAAAGTTCATGGTGATACATTTGCGATGAGTTTCAGCATAAAGAAATTATAGTTTCTGTAGTGTATTTTGTAATGTAAAAATTACTATTGTTCAAGAATGATTTTGGAATGAAAAAAGAAGTCGGTTGCATTAATATTTTCCAGTTGAGGAATTAATTGAACCAAAAACGTATGAGTTTTTATCTAAAATGCTTTAAAATGCCTTCGCTGATATGATAATTAAAGAAAGTGTTAAATAATTTTAAAATTGCTGTTCAAAACAGATCGAAACTAGTGTGAGGCATTCATTTTCTGAAGAGTTGAAGACGGTTTGAAACTTAAAAGCGTCTCGCAGAGTGCTGAATTAGAAAAGTGGTGTTTTAAATCAACGTAACAGAAAATTTTTTTCAATATCGCATGTGCTTATATTTAAAATATATATTTTTTATTATCGAATAATCAGTAAACAGAGTGAACGGTAAACGGTATATATGTTATTATATGTAATCGTTAGTGAAATATTCAATTGTAACTGTTTACATCAATGTTAGTTTTTTTTTATTGGCACAAAATGAATTACATGATTTTAATACAATTTAACATTGAAAGCTCTGTGATGTTTTGCATCACCGATGTACATATTTCATCTTCTTATGCTATGGACAACAATTCGTATAGAATAATCAAAGCCCTAGAATTTTCTTTTCTTTGATAATTTCTTTGTTTTCCAAAGAGCCTAAACCTGAAGTGCATATGTGATGAAATACTCTGTGATTTACTAAAATGTTACACCCCTCCTGCATGTTTATTAAAAGATTATATGAAGAGTACACCTAGGTACTAAATAAAATAATAATTAAATAAATAAATTCGGTATATGAAGAGGCCACTCCCAACTCATTGTACGGGTATATGACTACGAGAATAAACCTATAACAAACTCAGGTCTATTTGCTTGGTTTACCATCCTGTTCTCATATTTTTCGTGATTTAATTTGTACTTTTCCGCGTAGCTTTGCTTCACAACTCGTAATTTTGCATGCCGTCACGTTCCCTTAATTCTTCATACAGCAAATTTTATTTGCTTCGCTCTAAGTCGGTTTTCGTTGATGCTGTAAGCTCAGCAAGAGAAATTGTGCTCATAAAGGGTTACCCCTGCTATTGTGGTGTTGCATTTGTGACACTACATGTGTAAGGGAATAGTGAACGAACCGTCACTAAGCATTGGCTGTTACCCCTATAAAAAGTCAGATCAAATTTTTGGAATGTCATTGTATTACACATATGTATAGAAAATACCCAAAATATTAGATGAATTAAGGAATAACTTTACAAAGAGTATTAGGTTACATTTAACAAGGTCTTTTTCACAAAGAATTTCAATTATTTGCTTTATTTGTTTTTAATGTACGCATAATAATTTTTGCGAATGGTCAAAACTATTTTACAATTAAATATTAAGAATATTGCAAATACGTGATAATTCTTTACTTATACTAATGAAAATAATAACACAAAGAAGGGAAAACTTATTTTGAGATCAAGTTCTTAATAATAGCTTTTATAAGTTTTTAAAAACTATAAATATTTTTAAGTACAAGTATTTAATTTTCATCTTTGATTGTCCTGATGTTGTAAACCTTTCTAATTTCTGAAACATAAAATTTGCGCCTATTTGCCACTTTTAGCTGATGTCGGAAAACTTGAAAACTTTGGAAATTTATTTAAGCTTAAAACAATTTTCATACTTTAAGGGCTTACATCACGATAATTGTTGATATGGTCCCATCCCATCCCATCTTAAGATACACTCACAAGCCCATGTCTGGAGTTATAATTCATTCGAATGGTTGAAGATCCTAAAGTTGTGCAATAAAGGCGCTAAAGATAGGTATGAATTAATTTCGGCTATTATTATCTAAATTGGCACATGACAAAGACACTACTTGCCCTATGTTTTGTTATCATATCTATATTGATCCACGAGCTGAGTAAAATCCAGATGAAATAATATATATATATATATAAGCCATATTCGACTGTTCGTTATCGCGATAATCTTTCATACAGAAACAAGTTGGTGAGTATAAATAACAAAATTCAGTATGTGAAAAACACTCACATTGTGGTAATACGAGAGATTCAAGTATTTTATTTAAACTTTTTGCTATAAATTATCACATATCAACTTATCATCCAATCCAATTATGTTTATAATATTCATAACTTAGAAGAAGAAAGCTTATAAGTTAGTGTTTGTATATTAACCTGCTTACTCATATTGCTTTATCTACTAAGCCAACTCCAAAACCATGAAGTCAAAACTCCAATACCTCTACTTGGTTCACAATAATTGACGTAAATTGCAATGCCATAGCAAACAGAAATAACGGTAAAATAGGGCAACAAATAATTTATAATAATCGCAAGACGTTCACACTAATCAGTCACTTGTTCGACAGATATATATTCAACATCTGGCAAAGGGGAAATACACCCCTGGGCGGAAATATTGTAGAAGGAAGCAATTTCCGAATATTTATATACCAGTTACTCTTTTGTTCCGTCTCTTCTGGAATGTCAAGAGGAAAAATTAAGCAAATATAACTATGAACGAAGATAAAATGCACAATGACAACAATGAAAGTTGACAATTGCTTGAATGAATAAATTAATATTTGTTGTAACAGTGTGTGTACGCAAAGCAACAGTGTTACAAAAATATAGAAAATGGAGCTTTTGGCAAGAATTAAGTGAAAACCAAATTTTCATTTGGCTTTATTTATGAGTCGAATAAATTTATAAAAACCAAATAAGATAGGTCTAATTTCGATTGCAGCCGTACATTTTATGCTATCGCAATTCGCAAGCATCAAAAGCGTAGAAATTATTTCAGATGTGGCAAACTATTATTATTATATTAAACAAATAAAAAAATGCTATGTTCCGGAGCAGCCGAACGTTATAAACTATGGGAAGTGAGCATGTTTGTGTTTCGATTTCGCTCATTTTCAAACTGTGACTAAACATATAGGTTGGATATTCTAGTATTCACTATATTCGGGTGGTTTACTTATGCTTATAAGTAGTATACTTAAGCACATATATGTAAATATGAAATAATTTATTTAGTTTTATAACAGCATATAAATAGAAATAGGAAAAATTTACGTTGAAAATCACTTGAGCGTAAAGAGTACACATAAGTCATGCCAATTTGATAAATTTACTGAGTAAATGAATTTTTTGTTAGTATAAGAAAAAGCAATTATTGAGTTTGACTTTTCAAATAATTTGTAAAACCTTTTCACAAGAGGGAATACGCTACTTTGAATTTGAAAAAAAATCGGGATGGCATACATTTTCATAAGATTCTTAGATGAACATTCCTTGTAGAAGCTTTTGCCAGCACATTTGTTTGTTATGTTTATTTTATTTGCCTATGTATGTCAAACCTTTTCGGAAATGCAAACCGTCACACTCATACCTCTAGTTGGGTTTGAGTATTTGCACGCGACATATTCCGGAAATCAGTATCACTATACTATATAGATGTTCATGTTGCGACAATCCCTCGACTCAGTCCCTTTAATCTAATCTAGAGAAGGAAACCACGGAGCAGCTATACGATCTTGTTGAAAACTATATATTATTTCCTCTAATACCTTTAACTTCTATTTTACATATTTTCCTATATTCCAAATGCAATGCTTCCACATTCTGTGCAGTATTTTCAATAGTGAAAAGAATCCATGATCAAAACATGAAGGTAATGAAATGTCGTAAATAGAACTCTCAGATCAATTTAATTACTTTGATTTATGCATGATATGCGAGGTGGAGGTGGCGGGAACATTACGTTACATTCCAGTATTTATGACACTGGAAAATAAAATGTAAACCAGAGAATTTTCTATCACCACCAAAATGTGCTCATACAAAATTGAACTAACATAAAACCCAATTAATATCAAGGCATGTTGAAACTCACCCTCATTGGCATGCCATCACTCGATGTTGCAAAACCAGGATATTTGTTGAAATAAATGTCTAACAGATTAAGTAAACTTTTAGTTGCATATACAGGGAGTATTACACTTTCATGACTGCTATGAGCATGTGTGAATGTAAGTTCTAATGTGTAAATAAATGATGCAGTTTCACTTTCAAGCTGCAAATACTTTTGAAAAATGCAAGTCAATATTTGTACATACATATTTACGTTCGTGTTTTTAGTTCCAATGCACTTTCGGCTTTATTCTTCGTGAAAGCCGCTGATTGAGCAATTCTACTCTGAGAGCGCTGACTTTCATTGACTTGTGCAGTAAATAACGTAAGTGAATGAGCGCAAACAGATGTCGTGCAATTCTTTTGACTTTTGACTTAATCAATGATGAAGCATTGATTGAATGACATCTCCTTAGATTTAATGCCTTTATAATGCTACGAAAGCAATTTTAAACGCTTGAGCAATAAGATAATCTTAAACTAAAGGTAAACTTCCAACATGTTTCAAGAAAAATTGATTATATATACATATACATGAAGCAGCAAAATATAGTATAAATTAGTTTCTCAAGTTATTGGAACATATAAAACAAAAACCTTATGAATGACCCCACGGTCGAGATGACAAAACGCAGTATATTTCGAAGTTATATATTTAGCTGGAAGCACGAATTGGGTGCATAGGTTATATCGGTCATATGTAAAGACACCGATTTTATTGATTTTTGGTTTCCAATTGTTTTAACATATTGGTCAAATGTATTTTTCTATTGATTAGGGCGATGCACCACCGATATAACTAAACTAAAGGTGCGACGAGTGCCCGAAAAATAAAATCAGATTCTTTATACTTAAAAGCGAGGGCAACATACATGAATGCGGATTAGCTGAAAAATTTGACAAAGGATGTGAATGGGTGAACGACTAAATTTCAATTTGAATTAATGAAAATGGGCCTTCAGCCTACTCACCTTTATAATATATAGTTCAATCATCGATAATGATGAGAAAATAAGGCAATTAGTGCACGCAAAATATGAAAAGATATGGGCATATTAACTCTAGCTTAGCTTGATCTGATACCAAAAATGGTAAAATCGGTTTGTATTTAATTTTATGTGCGATATTTGTATTGCAGTCCTGAGATATTGTCCAAATTTTACTGGGATTCCTATGCAAGCCTTCCGTACCATATTTTCTGTATGATTAAACGTTTCTGACGTGTTTTTTCAGCGAGGCAAGACACTTTCAGAAGTTTTCAACATAACCGTTTTGTGGGAGATAGGGGTGGTTTTTATCCGATTTCACTTACTTTCCCAGTATATGAGGACCTGACAAAAAAACTAGTTCTGAGCAAGTCTGGTGGACATAGATTTAAGTGTTTGTGAGATATGTAATTGAACCTATTAGGGTGCGAAGTCAAGTCGTCTTTAAAACTAAAAAACTTAAGAGAAATATTTCAACCACAGATGACTCTCGCCCACCCTACTACGATTCCCTGTACCAAATCTCACGTTTATCTATTAATTTATTCCTTGATTATAACATTGCAAAGGCTTTCGAATAACGACATTTTGTGGACCTAGAAGTAGTCCGATCTGCAATACCAAACTTCATATGACGGCAAAGAACACATGTGCCAAGTTTTCTTAAAACATCTATAATTTTATTCAACTTGTCGCTTGCATGCACAGACAGTCACTGGGAATTCAACTAGTTTCGTCATCTTGATCATTTATAAATATCTATCTCGATTAGTTTTAGGTGTTACAAACAATCGTTAGGTGAACAAAACTATAACACTCTATAAAAATTAGCTTAAGGCCATCAACACATGCGCACTGTCTCACTGGAAGTATAGTTCTCGGAATTTTTATGAATATGTAATTTCAGCTCAGTGTCCTCGGTGTCTCATCTTCTTTTGTTTCACTCTTCATCGAGTACTATATTTATAATATAGATGATATTCCTGCTTCATTGATCTATACTTCTACTGTCCGTTATTGCCCTTATACGTATTCATATGCGTTCAAAAGTAAAGTGAGTTCAAAGTAATCAATAAAAACATTTTGTTAATGTTTTCAAGAAAATTTAAGCTCCGTTTTTCTCACAAAAATATTTGTTAAAATGAACTGCGGCGAGCTAATTAGCTACGTTTTTTAAAAACGGCAATATAACAGTTTAAATGTTTTCCAAGTGTAATTCAACTTTATTATAACTTAAAAAAATTGTAATTGAATTGATTGAGATATTCCCTTATAGAACTTTGAAATTTTTTATTAGATCTGGAGGATGAATGATAATAGTGGGAGTACCACGGATGCCACATATTTTCATTATATTCGAAGATACAATTCATCTTTAATTTTGGATTTGTGGCAATGTTACAAGTGAAGTACTTTACATTTTTATTTATAGAAATGTGGAATTACAACTACGTAATATTTTTCATAGTCAAGTGAAATAAAATATATAAAATGTTTTTTTTGTGTTTTTTGTTTGTTAATTTATTTTATTAATATTACTTTTCTTAATTAACTTAACTTATTTACATATATTTTTGATAAAACTTAAATATTATAGGAATACTGGTCAAAAGTCATCTACTCAGTATGCAGAACTTTCTCGGTTTCCATAAGCTCTTTTCCATCATCTAATTTTTGACGTTTGGGGCAATTTCCTTCTTCATTGTCTTGCGATTCCATTAATTTTCTTATAGCATCAGACCTCTCCTTGATTTCCATTCTCTCTTCGGTGCTCATCCCTTTCCATGTTAACATATGTTTAACTTTCCTTTTCAAACGATTGCAGAATAATTGCTCCCGGTTGAGAATACTTAAATCGTCCAAACCGCTTTGATGATGGAGGTGCCTTTTCGCTTCCGAGATGAGTGTATCGGTGATGTGCATCTTTGACTGGGCCTGGTTTAAACTCTGGGTGAATCGTTTGGCACGACTTCTCAATTCATTACGGTGTACGAACAACATGTAGCTCAATGTTGGCGCTTGGCTTATTTGGAAAACTTTATTTGAGGACATTTTCAAAATTTACTAAAATGAGGAATGCGAAAGTACGACAGGTTCGCTCAGCACCGGAGTTGATAGCTGAATAACGCTTCTTTAGGAATGAGCTTCAACATTTATAGTAATATTGCGAAGGTCAAATCCTTATCCTTGAAATTGTTCAGAATACCTCACGTAAGCACACTTAATCAACCTATAATCCTGTATACAAATATTGCCCGATCGCAACGCCCCTACCTATACAATTATAATGAATAATATTTACGCCTAACTTTATAACAATAGAAAGATTTGCGGGATTTTATCATACTTATAAATAAATACAAATTTTTACCTGCGGTTTAAAATAAAATATGATTGATTGAATCTTGCTCTTTCTGCACAGAGGCCGGAAAAGTAGCCTTGGCTCTGGAACAAAATCGTAAATTTTTAAATTGTCTACCTAGCAGGTAAGGAAGGCTGATACCTGGTGTAACCAAACATTTGGTACTCTCGAAATTTGTAAAGCTCAAAGCTGGGGGCATATTTTCAGTTGTTTGACACAACTTTATATAACATTAAAAAATGTTGCGTAAAATTCAAAATTCATTATTACACGAAACTGCTTTTGGGTTATTATCATGTTTAGTATTTTATTAACTTATATTAAAGCTCATAGACTCATTTACTTTCATTAGTACATTTTGCTTATTGTCCGACATATTTATATAAAAACCAACCCTTTCAACCCAAATGATATATTTGATATAAACCCAACTGAAAAGGCCAAACTTAATATATTAGATATAGTAGGAAAGGTTAAGCAGAGAATCGGAAGTCATTATATTAAGGATATGAGGTATGGATCAAGGTCTAGACAAATTTCATTCAAATTCAGCACTAAACAACATTATATTTAAAGAAACATACCCACTTAAATTCCTTAAAATATCACATATATTATCCAGCAAAAACGGATTAAAGTCAGTTGGAAAGTCTGGAGTTATTATATCACATATATTTGAGGTAATTGAAGGTCTGGACTGATTGCATTTACTTTTGTCATAACTCAAGTACACTAGAGAACATGTTTCACGAAAATGTTTCTCACGCACAATTTTATAAAGATAACTTACACATTGAGCAACATATTCGCCATATAATCTGCTGGAATAACGAAAATCACTTTATACAGTATATGGGGGTTGTTCTAGTCTGAAACGAAACTTTTCTTAAACAATATTAGACTAATATAGTGAATCAAAAATATATATGTAACTCTCCGCGAACTCGTTTTCTCTTTAACAAGAGCACGTTCTACCTCCACTCAATTATTGCTTAGTATACGTCGCTTAGCATTGCTTACTTCATCATCATCGTCTCTTGTTCGTAATACTGCTTCTTTTTCCTTTTTCTGCGTTGGGCCCGACTTCTTTTGCGACAAGATCCGTAACATAGGCAATTTTAAACGATTACTGATTATGTATTCCGGTTTGAAAACTTCTACATCCGAAAAACGGCATCGATTTTTTGTCTGCGAGATTAGTGTGTCAGTGACCAAGAGTTTCCATTTTATCAGCTTCAAACAGTGAGTATAGCATTTCTTACGGATCTTCAACTCACTCAAATACAAAAATAGAGTATAGCTCAATGTAGAGTTATGACTCTTCTCATAACTTTTATTTGTTGATACTTTAATATACTTACGCTTTCTTCCCTAAGGATAGAGTGTGAGTGATGCTGATGTAGTAGAATGCGTAAACTTTTATAGAAAGAAGAGAGGTAACACGTACTATTACTAAATATAGAGAATATTTACAGTATCGCGCAGGAACCACTTTTCTTAGATGCATGATCCCTCTCCTTTGTTACCTCCACACTCGATCAAGCGATACGCCATCTCATTGCATTTAAAACGTCGTTCGTATTACTTTAGTGGACATTGAGCTATCACATGGGGTTTGCCTCGCATGTGAAATATCTTTTGACTAATTCTTCCTTTGTCTTACCAAAGACACTTCATTATCCTTGATTGCAGGTAGATTGAAAGGGAGAGTTTATTTCTAATTGCTTATGACTTAAATAGTAACAGTACATAATGACAAAAGAGATGAAAGATTTAAAACAAATTCTTAGCTAGAGTTGTATTTGAGTATTTGAGTTCATCGAAGAGGGAAACTAAACACCGTGGTGATTCTTGGAGGTTGCGACATATTATATTATATATATCAAAATGAGCAGCATGATGAGAGGAATACATGCAAGTGATATCTAGATTAAAAATTTAAATATTTTAATAAAGTTACGCGAAAGCGTAGCTATTAAGTTAGTTAATATGAACCAAAACTTATACCGAACGGTTCACAATTGCTCTTAATATCGAATACTGAATACTTTCAGCACGCTTTGATAAAGTTTTACTGTCCACTCCGATTATTTCTCACACCTTTATTTCTTACGAATTTTTAAAATATGTGAGGTTTGCTTTGCCCGAACTTAGTCTTACCTTATTTGGATAAAATAATGCCCTTCGTTTGACTTTCTTAGTTTCAGCACGGCAGCCTTAGCTTTATTGAACTTAAAAACGACAAACCTGTAATAATCAGCCCTGAGATACTTCATACTCGAACTGTTACATCGAATGGATTTTATGAATCCAATTGAACCAGCTTATACCAGAACTTAGCCTCTGTTGGTACAGCATCTAGGAGAAGCATTTGAATGGAGCTTATGTTTAAACATATTCCAAGGTTCACAGTTGAATGCATACTATAATACTGTAGACGAAACAGCAGAGATTGAAGCAAATAAATGAGGTTGCGTGCTGCTCTTAATATTGTTGTAATTGTAAATTGGATTTCATCTAGTGAACTCTCTTTAAATATTGAAGTAGAAAGCTCGCGTACCATACAATTTCGTTAGATATGTTACTGATGGAAAAGTACACATATGTAATTGCTACCAATCTGTTAACAAGTGCTAGTGCATATACAAGCACTATATTAAGCTTAGGCAGTAATAAGGGGGTAAATGGAAAACATAATCATTTAAATAAGAGCACGAATTAATATGAGCAATAATTAAATCGTGGGCTTGCAAACATGGAGTGATTGGCTAAAACCTCAGAGAGTGGAAAATTTTAAGAGATTCCAATAAAATTAATCAGCAGATAAAGATTAGGCAAATTCAAATGAAAAGCGTCGAAGTGTGATTTAGCGAGAATTCCCTCGACCCTTTAATTTCCATGTAGTACTTAAGAATCTTCATAAACTTGCACACTTAAATATGCGGTTACATATATATTGGGCGGAAAGTACGGCAAATTTTGTTTTGAAATTGTTTTCAAACCCAATTAATCAGATGCGAATATTCATTTTGGATTGCTGATAATTCTTTCCACTTGGAAGGCAAATATTATTGATAATACTATTAATTAATATTTACTAAGGGGCAAATCGCACTTACTTTTCATACAACATTTAGTATATTTCAAAAAAATTAAACAATGAGAACTGACTTCTTACATAAAGGGATCACATTAACCCTTCTATAAAAATTCAAATAACAAGCTTTAAATAACATTAAGCGTTATAGAAATTTCCGTTACCACGCTTTTTTTCATAGTTTTATGATATATTCGCAATTATGGGACACCCTATAAATCTCAATGAGACACGTTTTCCGTTTACTCATTCACAAGTCAACGTTATTGTTACAGTGTAAGCAAAATCAGCAATAACAACAGTTGCAACTGCTGCATATCGGAAGATGACAGGAAATATCGTTACGAATGAAATGGAACTGAAATCGACTGTCAAGCGTTGGGAATTATATTTGCATGTGGTAAACGAAGTACGTCTACGTAGCTTATGAAAATATCAATATTCACGGAGTAGTACGCAGATGCTGACATGCTTATTCCACCGACATACAGTCCCCGTTCATTGAAATATGAACGAGAGTCAATTGTTATAATTCTCATTTTATTTTCGTAATTCTCTGTAAAGCAAAACAAAACAAAAGCTTACGGAACCTTCCTGTGCCAACCTTCATCATCAGTTAAGATGTCTGCAAATTCTGATTATTAATACCTTGGATTTCTTCAAGTAATAGATTGAGCCGCAGTTTCTTTTAACGCTTTTTTAATGCTTCCGTTTATAATTCAATGGCCACTGCTGTAATTGTACCTGTAAATGTAAAACAGTCCTGCATTATGCGACAAGTATATCCAACTGTGAACAAAAATAGCAGAGATACGTGATGGAAACGGAAATGTTTTGGCAAAGGCCCAGCAAATGTGGAAAAATGGGAACTGAAGAGAAAAGCAATTTAAGTAAAAGCGCAACTGTTTATATAAGCTTTTGCCTGACGGTTGCAGCGCCTGTTATGTGGAAAATTTGCATAGTAACTGCGCGTATATTGAGGTAGTGTGGGGTTGCACAATTCATAATACTTCAAAAAAATTTGAAAAGTCCAAAAAAAAATTTATGATGCTTAAATATAAAATTTTTTAACCTAGTACTTAGAATTAGTTTTAGTGTACTGGGTATCGGTTTAATAAGTACTTAAATATGCCGAATTCTATATATATTTTCGGAAAAGTTAAAAAAAGTCCCTTACCGTACGTACGCACCAGTGCTCTATTCTTATGGCCATTAATGTGATATGTTAATGCTGCAGCAAGGAGACAGTTTTTCAAAATGCAGAAAAGAATACGATAAATAACATACCATAAGTAAAATACATTTGCTTTGGAAATCTATGACATTTACACACGGAAATATATGACAGTTATGGCCACATTCACTTTTCAAGACCTTTAAATATCAAATGGAAATTACAAGTTATTATATAACCATTGAACTAATAACAATTGTTAATGGTGTCCAGGACATCTGTGCTGCCATCGAGAAATAAATTATTATTTTGCGCTATTTATTCAATTTATAATTTATTGATTTTCATTAAATTCCACATTTTTGGAACAAATTTTCTCTTAATTAATTATTTGCTCTTTATTTCAAATATACAATTACATTACAAGAGTACTGTAAAGATGCATGCTAATTTAATTTTAACTAACTATGTTTTAGCACTCGTTTATATGCTATATATCTATCTAATATATGTCTTAGCTGCATTGGAATCATATCAATATATAATTTCACGCTTTGCCTATTCAAAGTAGCACATGTGGTAGAAGATGAGAAAATGTAATATATGAATTTTGTACTATGACATTGACAGGCGGATGCCATTTCTTTTGTTACAGAAAATTTACAATTAAATTTGGGTAAAGCAAGGGCTAAAGTAGAAAGGGAAATTTAAAGTCCATCTGGTGAAAGTGTAAATAAGAATTTAATAATGGAATGATAAGGCGATAATATTGATTAAACATTAAGCTAAAGAGATAGAATTGTAGTACGTTTCTCGGCCTGTGTATGCTGGCGATATATAAGTAATAATTATTATTAATTATTTTATTATTGATTTTAAAATTATTAAATATTAAGATAAGATATTTTATACTGACATAATCAGACTATTTCTTTGTTTGTTCTTATAATTAATACACTTAGAAATCTTGACAAGAAGTTAGAAGATCGATTTTGACCGGAATGACATTAAATTAATTTACAAAAGTCATAATTTATTTGTACCTTTCCACTATCTCTCTCCAGTAGCATCAGAGCGGTCACCAACAATAATATCAATGCTATTTGCGGTCCGTTGGCGCCGATTTAGGAGTACGGTACTTAGGATAAGTATGGCACCAAAGGTATAGGGGATAGTATTGACACAATTATACCTATTTTTCGCATCAGGACACATTATTAGTATGAGAAGATGCTTTCTGAATTTCATTAATATGTCTCATAGATTAACCGATGTTTTCGGTAAAAAGTCAGCGATAGGCACTGTGGTCCGCACATTCGATATCTGGGGGCTTGAAAAGGTAAACTCTCATTTCTACCGTTTTTTACAATGTGATAACATAACTTCAAAGCACTAATTGTGAAAAGTTTTATTTCGGTATGTTATTGGTGCTAAATTTTTGTACTGTAGTGGTGGCTGTAGTCCGATTTTGCTGTGACTTATGCGACGTAGAACTTATGGTTACACTACAGCCACCTGTGGTTTTCATACTGTGACATAAGAAAGTTAAGACAATATTACGCATCAAAATTGGTTTAGATTAATTAAGCAGTTGCTGAGAAATGAAATGTCACCTAGAAGTAGGCGGAACTCACTCGTTGTCCAATTTTTACACCGATTTCTCGGTAATCCTTCCTTACTATCTAGGGTGTGATATTTAATGCTTTGACTAATTTATTTAGTGAGTTGTCGCACTTTTAGTAGTTTTCAAGATAACCGGTATATGTAGGGTAGGCGTGGTTATAATCCGATTTCGCCCATTTTCACATTGTATGAGGATTTTGATAGAGGTATGAAATTTTATATATGTTTCTATACTTGTACTATACCCCTCAATATACATCTATATATCTCTATACTCTATACTCTCTATACTCTATAATCTATATGTCTCTATACCTATCTCGACTAGTTTCAGGTGTTTCAAATAACCGTTGCGTGAACAAACCTATTATACTATGTTGCAAAATGTTGGGAGTGTATAAATATACTCTCTTAATTTCCCTACAGATTCATTGATATAAACGGTATAAAATAATATAAAATCCCTATATTACCATTGATGCCATATAGACAAAGCGGAATTGAAAGTACCTTATATATCTCGCACATTATTTTTCAAAGAAGCACTTTATACTTGTGCAACTCCATACAAACTTCAAGAAGACAACTTGTTCAAAATTTATGTACAAAGTGTTACGAGTATATATATAGGTCAACAAGAATAACTGTTGTTGATGTGTCATAATGATCCTTTCGGCTTCATAACATTATAAATTCACTACGTAGGAATAGGAAACCGAACAAATTAACATATATTTTATAACTCGTATTGACCGTAACCTAACACTTAACATTGGATATATTGCTCAACTACTGAGGTGTTTAAAACTCTTCAAATTGATACAAAGTTCATTGTTATAACACTCAGTTACAACCTTGCTAGCGTAGTCGTGAAGACCCTTGTTGAAGTAGGAGTCACATGGGTCATATAGCTGACATAGCTAGTGTATCTTGTCAGTAAAGTTGAAGAAGTTATAAGTGCTGAATCAAAGATAAGATTAAAGTTGGTAATTGATGTATGAAAAAGTTATATATGTATACATGTAGAGCACTAAATGCTGTTCATGTGGACTCGATAATAAATAGTGGATGTGTCTGTCTTTTGCGCTGCAATGAACCTATTCTCCTATTGTTGTTACCTCCCGTTACTTCTTTCGACTTTTCAATCAACATGCTAATGTGAAACTTTTGTGCCGCTCGTTCTGAGAAACAACCAAGCACAAGATGTTGCGGCGTCGACATGCGCTTTTTCAATCGATATTGTGGAATAAAAAAGAAACTAAGATAAATTAACTTGATATAACTTTAGTACACTTGGCAATATTTAAAGCCATTTAGCAGTTGCAACTGAGCGATGTATTTTCCTTCTTTTACTAAAGACCCACTCGTATCATGACTCGTTTAATAATTTATTGAAAAACATATGAATTTTATTTTAGGCAATACTTCATTTATGCTTTTGCTAAAACAATTCTAAGCATTATAAAGATATTTAAGCTTCTGTAAACAATATTTGGTTTTGAATATTTTTCTACAAAATTTTTTAAACGCAGTGGAATATGAAATATGTAGAAGAGATTCCAACTGCATTTCCGCACGTGTTCATAAACTGGTTCACGTCGCCAATTAGGCTATGTGCGCACTGAGATTTGATAACTAAGCCTGGATAATGGAAGCCCTTCACCTTAAATAAAGCAGATCACCAAAGGAAGCGGTGGATACACTGACATTTCTTCTCATGCATCTGATATCTCGGAAAAGAAAAATGTGATCTAGTTATGGATTATGAATAAAATAACTCCTTACGGAAGATAACTTTGGTATTTGGTCATTTTTAAACATTAGGTATAACTAAAATTATCCCGATACTTATATTATAAATATCTCTCTCCTCTTATAATTATTATTATTTTAAAACTACTCATCTAGAATGAAACCTACAATTCATGCCAATCTATTAATATAACACTGACCTGATAATTACCTTGAAAAATATTGTCTTATCAAAATCCTTGATCCAAGAGTACATCACATATGTGTTTCTGCCCACCAATATTTCCTCAATTTCCATTGGATTAATTTGGTAGCAATAACTAATATAAGCTTAGTAATTTAAGTAAGGATAGAATTTTTTATTTGTGGATTGATCTCTCGATCAAGGCAAGTACTTTTGAATATAAATATCTACTTTTGCCTTCACTTTCACTCAATTAAATTCCGTGAACTTAAATTTCTCTCTTGAAAGCCTCAGGGCGAGCTACTTTTATATATACCGCTGAACGGGAAAAAAACAATCTATATAACAATAACAACAAAAAATCTATTACTGTTATCGTTTTGCATCATGAGAATCTTACTGGTATCGAATAAATAACAAGGTATGGATACTGATTCTAAAACAGCTACGAGACTGGTAGCAACTGGCTCTTTGAACTCATGAGGAACATTTTTAATAAAATCATTTCGACGAATGAAATTTGAATTTGATTAAAGAGTTCGCGGCTATAAGCGCAGAGTGGATGTGTTTAGTACCAGTCCGTTATAAAAACTGCATTGTTAAATGCATCCTAGTAATTATAAACAAAATACCAACGAGTGATGCAATCAAAGTTGGTAGTTGCCGCCTGTCGTAGTCAGTAGTCTTTGGTACTTCGAAGGCTGTGATTAGTTGGTCGGTTGGTTTGCTGTCATTGTAATTGTAAATTGTGTTCCAGCCACAGGGCCGTCGTTGATTAGTGAGCTTAATAGCACCCACGCTACTGGATGGATTTCAGTTGTAAAGTTTGTTGTGCTGCCAATATAACAATGCATGGCAACAAAACGCCAAGTTTGTGCAGCAATTGAGAATGGATATTGGAGTTAAATGAACTTAGCTAAGAGATCTACCCATATACTAGAAGTGTTTATGTGAAACTTACAGAGTTCCAGAGAGAGATCGATCTACCTGAAAGTCGAGTCTTGATCCTGACATCCAGTAGCGCTTAATCATAGACTTATATTGTCGTAGGTACAAATTTCTGTAAGAAGTAATTTTGAGTTTTAGATGGTAGGAAAAACATAGAGGCTTATTCCCGGACTGTCACCATCCTTTATTAAGTTACAGTTTATGTCAATTATTCGACTGAACCAACGGCGTCAGGGAATAAATTTCGTTAATTATTACTTATTCACGTGTATAAAACATTGCCTTTGGTTAACTAGAATTCTTAGCTGCTTCTAAGGATTGTGGGTTAAAAAAATTTAGTTAAGATTTATATGAAGCACACTCAAAGTCATCAAAGCGAACGATCATGTCTTGTTTCATTGATAATTTTCTTCATTCTTTCACACCTTCTTTCTCTGAAGTGCATTCCAAGTAGAAAAATTTTCATTTAAAGCACTTGTTATAGAGTGTTTATATTATAATAACAGTGAACTACAAGAGGTATGCCCCAGAGAGACACTATCTTGATGATAACAGATTTGTCCTATTATCAGCAGGCACCAAATCAAAAAGAAAAAACTCCAATGATTTTCCAAGACTTCCTTCAACAACAAAAGACAACCCCAGATAGTTAGTGCTACGTGCAATAAATTCACAAAAATCCATAAAAAAATATTCGTGATTTTCTGTGCAGAAAGCGCTAAAAAACATTACCAGTGAAATAATTAATATATCCGAATTTAGAAATGGTGAACTGCTATTTTTTTTTGTAAAAAACAACAAATCAAAAGCCTGGTACCTAGTCTAGTCGTCCTTCCCACTTTTGATATATATCATCTACCTGAAAATATTTAAGTGTCTTGGTAGACAACAAGGGCACATACGAAGGGCATAATATTTTATATACCCAAGGCATAATATTCATAATAGTTATCACTTTCTTATAATCACTTCCATCTACATCCCTAAATCTTACAATATTAAGCCAAGGTCTAAATTTCTGACCGAAAAGGCAGACTGGATAAAGTTCAACATCTTGTGTGTTGTTAATTCTTAAATACATCCACCATTTAAACAATTCACGCTCAAACAAACAAAGCGACCCTAACTGTTCGATATTCCAACTAGTGGAGATCACACTACTAACATCTAACCGTCCTTCAGCCGAACTAATTACCATATCCTCAAGATTTCTAATGTCCGAGTACATAGAGTATTTCGCTATCATATGCACCCAATCCACAATTCGCGCCCCGCGCACTATTACCTATCTAGTAGGTGCCTCTGATGTAAAATTGTATTCCGCTTTTGTCCCAACAGTCTTGCCACCCAAAGGTGGTTGCCACCACCCTAAAAGGTTTTTCTCCTTAGATATCCAATCAATCCTCAGCAATGACATGATCAAACCCCGGCTTAACCGGAATGCAACAATATCTCTCTGTAAAACAATCAGATCAAGGGGGGCGTACGTAACAACAACTGCATCGTATCTTTTCTACAGTACAGACAAGAATCATATAATGATGTTCAGATAAAAGCTTTCAGCGACCCACGACAGTCGTGGCTGATTCCCACAATATTTCCACAATTTTTTTTTTTGTGGGAATTCCCACACCTTCCCACATTGAAATGTCGATCCCCTTACCTACCCCCCATTGCAAACTATTAAGGAAAATTGTGCTTTCGTCCATTCTAACTCGGACCGCGAGCGACCTTCAACAAAAAGGAGATGATGGTCCCCATTTGTGCAACACTTATTGCATAACTCGAGTTATCCAAGCAAAGCGTACGTATTGAGGTTGGGACCACAGAAGGTTCCCTGCCGACAGTCTCGACCCACTCCGATCTCCACACTCCCATTCATGTCATTCATGCCATCGATAGAAGATTTTCTGTTTGAAAAGTACCCCCTCCGGATAGTAGTTTCCTGAAAACCGAGTTCCCCTAATCGTTGTAACACTCGATCCCATGTAATCCTTAGGTAATCAAACGCTCCCTTAAAGCTAACGACATATTTGTTGGCATTCTCCTTAACAACATTCTATACATACATCCATGCATTCCCTACACCGTATTCTTTCCTAAAGCGACCTAAATCTGACGTCATACCCCGTGTTAGCTGCCGAAGCTGGGAAGAGGCTCATGATTTGAAAAGAACGAAGATCACTCCTGCCTTTATCTGCGGATTTTAGCAATGGAACAACTCTAGGACTTTTCCACTCAGGTGGAATATATCCCATCTACTTACACTTATTGTAAATGGCCCACAAGTTCTCCAAGCTTCTGCACATCTCTCCGTTCAAACCATCAAAACCTGGGGACCGTTTTCCCTGATCATTTCAATTGCATACCCCAACTCCACATCAGCTAAAGGAGTCACAGATATCTCATATGTTTGAGGTACCTGAACCTCCAAACTGGGAAAGAATACTGTTAACAGAATTCCCACACATTCTACGACGATAATAGAGTGTCACCGACGCGGAGAGAGGTGATATCGTCTTTTTACGACTTTGAAAGATTTTATATACCTTATCCAAGGATCATTTGTGTGTGAAAAATGTCCTCTATTCATCTTCTTTAACCTTAGCTGACATATCTTTATATTCACTCATTGTACGACTAATTTCAAATCTAAGCTGGGACAGCCTATCAGAATTGCTTCGTCGAGCGAGTTGAAACTTTCGCCTCTATCGCCGGACAGTCCTCCTCTTCAAGGTTAACTCATGCATCCTATGCAACTTATCCTGCAACTTATTTTCCCTTACCCTAAAACTGCGTGATAATTAGCAAAACAAACTGACTACAAGCATTCTGCCAAACTCTCCCTCCGTAGCAACACACACACCTAGCTGTGATGAATCCACAACTACGCAATCGTAGCTTGGTTCACTCATAACTATTGCGGCACTAAGGCACCGAACCACACCATCGGTGGCATAAAGCTCTATCATACAACCGGCAAACTCACTCATTGCGGCATAAGAGCCCGGGTGACTTAACTGAACTTATCCCCCATATCAACGTCTGGTAAGGGCGCTCAGTCATTTCACAGTATATCGGGCAGACTGCAGGCATCATAAGATAAACAACTGGCCTACCTTTAAAAACGTAGTTGCTACAACTGAGTGCATTGCCGCAACCGACTGGTCTGTGGCGTTTTGGCGGCACGTCTTACAGACATCTGGTTTTACCCTACACTCAGCCACTCTATGATAAAAACCCGTACAACGAAAGCAGCCAGCAACTGGGCTATCCGGTTGCACCAAGAAGCAGAACCTGAAGTAGCACCGCCTCCAAGAAGGCAGACATTAATTTGTTCATACCCTCAAAGACAATGTTGATGATTCCATCAAGAGCGACTGGCCATCCTCACGTCTTACCTCTGGCGCACAAGCTCAACAGGCGTAGCTTTTCCACGAATTCCTTATGGAAGGCCTCCATGGAAGGACCCCAACCCTAAGTCCAACTTCCGCTTGGCTTATACATCCAATGCCACCTCCCCAAATTTCACGTTATTCGCAACCTTCCTCTTCTCTAATACATAGGTAGTGCGAATAACCGCCCATCACTCTTGATAGATTTAACTTAGAGACAAACTCCATCAGCCCCTTCGCGGTCTGGACCATTGGAGGAGGCATTTCAACCTGCGGACTCACACCAGGCAGGC
The DNA here is from genome assembly GCA_021498325.1 of Bactrocera minax. Lineage (NCBI taxonomy): Eukaryota > Metazoa > Arthropoda > Insecta > Diptera > Tephritidae > Bactrocera > Bactrocera minax. The sequence continues at coordinate 1,413,092 of JAKEEE010000054.1, read as the reverse complement.
AGATCCGCTGACGTGATTCCAACACTGCCAGTTGCGTACGACCGAGCCCAATGTAATAGGTGACTCACGCGCAGGCTCGCTCAGGAGCGACGACCAAAGTCCAAGCCAGCAAAAGTACCAAGAACAGAGTATATCACTGAAAAGTGCGAAAATCGAATAACAACAACTGCGTGGATGCCCATGTTTACCACGCAAAAGTACAGTGTACTAAAAACATACACAATAATGTACTTAGCAAAGCTAATTTACCGCTACCCAAGCGCGTACAAATATGCAAAGAATGGACAACACTTGTCATCACGTACACGTCCACCAACACTACAATGTACACGCGTCGATCGCACCAACAAAATGTTGCTATCGCTAAACACACGCGTCAGCAATAACGGTGCTTATAATTAATCGTAAACAAATGTTGCTCTAAAGAAATTATAGAAAAATCCCTGAAAAAATCTCAACGATGCGCACGAACGTCTATTCGCGTCAAAAGTTAACAAACAAATGACGACAAAGTTCCTTGAACGATGTGCTTTACGTGGGTACCTGCCGTTTGTACAGCCTACCTCCACGGTGTCCAAAAACACAACGGATCAATACAATGCGTTGATCAGCGCCCCGTCAGTGATAGCTTTTTCTAAAACCAATCGGTACCGATTGGCATTCCGGAAATGGACACAATAACGACCTTGGTAGGGCTTGAGGCCCATCTAAAACACCTGTGCTACTTTGGATCCGACACCCGGTTGCAAAGCAACACCTCATTGAGCTGTACCGCCCAACAACTCTACCCGCATTCAGGTATTAAACCACAGTCACCACGATAATCCCCGAAGGGCCTACCGCAATAAGCAGGTTGGAGCGCCTTCCAACTCCAACGGGCTCCTGCTCCCCGTGGTACCAGATTAAAGTCTCCGGTCAGGCCTCGTAGCCAGGGCTACTTCCAGTTGAGCTACCCATTCAAATCAGACTGGCGGCATTGGCAGCTTGAACTAAAATTCCTCTTTAAGTGTATGCATTATACATTTAAAGTGTTATAAACTCAGTTCAATGACATGTCTGACATGGCCAAGCCTATTTTAGTAGGTCCTAAAGTTTAGTAAACCTACAAAGTCTATTTCAAATGCGGTGCATTTTAGGGATTTTAGTGCCCATGCCTTACCGCGGGTTATTCTTATCCCCCGACCCACAGGGGAAACGACAAAGTTCAGTAGTATTTCAGCATATCCATCCGATATTCAGCGCCCTTAGGAAATTGCAAATGCGGAAACTTCCGCCAATGAGACTATTATTCGCTCTGCAGCTCATTTTACCATAGCTCAAAATAACACCAAAGAGGTTCGCAGCAAAACTCCTCTAGTGGTGAAATCTACTTTCAACGCTCAGAAACAGGAAAAGCGATTGCGGGCAGCGCCTAAACATGACAGTACTGACGATAATTTAATTGAGTATAAAAGGGCTAGTACTACGTTTAAAAAGCAGTTAAAGTTAGCTAAAAGACGATCATTGGAAAAAATAACAGCCAATATAAACCCAACGTCGAATCCTAAACAAATATGGTGAGATATAAAAATGTAATAAATATTACAAAAATGTAATAAACTTTCCGCTTACATTTAACGCAACCAAAAACAAATGGAAAATGAGACATAGTCTAACCCATCACTATTCGTTAAATGCACTTCACATTGAAGCCGATATAACACTAAATGAGTTCGAAAGTACATTTTTAACTCTAAGAAGAAAAACACTCGGGGCAGATAAATAGCATTTCCTTTCTTAAAAATATATCCCATACTCCATTAAAGATAGACTTGTCAAACAATATAATAAAATATTAAACACGGGTGTATACCCTCAACAATGGAGGGTTTCCTTAATCATACCATTTCTTAACTTACTTATTTCCCATTTACCATGTATGTCCAAGGTATTCGAGAAAAGCCTACCAATGTGGTATTGAAAACCAAATAGACTCGTAAGTTCAAGCCAATTCGGTCTTCAAAAAGGGTTAGGAGTAACAGACCCCCTGCTACATTTCGAACATTTCGCTTCCATTAACTTAGCACCTCGTAACCACGTTTCGGTACTAAGTCTAAATTTAAAAAAAAGTTTCGCTAAAGTTGGAGCTCATATGGTACTCAGTGGACTTAAACGATGAAAAATTGGAAACAAAAAATTTTACATTTTTAATTTTCGTTTTTAACATCCCATCGTATGTGCCAATAAATACCAATCGCTGCTTACAAGTTATAGAATGGTATGCCTCAGAGCTTACAGTTTAAGTAACCTTTTTCATCATAGCCTTTAACAAAATCAGCGCTATAATCACTTCTAATTCACGAACACAACACTTTGTCCACGCAGATGATGTTGCACTGCTCACAAAAATTGGGAACCTAAGACAAGTTAAACGTGTATTTTTTAAATTTCTAAATGGTGCAATAAATGGCCTGAAATATCCAGCATAAAGACTTCATTAAAAAAATCTCCACATTTCATACGTGTAGAAAACACAATAGCTTCCCCACCATATCCCTTTTTAATACCGAAATCCCCCTTACTAAAAGTTTAAAAATACTAGGCGTAATATTTCATAAAATTCTTACTTATAAAGAACATTGCAAATGTCTAGATTAAACATGTTTCTTAGACTTAAAGTCATAAAGCTTTTATCGTCAAAAAATTGTTTATGTCACGCAAACACCTTCATTAATGTCACAAGAGCCTTATTATTATAAAAAATTGGCTATGGACTTGCAATATATGGACCCGGTATCAAAACCCATACCAAATACTTTAACGCACCTTGTCATGAAGCAGCTGAAGGAGTATTCGCGCTTTTCCAACATCACCGATTAAAGCACTTTTATCAGAATCTAGATTGCCCAAAGGACCAAACATATGATGCTCATCCCAAAGTTGCTTCTTTGCGGAAACGAATTAATACTTAAAGACGTAAGTAGCACTCTCCAATGGTGCCACATTTACAGCAAATCCTCAAGCATTACGCGTTCTCTTACAATTTCCAAACAGCTCAAAATAACTATGAGCAGTTGAACCATCACTAAATCTGCCTTCCATGACATTATTGTCATATGTATTAATGTTACACAACAGCAAAACAAGCATTCTACCAGTAGCACTGAATACATTTAGTTGTATAAAGAAAATATACAACCATATAAATATGATTGTGAGTTTATCTTTACAGACAGATCTAAAAGTAATGTATCCCCCACATTTCCTCTGACGAATAAGATCGTATTGCTTAGTATTCACAGCCGAAGCAGCTGCCATATTGGAAGCAGTACTTTTTGCCCATAATAATGGAAAGAAAACAATTATCTGCAGCTACAGCACATCTGCCATAGATGCAATTTTCACCCAATAAAAGGACTCCCCCCATGATCACAAAAATCCAAAACCTTTTATCTAAACACAACAACAAAATCAAATTATTGTGGGTACCTGGGTACGCAGAAATCGAAGGAAATGAAATGGCCGACAAACGAGCGAAAGAAGCAAGCAAGCAAAGAAGCACTACATATGTCTGCATATTTTACTACAAAAGATATCAAGAGTATGTTAAACAACACATCACCGACTGCTCTCTAAACGATTGGACACACAGCAATCACCACTATAAACTCTCAAACCTATCAAGCAAAAAACTTTGTTATTCTAATAAAATCACCTGTAATTATATAAAAATATTTATGTACATCAGGATTGGACATAATCTTTCTACGCATGGATACCTTTCGCATGGTATATATAAATATATATGGCCTTTATGTGGCTCGGAATATTTTGCAATAGTATATATCCTCAAGAGCTGCGTACACTTACAACACCACTGAGTCTTGACATTTGACGGGAATAAACCCTTTGATCTACTCCAGCGAACAGATGACAATAACATTAAAATTTTTGTGTTTTTTCGATCAATTTCACTTTTCAATCAGCACATAATTATAGTATAAACATATCATTAACTTGCTTTAAGCTTTAGTATAACCCAGGATCCATTAAACTTTTTAACTTTAGCTCACCTCAACAAATAAATTGTATACGGAAATTGTGTTGTGTGTTTTAAATATTTCAGAAAATAAAGACGTACAAGATAAGCTGCTGCCTTATGACGCCTGAATTCTAAATAAAGTTTTTCATTTTTTCCATGGTTTTTGAATTTTTTTTCTTGGAAATGACTGTGGAAGCGAACTCAAATGGCTGTGTTAGTTGGTAAAGAGTAAGACAATAAACTTTTCGGAGTATTCAAAGTAATAAAATGAAGTTTCCTGTGCAATTCTGCGCTATAAACTTTCTACTGTGCTTTTGCGGAAACTTACTCGAGCCCTCAATTTTCGTATTGTATTTTATCGTCCATATGAACTTACACTCTTACTTATGCGGATATAAGTATGTATAATATATTCTGTGTGTATGATCATGGTTTTGAGGTGCTCTGGAGGACTATGAGCTTAAAAGTTGAAATGACAATGTTTGTTTGTAATGTATGTGTGAGATGGCGATGTAATTGTGTGTAACTTGAGAGGGCCACTTATTCCCTGGCACACCACTGTTGGTATTCTGGCTCGTATACTAGTATTTGATAGCTGCTATTTAGCACTTATGGGTAGCACTCAGGTTGCAAGGGTACTTCATCTGAGATAAGGCATTAAGTGCACATGAGAAGTATGTGCTTTATTTAATTGGATTAAAACAATTATATGGATTTGAGAAAATAATTGAATATTAGTTTAAACTGGTAAAAAAAGAGCTAAGTTCGGATGCAAGCGAACATTTTATACTCTCACAATGTGCTAAGATCAAAGGCGGGGAAATATTTTCAGGTGCTGGCAAAACCTTATATTAAAACATGGTTCGTAAGAATTCAACATTCATTATTTGCGAAAACGTAAATCGAAATCATAACTGGTTATATATATACCGATTATCTACACCGATTTCATTCATTTTTAGTTGGAAACCACAATATCTTTTAGAAAACATATCCACTTAATTTCATTAAAATACATTGACTAACATATACTGTTTAAATTTAGCTGAAAAGTCAGAAGTCATTATATCTGGTATATTTGGACAAGAAGAGGTCTGAACTGACTGCATTAGCTTCTGGCATCACTTAAATACACTAAGAGCATGTTTCCACGCAATTTTATGAAGATAATTCACACACTGGCCGACATATTCGGCAAAGAGTCTGCCAGAATAACGAAAGTATACGTAGTAAGTAAACGTAGCATATGAGGGTTAATTCGTCGATCGCTTTCACACACTTTTGTCACCATACTATAGTGTATTCAAGATGATACGTTCATTTAATTTTGCTAAGATAGCTTCCATATTGACCGAAATATATGGCATAAAGTCTACCCGGAGGTTGAAAATCTTTATATTAGGTATATGGGAACTACGGGAGGTGCTTACCTGAAATTCTCCATTTTAAGCACATGGACACACTGTTATCAGAAAGAGACGACCTCTGAATTTCAAAGAAATAACTCATATATTGACCATTATATGTGGAATAAAGTCTACAGGAAGTGTGAAAATCCTTATATTGGGGGAAAAATTGGCCCGATCTCATAAATTTTTGACATCAGAACACCTTATTACCAGGAAAAGTCAGGAATACGAGGTCCACATACTCGGTATACGGTGGCTTGAAAACCTATTTTTTGGGCAAGAGATGGTACTATTTTTGGGTAAATTTTTTTTCTGATGTTTTAATTGGTGCTAGAGTTATACACTGTAAAGTGAAATAATCAGATTTAGTAGAATAATCAGGAAGTAGGCTGGTTGTAGTCCGATTTCGCCTATTTTCATACTGTAACATAAAGATAACAAAATAATGCTATGTACTGAATTTAGTTGAAATTGGCTTAATCGTTCCTGAGATATAAAATTTCACCGAAAAGTGTGCGCTGCCAGCGGCGGACCCATTGTCGAAATTTACACGGGTTCCGTGCATCAGTGTACATCCGTCCCATCTTTATCCGTCCCATCTTTACTGCAGGTTGTAATGTTTATCTCACTTTGAGCAGTTTCAACATAACCGTTATATGGGCGCTGGGTGTGGTTATTATGGGATTTCACCAAATGACACACTGTACGAGCAGGTGCTAGAAGATCTTATTCTCAGTAAGTTTGGTTGACATAGCTACAGTAATTTGTAAGTTATCTATATTAGGCAGTGAATCCACGCCCACATTTAAAACGTTTTCAACCTACCTGTGCCCGCCCTATTGCATTTCCCTATAACAAATGAAAGTTGAGGGAGGTAATTATAAGAATGCAATACGCGAGACCTGTGTCCACCTTTCTTCGAAAATGGCACAGCTCCATGTGTTTCTCTGTATTAAAAATAAATTTATCCATTTGGATGAAAATTGGAAAAGGAAATCGACCAAGTATCTAGCAAACGCAGTTGTTGTTACTTTTGTGGTTATTGTGAATGTAGGCAAATAATAAAGTTCGACATGAATACTCCATACCTTCAAAGTTAGCCAATCATTGCCAAAAACATTAGTAATGTCTACACAGGAATTCTTAGCATAAGGAATGACGACTCGTCCTCTGATTGATCGAAATATGTGCATTCGTTGAAATTTACGTACATAAATATACGTGCATAATTTTATTGATGACTCTTTTGTTGATAGTTTTAGGGGATTAAAAATTAGGAAAATATAAATTTTAAATTCAGTGACATAAATATGGCGAAGCGGGACTTCGAAGCTACTTTATACTAAACTAGACCCTAGGTATACATTTCCATAAAATTATATGAAGAGAACATATCTGAAAACTAACAATAAACATCAACAGTATCTGCAGAAAGACAACCCTTTTTGAACTGAAAAGTAGTTTTGAGAAATTCGCAGTTATTTTGTTAGCTTATTTTTAATCAATATTTACAGACGAAAACATTTCGCCCTCAAACAAAAATTTCTCTTAGCAAAGAAAATGATTAAAAAGTACTGAAGCAATTGAAAAGGTTCTTTAAAACTTTTCTCGACATGACTTGCTGAAAGTTATAGAATCATAGTTAATGTTTGAATAGAACTTAATATTCATTAAATTTGTTTGTTTGCTATTCTGCCTACTTGAGCTATTTGACTTTAATATAATATGGGCATGACTACCTGCAGTAATCATAAATATTTCGCTGTCAATTATATCGTTTGACCTGTTGACTTATGATTTATGAAGTTGCAAACAGGACAGGGGCCAAGATGTAGAAGAATTCATATTCCAGTTATGTAATGAGAGAGCTGCAGAGACATACAATTACATAAAACCGCCGATGCTGAATTGTGCCACACTATAAACGAAATATATGTGTAGGTCTCCTTAATCAAATGCAATTGCAATATACCTGACCTGTGTATCTGTGTTGTCAAACAAAAATCTATGCTTGCTCAAAGTTTATCAGAATACACAGGAAAGCTAAGAGCTTTATGTGTTTCTAGCATACGCATTAAATTTATTTCTTTCCATGGTCAGTATATAATTTAGTTCTAATAAAGGTTGAACTAGGGTTAAACGGTTCAATAAATCGTTAGAAAATCTATTAAAAAATATATTCCAAGATTCCTAGTCCTAAAGATTCCCTCTCGTTCAATTATTACAAGCCATAGTACCTCCCTTTCAGGCCCGAAGCGGCGTTTTTCTCAAGACGATTTTTTGAACTTGCTTACAAGCAAAAAATTCAAAATTCTTCGTGCAAAAAAGCATACTTTTTTATTTTGACCCCTGCAAAAGTTCAATTTTTTATTTTTGATTTTAACATGCTTGTTTGTATGTGTAGAAAGGACCTATATCAAATAAATAATTTAAAAAAAATCGAATTTTTAATTACAGAGGGTATAGCTGTAATCCGAATATTTAAACCTTGCGTTGAGGACGCAGGAGGAGTATTACGAACCAGTTTTGGCGGAAATTTGATTGTGAAGTATGAACTTTGAGCAAAACCAAATTGTTATTGTTAGTTTTAACGGTTCTGATATTATTCGTTAGATGGTTAAGTCACTTTCAGTAGTTTCAAATATAATCGATATATGAGAAGTGGGTGTGATTACTCGATTTCACTTAAATAACTATTCGGGAAGCTTATTTATGTAAGGAAAATATTTTGCAATTTTGTCTTCACATATATTGGCTTAAATATAAACGAAATTTGTTAAAAATTTATTAAAATATGCAAGAAAATGGAAATTAGACTATTATGAAAGAAAAATATGTCAAATTTTGTAGAAGCAATGAACAAAAACTGTAATAAGTTTCTCCAATATCAATATATGCATCTTGGAATATTTTGCATGCAGTAAACCTATTATTTAAAACCACCAAACATTTAAGATCAACACAAGTACAGTATGACTATTGTATTTTGTCTCATGACGTGAGCTAAACAACGTCAAATATTAGGAAATTTTTCTCAAGAATCTATAAAAATGTGCTTTTGAGACAAACTGCTGCTAGAGAAGACTTTCTGCAATATATTGTACCCCTTATATGTAGCATATTTTCATCTTTGAATAACTTACTCACATGCAGCACATGAAGGCACATACTCATTTTTCTTGATAAGTGAAGCATTTGTTTTCCTTCATAATTAAGGGAAATTTGTATATATCTTCCTCTAGCAGTAAATGAAACTAGATACCTCATATACGCCGAATTTCGTCTCCGCATTCTATCCTATTCACTTCCTAACTTCTGTTATAAACTCGAATTCGTTGATTGTTTCCAGTGATTTCACTTTGCTTTAATTGTGTTGCTTCCAGTTTCCTATAAGCTGATCAAATTCTATGATAATCGAAATAAAAGTTTGGCTAATAGCAATTTATGGACGTCATCCTCGAGTGGTAAAAACAAAGCACTCACAAATGCGCAATAAAAAGAATCAAACACGTTTAAAAAGCATTAAAGCACTGACATCACTTTAGGATAGATATAAGTGCGTATACATTCGTAGATATGCTGCTGGAATATTGCACTTATAAACCAAAAGCAATTTAACACGTCCTAGGTTGACCATGTCAACTTGTGAGGCAAGAAAGTGAAAAAAATTGCATCAACGTACATTGAAATTTTGTGTGGTTTTCTAAACGGGAAATAATAAGTGATAGAATAGCTGAACACAAATTTCGCCGTTTAATTGAGCAGTGCTTTTATAAGCGAAATAAAAAAGTGCAATAATAAAGCCTTACGTCATTTGCCAAGTGAAGAAAAATTTGCCATTGGAAAGGCTTACGACAATTTGAGTGAATTTATACTTGACTGCGCGTATTCACACATCAGTTTTTACAAAAACACTCGCTATGCAAGGATTCTCGAGGGGAAACCCTTAGCATATATGACAGCATTTTATTCAAGGTGCTCTTAAGCGTAAAGCTTAAAAAGTATGAAATTTAGTTTGCATATTGCAATGTTGTAGCGCTATCGACTCCTGAGCATAATTGTCTTCAACTGGAATCACATCCAATCTTTATTGATCCATTACATCGTTTCTGTTGATATTTGTATAACAATGAATTGCTCTTTAGCTTATAGTCCAAATTAGCAGCTTTTTTTAACGCATATTTCCAAACATGAATAAATATTTCAGAGCATTTAGTTATAAAACGTGTTTTTACAGAAGGAATTTTGCTTATAAAATATATATAATATATGTTACGTATTGTGTGGAACCGTGGAATATCAGAATGTCTACTTAGTTTTAACTTTGTTACTATTCTTACAATGCCTCCGAAATATTTAGACGAAAGCAAAAACTGGTGAATATACTAGAAACTTGCTCTTAGTGCAAAAACAGAATATCGTTTAGTTCAAAAATAAATAATGACTATTATTATTTCAGCTTTTCTTATTAGCAAGAACAATTGCGTGCGAAGATATTTGGTAATATTAACGTTGTTAAACAGTAGTGAGCAGAAGATTTCAATAAAGATCCATATGCTGTCCAATGCAACAACATGGAAATATAGTACCCCAACTTTGGGTGAATATTCTCATATTTCAACTTATCCACAATGCTGCAATTTCTTTTTCATTTTTCATTGCTCTCTTCCGATGAGGGATATTTAGGAGATTAAAAAAAATTTATAATAATTTGCTCTTCGATGGCATTTAAAGCCTGAAAAAAATATATTTGCCTATTCTTTCATTGTTCCTTACTAATTTTACTTTACGTCTACATGTGGCTGTAAGACAGACAAGACAGTTTTTCGGATTTTATTTGTTGCTATTGTCATGAATTCATCTTGTAACAAAAAACAAATCTAAATATTTTCGACATAAGACTTCACATGGTTTATACTCAAACATTTACGAATCTGACTCAAGTGCACCCTTTTCAGGCACTTTGTACGCCCCTTTCCAATATATTCGGTTAAAAGCTGAATTCTACTCATAAGCCTCAGCAGCTCCCCTATCACTAGAACTTTGCCTGTTGAAGTTTAGTTAACACAGTTTTAATTTGTTTGTATTTATTTGTCAATTTGTTGTTTTAATTTTTTGGTGGAAATTTCATGAATGTAACTTATGACACTTATAAATTTGTTCAGTTTGCATTTCTCGACGAGACGACTTGATATTTCTAGTGCGCTATATTTTTATGCTTTTGTTTGAAATCTTTTCCATCCACACTGCAGTTGAAAACAATATTTTTGTGAAGTGAATACTGCTAAAGTGAATACTACTGAAGTGAATCCTAGTTAAGCTCATTTAGTAATGAGAAAAAGCAATAGGCTTTTACAAAAATTTATTCAATTCAATTCTCTTTCGTCAAATTCGATAAATAATTTAAGCTCAAATTATTATTTTTTTATTAAATTATACCAGATACCATTTTATAAAAATTATACCAGATACCTCTTCAAAATACTATTTATGAATAAAGATGAAAACGTTATAGTCGGTATCCGGTAAAATCCACGAGATTGAAATTTGAACAAGAGACCCAAATTTTAAAATGTTTGATACAAATTTTCGTAGTGGTGATATTAGGCACAAATCAACACAAAATGTTAAATTTTATATTTTATTAATTTCATTTTCAAGTATATAACAATTGATTAAGTTACAAAGTCCTTAGTTGATGGTATGGATCATTTGATATCATGAGGGAGGTATGTAGGGTAGATCATTATTTATACGCATATTATATCTATCTCTATATATTTACAACAATAATTATTATAATTTTGAATTATAAACATTTTGAATTAAATTTAATTCAGCATTATTCGGTGCACAATATTCTTGGGTAATCCATCTCTAGCTAGCCCAAATAGATTCGATGGTTTTTCGACACGTGAGCATGCAACTGACATTGTTTGGCCTTGAAACTTATGCATTAACTGGGGCAGTGTAGTTTTCTGAATGGAATCGCATTTCTGACTCTATCATTGGAATACGTGGCAACAGTACCGTTTCTCCTTTAAAATTTCAAGTCAAAGTGGTTGCTTCGAGAATATATCCGGTAATCTTTTTGATGACCAAACATGTACCGTTACATAATCGAGGTGCATTCAAATTACGCAGAAGGATAATACCAAGTGAACCAATCTTCAACTGAAGATTATGTGGTGATATTGCGTGTATTTCTAGAAAATTTAGAAATTCAATTGGACATTGCCTTACTGAGCCAGTAAACGATTATGAGACGTTATGCACTCATCCCAAATTATGAATGAATTTTTTTACAACGCGGCTGCTATTCTTCTATTCCGCTATTTTTTATTTTGGATGATCCTTCCACCACGCGTTGTACCAATCTGCTCCGCCGATTGTTGAGGTTTGAGTTTTTTGGTGACAATTTACTCAAAATTATAATTTAAAATCTTAATACATTATTGGATTAATAAAGTAATCAAATAATACTTACATGAATTTGAAACACATGGTGCGAGGTGAAATAAACTGCAAGAAGAACAATTTCGCCTATTTTCACAATGTAATATAAGGATGCACGTACCAAATTTGACTCAAATCGGTTTAGTGCTTTCCAAGATATAAAATTTCATTTAAAAGTGGAGGGTGCCACCCCCATTATCCAATTTTTACAACGAATCCTTTGAAGCCATTAAGTACTATCTCGGCTGTGAAATCTAATGCTTCGGACGTGTACCGAACGTACCAAACTGAACGAACTAAGTGTAAGTGTTTCTTTACCGAGTTAACGCACTTTTAGTAGTTTTCAACATAACCTTTATATGGAGGTGGGTGTGGTTTTAGTCAGATTCCACCAATTTTTACACCCTCTAAGGGGGTGCGGGGAAACTTGTCCTCTGTAAGTTTGATTGATATAGCTTCAGTGGTTTGTGAGATGTATACATTAAACTTATTTGGCGGCGAGACCATGCCCAATTTTCAGAATTTCTCAACTCGCACATGATCCTCCTCATTGCGATTCCTTGCACCGAATTGAAGTTTTATAACTTCATCTGTTGCTTAGTTATAACATATATAGTTATAGCGTGACAGTATCCGCATTACGCCCATCTGCAATAGCAACCTCTTCAGTGTGCCAAGAAACAAGTGTGCAGTTTCATCAACATATCCAAATTTATACCAAGTTATCGCTTGATCGGACGGGCGGACGGACGGACAGACAGTCACCCGCAATTCAACTGTGTAGAATTCTCGTCATCCTGATGATTTATATATATAAGCACATAATTATCTCGATTAGATTTAGGTGTTGCGAACAGCAGTTAAGTGAAAAATTGTGCGACTGAGATATAAGCTATCCTATCCTTTATGTTGGATCAAACTGCATACAATGTGCAAAAGTTTATTAAAATCGGTTCAGTAATTTAACAGTTCATCGCTGGCAAACAACGTTACACGTAATTCTTGTATGTAAAGACATGTCTGTTGAATTTTCACTAAAAGCTCAATATATTCATAAAACTATTTTTACATTATTTGTCTAACAATTATCCGCACAAACTTACATAGTTACGTACGTTTTTATGCGTTTGTGGCAATTCGTAAATAAAGGAGAGTAAATTATTGCAAAAGTGAAAACCCCCGTTCATGGTGTTGTTAAATATATTTTGTCGTCACTGTGATTACATTATCAATAATTAAGTTGTTCCCATTAGGAATGATTGCATCCGTTGCCCACGAGTTATTATAGTTATATTGCATTAGCTGCTCTTCTGAACGGTTTTACTCAATCTTCTTGATAAATACTTGTAAATGTAAGCGGATAATGAACAAATTTTATTTTGTATAGACAAGTATATAAATCCGTGAAAAGACTTTTATTCAATAGACATTATTTGGGCATACGAAAATACATTGGACACATTCAATGCCACTATTTCACAGACAGATGATTACAGACGTACATTCAAATATAAATTGATGACCGAAATTGTATTCCCACCTGCTGTAGTTGTTCCTCTTCGATCGCTTTTACATTGGCGATAGGTTTAGCTGTTGTGCTATTATGTTAGCTGTTCGCTGTTGTTCCTTTGTCGATTTTTTAACCCTCTTGCTTTATTAAAAATTTACTCGGTATAAATGTAAACCGCACTTAATAAAATGCAATAATTTCCATGAAAAAGTGAGTTTTAATTAAAAATGCAATTACGCTTGTTTAACCGTGTGAAGCAATTACTTTGCAAGATACTTTGGAGTTTCAACACCCAGTTGCTAAATAAACACAGCGCCATGTGCCTGTCTTTTGATTTTTTAATTATATTGAAATAACTTCAAATTGCACAGGGTGCTCCAATTTTAGCTGCGTTTGAAAACACAAAATAACTGTGAAAAACACATCCGCATGTTATATTTGCGACAATATATATCAGGTACAAAAAAATCTTTTGTTTTTATGTTAAATAGAAGATTTTATTTAGCATAGTTAGAATGATCTGATTTAGGTCAAATAGTCGCCATTTACAAACTTCTCTTGAGGCGAGTTTTTCACCAGTAAAATCATTCGCCATAGACAGGAACAGGTAGTAATCACTTGGGGCCAGGCTTGTACTATAAAGTGGATGCATACGAAGTTCCCAATCACGGTCACGGAGCTTCTTGGCCTGGCCTGGAATACAATTCCTTCAGACGGTTCAATTGTTGACAGTGCAGATCCGAATTAAGAGTTTGAGAGAGTTGAGTTTGCTCTTTTTTTAAGAGCATATGAGATGATTCCTTTTCAATCACATCAAAGACAAGCAAAAACTTCCTGACCGTCATTCCTGACTCGACCACCGTTTCCGCCGGCTCACCGTGATTCCACCACCGCTTTTGCTTGACATTGCCGTAAGTGACCTGCTTTTCATCGCCAGTAATCCAATCCTTTTCAAAAGTGCATGATTTTGTTGCGATTCAGCAGCGATTTGAAAATGAAAATTCGGTACATGAGATTTTTTTGCGTTAACTCGTGTGACGCCCATACACACAGTTTATTTTTGTATCCAGCCTTATTTAAATGGTTCCAAACGGTTTTTTATGCAATGTTTAGCTCCTGGGTAATCGAAAGTGATACATGATGGTCGGACCTGACGGTTTCCATTATTTTATCGCTATTTTCAACAAGTGGTGTGTCTTTGGCACTAAAATGGCCGGAACGAATTCGTCATCAAATTGCGCGGGATTCGCCCTTTCAGTATTAGGACCGTAAACCCCATTCACATTTTCAGCCGCCTGGCTTGGGTTTTCGTCTTTATCGATGAAAAACTGTAAAAGGTGGCGTATTTTCTCATTGCTTTTGTCCATTTTTGACGCGTGCTCAAACAATACTGAGTAAAACAATCACAAATCCATCTAAGACCCTTGTTAGTTCAAAATCTTATCTTTCTAATGAAATTTAGCATAATCCGATCACGCCTTTACAACGTGATATAGAGAAAAATATATAGAAACGGGAAGAGCTTACTTTACTGCTTTCTGCATTACTTTCTCAATCTATCTCGAGTGGTATAGGGATGGTAGGTTTACTTCTCTGCATAATAAAATTCTCCCACAACGAATGCCTATTACAG
The DNA here is from genome assembly GCA_021498325.1 of Bactrocera minax. Taxonomy (NCBI): domain Eukaryota; kingdom Metazoa; phylum Arthropoda; class Insecta; order Diptera; family Tephritidae; genus Bactrocera; species Bactrocera minax. Next base: position 1,398,063 of record JAKEEE010000054.1, on the reverse strand, counting down.
ACAGAGTCATCATATAATACTGCTAATGTCCCCAGCGCGATATTAGTAATGATTAAGAATGCTTTTTGATGTTATGAATTACATTTTGTGTTTTAGGTAACTTAAAGGAAATAATAGGAAAGGTATTCAGGTATAGGTATAATTCTTTTAATCGCAAAATATATAAAATAAATGAAGAAATACGAAAATCCATATTTCTCAAAATATAAGGTAACCTAGTTCTTATTGGGTGTCTCAACTTTCATGCTCACTCACGACACAGTCGCAGTTCCGCTCATGCCACCCACTGCAAGTTGTAATAACGATTGCAAATACGTATGAAACATACGTACACTAAGAGCGCGCTCAGAGAGTGCCTGGCGAGGAACAGGCTGCCGATCACTGGAGTAAAGGGAGCACAGGATTGACAGAACTGAGTCCTCATTCATAGATATAGCTTAGTATGTATATAATACTCTTTCAAAAAGAGCAAGGGGATCTGAAAACTTCTACTCTCCAACAGCAGTTATATGGTGATCAGAAGATATATACAGACATACATGACAAATCGTTATAAAAATATTTATACTATACAATTGGAAATACTAACATATTTCAACATAGAAAATTAGCATGTATTTATTGACCCGTTATCAACAATCGAAAGTACTATGCCTGTCGTTCCATGCGTCAGCTTGTCTATCCAAATTAAATGAAAATGAAAATAAAAACTTCAAATTCTATTCACACGTTTCTTGAACCGATAAGAAAGGCAGAAGTTGACTTCCCATTATAAAAGTAAATAAAGGTCAATATAATATAACTATTTGTATTTAAGTAGTAACGTTAAATGTCAAAATTGATTCAGGCATTCCACTAGCCCACATTTACCCTTTTTAATAACGTCGCCTTTTGGTTAGTTTTATGTTGAAAATTTCAGCGAATAGTTGTGTGTGAATATTACTAAACAAAAGTTAAATTTAATTGATTTCACTAAAATGAAATAAAAGTGATCCTTGTTTTGTAGCATGCTAAATTACCGATAAGTACGTAGTATGTACATGCGTTATTAAACTGGAAAAATCGCGCGTACTGTACGGTTGCGTGTAAAATGTTGCCATATCGATGTCCTGCGACTACTTTTTGTTGTTGAGAGCAAGCGAATTTAGGAAAAAGGATAATAAAAACCACAAAACTAACCTTAAAAACTTTATTTATATTCTTACTGACAGACACATACTTAAGCATCTATGTATATGATCCAAAACTTTTTAAAGCGCACATACTCGCAAATACATATTTATATATGTATATATTCCTTACTAAGATTACATTGACAATAATTAAGTTGACAGTGTTTTTGTCTTCCGTGCCATTGTGGATGACTGCACCCGTCCCGCGCGTGCTATTACGGATAAGTTGTATCCCTTCCTCTTCTGAGCTGCTATACTCAATTATCTCCATAATTACTTGAAAAGTGCGCATCGAGACAGCCAGCACCATTAATAATAAGATATATGTGTGTCTGTGGGAAAGTACATAGTCAGCAATCATTGCTCGGGGATGCGAAAACACCTTTGACATATTCGATGACAATGTTTAACAACTATGGCTATATGCTTCCATATAAATATAATTCGTTAAAGGAAATTGTTTTGTTAAACGCGGCATTAAACACCGAGTCGGTAAGCAAACACTGCAATACGTGTCTACCCAATAATTTTTTAATAACATTGAATTACTTCAAATTATACGGGGTGCTCCATTTTTAGATATGTATGAAAACACCGCATATTTTTGATATAGCAAAATGTTAACTTATCATCGTGCAAGGGTCTATTTTTACTAGCCAGACTAAAGAGAGCTCTTTTTACTGCTTTTTCCATTACTTTTCCAAGCTTCTCGAGCGGTATGGTATAGTGATGATGTATAGTTTTCTAAATGATCAGATTTTCCCTCAGGCAATGCATATATATATATATATATATTGTAGCGAAGCAATTCTTTCGAAAACGTTTAAGCATCCATAAATTTATAAGAATGCCAAGATTTGTGGTAACAAAATTTGTGATCGTCAGTTATATTAAATGAAGTGACTCTTTGTATTTCGCGTAGTTGTCAACCAGTTAAGAACTAATTGAAGACATACAATACTATAATGATACCTACAACACTATTAAGCATTTTCCAAAGCTTTTATCGGTGAAAACTAAATCTCGAAGTACAAACTATATAACATTAAAAGATACCTCAAGCTAAAAATTTCTGAATGGCTTACTCTGGTTTTTGTGATAGTGAAGGGTTGTCTCTGGGCTTGATCCTTCGGCTTTTAAGTCAAACTGACAAACCGGCTCAGACAAGACGTGGTTTTATGCAGTCAAATTGAGCTCCTAAAATTGAATTGATTGAATTTTGATAATGCTTGAAACATAAGTTAGAGGTCGGTATTGTAAGAGGGTTGAATCTATCGATTTTCCAGCCCACAGAAAACTATTAATTGGAAAAATATAATATTCCATAACTAGACATGTGCAGTTGGAATATTTTGAAAAGCGGGGTAGCTCGATCCTCTAAGGTTACCAAACTGAAGGTTACAGATAAAATTTTATTTTCTGCTGAAAGGAGAGAACTAATACTAAATTGAAGAGTTATGAAATAATTAGAAGGAGTGCAAGAAGGGTACCGTTAAATAAAAGCAGAAGTGAATTTTTATGGCGCTTATATACAAGAGTATAAGAACGTCTTTTTAAATTGCCTAGCTTCCGTCATCGTAATTGCCGTCATTACTGTTTTGCGCTTACTTTTTTTTTGCATTGCTGATTGCGCTACAGTGTGACGAGAAGCGTGTATTTAAACTAAAATTAATGGTATTGGAGGAAAGTTTTTATGAAAATTTAATCACTTCAGTATCCTCTACTAAGAGGAGTCTAGAGGATACTAGTCTAAACTAGACCAGATTCATAGAAGTTTCTTGTCTTGATAGCTCCTATTCTTAAACTGAAATAATAGAAACAGTTTTTTGTTTTTTTAACTAAATTTTGTGTATCCACCACTAGCCTCTATGAACGCCTGAATTCGACGTCCCATGCTGTTAACGAGATTTCTACATCTTCCCTCATTTCTGAACACCACGCCACCACACCAGAGGTGCCCTATAGCATTAAGATCAGGAGAATCACTGTGTATTGAAAATCGAGGAGTGGATGTGATATGTGCCGTTTTGATCAAAAACTGTCCTATCGAAGCCTATGTTCAATATATATTATTCAAAGCAGAGTTTATAAAATGACATAAGATAGTGTTGATGTTTTAAAAATTTGGTTCGAATTTAAAGCATCAAATGAATTTAACTGTAAAATATCTGTAAATAAATTTTAAAAGTTCGCTAAATACATCATAATATGATATATGAAATTGTATACGCAACTACTCATAAATCGTTATGTGCTGATCAAAAGATTCCGAATGAGTTTTTTAGATTTAGAACATATTGACCGCAAGCTGTTTAATTAAAATTCGGGTGTCGATCTTTTATATTTCCACTCTAAAATGAGTCTGAATTTATTTAAAAATATTAACCTTATTATACAATAAGGCATTTATGATAAAATATAATTAATTATATTTAATCGAATAAAATGGCGTTATATTACACTAATTGAACAATATAGAAAATATAATGAAGATTTGGATTTATATAAAGATCTGGAAACTTTCTGAATGAACTTTTGAACTTCCTTGATGTCTCAATACAAGAGTGTATCCTGCTACCCAATAACAAAACGTCGAATATATCACAATCAAATTAAAAAATTCAATTTGACGGTAATGTTAGTTTTAACAATATTTTTGCTCCATTTGGGCGATAAATGTAGAAAATAATGTATTTTGTCTTTGGCCTACATAGTGTCATACGGTATTTGGCTACTTTATTCTGAAGCACAAATTTCTTCACATATAAAAAGTTTTCTTCGAAAAATGAAAACGACAAATTACTAATAACTGCTCGCCAGCTGAAATTACACAACAATGTGTTAGCTAAAACTTGAGCGCTGGTAATACCGGTGCTAGCACAGGCGTCAAGGAGCGCGATTGAATTTGAATTTATTCAAGGAGTTCAAGTTCTGAGGAGTAAACCGTATACGTGAGTGTGTGTGTAACCAATACTTAACGTTAATACATATATTATTTTTGAGAAATTTATGAAAATAAGGGGTTTGAATAAAAAAATTAAAAGACGATGGAAAGCGGTAGGCATTGCAAAGTTTGTCACAGAAGAATTAAATATAATTTTCATTAAAGTAGGATTCGTGACAGTCACAGTTGTTTCGTCAACGAAAAAAATTTAAGTAAACAAAGGGAGGAAGGATTAAAAGGGCTAGTGAATATGAAAATTGTGAATGACAGGTGAGATATCGCATGAACAATAAAATGTAACTTCTTTAAACTTGCTTTCGTCGGCGTTGACACCTTACGCTCATTGAGAAGTTTGGCTACCTTCACCATTGGCTACCATCATAGGAATGGGTAGGGGGGTGAAAATGTTTTCAATAAAATCTGTGAACGCGGCGCAGTTAACTTTCTAAAATAACTAAGGTGCAATTGTCCACAGAAATATAGTCGGATGATAATCACAGGTAGTTGGTCTGATACGAGGCTTAGCATGGATCGCTGATGCTATTTATCAGACCAATATTAGCTATGAAAATATCGGCCGAGCTATTATAGGTATCCTCAATTTGGTTGGGGTTTCCTCAATCTCTGTGCAGAATGTCAAATATCTCTACCAGCTCTATTCCCCAACGATCTCCTGACAGACTAGAATGCCAAAGATAGTGGGCCGTTAAAGTGGTCCTTTTTTCTACGGTTTTCCTCACGTAATTCCGTCAAATACCAAATGTTGAATCCACTTGCAACATTTTTATACAACAACTCGCAACATGTTGTACGTTGTATATTAGTTTTGCTCATCTCACAGTTACAGTGCTACAAAGACTAAAACTAATCGGAATAGATGCAGAGTTTTATATATAGTATAAATATAAATGATCAGAATGACGATGCGAGTTGAACTCCGAGTGACTGTCCGATTGGACTGTTAGTCCAACTATCCATCTGCCAGTGCAAGCAATAACATGAATAAAAATTTAAATATCTTGATGAAACTTCGTACACGTGTTCTCTGTAACCATAAAAAATGTTGATTTTGCAGATGGGCGTAATCGGATTAGTTCCACGCCCACAAAATTCCATTAATCGAAAACATATAAAGCGCTTTAACTAAGCAACAAATTAAGATATAAACGTGTTATTTGGTATGGAGGATCATATTTGCGCGCGGCATCTGAAGATAAATCTGTAAGATACTGTAATGAAATTGAAGGATTACATTTCCATTATAATAGTGTGCTCTTGTGTCAAAAATGGATAAAATCGGGTAAGCACTTCCCCTAGCCCCCATCTGCCTAATATAAGGATTTTCAACTTCCGGGTAGACTTTATACCATATATTTCGGTCAGTATGTAAAATATCTTAGCAAAATTAAGTGAACGTGTAATATTGGATTTAACATAGTTTAATGCCGAAAATGTGTGAAATCGGTAAACGAATTACAACGAAATATCCCAGCTCCGATATACTACAAATAATGATTTTCATTATTCTAGCAGACTTTATGTCGGATATGTCGGTCAGTGTGTGAATTATCTTCACAAGATTGCGTGGGAACATGTTCCCTAATATACTGGAATAATGAAAATAGTTAATACGATAAGTTCAGTCCTTCCCTTAGACCAGATGTCAAAACAGTTCAATATATTTTCTGGCTTATTAAGGATTCATTTCACTTTACATATTTACTGAACTTGAATAGCTCCCAATTTCTAATTTTCGATAATTAATTCACCTCTTTATGTGTTTATGTAGTTATTGATATGTATTTTATGCAGGAAATTACTAAACAAATTATACTTTTCTAAATTTAACGAATAAAATTAAATGCGTCATCCAATATGAAAGCACTTGTAGGCAAAGCAGTATACCAACACGAATAGAATCAGGGAGAAACTTGCCCAGTCACGCAACGCACAGTTAAATAGGCAGCACGCGCTTGAATTAAGTGGTGAACATCAGTATTTAAATGTTTAACTTAAGGCAACCGCAAAGGTAAGAGCATATGTCTATATATGCGCCTAACTTGAGGGTTGGAATAAGTTATCGCTAAAACATAATTTGTTTGCCGCGAGAATTTACATACCAGACTTGAAAACTACATTTTACCAAATAATATAGTTAGTTGTGTATAATTCATCAGATCACTGAGTCAATGCGAAAATAAGGGCAATGCAAAATTAGAGAAGTAGCTGAGTATGCTGCATAGTTTTATGTATTTGTGGCGTGAAAACCTTACCGGAGGTACAATAGTCAGGAATCGGTCCCCTTCATTTTGTAGGCACTTAATTTTTGAGGGAATCGTAAAGCACTTGCCACTTTGCAATAATTTAGTACATTGAAAAAGGCTTACCAACCACGAAAATCAAAATAAAATGTTGTTAGATAAACTGAGGCATTAGAATCCTGTGAATATTCACCTTTCTATGCTAAAAAGTGGACATAAGGTTGGATAATGTTGATAAATCAGCAGGAGGAATTAGCAAATGTAGTTAACGGTTGTGTGGGGACATAAATATTATTATTACAATACAATTATTAATTTGATTGAGCTTCAAATTTTAATGAATCAAACCTTGCCTCATAAATATAGACAGTACTTGGCCGATTCATTATGTTTGATTATAATGGCCACTAACTGCTCTTTTCAATGTCGTGCTAATAATTTGGACAAGCAAGTGCTATAAACCAGTAAATAGGCATAAAGCCCATTTTGAAATTTCAACCTATTCGTTTCGATTTCGTTTTCAGTCTCTTAAAATATTAAGGAAAGAAACCTTTCTTAGCACCAATCTGAAACTAGATAAATTTTTATAAACCGGATCGTAATGACACTTTAGTTTATTTACTATATAAACTTCACCACAATCCGCAATCCAAATATATGCGGAAACACTGAAGAAAACGTACCTCAAAGAGACACTACTCGACTTACTTCACGCCATGTCACTTAACCGCGCAAATGCTTGTGACAGTAAAATTTGCAAATAAAAACATATTTAATGCTAATGTAATTATCAAAGCCTGCAAAAGTTTGTGGGATATCCCGCTACAAGTCAGAATAATTTAAGTAATAAAATCTAATATAGCAAAAAAGCACCCAGCATATTCAACGCAAACAAGGCGAGTTAATTAAATCAAAATATGGTAATAACAACTGAAGTGCCACAGCTGGTATTGCTGCAGTAACCTTGTGTCTAGCATTTTCGTAAAAATTAGGCTCCAATATTGGAATATTTTTAACTTACAGTTAATATTCATACTGTAAGAACACCTCAACTTTGCCTTACTATTATTATTCACTTAGTAGTTTAATCCAGTTGGACCGCCATGAGACTTCACAATGCAAAATACTTCATGCTTACATGCACCCTGACATAATTAATGTTTAGGTCAATACCTACACTTAGCTCAATTTCTCTGATTATATTTCACCGCTTTAACTTGGTGCTTTCATTTGGTAGCGCTTGTTAGCAGATTATCGGCAGTGCCAAGAACAGCCAACCTTGGAAACGGTTGTAACTTGGGTGTTTTTTATTTCATTAATCAAAGACAGCGCAGTAGCTGATATGTAAATTGCAATAAATACTAAACCATTAAGAACAGCAAGCAACCAACTAACCTTTGCCTCCTTAGTACCGGAGATTATTGGTGACAGACGGCAGCAACCACATTTGATTATATTAAATACTAAATATTAAATATTAAGTCTATAACTATATTCAAACGGTTTTTTCCAAAATTTTAAGGTTGTTCTTAAATAACGCGTGCAGAATAGTGTTATTCAAAGTATTGCCTAAGCTATGATATTTTCCCATATTTCTGTCAATTTGTGGATTCCATCCCAAAAGGACAGCCCCGGCTTGGTGGCCAAGAATGAGTCAAGCCAATTTTTGATACCCTGTTCTGATGTGAACTGTATTCCAGTGAGGGCGTTTTGCTTCGGCAGGAACAAATGGTGGTCAGAAGGGACAAGTTCTGGACCATAAGGCAGGTGAGGCAAAACTTCCCAGTCGCTGTTTTCTAAACAGCTTTTAACCGGTCTTGCAACTTGAGGCCGAGGGCCGAGCGTTGTCATATTGAATCTTAATTGGAATGGAATTAATGGTGACTTTTCATCACCAGTCAAAATCCGATGTATAATTTCTTTTTGTAGAGTTCAAACAGCATTTCTGATACACAAAATTTTCTCTCAACGTCTTCAATTTTTGAGTGTATCCGGCTGCTTCTAGACGTTTTGAAATGGCTGCTTGAGTGACTCCTAAAAATTATGTGAGCTCTTCTTGTATTTGGCTACAATCTTCATTGGGTACTACTTTCAGTTCCTCATCTTTCAACTTTTTGACCACCCAGGAGGTTCTTCCTCTTCCAAGCCAAAATCACCACTTTTAAATTGTGCAAACCACTTTTGGCACGTTTGCTCAGCTAGAGTATATTCCCCATAAACTTCTTCAAAACTGCGATGACTTTCAGCTGAAGTTTTCTTCATGTAATAATAATGAAGAAGAATTATGCAAAACCCATAAGTTCTTCTTCGTTACTTTAAGTAAAAATTAATATATCTTTGAGATGAAATTTGGTACACATGTTTTGGTACTCAGAGAAAGTTGGTATTACACATGGGTGTAATCGGAGTACTGCCCACAAAATACCGTTAATTGAAAACTTATAAACTGCTAAAATTAAGTTCCCAATTAAGACATAAAACTGTTATTTAGTACAGGGAATCACAGTAGGGAGGGGTATATGTGGGTAAAAACATTTTAAAAAGTGGGGATAACCATGCCCGCAATAAGTTTAATGCACATATCTTTCAAACAGGTCATTCTACTACTTCCTCATACAGTGAGAAAATGAATGAAATCGGATATTAGCCACGCCCACCTCCCATACAAGGGTTATGTTGCAAACTACTAAAAGGGCGTTAACTCACTGAGTAAACATGTCAGAAGCATTAAATTTAACAGCTAAGATGGAACTTAAGAGCTTTAGATGAACCGGATATGAATTTGACAATGGGTGCGTAGGTGAAAGTCTGTATCTCAGGTACCTCCCCCTGCGGGTCGGGAATAAGAATAACCTGCGGTAAGGCATGCCTGTCGTAAGAGGCGACTAAAATCCATATAATGCACTGCATTTCAAATATACTTTGCTCTAAAAATAGGCTTAGCCATGTCAGAAATAGTGCTATATTACTTAGCTTGAACTAAGTTTATAACTCTTTAAATGCATTATTCACACACTTAAAGAAGCATTTTAGTTCAAGGTACAAAAAATCTATTGCCAATGAATATATCGGAGTAAAAGTTTATTAAACCCATCTCATGTCTAAAAATTGTCGAAAGCAAACCAATCTGTAATAAATGTTATTGAAATTCAGAACAAATCTTTACCTAAAAATATTGTGTCCTAATGTCAAAAATGGCGAAAATCGGGTATATACTTCCGCTAGCCCCACATATCCAATATAAGAATTTCAAATGTCCGGTTAACTTTATACAGTATATATCGGTCAACATGTCAGATGTCCTAGCAAAATTAATTGAGCATATAATATCATACTTTAATACCAACAATGTGTGTAATCGGTCAACGAATTGCAACGAATTATCCCAGCTATAGTATTCTAGCAGACTTTATGCCGAACATGTTGATCAGTGCGTGAGTTATCTTCATAAAATTGCACGAACGCATATTCTCTAGTGTAGTTGAGTTACGCCTAAAGTTAATGCAATCAGTTCAGACCTTCCGCTGGCCCAAATATAATAGATATAATGATTCCCGACTTTCCAGTTGATTAATTAAGTTCAAGCAATTAAGTTCATATGTTTTCTTCAACATAATGTGGTTTAACGATAAATATGAATGAAACCGGTCCAGATAGTGGTCTAAACCCCTTATTTCTAATTTAATAATTTCCTTTTCTCTGGTTTACTTTTTCCTCATATATCTAATATATTTAATTAAGCCACTTTGGTTGAGTTTTTATCGCATACATATCATTTTAGTTAATTTGGTAAATTTTAATATAAATCTCTGAGACACGAAGCAAAGTATAGTAATAGAGGTATGTGAGCCTTTGACCTGTAATATAAGTTAATAAGACACCAAATAAGATTGGAATACATTCACTGTTTCGTCGGATAATGAATGTTGAATTATTCCGCAACAGTTTTCAATATAAAGTTATGCCAGCAGCTGAAAGCATTTCCCACCTTTGGTCCTTGCACATTGCCAAGTATAAAATGTTCAGTTATACCCGAACTTAGCTCTTCTGTTAATGTTAATTTAACTATATTTGCAATGAGGTGAAGGAAAATCCGCATTAAAAGTACTTAATGCATAGCACTAAGCATTAAAAATAATTTACCTTGAATTTCTCGCACATTAATAAAAAAATACAATAATTTGTAAAATAATAGCGTATATATCATATTACAATATTACAATACATAAAATAATACATATGTGCATAAAATATTGCACTTTCTGGTACAGTTGGTGGCTGTTAACGGAAGTTGCCGGTGCGTATGAGTAACCTAATTCATCGAGCGTTTTGTTGATAGTGTCAGAAGACCAAATATTCGACAAACATCAAGTTCCAACTCATTAATATTACCAAAGTTGAGGAATTCGTTGATGCTTTGAACGCAATAAACGAGCCTTCGTTTTTAATTAAATCTTCCAAGATAGCTTATTTTCCTTACAATATTTTAAAGTAGCTAAGAAAAGGATGTGCTTTTGAGAAAGTTCCAAATCGTTGAAAAAGTTCTTTTCAACTTTTTGCTTATTTACAAATCAGCGTCTTATTTTTTTCATACTATCATAATACAAATATACATATATTTACCTACATGGAGCCATCAAAAGTACTCATGCGTAGATACAAATTTCTGTCTTAACCTGTTTACTTATAGCTTATAGTGTTGAGAATATTATGCATTTGCTATTTGCATTCGAGCGGAAAATTAATATGCCAGTCAAATAATGACAAAGCTCACACTTTCATCAAACTGTCGACATGGACCTAATAGTAAAATTTATTCCTTTGACATCTAGGGTGTCAAATGGCAAGTATCTAATTAAATAATTGACGCACAAGATATTTGATATTACGTACATGTATGTATTCATGTTCATGTAAACTGAACTTCCACGTATATATAAAAAATTCAGGAGTGACTTGTGTTCACATCGAAGTGAAGAATATTTTATGTCTTTATCTTCTAGTGTACATAAGATAATTCAGTTCACAATAAATGAACAAGAAACATTATTTCTTTCTTTACCTAGGTATGGTCATAGAATTTAAAAGTCTGATTCTATTTCTATTTTTCAAATATATATACAACTTCTAAATGGATTACAAAAGGGTCAGAGGCCTAATAGATTCATACGCCACATAAATAAGTGACTATGTTTCAGCAAGTAAACCAGCTAATTTGACTTCTGTAACTAATATATGTGATATATGATGTGATGTGATATATATGAGATATAATTTTAACTGAAATCTCGTCCTGATTTATTCCTCCCTGGCAAAATTTTATATTAAAAATGTTGCGTAAGATTTCAACACTCATTATTCAACGAAACCGTTAATGAATTCCAATCATATTTGGTATCCTATTAACTCATATTACTGGTCATAGGCTCACATACTTCTATTACTATATTTTGCTTCGTGTCGGATATATGCGATATAGACTCAACCAAACCAAATAGCTTAATTGAATATATTAGATATATGAAGGAAAAGTTAACCAGAGAAAATGAAATCATTATATTAGGAATAAGGGGTTTATACCATGGTCTAGACCGATCTCTTTCATATGTAGCGCGATTTCACATTGTGCTTAAGAAAACACATCCACTTAATTTTATTAAAATGTCACACATATTGAGTGCGACATTTGAGAATTAAGAGTGGTTGAATTGGGATTTCGCCCAATTACACATTGTAACATAAGGATATAAATATAATCTAATGCACCGATTTTGGTTCAAATTAAATGCTTTCGGTGTTTCTTAATTAAGTTAACTCACTTTTAGTAGTTTGCAATATAACAATTATATAGGCAGTGGGCACGGTTATTATCCGATTACACTAATTTCAAACTGTTCGCGGAGGTGGTCAAAAGATTGGTCTTCAACAAGTTTCATTAAGATATTTTAATTTCGCTCAAGTTATAGCTTGCACGGACGGACGCGTGGACGGACAGACCGTCACACGGAATTCAACTCATCTCGTCATCCCGATTTTTTACATATATATAACTCTATATAAATCTCGATTACTTTTAGGTGTTACAAACAACCGCTGAGTGAACCAGCCTGTTGTACTCTGCTGCAACATGTTGCGAGAGTATAAAAATCAGTGTAATAGGCATATGTTGCTGGTTTTGTTTACCAACTGAGTGTTGAAGCTCCAAAGTAACTGTTTCGCACAGTTAAACGAGCCCAATTGCATTTTTAATTAAAACCCGATTTGTTATGGTAATTATTTTGCATAAAATTTAATTCTACTGGTATGGTATATACTTATGCTCAGCAAGTTTTTAATAAAGCAGGAAAGTAAACAACTCAGATGGACTGGCAGCAACAAGTGATGTAGGAACACAATTTCGTGCAACAAATTGTTTTTGAGCCCACATGTGTAGTTGTAGCTGTAAAATAGTGATACCGAAGGTGTCAAAGATATTTTCGTATGACTGAACAATGTTTGTTGGCTTTGTACTTACCACAGACACACTTTTACTCCTTTGTACAAATGAAAACTGCGTTTCACCCAAGATGTGTTTATTATTTTCACGTCATTATCCGCTTCCATGGTGTCACGTTTAAAAGTAATTATGGAAAAATTTTAGTGTAACAGTTCAAAAGAGAAGTTAATTCAATATAACAGTAATAGCCAAAGAATGCATGCAATCATTCTTAATGGGACGTAAAGCAACAACACCGATAACTTTATTATTGTCAACGTGATCGTTGTAATATTGAAATTGGTATACTTCTATTCTATTTATAGGGAAATAAACAAATTATATATACGCATGTTTTTGTATATATATGTCTGCCAAAATTATTGAACTATATATATTTAAGTATCTTATAGGAAATATGCATCTCTGTATAATATTGCAGTATCATCGGCTTGCATTTAACATAATGGCGTGTTTGAACTACAATGATCAATAAATATTCCATGGATCTATGCTTTCAAAAAAGTTTCGTAGCTAATCTCTTCTACTTACCAGACGAAATCAACTAATGTCTTGCAGAGTGCTCATACTAATTGACCACATCTCTCCATTGTCCGCTTGAATCGTCTAAGTACGAATTAGAGGACAAAGCAAAAGATCCCACAGTGCCACAGTGCCAATATAGCGAGTCCTTCAAAGAAACTACAAGAAGAGAATAACAATAACAACAGCAACAGAAAAAGCAACTAATCTTCCTGAGAATATCTACCCACATATAAAGTCGTATTAATCAATATTAATGTAAATTTAATACATAATTAAGGCGGAATTATAACACTCTTTATACAGAACTAACCACTTTTATACAAAACTAACCTTAACAAATTATGTATCCGCTGTACCCTAAATACCCAATTAGAAATATATAATAAGCAAATTTATATTAAGTGACCCCCTTCGTTTTTATTTGGCAAACCGGCTATTTCAATGTCGAGTCTCCGACATAGAGTATATGCAAAGCAATGGATACGTAAAAAGTCTTTATGTAATCGAACGATCAATATGGATTAACCTGCATATAACGATATGTACGACTACATGGTATAAAGTCTACTGGAAGGTTGAAAACCCTAATATTAGATATATGGGGGCTACAGGCAGTATTTACCCGATTTTTCCCCATGTTTGACACAAGCGCACATTATTATCATGGAAAGATAGTCCTAGAATTTCTTTACGATATCTCTTACATTTACATATGAGGTATGAAGTCTGCCATAGGCACAGTGGTTCTTTTATTGAGTATATGGGGGTTTGAAAAGTTATATGCCGATTTCTGAAAGGCACTATTTGTAGAAAGTTTCATTCCCATATCTTAATAGCTGCTAGATTTATATACTTTAAAGTGAAAGAATCAGATTATATTTAAATAGTGTTACATGAGAACCAGGCGTGGCTGTCATCCAATTTCTCCCATTTTCACAAGGTGAGATAAAAATGCAAACATAATGTCATGTACCAAATTAGGTTGAAATCGGTTAAGGAGTTCTTGAGATATGAGAGTTTCCCTTAAAGAAGGCGGCGCCGCATACATCACCAAAACCCTACACGGATTCCTATGCAGCCCTTTCTTAACATATCTTCTGCAATATTTAATATTTCTAACGTGTTTCCTCAGCGAGTTAAAGCACTTTTAGTAGTTTTCAGTAAAAGCTTTGTATGGGAGATGGGTAATATTCGATTTCACTTATTTTCACTTGTTCTGAGCAAGTTTCATTGATATAACTTTAGCGGTTTGTGATATAAATACATTAAACCTATTGGGGGTGGAGCCATACCAACTTTTACAAAATTTTGTACCCACGGATACCCTATCCTACATGGAACATCCGTACCAAAACCACGTTTTTATCTTAATTTGTTGCTTAGTTAGAGCATTGTATCAGTTTACTATTAATTTTGTGGGCGTGGCAGAAGTCCGAGTACGCTCATCTACAATAGCAACCGTCTTCTAGTGACAAAGAACGCGTGCACCTAGTTTTCAAGTTATCTTAATTTTTATCCAAGTTATTACTTGCACGGGCGATCGGACAGACTGGCAGATATATATATATATATAATAATCACGATGAAAGATAAGTTGAAATCCGAGTAAGTATATATATAAATATATATATATTTATGCCTAAGTCGAGTAGATTTAGGTGTTACAAACAACCGTTAGGTGAACAAAACTAATATACTCTCCAGCAACACGTTGCAAGAGTATAAAAAATACAAATAGCATATTATCATTTCCTGGCTTCTTGTCAATACGCTCTGATTAGGATTTGTGAAACACATTCCTTTCTATTAAAAATCATAGAAATTTTAACACTTCAAGAGGTGAATTCCCTCGTAGTGAGATGAAGCTTGTCCGAAGCTTTATTTTTCGCATATTTAATTTTTCTGGCACTAGTGATCGTAAATAAACCGTAAATATGAATATTGACCCTTTTACAATTTTTGTCAAGCCTCCTGCACTGTTGCCACATTTCACATTGACTGCAGCACCAGCATCAAAACATGATTTTACCTTTTTGCCACCGTCGCCAGGAAACAGTTTGTTGGAAGCGACGCCTACAGTGGGGAGATGAGTTTGTTTGGATGTTCTCGTTGTTCAAATTTTGAAAAAATTTGCGGAAAAAGCCGTAAAATAGGTTCTTTTTGATCTGTCCAGTATAGCTTTCCATATGAATGATGCCAAGTTAATAAAAAAACAAATATATGTTTAGCAAATTTTCAAAGTTATTCCATATTTTCGTCCAGACTTAGAAATGGAGCACCCTGTGTAATTTTAAATATTTCAATACTATGAAATCAATGAGCAGGCACATGGTGCTGTTTCTGTTTACGAACTGAGCGTTAAAACTACAAAGTGGTAGTTTCACGTGGTTAAACAAGCATAATTACATTTTTAATTAAAATCCACTTTGTCTTGGTAATTATTTTATATAAAATGCAATTTTACTACTTTTGGTTTAAACTTACAGAGTAAATTTTTAATGAAACAAGAAAGTAAATAGGTCGATAAAGTAAACAAAAGGCTATCGTCAAAGTAGGGGCGGACTTACAACAACAACTGCTGCAGTTTGCAACACGATTTCGTTCAACAAATTATATTTGAATGCACGTATATGGTCATTGTAGTGAAATATTTGCATCAGATGCGTCAAAGGTATTTTCGTATGACTGAGCAATGGTTGCTGATTCCACACTTTCCCCCAGAGACATTTTTACACCTTTATATAAATGGAGAAGTTTCGTGCAAAATGATTTTAATATTTTTCCCACATATTCGCTTGCGCACCATATTATATTTCCAAGAAATTATAAATGAAATTAAATTTATTATTGCCATTGTAATCATAGTAACGGAATACATATATATTCCATATTTGTGAAAAATTAAAAAGACTTTCGAATATACTATTATATACTAAAAACCAGTTTCTACCGTTTTTCCATAAACACTATGGAAAACACTGATGTATGAAATTTCAGTGTATAATAATAATTACTTAAAATTTGAGACCATTGTTTCATAACTAAAAATAATCCATACAAGTTATCATAAATAACATAACATCAATGTTCCATATTTTCTACTTAAATTTCTCATAAGTGAAGAACTACAGAGATATTAGGCCTAGCAAAAGGGAAAAAAATTATTCCAATAGATGACTCTGGTGATCTGTATCTCACGTAGTATAAGTGCAGAAGAAAGATAAGATTTCGTATTAAGAAAACTTCTCGGCTAGCTTTGTGATGGCTTGACTCAGTATTGTTTAAATACTATTTATATATTGAATACTGAATAATGCTTGCCAATCATTCGCAATTTTGGGTTCGTTGATTCCGTTTCAGTATTTTGATGTCAAAAATGCACTACGCTCTGGAAGGCCAATTGTCGGAAATATCTATAATATAATCGAAATCTACCGACGCAAAATGTGACCAAGTCAGTATTGACGGTCGGGAAGGTTTTGCTATGTATATGTTGTGATTGGCAGGGAATCATTTATCAATCGTAATCGCCCGGAAGCTTTGGCTAATAGGTAAGTAATTGTGTTCCATCAGGACAACGCCAGGCCACACATCGATAGTGACTCGCCAAAAGCTCCGGGAGATATGTTGGGAGGTTCCTATGCATCCACCTTATAGTCTGGAGCTCGCCCCAGGTGACTACTACCTGTTCCTGTCTATGGCGAATGATTTTGCTGGTGAAAAACTAGCCTCAAATGATACCTGATTGTCCCAGTGTTTTGCCAGTAGGGCGAAAGTTTCTGTGAGAGTGGCATTATAAAACTACCCTAAAAATGGAAACGAGTTATCTAACAAAGGGGCGCATAACGGTGCTAAAAATAACCTCCCCTTCGATTTATTTATGTCAATGAAATTAAAATTGATGTCCTTCGCATTTTAAAGTTCCCTAAACTATCAACTAAAAAATCCATCTTTTTCGTACTTATAGGGATAATACCGTTGAAATCTTTCTACATTCTATTGTGGCAGTGTTACGTAGGACTTTGGGCAGCTCGATCTGCAACAGAACCGCAGCAGCCGTTTTAAGTGCGATATGGAGATCCTTTTTCTACTAACTGCTGAAATTGATTATGATGAAACTCAGAATGTATAAACATGTATAAACATGTATGTACGAAATATGACATTGTTTCTGAAGAAAAAGGTATGGAATGTGAATATGAATGTGAATTTCGATATGTTTGCAAAAAATTTTTTAAGGAAGATCGAGCTCAGTCAAATTTTTGATATCAAATACTTATGTCGTTGAGCGAATGTTTACCTAATTTTATTACGATAACTTCTTTAATATCGGAATAATCTAACCGTTACAGTTAACTAGTTGTTTCTAAAGTATACAATCAATTGTTTCAAAGTGTGTGCTATGAAATGATTGAAACTGGTCTCAAATAGTCAGATCTTCAGTTTATACTAAGGTGGGAATTAAGTAAGCCAGATAAAAAAGCAAAAATTTAAAAAAGCCTCAAATTAAGATACTAAATTGTAATTTGATACAGGGGATAGCAGTAGAGAGGGGCATCTGTGGTTTAAAAAAATGTTAAAGGTGGGTGTGGCCCCATGCGATAACTGGCATGTTGAAGGCATGAAATTTTACAGTATAGTGATACGAAAGGGTTGCATGGGAGCCAGTGTATACATTGAACAATCACGGAAACTACTAGATCCTTGTCAATCAAATTTAATGCGTAGCACTACTCTGGCACTTTTATTATACAATTTAGAAATTGACAAAGTCGAACGGCAACCAGGCCTTCTTCCCAAATAACAAAATTTTCAATTCCATCTGATCCTTCCATTTTACGGTATGTGAATCAAGCACCAATGAAAATATCTGAGTAAAACTCTGAACAAATAGTGCTATCTCACATTCCAAAATTGCCGAAATCGGAAAACAAATTATATTTACTATATAATAACGGAGCTGGGGTAAAATATTGATTTTCGTTATTCTAGAGAATTTTGTGTAAAATGTAACAGTCAAATTGTGAGTTATCTTAATAAAATTGTTTGGAAATATATTCCCAAAATTATTTTTTTCACATAGCCAATATTTTTTCACATATTATACTAAATTTTATCTCTCTTGGTGGGCAACACCTAAAAATATTTCGCCGCCTTTGATCCTTACAAATTACGGGAGTATAAAAGTTTCGGCTGTACCCGAACTTACACCATCCTTACTTCTTACAAGTATTGTCTGCGATTTTTCATTCGAGATGAAATTGAATCTTAATGGAGTCTTTTGGAGTCTTTTGTAACTCGTCCTTGTTTACTTCCACCAATGTGAATAAACTAATCATTCCTTCAATAAATATGCCAGCAACTGTCTACTACAACAATTATGTTAATGTGATTCCATTGTAATTTCTTAATGAGTCCAAAGGGAGCTAATTATAGTAATGGCATACTAAAGACGCAATTGATTGTGCTCGCATTTATTAGCGTATATTACTGAAATAAATCTTTTCAAGCATAAAAAAAACGTACGAGTGCCTATGGTACATACATATATACGAAAAGATGTGATTTTCCGACAATATTCCTGTAATATTGAGGCTAGTTAAGTTTACATCATACCTATATGGGCGAGTATATGTACATATGGGGCTCAAAATTTTGAGTGAAAATATAAAAAGTTACAGTTTTAGAGAGTGAGAGCCCTCTGTTGGTGGTGGTATAATGCAGGTATCTTACAAACTTGGGTTATTGAGATATCCCCACATATGCCATGGTATAAAAATCTCAAATTTAAAATTACCGCATCAAGATTAGCAAATATATAATTGGCACATAACACTTTTGCTTTATTACAGTTTGCTTTGCTTAATTTTTTGTGCACTTTTTTGTCATAATTTAATAAGTAAAATACGGCAAAATTTGGATACAGCAGAGTATTATTTACACTCGCAATTTAACGAGAATCAACGGTGGGTAAAATTGGGACTAGGGGAAGGTGTGGACTGATCGCACTGACTTTTGTCATTACTCAACTACACTAGAGAACATGCTTCCAATCAATTTTATGAAGATAACTCACACACTCACCAACATATTCGGTTTAAAGTCTGATTGAATAACGAAAATTATTATATGTGGTATTTGAAAGATGGTGCATTTCGTTGTAATTCGTTTACCGATTTCACCTATTTCCGGCATTAAACTGTAGCATATCCAATATTATACGTTAATACACTTACACATACACCTAATTTTGCTAAGATATCTTACATACTGACAGGTATATACCGTATAAAGCTAAACGGATGTTTGAAAATCTTTATATTAGGTATATGGGAGCTAAAGGAAGCCCATTGATGAGCTGATTGAAACACTGATCGGATTTTACCCATTTTTTTTGGAAAAGCGCACATTGTTATCATGAAAGGATACTTTCCGAATTTCACTAATACTATATATCACTCATATTATATCTTATAAAAAGTCAGCCATAGGCACTCAGGTCTACATATTCAGTATCTGGAGCATGAGAAGGCATGGTCGGATTTTTTGGGCAGAAAAAGGCATACTTTAAAGGCACTATTAAGGCAAATTTCTATTCCGTTACCTGGATTAGTGCTTGAGTTATATATTCTAAAGTGAAAGCATCATATGAAATTTTTAATATGATACAGTGTTATGTGGTGCAGTGTCTCAAGAATGTGGTACAGGGCTTCCTGAGATAGACTGCCTGAGTAGGCGATGCCATGCCTATTGTGCAATATTTTTGTCGATTTCTATGAAGCCTTCAAGTTGTACCTTAGTTGGTTGATATCTTAGGGCTCTAATTAACGTGTGTATATATTTTATTAGCAAAGGCCTTTAAGTTAAAATATACAAAAAGTCATTGCTTTGAAATATTTATTCAGATTTAAAAGTATGCAATAAGCAAATGGTATTAACTTAGAATATAATATACAATATTTTTGGGTCAGCTTCTAACTCCCTTTAAAATATTCATACAATTGAATTCAACATTTTATATTAATAAAGATTGGATTCAATATGAGGGCAAATTTTCTGGCAACAATCTGGAATCATATTGACTGAGACATATTGAGACTTGAGATATTGTAGCCATGATGATATCACTTCAAGATTGCAACAGGCTAAGGAAATGTTATTCTTTTCTGTCGGTCGTTCTATAAAAAGAGAGGTGTATTTGAGAGGTCTAATATATTTTCACATACATTTCTGTTTACCCCTCCAATATCAAGTTATTATCGTACAACAAGCGTTCAATGTCTTAATTGACGTGCTTTCTTTTCCCACATGCAGGCATTTGCTCAATTAAACCATCAGTCGCATCTTCACAGTTGTTCTAATTTTTTCGTGTTTAGAAATCCACTCAAAGCGTCAATTTTCGTTGATGCATAACTTGATTTCACTTTCTTAATGGACTTGGCCAGCTGTGGACTCGTTAAATTGTTTTTTGTTTGTAAGTGTATTAGTGTACCAGTATGCCTACGAATTTGTACCTGCATTTATACACTAAATGACTTCCGAATACGGTTTTGTAGTTATCCTGAAGTGCCATCAGTGTTTGATTGGTTTTTAATCGTTGCTGATTCCCATTTTCCGCACTAGTGTGCGTTATTTCGTTTTCGTAATTTCAATAGGGTTTCGGAAGCTGGGTCGTACACACCATTTTATTTGAACAAGAAAGATATTGACGGGTAGAATGGATGATGGAAAAAACAGCTAAAAAATCACTGTTGAAGCAGAGAAAAAATCAATCACCGAATTCATTCTCTTAAAGCAATTAAGAAGTGAATGTGACAGAAAGAGGAATGGAATTTTAAATGAATATATATGGTAAATATGGGTACTTAGTTCCTTTAAAATATTAAAATACTGCTAGAAAAATATATACACCTATTTCTTCTAGTTTTAGAGAAAAGTTAATGGTTTATTTATCAAAAGAGGTGGATATTAAGCAACATGTTTTATAAGAGATTGTCATATAAAAACACCTTTGAAGGTGTAGATAATTATTCTGAATTATTTTTTTTTCCCCCAAAAAGTTCGTCGAAAATACTCGATATACAGAAAATAGGTGTGATTATGGAGAAATTATACCAATTTTTAGTGGACGTTTATCACGTGTTAACATTACAATACGCAGAAAATTTGGGAATTATTGTATGAAATGGTGCGATATGGCATCATCAACCGATGATTTTTTCTGCCTTTCCCACCATTCAAAACAAAATTACGCTTTTTTTTCGCATAATTCCTATTAGAAGAAACACAGATCAAAATAAATTACATTGGGTTTAAAAACTTTTTGACTGTATATTAAAAAGTGGATTTTGTTTATCAGGGGAAACTTTAGTTTTCAATTAGGTATACAAACAAATTGCATGTTTCTTGCCAAAGTAATAAATGATAAGATGATTGTGAATACTGAACTCTCTTTATTTTGTATTAATTTATAATGTTTTATTGTTAAAAAATAGATTCATTGCATTCCAAAAATGCTTAATGTTGTTTCGACATAAAAACTACATGACACATCGCTATAGCATATTCGTGCGATTTCCTTTTCCTCAATTTATTTGCATGTATTTTTAACAAGTCTTGGTCTTGGGTTCGGTAAAGTGATGAATAATATGATGTAGAGCCAGTCATTGCCTGTTAATGAAGAAACACAAAATAATTGGCTCATATAAAGAAGCTTCGTGATTTCACCAATATTTCTACGATTATGTAATAATAATTATTACATTATTACATTATTACATTAATTATGTAGTAATAATAACAATATTTTGTTATATATATCTCATCAACTACTTGGGCTAAGTCAACCCTAATACCTCATCCTACTTAAACTATGGAATGAAGATATACGAAATAAGCACGATCAACGCCTATGCAGATCCACGCCACTTTGCCTTAGTTAGATTTGATTGACTCTATGAGTATATCACCTAAAACAAAAGTTAATATGATGCCAAATATGATTACAATCTATTCAAAATGTCCTTCATTAATAAATTTTGAATTCTTATGCAACATTTTATACTCTCGCAACATGTTGCAACAGATTATGACAGTTTTGTTCGCCAAAGGGTTGTTTTCACTACTTGAAAATAATCGCCACAGATTTAGAGTTATTAATATATATATATATAAAAGGTCAGGATGACGAGACGAGTTGAATTTCGGATGTCCGTCTATATATGCAAGCGATTACTTGAGTAAAAATTAAGATATCTTAATGAAACTTGGCCAAGTACTCCTTAGCGCTCTGAGGACGTTGGTATTGAAGATGGGCGAAATCGAAAAAAAACGTCCACAATTTACCGTCAAGCCGCAAGGCTTCCTAGCTCCTTCTCATGCAGTGTGAAAATGGATCCAATCGGATGATAATCACGCCCACTCAGCATATAACAGCTATGTTTAAAACTATTTAAAGGACGCTAACTCACTAAAGAAATACTTCAGAAGCACTAAATTTCACAGTCGATATGGTACGAAAGTCATTCATACGGTGTGAAGAGTGGACTATGAGCGCGGCACTCCCTACCTTTAAGACAAATCGTATATTCATCTGATTCTTCCACGGTCGTCAACGTCGTCGGAGTAAAACTTTGCAAAAATAATGTCTTCAAGTTATCCCATATATTTATATATATATATATATTGAACAATAAATGTTCAAAGCCCCAGATACCGAGCACGTGGACCTTAGTGCCTATGACTGACTCTTTACAGTAAATATCGGTCAATTTGTGATATAGATTATTGAAATTCAGAGAACATCTTTCACTAGTACTAGTATGCACTTGTGTCCAAAAAGGAAAAAACCAGGAGAATACTTCCCATATACGTAATATAAGAAGTTAAAACTTCAGTTTGGCTTTACACCACATATTTCAGTCAATATGTAAGTATCTTGCCGGAACTGGCTTCGGACTTTAAGCCGAATAAAAGGGTCCATGAGTGAGTTATTGCCTCAATATAACCGATATATTGATTTCCGACTTTTCAGCCTACTTTAAGCCCGCCTGAAACTAAACCTAATACATATATATTTTAAAGCTTGCCGAATCTCTGGTTGACTTTTCCCTCACATACCCAAGCTATTAATTTGAATTCATGTTACATATATTATATGACGTTTTGTTTTGTTTGTTTTGTCAACATCTAAATGTGGATTATTAAATTCGGAATATAAGGAATAGCGAAAGTTTTGATTATATAAATTTTATATATTTCAAAGCGGCCAATTGGTTTATGTCACACAAAATTTCACATTGGGAGAAGAGCCCTACCAATTTTCCGAACATTTTAAAACCACGTATACACCTTAATGGTGTGAGGATAGGAAAGTACTAATGTACGATAATTTACAATATCATGTATATAATAATGGTAGTAATTCCTGCTTTAGAATTACTAAACAATCATTTGAAATCTTTAATAAAAATTCGCAAAGCTCTCGGAAACATAAGAAACCTTAAAATAATATACTTTTAACGCACCTATTTTGTGAATATTGCAAACGGGATTCAATTTGACTATAGTCATATAATAGTGGATATTTATTATGAATTTTTCAATTATCTCATCCCATCACAGATATTTAGTTAAGTCTGAAAGAAATTATATTGAACTACTTTTTAACTATATTTTGCTTTATTTGGACTATCGCACACCATTTGGTGGTACTTCGTCCATCATTTTCCAATAACTTCAGTTAAAACCTAATTTTACTCCTACACGCCAGCATTTCCTCTCTCACTAGGATTGCCTGCACTGAAGTTTAGTTAACACAATTTTAGGTTTGTGGTTATTTGTTGTTTTCCTTTTCGGTGGAAACTTTGTAAGTGTGAAAGCACTTTCGATGTTCCCTTCCAATAACCCGATTTGATATTATTGGAAAAGTAAAATTCAAATTTTGTTGGCGCTAATAAAATAATGGATTTATTCAATATATATTTTTTATATTATATTTAAAAAATTTATATTTGTTTTTTTGACAGTTTGTTGTTTGTGCTGCGTTGGAACATAAAAAGGTTTCCAAGTCGTTAAATACAAATATAAATGAAATCATCTATAAATTCATTTTGTTTGATTAGAGTGTATTAGAGTAGATTTATTTTTTTTTCGACCTTACAGCAAATTTGAACAGTTTTTGCTATAATTAATCCGTTAAAGTATTTTAGTATTTTGGCTTTCCATCAGATTTTTAAAGGGCTGCATAGTAATCCGTGTAAAATTTGGGCAATGGATGTGGCACCACCCACTTTAAGGGAAATCCTTTATCTCAAGAACGTCTTAACTAATTTAAACCAACTTTGTTACGTAACATTATATTTGTATCCCTATGTCACATTGTGAAAATGGGCGAAATTGATTAACGACCACGCCTTTTTCTCATATAACACAATTTTAAATATAATCTGATTCTTTCACTTTAGAGTATATAAATCCAGCAGCTATTAAGATATGGGAATGAAACTTTATACAAATAGTGCCTCCCAGAAATCGGCATATAACTTTTCAAACCCCCATATACTCAATAAAAGAACCACTGTGCCTATGGCTGACTTCATACCTCATATGTAAATGTGAGAGATATCGTAAAGAAATTCTAGGATTATTTTCCCATGATAATAGTGTGCGCTTGTGTCAAAAATGGGAAAAATCGGGTAAATACTGCCTGTAGCCCCCATATATCTAATATTAGGGTTTTCAACCTTCCAGTAGACTTTATACCATGTAGTCGTACATAACGTTATATACAGGTTAATCCATATTGATCGTCCGATTACATGAACACTTTTTACGTATCCATTGCTTTGCATATACTCTATGTCGGAGACTCGACATTGAAATACCCGGTTTGCCATATAAAAAAAGGGGGTCACTTAATATATATTTGCTTATTATATATTTCTAATTGGGTATTTAGGGTACAGCGGATTCATAATTTGTTAAGGTTGGTTTTGTATAAAAGTGGTTAGTTCTGTATAAAGAGTGTTATAATTCCGCCTTAATTATGTATTAAATTTACATTAATATTGATTAGTACGACTTTATATGTGGGTAGATATTCCCAGGAAGATTAGTTGCTTTTTCTGTTGCTGTTGTTATTCTGTTGGGACAATCGACTGTTTTTGTGTTTCCTCCGTTTACCTATTAATCTTTCTTCTTGTAGTTTCTTTGAAGGACTGATATTCTCTCGCTATATTGGCACTGTGGGGTCTTTTGCTTTGTCCTCTAATTCGTACTTAGACGATTCAAGCGGACAATGGAGAGATGTGTTTATTTAGAATGAACCCTCTGCAAGACATCAGTCGATTCCGTCTGGTAAGTGGGAGAGATTACTTACGAAACTTTTTTGAAAGCATAGATCCATGGAATATTTATTGATTATTGTAGTTCAAACACGCCATTATGTTAAATGCAAGCCGATGATACTGCAATACTATACAGATATACATAAATATATATAGTTCAATAATTTTGGCAGACATACATACACAAAAACATGCGTATATATAATTTATTTACTTCCCTATAAATAGAATAGAAGTATACCAATTTCAATATTACAACGATCACATTGACAATAATAAAGTTATCGGTGTTGTTGCTTTACGTCCCATTAAGAATGATTGCATGCATTCTTTGGCTATTACTGTTATGTTGAATTAACTTCTCTTTTGAACTGTTACACTAAAATTTTTCCATAATTACTTTTAAACGTGACACCATGGAAGCGGATAATGACGTAAAAATAATAAACACATCTTGGGTGAAACGCAGTTTTCATTTGTACAAAGGAGTAAAAGTGTGTCTGTGGTAAGTACAAAACCGACAAACATTGCTCAGTCATACGAAAATATCTTTGATACCTTCGGTATCACTATTTTACAGATACAACTACACATGTGCGCTCAAAAATAATTTGTTTCACGAAATTGTGTTCCTGCATCACTTGTTGCTGCCAGTCCGTCCGATTTGTTTACTTTCCTGCTTTATTAAAAACTTGCTGAGCGTAAGTATATACCATACCAGTAGAATTAAATTTTATGCAAAATAATTACCATAACAAAGCGGGTTTTAATTAAAAGTGCAATTGGGCTCGTTTAACTGTGCGAAACAGTTACTTTGGAGCTTCAACACTCAGTTGGTAAACAAAACCAGCAACATATTCCTATTATGATGATTGCTACTTACTGTAGCTATGTAAAGTAGTAGTTATGTAGCTACTTTATGTAGCGAACCCGATGTAGTTATTTGCGACTTTCCACCTGACTTTAAACCGTTTATGTTGGACAATATATGTGATATTTTAACGAAAGTAAGTGGAGATGTTTTCTCAAACCTTAAATCTTGTTTAGCCCTGAATATGGATGAAATCGGTCTAGATCTTGGTCTACATCTCATGTCCTTATATAATGATTTCGGATTCTCTGGTTTCGGTCTGGTCCAGCCCTTTAGTTCAGTTTATATTACATATATCATTTGAGTTAATTGGGTTGATTTTAATACAAAAATTTCGGACACCTATACCTAGACCTACCTATATAATATTATAATTTGGTAAGATACCAAATATGGTAATAGTCCAATCACAATATCGTCGAATAATAAATGTTCAATCCTTACGCAACATTTTCTAATATAAAGTTTGTCGACACCTGAAAATATGCCCCGGCTTTAATCTTTGAAAATTGCTAGAGTGTAAAGTGTTCGGTTGCACCCGAGATAAGCCTTCCTCACTTGTTTAAATATAAATATTTCACCGCCTTTGAGCCTCCCAAATAGCAAGATTATAAAATGTTCAGAGGCGTCCGAGCTTACTTCGAATGTAGGCCTTTACTAGTCAGACTACTTTTTACATTACTTTTTCAAGTCTCTCGATGGGTATCGTGATGACGTATAGGTCTCTAAATAAGTTTCCGACAACTAATGCTCCCATAACTAATGACACACTCTGTCGTATAATATTATTAGTTTTATGTTACATTGTCAATTTTAATAAAATTTTCACTATATCATAGAAAAAAGAGCGCTACTAATCTTCTCAGAATAGCTTAGAACGTTTTATAGCTTAGAACGTAATATTCTACACAAAAGCTGTTTTCACAATGAGTTACGGAAAATAGACACAGTCGATGTCAAGTCTAGTCTTTCAGTGTTTTCATTGAAGTAAGAAGATGATTCGGATAAAGAGGAATTTGAAAATCTTAATTGATGAAAAACATCGGTATAAATTATTAGTGTTCGTTTAATGAAGGATAAGTATAGATTAGAATACCGTCAACATTTCTCAATATTATGGTGAATCGAAAGTTCTTCCGACCTTGTTTAAGCAATCAAAGAACTTAAAAAGATAAACGGTAAATTAGCACAGTTTGAAATTTGTTTACTTAAATAATTTGGTTGGTTTCCCGCTGGTGAATACTTTTGCGGTGATTCCGGTGTTCAAGTTATCTATCCCTACGTTATCACGGTGCATTTGTTGACATTCATGCGTTTGTCAAAGATTGCATAGAAGAAAGTATATTGACGATTGCCCAAAATAAATAATTTTCAATTAATTTAGATCTAAACTATATCTAAAATTATATCTAAATATATATTAATTATGTATAATTATTAACGTAATGAAAAGGTAAATTTTGTAAAAACTTCGCCACAAGAATTTTATCAAAAATGGCATTCGCCTGCTAGGTAAAAACATATGTACCTAATGCCTTCGTATTTATACACACATTTATATACTTACTTCTAAAGAAGCCATTTAGAGCGCCTTAAAGTATGCATCTGTGTTCACAGAAACAGTTGTGGGTCAGTTTCACTGATTTCAACGGGCTAAACATATATACACCGAGTTGCCTCCAAATATGCAAAGTCAGTGGTTAAATAGTGTGTGGAGAGGGCTGGAAGTTATATTGAAATATTATGACTGCCTTAAGGATGTCATGACGTATGCCATAACAATGAGATAATACTGATAAATGAGAAGAAGCGCTGCAGTAGTATTTTTAGTTGAAATGTCTGAAAATTTACAGATAATGCTTTGGGTAAGGGTTTACTTGAAAGGACTTCGGTATATATTTACATGTTTCTGTACTTCGATAAATATTGTTAATATATAATAAATGAAACATCGTGAGGGTTGTATAGATACTTGCGAAATACCAGAACTAAATTACGCTTAAAAACTCCCCACCCATATTCAACTTGCGAGCACTGAAAATATCATCACAAATATCATGGAAATTGACACTAGAATGGCAATTCTAATCTAAATACCATCGGCGCATTTTCAGCAGCGAATGCGTGCGTCAAACGTCCGACAAGTAATTGCCAAATATTACGAACTCCCACCCTGTTTGAAGTAGGAGTGTCCTTCCACAACATTTACACTCCTATTACTACTGCGACGCTTATTTTACAATTTCGCCTTAAGTGAGCATGTATAACTAATATTAATACTATGTACTATAAATTCAGAAATCGTACAATTTTTACAAGTAAGCAAAGGCATATAAATTTCACGTTATATCTAAATTTAAAACCGTAATCTAACGATGTCTGTATAATTTTGCACACCAAAGCAAGTACAAAATAGTAAAGGAGTTCCAAAAATAATGTGATTTCATCTCAAAGTGAGCAGTGCAAGTCTCATTGCCCAATTCGAACCATCATACTATCATCTTTAGTGTAAACTTTAATCCTTCAGACGTTTCACTTTAGGGAATAACAGAATTTTTAGTAATTTTCAACATAACTTTGGTATGGGGGTTGGACGTGGTTATAATCCGATTTCACCCACTTTCACACTATAAGATGAACTGCAAGGCAACAAGGAACTAACAAATTTAATCAATCAACTAAACTAAAATAATAGGTGTATAGTAATCAAACAAGCCAAGTAGTACTACCTATTGCATCAAACGTTTAAGATCACAAGATAGATAATACAAGAACGCAGAGTCCCAACAAAAGATGGTTGCCCTCTTATATGTAACTGTATGGTCTATGTTATGAGTATATATATGTCAAGGTATTTATAAAGGTTGCGTCATCAAATATTTAGTATTAATTATATATGAAATAGTAATTTTGCAATTAAATGTGGCTGCTGCCGTCCGTCATCACCATTGCACTCTAGTACTAGGGAAGCAATGGTTAGTTGGTTGCTTCCTGCGCTTAATGGTTTGTTGTAATTGAAATTTATGTTCTACTACTACTACGCTGGCTTTGATTAATGAAGTAAAAAACACCTAACTGCCCGCTTCAAAGGTTGGCTGTGCTGCTGATGGCACAGTTCTTCTCATTGCGCCGATCTGCTAACAAGTGCTACTAAGGACAAGCACCAAGTGGTCAAATAGAAGCAGAGAAATTGAGTTAAGTGCAGGTATTAACCTAAATAATAATTAGGTCGGGGAACATGCAAGTCGCAAAAGTATCTGCAAAGTATCATAGCGCTTTGGTGGTCCACATGAATCGCACTAGTAAGTGAATAGTAATGGCAAGGCAAATATGGGTGCTTTTGCTTTTGCTTTTGCTGAATAACTGTTAGTTGAAACTAATTTCAACATTGAAACCTTATTTTGATGCTAATGGCCATTAACACTTAGACTAAATACTAGTAATGAGATAGTTCTCAATGAAGAGCTCAACAGGAATAGCACTTCATTTATTATTAGCATATTTTCATTTAATAAACTTACTTTGTATTTGTTTAATACGCTGTACGCTGTTTTGTTATTGGAGGTGTTATTACTTATATTTTTTTCCTACTTTTAACAGCTTATGCCACAAACTTTTGTGGCCTGTTGTATTAAATTAGCTTAAAATATGTTTTTGTTTACACATTTTGGGCTCACACACACCTAAGCATCTAATCGCCTTGGAGTTAAGTCCTGCATAGAGACCATCTAAGCTGCGTTCGATTCAGTGCTTCCGCATATATTTGGATTGCAAATTGCAATTGCAATAAAATATGATTACAATTCAAATTGATATTTAAAAATTTCTCTTATTTCAGATTGGAAATAAGAACCCCTACAGAACTTTTTTTTTCAGAATGAAAACAATTTTTCCACCGAGGTATTTGTAATTCTAACGATGCCCACGGCATGGCACTTGTTTGCTCCGAATATGTTGAGATTTTAAACAGATATTTTAGGATTTTGAAAAAGGAAACATTGAAAAAAGGAACAGGGGCAATAAATCAGTACATATGTATACAACTATAATTATGGGAAAAAAAATTTTATTTTAATTTTCTAAGTTCAGTCATATTAATAATTTAGACAACGACTACTTATTTATCGCACGGCTCATTTAGGATATTTTAGTCTCCATAGTCAGTACGAAATCATCAACTATAATAGTTCTTCCTTCTAGATTCACTACTACTACTAATACATATTCTAGTACTCGTAGTAGTTTAATTACTATACCTACTAATACATTTCTAGTTTTAATAATATGTAGTGCGGTAAGCATAAGATTCATAGATACCCAATATCTTTGAATATTTTACTACATTTTAGTCTGACTTAAGTAGTTGATAGGCTCTTTTCGATATTTCATTTCAGAAGAGGTGGTCGATCTTTTATTTATATATTGAAAACAAAGATTCTCAAAGATTCTTTCAACAAGGAAAGGTACTCCTGACAAACATATTTTATCTTTAACGGGTACTTATTCAAGCCCTCAATTCCCCTATTTTATTTCCGCTTTTATATGAGCATACCACCCCTACATTTTCGGTTGTCTTAAGCCAATAGATTAAATACCAACGTTAACCCATTACTATTTCAAGAGCATTCCGCTTTTTCACAGTCGCGTGAGGTGACTGCTTACTACCTGACACTACTTGTGTTGGTGTTCTTTTAAAAGATTCCTCAGTGGCATTTCGAACACTTTTACACTCAGATGTAAGGCGGTTTTCAATCATCGCACTTTTATGATTTCGAGCAAAATAGAGAAAACAAAAGAAACACAGGAATTCCCTTATTTTTGCTTTTTCGCCTACAAGTTCTTATTTGCAATTCCCATTGAACGCAATTCCGACTTATTGCGCTGTCCACCTATAATCACTTAGCTGAGTAGACAACGAATTAAGCCTCAGCTCAACTTTTCATTTCTTCGGCGTCATAACGCATTTTGAAAAACAAAAGATGATTTTCTTTCAGCTTGCTAGATTTATTCTGTGTTTCTTTTGAAAGCGGCCAACGTTTGTCGGCTCTCCTGAGCTTATTGCTTGTTATTACATTATTTATTTAACAGATATTTATGAATTTACACATATTTTTGACTTGAGAGTAGGAAATATTCGTATTGAAAATGCTTTGCTGCCCAGTGATATTAAACAATAATTAATGATTTTATTTGAAATTTTAAGAAGCTTTAAGCGAAAGAGAAGAAAAAATTTTGTTATGATTTTACAATTTAGTGCACATAAGATTTTTACTTCACTGGGAATGGATAACAGCTAAATAAATTTCATATACAAATTGCTTTAAAGTGGAATGAGCAATAAATAATAATTTTGGAAAAAATGTGCCTTGTAATGGAGAAATGCAATATGTTGTTTCCTTAGCTATGGTTACTAAAGAGTCGGAGACCTGAAGAATGTGTATATAAGTAAGTCAGATAACTTGACTTCAGTGACTTTTCTAAAACAATCTGATTTTGAACGAAATCTGCCCTTGATATATTCCTAATACAAAACAAAAATCACACAGAACGTTTTGTATTTCTCATAAATCTCTGAAGACTGATAGCGGTCACGCTAAAAAGCATGACATTAGGGCACGTTGTTATCAGGGAAATATGCTCATTAAATTTTATTAATCTATCTACAAATTAACCTTTATTTTCGGTAAAAAGTCAGCCATGAGCGCAGAGGTCCTCAGAGGTCCACATGAGCACAGAGGTATCCGTGCTTAAAAAATTATTGTTCGGTTTCAACCATTTCGGGAAGTAAGATGACAACTGGAAGGCACTATTTGTTTAAATTTTTATTTTCATATCATCATTGGTGTTATATGGGAAGTAGGCGTAGTTGCGGTCCAAGTTTGCTAATTTTTACATGGTTACATAGGAATGTCGGAATAACGTTTCAAACAGAATTTGGTTGAAATCGGTTAGGTATGTAAGTACACGTGTACCAAGTTTCATTAAGATATCTCAATTTTTACTCAAGTTATCGCTTGCACCGACGGACAGACGTGTAGACAATTACTGGGAGTTCAACTCATCTCATCAACCTGATAATTTGAAACATATAACTCTACATCTATCTCGATTAGTTTTAGGTATAACAAACAACCCTTTGGTGAAAAAAATTATTGTAGTTGGTTGCAACATATTGCGAGAGTATAATAGCGAAAAATTCGATACAATGCGCCAAAATAACTTAAATCTTGGTTGATTTATTTCCTTGCCTGCGTGAATGGCTTAATCTTCTCTATACTATATATTGAGGTATATAGTATATTAGGGTATATTATATTAGGGTATTTGCTTTGATATGCGATCAACTCAAAAAAAGTCAAAAGCGTTTAAAGAAAATTTAAAATTCGCATTACTCCTTAGGACTAAAGCTCTCAAAACCGATTCAGTGTACTCAATACCTCAGATTGAATAAATCCCACTTTCACAAGTAAGACAAAGTTCGAAGGATCACATTTATGAGAATAAGAGAATAAATAAATTGAATATGTGTATATGAGCTATTCTTTCTATTTCTCTACGAAAATGTTAATTGTTATCACGCCGATTTTCCGAATTCATTTTCCGAAAAAGCCATTATATTATTCGCAGTCTACGAATTCTTCATTAGAATCCCCTATTCGTTAATCATAGTAATTCATTATTTTTTTTAATTATTTACACTTCTTCGTACTATGGAAATAGTGCTGTATTGGGGCGTCATATTTTCATACTACTAATAATAATATACTACTAATATACTTATGTACATATATCATATTATCTACCAAAACCGTGGAATGGAATATTGAATATTGAGACTCATTGCTACAGATACTTTCTACAAAATACTTTCTACAAGTTCAACCATTGCATTATAGTTCTCATAATAGTAAATTTCGCGCTCCCTCTATGATGAGTTTTACGTTAGAAATTACTATGTTGCTACAATCAAATTTTGTGGGAATACATTTGCAGTTATTAAAAACATTTATTTCAACTTAAAAAAATTGTAATTTTGGCAATTCATGAACTCCCTCAACTTCATTATTACAATTTGTTTTATATCATAATATTATAGTAAGACCGACCTAACATAAATCACTGGATTCATCATACATACCCATATCACTACTTTTTACTACCGAACGACACAATACTAATCGAAATATTGTCAATTGCTGAAACAGATTATGTGATACAAACTCAACCAAAGGGACGAAATTTAATACATCGGGTATATGTATATTAGTATGAGTGAAAAGTTAACCGGAAGATCAGAAATCAGTATATTATACCTTATCTTGGGGCCAGACAACGGTTTGAACAGATTTGTTAATTTTTAACACAAAACCAATAGAAACAATTTCAGCTGCATTTTCACGTAGTTAAGAGACTCTGTGCGCACTGACTGGATCTGGATATTGGAATAAGAATAAACACTCACAACTGCCTACTTATGCATGAGATAGCTCGGACGAAGGATTTCAGTGTGATCAAATTCACTAACTCCTTTAAAAAATTTAACTTCACCATTTGGCCATTTTTAAGACTATCGATATTTGAAAATACTTCCACTTCATGTTTAAATCTATAAAGTTGAAATACGTTGTACTCTACCGGCGAAAATGTTTCAATCACATTGATATTTGAAATTCACATTTGAAATGGGAACATTCCTGTTGCTGCTTTCATTGTCAACAAGTGTTGGGTTGCCACCATCCAACCAACTAAAGCCGTGACATGCGCAGCACAGCACAGTTCACATCATTACGACATTTCACTGAACGACACAAGTTTACTGTCTCGCAAAGGCATTGAGTAGAAGCTTCAGTGGTATTCCTTGAGTTCTTTGTTTGGGTCGGAGATGTCGTCAATGTGGCATATGAAGTTTCGATAAGGGTAACCCCTGTTGATTCGGGCAAGAACAATGTTCTATCTGCTGCCAGGAGATATCGGGAGGTGTTGTTTTCTACAATAGGTGATGCTGCGGATAATATAGAATTTTAGTTTAAGCGTGTTAATCGTTAAACTTGTTAATTGGTGTGAGAGTTACCATAGCATGATCATTATCATGGTCAATAAATAAGAAATTGCGTCGTTAATGTTTCCGTTATTGGTATGCAGCACTATCACCACTTGCTGGGGTGGTTTCACCTAACGCTTGAGAATAGAGATGATTAGTATATTTAGTAAGTGGCTTTTAATTCAGTCACAGTAGCCACTATGTATTAGTAGAGGGAAGTAAAATGGGTAGAGATAGGCGACTGCTTGTATCGAATTTACCGTTGACTGTCTTTGAAGTATTTTTATGAATTTGTGGAGTAATGAAAATGAGTGTGTATAGTTTTTGAAGTACAATGAAAAAGAAATGCACTCTTGTACGTATC
Source organism: Bactrocera minax (assembly GCA_021498325.1). Classification (NCBI taxonomy): domain Eukaryota; kingdom Metazoa; phylum Arthropoda; class Insecta; order Diptera; family Tephritidae; genus Bactrocera; species Bactrocera minax. The sequence goes on along the minus strand of JAKEEE010000054.1, from coordinate 1,363,042 downwards.
ACAGCAGCAAAGCGCAGATAAGATAGCAGTAGCGTGATAGGCATTTATCTTTTATTTCCTTTCACTTAACAGTACTTGTATGTCCTTTGAAGCTAACATTTTCAACTCTGTTTTCAGCATATACCGGCTGTGTCAAAAGGTGGACTGTGTGACTCGTGTTATTAATGCCCCCATCAACAAATATGTCCGTGACTGTAATGGCCGCGGAGTAATCGACTATAATATTTATACATAATATAAACGCATACAAAGAAATATACGAGTAGATATATATTTTGACCATACATGATAAAAGTATATTTAATATTATTAGCTACAAACTGATTTTAATATAAATTCTTAAATTAGTAGTTAATAACACACAATAATTCTGCATATATGGGTACCATAAGTCAAGTGGACATTTAGGCGAGTATTTTTATTATTTGTTTGCGAAATTGTTTAAAGTTAAAATTTAAAAGATAAATACCTGACGCAAACTGGAAAGGAAAAATTCTGTTAGTGTATACATTTCTGAAAGTATATATATCCAACACCAATTAAGATATCGGAATTAGAGTTTGTGCAAATAGTGGCTTCAAAATGTGCCCCCTCATGTGTAGAAACGGTCGAAATTGGCAAATAATTTTTCAACACTGAAATACCCAATTTGAGGACCTCAATGTCTATATTTGACTTTTAACCGAAACTAGCCGTTAATCTCTGAGATTTCTTAATGACATTGAAGGAGTATGTTTCCATGATAAAAAATATTCACCTGTGTCAAAAATGGGGAAAATTTACTATTTCCCTTAGCCCCCTGGTAAACATAATGTTGTTTTGACATTTGAATGGAATCGGTCTAGACCTTGATTCATACCTCATATCCCTAATATGATGACTTCCGATTCCCTGTTTGACCTTTCCTATTATACCCAAATATATTAAGTTTAGCCTTTTGGTTTAGTTTATATCACATATTTTTATATAAATATTTCGGACACGAAGCAACCTGTAGTAATGAAACTAAGTGAGTCTATGACCTATAATATAAGTTACAAAGATCAGCTATGATAATAATCCAAACACAACTTCGTGTAATAATAAATTTTATACTTTTACGCAATATTTTTTAATGTTATATAAAGTTGTGTCAAACAACTGAAAATATGTCCCAGCTTTGATCTTTACAAACTTCGAGAGTGTAAAATATTTGGTTACACCAGAACTCTATCCTTCCTTACCTGTCTAGAATAAAAATAAATAATTGGCGATTTTGTTGCAGAGGACACTTTTCCGACCTTTCAACAAAAATAACTGGCATACAGTCTATCACCTTTGTTTTAAACCTCAGGTAAAAATGTATATGCATTTATTTATAAGGATAATAAAATACCGTAAAGGATACTATTGGTATAAAGTTAGGCGTAAATATTATTCATTATGATGGTATAGATAGGGGCGTTGCGTTTGGTAATATATGTATACAAGTACTCAATAGGTTGACTAAGTATGCATACCGGAGGCATTCTGACCAATTTCAAGGATAAGGACTTGACCTTCGCAATGTTACTATAAATAAAGCTCATTCCTAAGGAAACGTTATTCAGCTAACAACTCCGGTGTAAGCTGAGTAGTAAGCTGAGCGAACCTGTCGTATTTTAGCATTCCTCATTTTGGTAATTTTTAAAAATGTCATCAAACAAAGTTTTCAAAAGAAGCCCAGCACCAACACTGAGCTACATGTTGTTCGTACACCGTAATGAATTGAGAAGTCGTGCCAAATGTTTCACCCAAAATTTAATCCAGGCCCAGTAGAAGATGTACATCACCGATACACTCATCTCGGAAGCGAAAAGGCACCTCCATCATCAAAGAGGTCTGGACGATTTAAGTATTCTCAACCGGGAGCAATTATTCTGCAAACGTTTGAAAAGGAAGGTCAAACATTTGTTAACATGGAAAGAGATGAGCACCGAAGAGAGAATGGAAATCAAGATGACGGCTGGAGCTATAAGAAAATCGATGGACTCGCAAGACAATGAAGAAGGAAATTGCCCCAAACTTCAAAAATTAGATGATGGAAATGAGTTTATGGAAACCGAGAAAGTTCTGCATTCTGAGTAGATGAGTTTTGACCAGTATTCCTAAAATATTTAAGTTTTATTAAAAATTTATGTAAATAAAATTAGTAAATGTAAAGTAAACAGTAAATTTATGTAATAAGTTAATTAAGATAAGTAGCAATAACTAAACAAATTAACTAAAAAAAAAAAACTGCTTCATATATTTTATTTCACTTGTTACTAGAATTCTGAGTGACTGACTGTCCGTCCGTCTGTGCAAGCTATAACTTGAGGAAAAATTAATATATCTTGAAGAAAATTGGTATACGTATTTCCCGGCACTACAAAAAGGTTGGTACTGCAGATAAGGGAAATCAAAATGCCGTTAATTGAAAATCTATTAAATAAGATATGAATCTATTGTTGGGTGCAGGGAATCACAGCATTAAGAGACTTGTGTGGGTTGGAATAGTTAATAATAATAATAATAATAATAGTTTAAATATATTTATCTCCCAAACCACTAAAGCCATATGAATCAAACTTGCTCAGGACAAGTCTTTTTAGCGCTTCCTCATACATTGAAAAAATTAGTAAAATCGGATGGTAACCGATGAAAGTGCATTAACTCCCAAACGAAAATGTCAGAATCATTAAATTTTACCGCCAATATGGTACTGAAAAGCGCATTAGAATAAGCGTAACACTTGAACAATGGGCATTTCATTGACCACTTTTAGGTGAAACCTCATATCTCAGGAACGACTCAAACAAGTTTCAACCAAAGTTTGTGCAGAACGTTATCCTGATATCTTTATGGTATAGTGTGAAAATAGGCGAAATCGAACTATAACCACGCCACCCATGTAACACAATTTTAAATTCCATCTGATTCCTTCTATTTACAGCATTAAAACTTTAACTGAAAAACCAAAGAAGTTGATCAAAAGAAGATTATATCTAACTTTTAATAATATATCTCACAGATTAACCCATATTTTCGGTAATAAATAAGCCAATTCACTAAAGTTATCTGCCGCTTGAAAATGTATGGTCCGATTTCGACTATTTTTAGATGAGAAATATCACTACTTGAAGGCTTGAGCATCTTTTCCTGGAAATAACCTGTCGTGGTGCCAAAAGTGAATACCATTGGGTCAATACTTTTTTTTAAGGATTTCCCCTGAAAGTGGGTGGTGCCACACCCATTGTCCAAATTTTAAACGGATTACCATGCAGCTCTTCCGTGTCATATTTGCTGCAGGATTTAATGTTTCTGACGTGTTCCTTCAGCGAGTTAACGCACTTTTAGTAGTTTTCAACATAACTTTGTATGGGAGGTTGACGTGGTTATTATCCGATTTCACTCATTTTCTCAGTGTATAATGAAAAACCTACTTGAGTCAAGTTTGATTAATATAGCTGTAACGATTTCTTAGATATGTATATTAAACCTATTTGAGGGCGGGGCCATACCCACTTTTACAAAAATTTGTTGCCCACAGATGCCCTGCTCTACTAGAATCCTCTATACCAAATACCATCTTAATTTGTTGCTTATTTATAGCACTTTATAGGTTTTCGATTAATGGAATTTTATGGGCGTGGCAGATACGCGATTACGCCCATCTGCAACAACACCCTTCCTATGGTAACAAAGAACGCGTGTGCCAAGTTTCATCAAAATAACTTAATTTTTACTCAAGTCATCGCTTGCACGGATGGACGGACAACCGCTAGGTGAACAGAACTAATATGCTCTGTTGCAACATGTTGCGAGAGTACAATAAAGATGCACGAAAATGCTTGTTTAACAGAAAAATGAAAAAAATGAAAAAAATGAAAAAAATGTTCAAAATGTAAGGTTACAGAGTTCTCACGGAGTGTCTTTACTTTCGTGTCACCTGCACACTTGTGAACCAGGCTAACCTCACCCTCTTCAGGCACTTTGCATGCACTTTTCCAACAAATTCAGTTAAAAGCGGAATTTTACTCGTACGCCCCAGCATCTCTGCTTTCACTGAGATCGCCTGCGTGGAAATTAAGTTAAAACAATTTTTGGTTTGTGAGTACTTATTGACAATATTTGTCGCTTTCCTTTTTCGATGTTCTCTCTAATAGCCTAATTTGAGGTTGTAAAAAAAGTCGAAATAAAATAAATAATAGTATACCGTATACCGTATAGCGGATTATGTCCGTAGGCCACAAACCGCAATAGATTTTCGTCGTTTCTCTTCGTAGTGAAAATTTCATAAGCACTAATGAAATCATTGATTTGATAAATTTGATTTTTTTGACTTTGTGTTGTTCCATAAATAGGCTTCCAGATATTTAATGCAATCGAAATATTTATTAAGAAAATCATTTGTAAATCCACTTTATTTGATTACAAATATTATTTTTGCTTGTGGGTAGAGTGGTTTCTCCGCCCTTACCATAACTTTAGGTTTTTTTGATGTGACTAATACAGTAATGAATTTGAGTGTTTTGATTTTTCGTCAGGCTTGTTTACATAAGTACATTTTAAATATATTTATTCGATAAATAATTTGAACCCAGGTTCAAAAGTTCCCAAGTTCCAGGTTCCCGTTCCAGGCTCCCAAGTAGGCCTCAAATTTCTGTCCGGGAGTGACTTTTTTAAGGTTGTTAACAAAACGTGATGGGTAAAAATTTGGAAAAAACGGTGGATGAGGCAGCAATTCGTTGGACAGTGAAAGTGTGATTCGTGTGTAGTCATGTTGGAAGAGTATTTTTTCCTTCGACAAAAAGAAGCGTGCTTTTTGCAATTCGGAGTCGAAACGAACCAAAAATTCAGCATTGTATAACCCTGAGCTATGTGTATTGCCCATCTCCAGGAGATTGTGATTACTCCATGCCACTCCGTTGTCAAATATAATACGGCTTTACCCAGAAAACTTCAAAATTATTCATAAAGGATACAACATGACAAGACATCTTTGGTACGCTTTGGTGAGGCTACTTATGAATCTGCTATTTAAACACTACTCCATGAAGTGTTTATTTAATAACATACGAGTGTGTTCAAAAAAAGAATGGGAATATTCGTTTTTTGAAAAAAAATATATTCATACGTCTACAATAATACTGTCGCCTTCAGAATAGTCTCCATTCGATATTATGCACTTATGCCAGCGCTTCTTCCAATCGTCGAAACACTTCTCAAATTCGATTTTGGGATAGCCTTTAGCTCTATTAGCGATGTGCTTTGAATCTCATCTAGGAGTATACTTGTAAAACGACGGCCCTTTAAGGTTCTCTTTATTTTTGGAAATGGGAAAAAGTCACATGGAGCCTTATCTGGTGAATATGGAGGCCAAGAATTCATGCACAAGCAACGAAGTGTGAGCAGCTGCATTATCGTGGTGCAAAAGCCAGGAATTGTTTTTCCATTAAAATCAAAGAACACAGTCGAAGAACATTCCCGTTATTTTCTGAACATACCTCGTATTCCAAATATATTCTTAGTGTTCAATTCAATCCGATAATACTACATTCACGTGAGGCATTTAGGAAATACACATTAACATATTAATTAATAGTACTCACGTTATGAATTTCATCATTACTCTGATTACATTGGCAATATTTAAGCTAACGGAGATGTAGTTTTCAGCATCATTATGATAACTACGTACAAATTTAAGCGGACAATGAAGAAAAGTTTTTGTGCAAAACGCCGTTATCATTTCTACAATACTTCTCGGCTATTCTCGGGAATACGAAAAAACCTTTGATTCGATCCAGTACTTCAAAGCAATGATTAAACGTGCATACAAATACACACAGTTAAAGGAATTAGTGTTGCCACCTGCAGCATTTGCTGTTGTTCGCTTTTTCGCCTTTTCGTAGTTGCTGTTTCCTTTCATGCTTTATTAAAAACTTACACAATGTAATTACCAAATTATTACCAAATTACCAATGTTAATTACCAAAACAATAGAATTAAATTTTATGTAAAAGAATTACCATGACAAAGTGGGTTGTATTAAGAATGTAATTAAGCTTGTTTAACTATGTGAAGCAAATTCTTTGGAGTTTCAACACTCAGTTGATAAACAAAAACCAGCAATTGATTTTTAATAATATTGAAAGAACTTAAATTTACTCAGGGTATCTAGCAAACAGCTTCAAAGCTGAATTCCACTTAATAAATTATATAAGAGCAAGATGCCTGGCTTTTCGGCTTTTTCAAATTATTGCTGTTTAGGAAGGACAGGAATATATCTACAACATTGAAATAAAAACATTTCTCAAATTTATGGTGAATCAATGGTTCTTCCGATCACGTTTACTTATTAAAAATATTTATAAAGAATTTTATATATACCCGTATTTGGTGTAAAAAATTTTTATTTGTCAGGTATTTTAAATGAGATAAAACTTTCTCGGGTTTCTAAAGCACTTTTTAGAGGAATCACACGACTCAAATCATCTCACATTATATTACTCAGGATACACATGTAGGTCTCCATGATTGCATTGGAAAAAGTATAAAAATCAAGAAGACAAGCGATTGCGCAAACTATTAAACACAAATATGCCAATACGTATGGTTACACTTAGTGTTCAAGTAAAAATTCATAATAAACACAATTCTTAGTAAACTCTATCAATGGAATAAATGCTGTATGGACCAATTTTCGTAGGACTTTTTCAAAGTCGCTGAGGTCAATTTTTTTATATTTATATATAACTTATTTAAATAGAGAAGACTGGCTACATCGTGTTTAGTTTCACGTGTAACTATCCACACATTGACATTATAATCGAAATCAAATCAACAGTAATTTCGAAATCCCGTACAAATTTATAGACACACTTCCAAATAAGTTCTTCGAAAACAAACGCATTAAAGGAAAAACGAAAATAAACTCATTCACGTGCCGAAATAGGCAAATGTTGTGAAAACGTTGCCCGAAGGAACTTATCAAATATGCCACTAGTCTGCCAGGCGGAAGCCTGTGGCATGAAGTAATTTAAAGCGCCTTAAAGTATGCAGTTGTGTTCAGATGTGCGTCAATTTCAGCGGTATGAAGCAATTTAGCATATACGCCGAGTTGCCACCAAATGCCTAAAGTCAGTGGCAAAAACAACGACGCGTTAACCGGTAGAATAAAAAGCAATAGAATTTGCCGGTTCATGAAGTTATAATGTTTAAAGAACGTGTGGAGCGGAGTACAAGCCGTATTCAATTTTTTTTTCTTGCCTTATGGATATTTCTTCAGAAGTATTCTGAAGGGGAAATGTCTGAAAATTTACAGACAATGCTTTGTCTACATGAAAGTACTTTAGTAAATATTTACATGTTTTTTTTGTGCTTGGTTGTGAAAAATTAGGTCCATATTAAGAAGTGTGTACGTATATAAAAAGTTCGCTTATTTGTATGTTGAGCGCTGTCTTTTGTATTTGTATTTGTATCTGTATTTTGTATGAATTTTCAAATGCAACGCTAACAAGTGATAAAGGTTATATTTAGTTTTTTTTTGTAAGTTTTGTAAAGTTCTACTAACGGTGGCATTGTTTGCCATGGTCAACAATATTGTATGTTCGAGAATGATTAAAAAATATTCATAATATTTTGTAACATGGCGAGTGTTCAAAAAATAACGGTAATATTCGTTTTTTGAAAAAAAAAAGTTTTCATTCGTCTACATTAATGTTTTCGCCTTCAATAGTCTCCATTCAATATTATGCACTTATACCAGCGCTTCTTCTAATCATAAAAACACTTCTCAGATTCGATTTTTGGGATAGCCTTTAGCTCTTTTAGCGATGTGCTTTTAATCTCATCTAGAAGTATACTTGTAAACGACGGCACTTTAAGGTTTTCTTTATTTTTGGAAATAGGAAAAAGTCACATGGAGCCATTCTGGCGAATATGGAGGCTGGAGCATCCTTACAGTATTGTTCTTGGCCAAGAATTCACGAACAAGCAACGAAGTGTGAGAAGAATTGACCAAAATTGAGCAAAAGCCATGAATTGTTTCTCCACAAATACAGGCTTTTTCCGGATTGCTTCGCGCAAACGGTGTTGAACTTGTAGGTAGTATTCCTTATTGACCGTTTGACCTTGAGGCAAGAATTCATGATGCACTATGCCATTAAAGCCGAAGACACAGTGGAAGAATATCCCTTTTATTTTCTGAACAAACCTCGTATATAATAACATTAATTTTTTCAGTAGAGGCTAACACTCAAGACAAATGATTATTCTGACTTTTCCGAAAATTTTACAACTCTATTGGCATTTGTTGCTAACTCAGCTTAAATTTTCGTGCAAACATTTGTTTGTTCGATTTTAAGCTGCGTGGATACCCACGACATATACCATACGTACCTTAACCAAGAGTATCCTTATCCAAGAGTATTTACGTGTGTGTGTGTTGAATGAGGTCCGCGACCCCATGGTTTAATGAGCGAGTGAGTGAGGATGTATTCTAGTGAAATTTAACAATTTCTTCAAAATGAAACATTCTGAGTGTTGTGCAAATACTTGCGAATGCCAGAACTAAATTATGCTAAGGCACCCCCAACACGCACGCAGCTACTCATAAACATACATACAAATAGTCTCGTAGTGACTTTCAAGTACCAAAAATAACATCGCAAATACCATAGTATGAAAATGGAATTAGAACAATGATTCTACTCTAAATGCCATTGGCGCATTTTTGACAGTCATTTTTGGAATCCTTGTTCAAACTTTGAGTACTTCGTGTGGGCAAGAACGTATTACTAAAAATTAAAAGTAGAAACATGTGACTGCACCATATCTTCCAAATGCCACTTTGTAACTTATTGTACCCTTTTACCATGAGTGAGCCAATACGACTTATGATGGAAAAAGTACAAAAATTAAAATGCGGTTGTGAATGCTATTAACATTTTAGGTTATAGTTAATTTTATATTTTTGCAACATGTTGCACAGGGAACATTACTCTAATTTACTACATTATTATTGTTAAGTATCATATCAAAATGTCAAGAACAAATTAATTTGCCATTTTTTCATATGATAATTCGCATAAAATTTAACAATGTATCTTAATAAAATGTATCTCGCACCTTCTTCAATGGCTCTTTTCTATTATTTAAGATTGTTGTTCGGTTAGATGCCAGCAGTGCAGCGAATATTAGTAACGCACCGAACGGAATTAGCTACAGTGGTCCATATAATATTCAGCGAGCCCTTTCAATTAATAGCATTGCCACTGATGTCTAGGTTTTCAAATCTATATTAATTGTCTCTCGAGCAATACATCAGGAAATGGCCAAGTAACTTGATTTGGGTACGTAATGTATCGTTTGGTAGAATTTTATTAAGGTTTAGAAAAGCCGAAATTTTGGACAAAACCGAAAAAAGTACAACGGCACAGTCCGTACTTTTTATACTCGATTGCCTAGGCGAATTATTTACTCTTATTATGAAATTGGCATTGCCTGAAAATACCAGGTGATTTGTAATTTTTAACTAGTATTTGCTAATTCGAATATTTCGAAGAACACTAATCAGAAGAGAGTGTCTCAACAATTAATTCAAAATAATTTTCTGGTTTAAAAATGATTTTCCAAACTGCTGGCAATACGGCTAAACGTGTCTGTAACTATCGCAGCGCAAATAAAAAAACTAATCTTAGTTGCTATTTCCCGTACTGGAGAGGAAGACAAACAAAAAGTTGTGAAACTGTTCCAAGTATTACTGAGAATCACTTGGAATCACTTGGAATCACTTGAATCGCCAATTATTATTGCCTAAAATACTTATTTCTAAATTAACAAAATGTCGCAAAAAGTGAACGAAGCTAAAAAGCAATCGAGCAAAAATGCATGTCGGATTATATAGAGCAACGCTCAGTTAGTGAAATCGGCCTATATATTAAAATATTAATATATTAAATATATAATATAAATATCTAATAATATAATAAATATATATTAAATATATATGTTCCTTTCTAATAAAATGTCCAATTCAATGAACCTTGGCAAACATGCTATTTCGCTTAGTTTAAACAATTTTCTTCAGTTTTATGTTCCAAGACCTATGATAATTACTAGTAATCCACACAAAATCACATCCAAAAAATGCAGATATTCTAAAGTTATACTCTAAATCGTACTGAGAGCGCCAAAGTGTTCATTGTGCCCCGTAAAGAAAAACAAATCCACGGTTTCAAAAGAAATCGCCCATCAATTTACTGCTTAAGGCAATGCAAATTTTTTTCTTTAAGCAATAAGTTGAGTGAATACAACGACACATTATACAGCATACTCGCGTTTCCTTGCTCTTCTGTTCGGGCTCAGAGTAACTTGTCAACCACAAGTTTGCGCTATTGTTGCATTGTTTATGTTGCCAACAGCTAGTTGAATGGTTGAAGGAGTTTACGATGCGCCCGCGAGACATGAAGATGAAGCGTGATAGACTGAATAGAAAAAGTGCAGCGGGCGACGTTTTGTACTTTTGCAAGTTTTTGCTGTTATAATGCTAACACATTTCCAACTTAAGCAATTCTGTGCGGCGCTAAAAGCAGTCATTGGAAATAGGGCGTTCAGGTGCACTCTTTAGTTCAGTTTATTGAGCAAATACGCAAATTTACAATGATGGCAGCTACTTTTGTTCTCATTGAAGCTTTTCTTTCGGTGCATACAATCTACTTGTGACTCCCGACAAAATCACAAACAGGTGTTTTCTAATTTCAATGGAAAATGCAAAACGTGCACGAAATGGCAATTGTTAACTTTCAGAAGATAACTTTTGTAAATATTAGAGTATCTATCCAATATAAAGTATAAGAGTTTTGTTCGCCTAACGGTCTTTTCTAACACCTTAAACCAAACACGATATATCTATAGGGTTATGTATATCAAAGACATAAGGTTCTACCACTCAATTATCAAATAAAACTCAAACTGGCACAGAGGGTTACAGTTGAAAAGGTTGGTTTCAAAAATGTTTAAAAATCGTGTGCGGTACCGCCTTTTAAAAATCAAGTCGTCTAGCCTCCATTTGCCGTGAAGATCTGCACCTTATTCATTACAGCATGCATATATTAGTTAATATGTGAGATATCTTAGTGAAATTAACGAGCCATATTTTTATAATACATATAAATTGGATAGTGAGAGATATATCTGATTGCACTTACATAGCAATGTAGCACTTAGTATAATAAGGTTTGTTGGAAAAAATTGGGGAATCGGTCTTCATATTCCATTGGGCTCCATCTACCCAATAAAGAGATTTCCCCCTTTACTGTAGACTATTGACCATACTTATGGTATATTATATAAATAATATTAGTTTCATTGACAACATGCCTTAATTCTTATAAATTGCGATACTATGCAATGTTCTGCTGTGCCCGAACTGAGCTATTCCCTACTTATTGCTTATAACTTGTGCATATTAAGCAAACTGGATGAAATTCGTTTAACAAACAGAAAGCTTTCACAAAATCCTTTGTATTTTCGCAAAACTTTTCCTTATTTAAGCTATTTAGGTCACACACATTTACATTCTACATTTTACTTCAATTTCAACGACGAAAGATTCTTGATATTGCCCGCTCTGTATTTAATATTGGTTAACTCTACAAAAATTTTACTTAACACACACGCAAGCAACACTTCAACGTTATAGGGAAAATGCTGACAAGAATTGCATAGGCGGAAACGCGCCAATGTATAACTCTATTCTTAAGTGTCTTGCTTACACAAACAAATAAAAATAGACTATCAAATTCTCACCTCCGCTGTCATCGCTCTTTGCTTCTTGCTATCCTTCCATTGCCTACTTTATCAATCTTGAAACTAGCTTTGTGTTCAGTGTTAGTACTTTATTTTCATCAATTCTGTTTTGCTCTCTCTTTCCCTTGAGAGAAAAACTGGAAAATATGAGAGCAGAAACGTTAATTTTACGTGCACTCTGTCGACAGGACCCATGCAGCAGCATGAAACAGTTTATATCTAATGGAAACTCTCTCGAGGCGCTGTCTTGCTGTTATCATTAAAAGAGCTAAGGTGAATTTTGTTGAAAATCTGGCAAAGTCCACGCGCACTCACGTGCTCGTACTTGTGAGTCTTGGAAATTTATCAATGAAAGTATTTACGCTAGCTCAAAGAAGTCTCTTCCTCTGTTCACGCACTTTTATGTGTTATAATATATTGAATCCTTGGCCAGATATATTTTTGAATTAAAAGCTATTGTTAATTTATATAACAAAACATAATAAAAGTCTAATTAATTTATTCATTTTGAAAATTGTACAGTCAAGAACAAGTTAATATAACACCATATAAGCTTTTCTAGCAGCAAATAAATTTTGACCGTGTCCCTCACAGCGCACCACTTGTTTGTTAGAATAGAATAAAAAAGTCTAAAAAATATCTATTATACCCTCGTCCTTTCAATTTCAATTCCAATTCCCAATTCCAGAATCTTGCTAGGTGTCATTAAGGCAATGTGCTTCCTACTATGATAAAAGTATCCAAGGGCCTTATTTCCCGTTTTTCAACTTCACAGTTTTGCGCGAATTCAAAACAACAAAGGAACAGACCTTATTATTCCTGTGAAATAAACAGACGATTTTTAATTAACGGGACTAAATTAAAGTCATAAAGTTCATACAGCTAATTGTTCAAACAGACCTGATGCTAAGCCTATGGAACGTTAATTTCGTTCCCTGAGAAAGGCCTGTACTTCTCATTTCCCTACTCAATTCAAAACAAAACTTTGAAAAAAGATTCTACGAGTGTACTGGTTATCTATTTCTTTATATTATACCTACCTACCTAGCTACTTTATCTACTTTTGAAAGAGCGAAACTAATAACACTTTCCTTTTATTCAAGGAAATGGGCGGCAACAACAATCCTTGAAAGTTGTAGTTTATTAGAAAAGATTGTACTAGAATATCAATTAATAATCTGATGACAAAAAAGTACGATTTATAACTTTTCATAATTTGAGATATTTTGATTAAACTTAGCACACATGTTACTTGGGGGTATAGGAAGGCAGTTTATTGCAACACTTGTTTATTTTTTTAAAAATCCGAAAAATATATGAGTAAACAGCTCAAAAGTGGTGAATCTTTTAAAGAGTAAGTAAACTAAAGAATTAAAAAATGTAACTTCTTTTTATCCCCTAAAATTCTAAAATATAAACAAGTATATATATATGCATATATACCAGACAGACTGAAATCGCTTCGGATCATTTCAAAGAAAAACGCAGTTTTTTGGAAAAATTCGATTTACTTATTCAAAATAGTTGCCATAGATGGCAATAAACCAATTAAATTTGTCGTACAGCTTCCAAATAGGTCTCAGTCTCGGCGGTTGCCTCTTTATTGAAGCTAAATTGGGTTCCAGTGAGTATTTCCCTCAAATGGACTGTTTTTCGCAATTTAGTCTTCCAAACGTTCCAAAATGTTATATAGTGGTTGCTGATGATCGGTTTTCCCTGTTCAATATAGCATATTCTGCCACGTTTGCAAAATGCTGCAATCGCTTCTTCAATCAACTTGAACTTTAGTATATATCTAAATTTTTACATATTTCTACACAAAGTCCTTTAACCACTTTTACTTCTTTGTCTGCTTTTTAATATACTCAGTTCCTTTTTGGTTATAGTTATTCACATACTGCAAGTATTTGCTTTTCAATATCTTTAAGAAATTAAATAAATTTAAGGTATTATAGTAGTTATTTTCAGTAACTACATGAGTGGCAAACAATTACAATTGCCACAAAGATGTTCTTGGTGGAAATAAATTCCAAATATTTATCGAATTATCTGTAAGATAGAAATAGAAGAAAAAATGTATTCTATAAATTTTAGTCTTGAATTTTCTGCGATATATCTTGTACTTATTACACACATAAGTAAATAGCGAAGTTTTTCAGAAGAGAACCATAAGAATTTGATTGCTTACCTGGGGGTATAAATTAATCTCCGTCATCAGAGTTATTGCAATGAAACTCATGAGTGTTTTGTGGAGATGTTTGTGAATAATGTTATGAGAATAATCCACTCGAATTGCAAAATTTCGCAGCTCAAATAAAGGGCAAATTCCGAATATGAAATGACTGTAACTTGATGTCTACTATCCACACAAAAGCTACAAAAGAATGCATGCGCCGGCAGCTATAACGCATTGTGTTGGTGCATAACTATCATTAAAAGGCTTTTGTATGCAATGAGCAATAACAAGGTAAGAAAAATGTTTTATTAAAAGAAAGGATGTCGTTTCTTAAAAAGCATACACCTACGACATACATACATACATTGATAATCCGGATATAGCACGACTAGCGAAATCTTACGGTTATTCTTAGCATGGAAAGAACACACCTAGGGCATAGTTCCAATTAAAATTAAATGTTATTTTCCTGGAGCTAGCGGTGATTTCAGCTTAATGCATAAAAATATGTCATAGGAGATTTAACCCAATGAATAACATTACTGATTACATTGCGGAAATGTTTATAGTATATAACTCTTAAAAATCGTCTGTTGTTAAAGGTTAATAAAAACTCTGAAAATTGGTATGAATATACGGAGGGTTCATTCATCTATCCAAAGAAAGGACAGCAAAGGTGATGGTCTCCCGAAACCAAATGGGCATATTTACGACGCGTATTTTGTCGGCGCGTATTTTGTCAATGCGATTTCTTTTAAACAACTACAAATATAAGTTTATTACCACAGCTAAACTCCTCATTATTCCTTATTAAACTCCTCCTCCAGCATTAATAAAGACTTTATATAAATTCTAAATGTCGGAAGTGAGAGTATAGAATGAAAGCTTTCTAGTTCACACAAAATTGCCATGAAAGTGTTAACAGTGAAGACAAATGTGCCGTTACGATGAAACGTCAAACGTCAAACATTAAACTACGCTAAACGTCAAAGTGATCCAAAGAAACAAAACAGTATGACAGTTTCTAAATTCAGATGCGAAACGGAAGAATATGTTTAATGAGAATAAATGAGAGAACGGCAAAGAGAAAGCAAGTTTTACATTACATAACATGATTATACAAGCATGTACGCGCTATCCAGGAATGTACATATATATATATGGGAGGATCAGCCTGAATATCTTAGTACCTGTACAATATAGGAACAGTCCAGTATATCTTTATTATTGTCTGTCAGTGGCTAAGACAGTGGCTTGGATTTATAGTCGTTCAAGAACCGTCACCGTCAAGTTTTAAAGTTCCGAAATCTCGCTTTCAAGAATACATGTACTTTGACTTATGAAGCACTCGTATTGTTCATCTGGAAACTGTACTCAAAGTTCGTACAATGGATGGGTAAAGAGTAGCTTTATAATGGAAGTTTGAAAATCTTATATAATATTAGACATATAGGAGTTAGAGAAATTATTGACCCAAGTTTACACATTTTTGACATCAGGACACATTATTAACGGGAAAAGGTGTTCATCTGAATTTCGTTGGAGTATTCCGTAGGCTGACCGACATGTACGGTACAAAATCAATTGGAATTTCGAAAATCCGTATATTAGGTATGTGGAGTTTAGGGAAAGCATTTAGCCGACTTTATCCATTTCTGATGCTAAGTCACATTATTATCAGCGAAATATACCCTTTGAATTTCAATAACATATATCACAAATTTACCCATATTTTCGGTAAAAAGTCAGAGAAAGGCACTAAACACAGATTCGGTATCTAGAGGCCTAAAAAGTTGTAATCCGATTTCGACTATTTTTGGAAGTGAGATGACATAACTTGAAGGCACTACTTATGTAAAGTTTTAGTTTGGTATATTATTGGTACTCGATTTATATACTGTAAAGTGAAAGAATCAGATGGAATTTAAAATTGTATTATATGAGAAGTAGAAATGGTTGGATTCCTATTTCGCCCATTTTCACACTGTGATATAAGGATCTCATGGTAATGATATAAAAAAAATATGATTGATCTATTCAGTCGTTCCTGAGTTATAACATTTAACATGTAGGCGATACCAAGCCCATCTTCCATTTGTTACATGAACTTCTATTAGACACTTTTTCAACATAACCATGTCGCGCAGTTGTCGTCTGATTTCACTTATTTTCGCAGGGTATGAAGGTGCTAAGAATCTTGTTCTGGATAAATTTGGCTGATGTAGCTTTAGTCGTTTGTGAGATATGTACATTAAACCATTAAACATTAAATTAAAATTTTCAAACTACGTACGCCCCTTGCTACTGCGCTTCCCTGTAACAAATTGCAATTTTGTTTTTAATTTTTGCTTAGTTTTATAAGTTTTCGTTTAACGGCATTTTTTGGGAGTGGCACTGATTCGATTTCGCCCAGCTGCAGTACCAACCTCCTCAAAATGCCAGCGAACATGTGTACCAAATGCACGGACAGACGGTCGGACAGATAGTGACCTGGAATTCAAATCATCTCGTCGTCCTAATCATTTATATATACATATATATATATCTAACTCGATTGGTTTTAGGTATTACAAACAAAAGTTAGGCCAACAAAACTATTATATTTTGTTGCAACATTGAACGATGTGCTTTACGTTGGTACATGCCGTGTAAACACCCTAAACCCACGGTGCTCTAAAACACAAAGAATCAATATAATGGGTTGATCAGCGCCCCGTAAGTGATAGCTTTTTGCTAAAACCAATCGGTACCGATTGGCATTGTGGAAATGGATACAATAATCACCTTGGTAGGGCTCGAGACCCATCTAAAACCTCTGCCGTACTTTGAGTCCGACACCCGGTTGCAATGCAACTCCACATTGAACTGTACCGCCCAACAGCTCTACGCGCATACAGGTATTAAGCCATAGCCACCACGATACTCCCCGAAGGGTCTACCGTAATGAGCAGGTTGGAGCGCCTTCCAGACTCCAACGGGCTCCTGATCGCCAGTCCTCGTAGCTAGGACTACTTCCAGTTCAGCTACCCATTCAATTCAGGCAGGTGACATTTGTTGCTTGAACTCAAATGCCTCTTTAAATGTTTGCATAATACATTTAAACTGTTATAAACTCGATTCAAGCTAAGTATTATAGCATTATTTCTGACACGACTAAGCCTATTTTAGAGCAAAGTCTATTTCAAATGCAGCGCATTTTATGGATTTAGTCGCCTCTTACGACAGGCATGCCTTACCCCGGGTTATTCTTATCCCCCGACCCGCATAGAGAAAAAGAAAAATTTTATTAATTGAATTGAATAACTTTTTTATTCGATTTTGTTTACTTATTGATCAACGCCAATCCACAGTATTGCCACACATATCGCAGAAATGTTCAACGCCTTTCAATGTGTCATAAAATAACGCGAAATATGGTGATCCAAATAGCGGAAAAATAATGAAAATAAAATAAGTGGAGTAAGGAAAGGCTAACTACGGACGGAACCAACTATTCATCACAGTCAGAATTCATAAGAAATTGTGATGAAATATATCTACAGATATACGCAAAAGTGCAAAAATTCATAATAAAAGAGGCCCAGGTAAAGTCCAAATTAATTTATGATATTCATTACATGATTAGCTTTTTCCATTACAATATCCTGCTCAATATTTGAAATAGTTATTCAAACAGACTACTTATTTTTCAGAGGGATAGAGAGCTCTGACTGTATTTTTGGAGCACTGCCCAATAAGTACGTCAAAAATTCAACAAGAGGGATAAAAATCATTAAATTAGGTAACTAGTTTCAAGTGTGGACCGTTTTGGCCCATATATTAAGCTGAACGGTTTTACATTATTTTGATTAGTCTTAGGTATTACATTCAATATATAGAACGAAACTATTATACGAATATGACGACATACGGTGTCGTGTATGCGTCTCACTTAGATATACCATTACAATATTACAATTACAAATTGCTCAAACAAAATTAGATGCCAAACGCCTACACATATGACTCACATAAAGTGTCAAATGCAGGAGACACTCATAATATTCTACACAATATGTATATATGTATATATATACTAACGTATATGCACTACGTTAGCACAGAATTACATTTGCAGTATGACTACGAAAGAAAATGTGTAAAAACATGGAAACTCATATTTAATGGCACGTGCTAAAAGTTTGTGCACGTCTGAAGGACCTCTAGCTGTCGCCAACGAACACAAATGTCATGCAAATATACACAAATTGGCAGACCCATAGGCACGCAGACAGACAGACAGACAGACGTGTAATGTTAAGTTGACTATAAATCTGGCCTATAAAAGAAAAGATAAAACTCGATCGAACATAAAGCTTTGAAAAGCACATTGATGTTGAATTTACAGCCAAATTTTTATACGTATGTATGTGCTATAAAATGATTCACCACAAGTTAAAGCAGGTCATTAAAGAAGGCAGATGGCGAAGCTGTTATATTCTTTCTAAAAAATGCATAATAGCTGCACCCAAACCGAGTTTGTAAATTTTTTAGTCGTTTGTTTCCATATTCTCGAAACCCCAGTTAGTAACACCCTGAAAATATCACAATAGATATTGAGTATCCTAATAATCGAAATGACGAAACGAATTTATTTACTGATATCTATCTGCCGTTAGAAATTGATATGTTTGAATAAAATTCGAGGCTCACCAATTCGGCAGAGATACTAACATAAGCAAGAAGCATAGATCTTTAAAAATTAAAATTTATCATACATATTCCATAAACTGTTAGGGCAATCGCATTTAACCTTATCCTTCAAAACTAATTAAGGTTCTCTAAAAGATTCCGTGAAAACGTGAAATTCGGTGGGAAGGTCAGAAGTTAGACAATTGTCGTAGCACTACAGCCTTTTCGGGAAACAAAATCATACCTCACTAACCAGCTGATTTGTACCAGATTTGACAAAAAAAATGCTCATAACATCCTTCTGGTAGTTCTGAAATAAGTAAATTTGGATCACAATCAATTTCGTTCAAAAGAAGGCTAAAATCGGCTATCTCTTTCTATCCTCCATATACCAAGTATAATGGTCTCGTGATTGGTGAGAGTTGGCATAATTCGCTTTGATTATAAAATTAATTTAAAGTTTCCCTATCCACTTTACTTCGAAATGCTCTATTCGAAGTAAGGTGGATAGGGAGTAGAGTAGAGGAGTAGAGTGATTTCTGTCCCTCAGTTGGCTTTATACCGTATATAGCGGTATGTGAAAAATCTTAAAAAAATGTACGAAGCACGTTTCTCAGATTAGTCAAGTATCTTTATTTTTTTTTTATTTATTAAATCGTGTCTCAAATATCATAAGAAATCATAATAAAAAATTTAATGGAATTCCTTAAACCAAAATTAAAGATTTCGGAATTTTATTTTACTTTTCATCATCGTTTTAGAATTCATCAAAATATATTTACTAGTAATGGTGTGATTTGCTTACAAGCCAGATTAAAATTAAATCTGTTATTAAGGAATAGTTTTGATGCTAAAGACGATGACTGAATAGGAGTTTTGCTGCTAAGAAATACTTCAGGAACTATGCAGCGATCTTATAACTTCTATACGAAAGAGATTCTCTGTTGCAACGTCACAGGAAGGACCTCAAATAGCAGACCACATAATGATTAACTCTGCATTCAACTTTTAATTAAAAATATAAATAACTTCCTTCTGTAAATCGACTTGAGGTAGACTATTATGATGACCATTCATTTAT
Source organism: Bactrocera minax (assembly GCA_021498325.1). NCBI lineage: Eukaryota > Metazoa > Arthropoda > Insecta > Diptera > Tephritidae > Bactrocera > Bactrocera minax. The sequence continues at coordinate 1,343,300 of JAKEEE010000054.1, read as the reverse complement.
ATGCTAAGTAATTAGTATACTTCATATTTAGTAGACACTAAATTTCCAGAAGAGCGAAAAATCAAAGCGTGAGTAATTAAGTAATATTAAATTGTGAAAAAATTATTCAAAGGCAAAGCTTATCTGTTCCCCCCTTTTACCCTTCGGCTAGATGATTCCATATTCTGCGCTACTCATGGGCCTGAATGCATATCTATATTGACATAAGAGGTTTATGTGTACCATATTATACGTCAAGATAATTAAATAGCAAATGGCTGCGAATAATTAAATTCAGTCGCGTAAACAGCTAACTAAGTTAATACTACAGATATTCACTCTATCATGTATGTAGGTGCATGTAGCAAAGATACTAGAAGAGTATCAAATTCAAACATAGTTATGTTATATATGTATATGCAAGTATTTATAATTATCAGCTTAAAGTGGTATTATAATTTGCATATAAAGTAGGTCAACATGTATTATATAACATACATATATACTTATGTACATATATATACAAACATATAAACATATAAACATATATTAGAAACCTCATTAGTTGCACATCACGTGATTGCCTGCTTCTTAGCGGATAATTTTGACTCAAATAGCGTTCAGAAATTAATCCTTTATTACATTAACTAAATACCAAGCAAAGTGTTTATGCGACATTTTGAAAGACGAGCCATCGAGAATGAGACAAGAATCTCAATGCGTGAGAAAATTATTTCAACTAAATTCAGTCATATTAAAGATTTTATAAAAAAAATTTTCTTCTTTTGGTTTGGAAAATTTTCAAGAATGTGATGACGAAATATAAGAAAATGAGAACGCCAGCATTCCAAAGGTTATGAAACACCCCAAGCAAACCGAAATTGAAATTGCACAAATTTATAGCTTTCAAATAAACGAGTTAGTCAAATATGTGAAGCATTCAAGCAAAACCGATACAACTTCAGTTTCGTTTCAACAAAACCCATCGTAAATGCAGTGATTTGTTGATGCGCAGTTTTATTGCTAATCTCAGCAGATGCAGAAGCAATTCCGTGAATTGGTCTTGCATTATTTTTATACTCTTGCAACATGTTGCACACAACGGTTGCTTGTAACGCCATAAAATCCCAGACATAGATTTCGGGTTACATATGCGCATATATATAGGGTGCTTCTTTTATAGATACGGAACTTTTATTTCACATAAAACAGAAACATTTATGAAATATCCAATATATGCGTTTAAAACTTGGCAAATTGTAAGGCATTTATTGTTTGAACCGAATTGTGCACCGAAATTTCGCTTTAACAACTAAGTTTGCATCACAAACGGAAAGTTTAGAAATAAACTTGAGTAATTTTTTTAGTTTTTGGGGTAAATATTTGCTTGATAATTTAGCAAAGCTTACTAAACATAAATATCAAACACTTGTGTTTGCTGCAACGGATATTGTGACTATCCTCTATCTATCCTAACTATCCCTCTTCTTTAAAAAAAAATACACCCTCTATAAATGTAGAAAGATAAAATGTATCATTAAGATATTGAGAATAAGCGGTTGATAAGAGTGGACCTCAACTAGTTTCAAATTACAGTTTTTTTTTGTACGATTCTTCTTAATGTTGTATTTTATACCGTTTTAACCTTTTATGGTTTTTTAACGATTTTAGTGGAATTACATAGGTGGCTGGAAGCACCGCCACTGCAATAGAGCCAATAAGGTAGCAGACATTTCTTGTATCTTTCCCGAATCTGATGACGTTAATTTCTCGCGTTCTATTAACACCATAGTTGGTGTAACAGTTTAAGTTGTGTGCGCACTTTCACAGTGGATTGACAGCCTAGTCCATAAAAATATCCCAGTAAATATTAAATGCATAAACCAAAAAATCCTCTCTGTTATATGAGAAAAAAGAAACGAAAAAATATCTATTCCAAAAAAAGAACACTGGTGTGAGTTATAACGACTGGCTCAGAAGGTTCTTCATAAAAAACATTTCTCGAAGAAAGTCCCAGTCGAGTTATGTTGGAAAATAGTCTAAGTCGTGGATCCGTTTAAGATGGTAAAAGGTCATAAAACCATCAATGATAAACAAAATACAAATATTAAATGGCAATCATAATTATTAAGTGATAAACCTATTATTTGAATTAAATATGGATTTGAAAAAATGCCAAAGCACTGTTCTTTAAAGAATATATTTTGTGTCTGAAGTATTTGAATATTCGCTTTGAAAAAGTTTACGTCTAAGGGTCTAATCGAATATGCCACTGGTCACTCAATGTCATTCAAGCGCTTCATCTTTCTTCTCAATCTAATTCATCAATTCATCATCATTTCTAACAGATGATCGTTATTAACGATAATCAGTAACTGTTTTATTAGACTTCAACAAACAGAATTTATACATTTTGGACATTGAAAGGGAAGAGGATGGGTTTGTTCTTCAATTGTTCACCTTACCGCAATGATACTTCGAGGATTGAAAAAGACAACTGATCTTGAAGATCATTCCGTTGATCAAAACTTGAATTGAGAAAGATCCACATTTATACAATGATTTTCAATTAATTAGACCACAAGACATTACTTACGGCACGGTCCGATAATAAATTAGCCTCACCACATGATAGCGCCGCTATCGCAAAAAAAATTTACTATCGTGTTCTACCTTTTTTGTAGACGGCTACTGTCGAAATGTAATTTTCTGAATCGGACTCGTGGGTTCATTTTGATCACTTGTGATGCGCTTGCGACTGTTGTGAATGCGCGTGTCTTCTGATTTTAGAAAAATATAAAAAGAGATGGCGAACGGTCGGTGATTAAATTCTAATTTTTGGAAGGAATATCATGGAGTGAAATATCCAGGATGTTGTATAAGGTAACTCTTCTCCCTCTGTAGCGACTATCCAAAATTTGTTTAACAGGATTCACGTGGTCGCACGTTGATTTCCTTAGGCACGTCCAGGTGTCCCGAAAACGGCTACCACGGATGATAACGTGACAAAAGTCCACGATCCCGTATTGGCAGATTATAACTTAAAAGTGCTCAAGATAGGCAGGCATCTCAAAAAGCGGAGTGGATCATATCCTGCTTGAATTATTGGACACGAGAAATCTATCGGCGCGATGTGAGTCGCGTTTCAATGCTCCTGCTTTAGCGCAATCCGAGGGATCCACAGATACACTCCAGAGACCAAGAAACAGTCGAAACAGGGGGCATTACCGGCGAACCTGCTCCGAGGAAGAGAAGATCGTCCTATTGGTAAGGAAGAGGATGGCCACCATTTTCTAGGATTCTGTATGATGTATATACAGAAGGGCAAACTGGTCACTGCTATACCACGCCGAATTATTGGGTCGACTCGACGCTTGAATTACACCGTATTCTCCAGATTTTACTCTGTAAGACTTCTTTTTGTTTCCAAACTTGAAAGAGTCACTCGAGTTGAAGAAGTTGAAATGTAGCAGGTTCAAATGCATCGATCTAAAAAGAATGTTATTTATCAACAAGGAAAAATCTCTTGGAAAACTAAAATTCCTTTTTATATGCAAATTTTTTACAAAACACCGAAACTTGCTCAGTCAGTATGCCATATTTCACAAACCAATTGGTCAGGAGCTGTAGAATTTAAGCACTTATCTTTTAGATAAGGTTAGAGAAGGTTAAAACTAACTACATAATATTTGGATTCAATTTGGTTCCAGTCTCGCCCTGAGATACCCTTACGCTACTTGTTGGAACAATGTACTGATCCAAGATACATCAGAGAATACAATAAAAACAAATATATTGGCCGGTATTATTTATTATATATGTACCGCGTGCTCACTGTGTTATTTTTTAATATTATTTAACCTACAATAAGTTTTTTTGGCACTAACCTCACACAATAGAGAAAAGATTAATTCGAAATTAATTACTTACTTAGAAATTTAATATCAATACATATTTTTTATCTGACGGAATATGAATTTTCCGTGATTGGGTTATTAAATTTTCTCAGCCATAAGCAGAGCGATGATGAATAACAGATTAGCTGAGTCATTTAAGTCGCGCCCAAAGCAACCTCGCCTTATTCTCTAATGACTAACACAAGCGAAATGGTTCACTCATTTCTTACATAATATTATGCCAATTCAAGTATGGCATAGCACAGCATGACATCGTATAGCAATTAAACGTGCAGCAAACTGGTTCACCTTCTGCTTTAGTTGCTCATCCATCATCTAATGCGTCTTGCATTGAAAGCTTGGAAAAAACACACCAAAAGTAGATAAATACGTCAGAATTGTAGAAATGTGTGCCCAGAAAAAGAATACCTTAAAATAAATTGCCTTCTGCTTCAGACTCAGCGGGCGCTAAATGTTAAATGTTACAATGGTAATTTCAAAATTGATTGTGGGCGCTGTCAACAATTCCATTTCCTGCTTGTCACAATTTGTGGCAAAGTGTTTAGCTAGCTGCCAAATATTTGTGCTTACATATTTATATAATTTTTTATTTATATATAAAGCAGCCGCATATAATTATTTTCAAAGCAAGCTTTTATTTAGTACTTTTTTGATAAAATATAATTTCGTTTATGACATTCCATCGCTTTTCGAGGCGCTGCGAAATTCGCCAAAGAGTTTGCTTTTTCTTTTACTTCATTGTTCTGCTTGTGTCTGTTCTAATTGGGAAGGCCTTTATGAATATGTTTGGTTATTATGATAATTTATAATCTATTTTGCTTAAAATTGATAGCGAATTTGTTGATTTTGCCACTTGGCACACCCATCCGTTCGTGTTCGCTAATCACTCTCGTTAAATACTCGTAGCACAATCATTAATCAAACGCTCTTTGAAATTATGATAAACATAACTCACACTTATACAAATCTCTAACCACAGCTCACAAAGAAATTAAACACGGAATTTATTTTTGTTTTTATATATAGCACATATTTTAAAGCTATTTTCCTGAATTCCTAAAACATTAAGTAAGGTACAAAGTGTGTGTCATAATGAATTTGCCACGAACCAAAATTCCTGATAATTAAGAATAATCCACTATAGTAGTTATTATTTCTGCCGCTAAAATATCACTCGTGAGCGATAAAAGCTTCGGATTCATTAAGACAATTTCGATTCAATTTAACTCGGTACAAATTAGTATTTTCAGTCTAAAACTGTCGTGCGCGCACCTGTTGATCGGCCAACTCTTCGGGGGTGGGGTGTGCGCGTATGTATGCGATTGCTTTTTGTATATGTGCGGGCACCGGAGGTGGTGTAGGAAGCACATCCGATTGCGGCTGATAGCCATTCTCATCGGCTGTGTAAACAATTTGCACGAATTTGCCTTCGGGTGCGTAGTGACGGAAATATCCCTGAGCGTACTGTCCACCTACGCCATCCTCACGATGTTCAGCGCCATTCGATTGGGCGATGTCAAAATGTGTATGAGTAGGAGCGATGTGTAGGAGCCGTCGATGTTCAATTGGCTGGCATAGCGGGTTATGGTGGAATCAGCTTCTGCTCGCGCAGCCGCCAACTGTAGAGTGCTGACGAAGGAGATTAGTAACAGCTGCCAAAAGTAAATTAGAGATCGTAATTTTGAAATTCAAAATTTTGATAAAATTTTGATAACAAAAGTATTTTAATTAGTCAATTTAGAAGAACAATATGGCGGAATGTTCGGCACTACGATTGAGTTAGTTAATAATAAACAGGTATAGTAATCTAAATTAATCCAGGACGAGTTCAGATTGCTTTTTGTATATGCAAAATATTATATCTAAAATGAAAAGTTATTGGCTTGATAAGAGATCACCCCACAAACAAAAAATGTTTATCCTTGTCTTAAAGAATTAACTTTAACTAGAATAGAATTCCATCTTGTTCAGGAAAACCATTAGAGGCAATAACGTCGGAAACAGTTTCGAAAGTTAGTGAAATTTTATTGGGTTACCGTAAAATGAAATTGAGTAAGTTATTTAGCATCACTGACATCTCAATAACAATGAGATTCTGCGCCAATTTGTGACAATGGACCTGAGTTCAATCGGCAGCCTGCTGCTTGGTTGTTGCCTGGAGAAAGTTGTCCAAAACGCCCGAAAACAACCGGTAGGAAAGGATTTTCATCAAATACCTCGAACATAGTGAATCAGCCAATAAACAAAATTAACAACAATAGCGCCGAATCAATAATAGCGCGCCATTCGTTTCCTCTTCTCGCAGTTTGGTGCCAATTGAAAATACCAAGCGAAACCAGGTCGCTCTCCTCCTGATCTTTCCAACGGATCTTCCCTTTCCCCTACTTCCATCAGTGCGTCCTGCATCGAACACTTTTAAAGCTCCATTCGGACAACGTGAGCTTGCCAGCGTAGCCGCTGTCTTTTTATCCGCAGAACTATGTCAATATCGTCGTACCTCTGGTACAGCTCATCGTCCCCTTGTCTGCGGTATTCGCCGTTTCCAATGTTCAAAGGACTATAAATCTTCCTCAAAACCTTTCTCTGGAAAACTCCCAATGCCGTTTCATCGCTTGTCGACATCGTCCACGCTTCTTCAACATATAACAGAACGGAAATAATGAACGACTTCTAGAGTTTGGTTCGGGTTCGGCGAGAGAGGACTTTATTTTTCAATTGCCTAGTCAGTACAAAATATCCCCTGTTGGTAAGAGTGATTCTGCGTAGGATTTCAAGGCTGACATTTTTGGAGTTGTTGATGCTGCTTCCAAGATAGACGAAATTATCTACAACTTCAAAGTTATGAGTGTCAACAGTGACGCGGGAGCCAAGACGCTTCCAATAAACCATATTACTGTGTGTTATTGGATTGATTGGACGTCGAGATTAAGATCAACTTGTTGGGACGAAGACTTTTCTGTCTTGTAGTATTTCCCACCTTTTTGCATGATCTATTACTAAAAAAACACATCACCCCTGGTCCAACCCAGTCCGAAATAGCCAAAATGAAAGTTGTTATAAAATAATTCCTTTGTATAAAAAGTATTTTAAGCATTGAAATTCAACACATAAACTAAATGAATTTTAGAATGCCGACCAGATTTTCCTACAAAGTTATTTAAATAATCTATCACAAGTTGCGAAATCGACTTTACAAAACTTTAAGTTTTCGTTTCTTTTTATAATTTATCTTAAATATTTTACAAGGACGACATGTTCTCTTAAAAAAACCATCTCCCTTTTGTCTTTATTTGAAGCTGAAAATTACGTTTTTACTACTTTTTGCAACTTTTCCGCTCAATCATTCATATACTCACAATTTTGCTCATTTTTTCTTTACTGACGCAATCAAATATTATGACTTCAAAGAATGAAACACACAAATTTTTTCTGCTGTGTATTTTTTGGAGCACACATTCACTGCAATGGACAATAAACGAACTGATGCCCTTAACTTTGATCATCTTTGTATTTATACGCACTGAAAACACAATCACAATTTAATTGGGTGATAAAGTAATATTGATCAATAAATGATGCCTTTCAACGCCACATAAATTTCCAAGCACATTTGCATGTACTACATAAACGAAAACATATCAACATGGAGACATGCATATGTGAAGATATGCCAAGAGTCACGGCCTGACGCTTAGTGGGCTAATAAAAACTACAGCTACCAGTAATAGGTATGATAAGTGCTATTTTTAGTGTGAAACAGTAAGGCAAAACAAAACAGGAATAACTGCTCTTAGGCTCTTATATACATCTGTAAATATATATTTAGTAATGTTAGACAAACAAATCTTCACGTTAAGGTCTCCCACACGTTTGAACTGGCAGTTCGTAGCTTCATTAGTGTTTTTATTAGACTGAGAGCATTGAACCACATTAAAACCAACAAAATAAACAAGTAAGGTAGGTCTAAGTTGGATTTTACCAGTTCTGGAGATTAGGTATTTTAAAACTTTTGTGCAAATATTTGTGAATTTTTACGAAATTCGGTTTTTCGTGAATCCAACACGTACTTCTGTGAGCTTTCTTTTCCTTAAGTACCACCAATTGATACTGCAATGAAAGTTTCGAAATTTGGAACAACGTAGCTACTTCATTGGTTAGTTCCCGCTATCGCAATTCATCTCTGTGTTGGAAAACTTATTAATGAGTCTACTAAGTTAAACATTTTGTGGATAGCCATTCTAGTTTTAGTACTTGAGGGTGTTCCAGTGTCCGATATTTAAAACAGCCATGCACTCCCCGGAAAAAATGGAAAACTTTTCCCTTATTCTCTGTGAGTTCGTAGCTACAACCAAAGCTACTTTTTTGATACATGCGTCTACGAAAGAGCTCTTGACCATGAATTATCCTTGTCAAACGTGAAAAAATAAGCTTTATTACCTTACACCCGAATACAGATGTCCATCTACCTCGACGTAGTTGCTCAAATTGTATGTTCTCTCTTCATTGTTTCTAACGATTAATATAATATAAATAGTATCGATTTCGAATTCGTCAATTTTTCTTTCATTTCAATTCATCAATCTTTCATTCCTGTACATGTATTTTCGAATGACCAATATATCAATGTTAAAAATATACAATAATGTTAATAATATACCAATGTTATCAAGGTTAATAATGTGGAATGTATGTTCGAATATATTGCGATTTGCGAATCCTTCTCTGGTTGCTGTTTAGTGTCCGCTGCTTACTAAATTGAGTTATACGGGAAACTATTCAGCAAACTACCTAGGACCCTTCGGTAAAGATTGGGGCAGTATCATTTTTCCTCCTACTACTTTTCTTTCAATTGCTTGATTGATAATGAGTTATTTTATTCCGACGAGAGAACATTTTTATAATAAAATGCCTACTATGACTAAAATAACAAGATCGATTACCGACAGTGACACGGACTATTTTGTTTATATTTCATTTGAAGGTATATTTCATTCGTGAGATCAATATCAACAGGAAGCTCCTTCCAGTACGCTGGACGTTATCAGGGCACTTGCTAATGGTGACAGTAACGGTGCAGCGAAGAAAAACGTAACAGACGGTTAAAAATCATTGATAATTTATTGAGATCAATTCGTCTGTATACTCTATTAAAAAGTTTTTCAACAAATGTAAGAAACATCAGTCTAAAATGAAAAGGTACCTAATGTTAATTGTGCTTTTGATAATTTCACAGAATTTAACATTTTTATTTATATTAATGATGACAGGAACAGATGCGCAAAAGTACAGTTACAAAACAATAATTGGCTTTGTAAAAAACTCCAGCTTTTCGTGTTAAAAACAGAACCTTAGGCTAAGGTGTAACAATTAATATTGTAACTTGTAATTTGATTTCATTTAGAATTGGTGTTTATATCTTTACTAGTTGTTTGACCAATTAAATTTTTATATTGCATCTGGTCGTTACCTTGCCAATCCCATAACTTGGAAGATTTAAAAATTTCGCCTAAAAAATTTGTGCTCACGCCACATCGAGGTACAGTGTCGAGTTCCATGCACTCGGTTAAACGTAGCCACGTTGTGATTACGGTAATTTACGAAAAAAAGCAAAGTACTAAACTAATGAATTCATCTCTCAATTTTGATCAACTGAATGTATATACATAAATCTAGTATAAAACAAAGACATTGTTTCAATGTATATACTAAAATCTGCACTCGGGTATAAAACACCTCTGCTTGTTTTTAAATAAATCTGTATACAATATACACCAGTTATTTCTATGGAACATTAAACAGTCATATATATACTAGTATGTGTATTATGGATGATTTCGGCACTGCACCTCAGAAACACAAATTGACTTTTTAATAGGCCTTAAAGCGAACACCAAAAATAGTGTCACTACTCTATTGTGTGGCATTTTTGTTGGCAACGGCAAATTAGCCACATTTTATTTACATATTTTCATATCTCGTATGTTAATTTTGGATGCTTTCGATTTATCTATACAAAAATTATGCGCCTTGAACACACCTCGCACACCTCACAACAACGAGTGCATTAACGCCATCAAAGGCATCAAAGTGATTGTAGCAGACTGCCTCTTTGGCGCGCCAAACAAAGCCGACAGGTGACGAGTATTTCACAAACGCGACGATTCGTTGCAAATTTGGAAACTAATTCAAATAGCCAGGAATTTTAATTGAGTTTTAACGTTGGATAAATGTCTATATATTGCATATATAGTACGAGTATGAATACGCAGTTCCAAGACTGCACATTGCTCGGTCGGAGAACTCAAAGTGAGGAGAAAAGCTAACATTATTTAAAAAATATGAATTTATTTATAGAAGTCAAATCCGATTACGCCGAAAAGTAGTTTGCGCTCATGCAAAGAGAATTAAGACTACAGTAAATGCAACCGACATTACATGCCTTTTTTTTTTAATTAATGAATTTGATAATTCTAAAATTTCTAACATTACTCTATTTTTATATTTGCTGCATCATTCCAGCAAATTACTTTTTATTTGCCTTAAAACGGGTTACGTAAGAAGTTGAAACAGTTTGCGTCCAAATATTTTTGGTTTATTCTCAGTACTTAAGTACACTGTGCATGATTTCAAGTTATTAGTAGTTTGAGCGAAATTTCATATAAAGTAAATTTTTATTTTTTTTGTTTTTACTTCAGTTCTTTAATCATTACAAAGCCAATATTTTGATCTACCAATTATAAAAAGCTGATCTAAAGTTCCGTGGAAGGTATGTACGACCATTATAATCAGCTGCAAAATTGTGGAACAATGAATTCGAAATTGTTGGCATTTGTGAAAGTTAATGATGTCGCAAAATTATGGGTACGTATGGGCATACTTATGTTTCCAATCGGCAACTTTCAAGCGAATCTGCTGAAAGTTGGGGGAGAACGTTTTGAAGAAATTGCTGTTGCACTGGAGATCACCAACAAGGGAAAATAATTAAAAGCCTTGATAGCTGAAGTATGTACGCAGCTGACCGGAAATTATTATAGACCATTGAAATAAAAAGAAAACGTGGATGATACCCATATCTCTATACTCTCGCAACATGTTGCTACAGAATACAATGGTTTTTTTCACCCGACGGTTGTTTGTTACACATAAACCTAATCAAGATATATATAGAGTTTGGTAATAATATGTATATGGTACATAATATTATATATATATATTGTATATATATATATATATATATAGAGTTATATCATATCATATCATATATATATATATATATGTGATCAGGGGAAAGGAAAGAGAAGAGTGGAATTCTATCTGTGCAAGCGATAACTTGAGTAAAAATTAAGATATCTTAATAAAACTTTGTACACCTGTTCTTTGTCACCCTAAGAAGGTTGGTATTTAGATGGGTGTAATTGGACGTTTGTCACGCCCACAAATTCCTTTAATCGAAAACATATAAAGTGCTATAACCAAACAACATTTTAAGATCCAAAACTGTAAGTGGGTAGAGAAAATCGTGGTACATACTTGTCGAGATTATATTGTACATTCATTTAATTTTGTAAAAGATATCTTACACATTAATCAATATACACGGTATTAAGTCAATCGGAATTTTTAAAAATCTCATATTAGCCATTTGGGGGCTAGGGGAAGTATTGAAAGTAAGAGGCATGCTTTCTTAAACATAATGTGGTTTAGCGCTGAATATGAATGAAATCCGTTTAGACCTTGGTCTAAACCCAATATCCCTAATATTAAGATTTCCGATGCTCTGATTGAGCTCTCCTTAATATACCCAATATATTAAATTTAGCCCTTTTGGTTGATTTCATATCACATATATAATTTAAGTTAATTAGATTGATTTTAATAGAAATGTTTCTCACTCAAAACTAAATGTAGTAATGGAACTAAGTGAGTCTATGACCTATGATATAAATTAGTAAGATACCAAATATGATTATAATCCCATCAGAATTCCTTCGAGTTATGAATGTTGAATTCCTTCGTAACTTCTTCGTAATTTTTTAATATTCAGCTTTACCTGAAAATATGCCCCAAAAATTGGGTCAAATCTTTGACAATTTCGAGTGTATAAAATGTTCAGGTACACCTGAATGTAGTCCTTCCATACTTAGGTAATATTACGTTTAGCCAACACCTGAAAATATTTCCCCGCCTTTGAGCCATCTAAATTGCGAGAGCAAACAATGTTCGGTTACACGCGGACGTAGCCCTTCCTTATTTGTTACTTTTCTTATAACTTACATACTCTAATTAACAACGATATATTGAATAATAATTTGGAAATTCGAAGTAAAATTTTCGATTTCGAAGGTTAATTTACATTTTTACTTCTAAATCAATTTATCGAAAAAATGATTTGGTTTAATACCCTGCACAGTGAATTTCAGATGAATACTCTATATATACACTGAAGTATCAAGGCAAACAAATAACAAATTCGAAATATTAATATACTATATCTAATGACTCTGAATGACAAGAAGTCCCTTTTACTAGAGATTTTTAACCTTTCCAGAGATCCAGATTATAAGCAAACTCATCTGCCTTATCAATGTTTTCATTTCGCATCTGTACCAATATATACAATCAGATGCATATGTATACTTAAAAGCTTAAATGCATATGCATATAAAAAGCAAACAGAGCTGATTTGCTCTAAATCATATACTATTATGTATATGCACATGTCTGTATTACTATCATATACTATTATCATATGCTATTTGATTTATATTATATTCTCATTATCATTACATGGTATTTACGTTCGTGTTTCAAGCCATGTTCTAAGGAAACACCGAATAGCATTTAAAAATCCAGTCGTTAGAAAAACATGCAATATTTCTTAGATATTCAGTGGGAAGCACATATAATTTTATGACAGTGGCTTCAGTAATACGAAACTGTCAAACGCAACTGAACTTTACTATCTTGATGTCGTTGTTCTTTAATTATGAAACATTCTGTGCTCTATATACTCTAAGAGAACAAAGTCAGACCTTTTTATTATACAGAGCTAATACAGGATCTCAATCTGTCCATATTTTATTTGCTTTCAACAACCTTTATAATATAATTTGAACCGGTCTTTGCTCACTATTATAATATTATATTAATAGACAGCTAATTTACGATCATTTTGATAGCTCCTGTAGGACGCTTTCCGAACTGCTCTAACTACCGCATATTTTGGCCATTTTCTTTGGTTGGTTTTTCTTAAGTTGTAATATTTTCGCTATACCTTTCACCACACCATGGAAACTTAAGTCAGAATTGTCCTGATGCTGCCGTATCCGTGATACGTGATACGCCGTGTCCTCTCCACGCATTTCAAATTGTTTGCTTTCAGATTCCTTTTAATATTTATTTATTCATTTCATACCGATCTCTATTCTTCAGTACTTTACTTGAAAGACCGCCACAGTAGATTTTTATCTTAAAACGACCTTTGTCTGAAACATTTGCAAAACTTTAGTGTCTCACTGATCGCTGTGTCTCTACATATTGGATTAGTGTCCCTGGATCACACTGGTCACTCTTGCTTTTCTTAGGTATTTTTTCTTTGAAATTGAGGTAAAGTGAATACTATACTCATAGGCTTTCCACAGCTACTGAAATAAGGGTTCCCAATTTTTGAGCATCAAACCTATACATGTAATGTATAATGTCATCAGGGCCTCCTGATTTTAATGAAATACTTTTCATTGCAAATCAGATATTGTCTTTATACACATGATTATTCGAGGAGAATGATGGAAGATACCAAACCTCTCTTGCTCACCTTATGGATTTTCTGAAGGATTGCCAAGATCTGACTTAACTTTTCCAAATGCCATTCGAAGACGTAGTAGAACTGAATAGCCATTTCAGTTGCCGGGTAATATAATGTGCTTTATAATTTACAAATACCAATTTAAAGATTGTAAACTTAAGTTCTGTATCAATTATTTGAAATTAGTTGAATGAGCTTCTTCCATATCATTTCAATCAAAATACTTATACTATATGAAGTGCTCTGGCTGAGCTATGCTAAGAAAGTTCAAATAAGTAGGCAGGACTCATTTTCGAACTTATGAAAACTTTCGTGTTTCCCAATTTTTACTAATTTATGATTAGAGCGACATGCTAAATTCATTTATGAACCTTCAGAAAAAAGTTTACAGAGCTTCCCAGTTCTTACTTCGGTTACAAGAAGAACAAAAAATTCATTTCTGTAACATTTTTAAGGTATTGCCAGGATTACCATTGAATAAGGTTCCGTAAAAGGACCTTTCGCCCGCCAGCACCAGTATTGATCGGTCCAATAAAAAGCGAATATAATTACTCAATACAAAAATATATTTACTAAACATACATTATATTAAACTAACAAGGTGAAGAAAGAGATTATCTTTTATGATGTCATGGCCAACCGTGTCAATATTGCACGTAAAAGAGATTGTTAAAGTAAAACATTTGGGTTTACAAAGCAAAAAACTCTACCCCCTGTAACTAATTTCTTCAGAATTTCGTAATAATTAATTATATGTCGGAAAATCAAATGACTGCAAGAGTACAAAGATAGTAAAATACAAGGGAGCAATCCAAGGCATTTAAACTTGAGCACAAATATATTATTTTATGTTTACTTTACTGTCAATTATTACTTCTAGTATTTGCGATAGGGAGCGCCATATTGTTGTTGTGGTGCCGATGGACGAGCTTGCTGCGAGCCATACTGTTGCTGTTCCTCCTGGTATGGATGAGTGCGAATGTACTCCAAAGCCTTGAGGATGGCCTCCGGCACTGGTGGGGGTGTGGGCAGATGAGCGCCTTGTGGTTGGAAGCCATTCTCATCGGCAGTGTATGTGAGCTGGATCAATTGACCCTCCGGTGAATAGTATTGGGAAGAGCCGGTGGCATAATGTCCGCCAACACCAGATTCTTGTGCCGCAATACCATTGCTGGTTTCGAATTGGTAATTGTAGCTGCCGTCCTCTTTCAGATCATTGGTGAAGCTACGTATTTCGGCATGAGCGTCAGCGCTGCTGGCACCACCACCTCGACCACCTGCACCGTGTAGAGGAGCACCGTACAGCTCACTGACAGCAGGTAGAGCATTAGTCAGGCAGATGGTGGAGGCGCAGAGAGCGGCGACGGCGAGAGCGAACTGAAAAAATGGAAGAATTTGTAAGACACATGATAAATAATGGAAATATTTAAGAATACCTCTGACCTGCTCAGTTGTCAGTTAAACAAACGAAAAAAAGTCGAAAACTGTAATCGGAATTATTTTTTTCAATGGCGATATATATATATATAACAAGATAGAGAGAGCCACATGCATTCAATAGATGTTTACAGATACAATCTGTACTCAGATACCTCATCTGACATCTTAGTACTTTTTGCTCATTTCACGACTCTTAATAAACTTAGGGCTGCGTACCCAGCATGACCGATTAACACAAACAGCTATGATAAGGGAAGCGTTCAGAAATCAGCTTTATTTAAAATATTGTTGCGCGAATCGTGTGAGCTTCATATAACAAGTAGCGGGACTGTTATATTTATTATATAATGTTTTAGAGGTATGCTCTCGTCATTTCAAACACCCATTAAATTTTACACTCTCTTCCGAAACTTTAAATTTATTACGTGGCCTTCAGTTTAAAATATTGATTAAAATGGTTTATATAATATCAATAAAACATTATTGTAGCTATGGCATGAAATTCGAAATTACTTTTCCGTCAAAATTTTAAGAGTGTTCGAAATAATCCCTATTATATAATTCTCGTGCTCGTTATGAAGGAATAACCTTTTTTTTTATCTACAAAGTATCTGTTCTGTTCTATCTCCGAGGCTTATAACCCGGCACTTTTAAAAAGGTCCGTTTCATAACTCTAGAATTTTAAGAACCATTTCTTATAAACACAAACCCATAATGAAAACGTTTCACATTATTCGAATCTCACCGAAATCTTCTCAAAAGGCCGAACAAAAGCTTAGTTAGTGATTTCTCACGAACTCTTGCTACTTTTTTGCATTGCGTGGTGTATTTTTTCAGACTTAATTTTAAAATTAATTTTGGAGTAGGATATTCGAGAATCTGATTTGCTGTTTAAAAATTGTTATAACACTCTCTTGCTGTTCCGCAAGTTTTTTCTTAAATATATATACACAAATCGCTTTAAAAAAAAAGTTTATAAATATTTAGTCATTAATTTTTTGGTATAATTCAGGAATTTTGTTTATTCAATAAATAAGTTTCATATATCCTGAAAACCTTTCTACTCAAAATTCTTAAGAAATTATATATTTTGTTTTACTTCTTTTTAATTTTTTCTTTTAGTAAAATTTAAAAATTTTCATTTCGCTTTTTATTTATTTTCTATGTTCCTTATTTGCTACACTTTGTTTATAGGTTATATATATAAATCATTTAAGTCTTTCAGTTTCGAATATTTTTATTCAAAATTGTGTAATTTCACTTCCTATTTTCAGAAACGTATATTTTTGTTGATTCAAATGTCCTGTTTTGAAATAATTTAAATTTAATTTCGACTTTTTTAAGCTTTGCTCAACTGTATCCTTTACTACTACACTTACAATTTTCGACATTTTCTATGTGCTTTGATTTGCGATCTAACGGTAACGGTTAGCACGTTGTGGATGCTTTAAAATTCAAATTAATTTTGAGTGAATAGCTGTCAACGTTTTCGCATTTATACACGAAGATTTTAATTGCGACCCACAATTACTTAAGTGCCTAAGCACACGCTTTAGTACATACTTACATACATACCTAAGCAGAGAGTAACTAACTGTCAGTATGTATGCATATATGTTCGTATGAATGGCTTCACTCCGAAAATCGAAAAGTCAAAATCTATTCACAAACTGGAAATCAAAATAGTGGTAAAATAATAATTGTTACAAAATAGATAACTTGCGAATGTGCATGAGCTTAAAAGTGTGTATGTACTTAATTGTTGTTGCAAACGCAAATATAACTTAACCGACACTAAACGTTTGGCCTCTTCGAAGAGGAAACAGATTCGTAAAATGAAAAGTTGAGTAGCGGAAAATCGCTAAATGAACTTGATATGCATACAAGCGTACATACTTACCCACATACACACATACATACATACATATGTACGCCAGCGAGTCATCGAAGTCCATCAGCGGTTTCGCATTCAAATAGCCATAAATTTCAATTTCGATACCAATTTGTTGCTCTCGTTGCTCAGCAAGTTGCCATCTGTGTGTGTATGTTGGGTCATTTTATGCTCACAAGCTGGTAGTAAAATTTTTAAGCGATTTGAAAAATGTATTTGCAATCAACTTATTACACCACCACCACAATAGCAATTCGATAGTACAATGGTATCAGTGAGTTGGTAATTATTTTGTGGAACAGCAAGTAGATTACATTGTTAATGATGATTTGAAATTTCAAATGATGATTTTTTAAAATTTGCTCCGCAGTATGTCACTATGTTTGTTTGATTTTTTTCTTTCAATTTTTTTTCCGAGGTATCTTTTTTTTACATTAATTATCATCGCTGTTGGCATTGGTGTAGCTAGTAATTTTAGCGTATAATGTTTATGGTATCATTAACAAGTTGGCAAAATGCGAGCGGTATTGCATTGAAGACTCTGCGGCATCATGCAAGCTGAGCATGCTAATTAATATTCAACCCACACAAGTACTTATTTGCACACCTATCCTTCTAAAAATTAGAGATTGCGATTCTAGACATTCCTCAGAAGACATTGAAATCAGTTTAGTGGCATGAACGTTCAAATACCTTTTCGAAAACATTTAAGGTAGTTAAATTTTAGGTGCAAGTTCGGGCTATTTGGTTAAACTGAAATCGTTAATGCTCCACACCTTCATAGTTCAGGTACCAATTACCTTTTTTTCTAAATACAAAGAACTATATACATATACATTTTTATATTAAGATGATTAAGATTTATATTATGATGAAAATGAAGATCGCACGCTGGTGCGACGTGGGAGTAGTGCGCAATTATAAACATTACACCGAATGACAATTGCGTAGATCGACATCTATAACCGAAAATATATTTTATATCCTCAAATTTATTGTATTTTATTCCACAATTACCCTTACAGTAATTCTTGTGTGGTGAGCGGACTGGGAACATATT
The DNA here is from genome assembly GCA_021498325.1 of Bactrocera minax. Lineage (NCBI taxonomy): Eukaryota > Metazoa > Arthropoda > Insecta > Diptera > Tephritidae > Bactrocera > Bactrocera minax. The sequence continues at coordinate 1,325,208 of JAKEEE010000054.1, read as the reverse complement.
ATATGTACTGTCAACGCATGCTCCTTTAGAAACGAATTTAACGTCGTTGCTATAAGAGCGATTGACACCGATTTCCATGAAGGTTCGGTTATTTTCTTTATGTCATACAGACCTCTTTCATCTGTATAAGGATTTTTATATAATAAAATTTCCGTGACCACCTTTGACTCCATCACGAATAAACTCATAAGTAGCCCCTCAAGCTAATTGAAAGTAGTTATTTTAGATTAGTGGCCATTTTGTTTTATCATTATTGGATACTTAATTTATTCCCCTCTTTATTATAGAAGGCAGTTATGTACGATTTTGTTTGTATGTTCGCGTAATAAAATTTACACACCACTTGTCCATTTTGTAACATCATAAACGTATCATATTATATATGTGTGAAGTTATTAAAAATTTCTTTAGTTTTGATTTATTACCCCATGACGGTTTCTGATTCATTAGCTCTGCATACAGCAAAGAATCGAAAGGTAAATAATTGAAACTTTGTTGCAAATTAAGTTCAGCTTTCATAAAGCACAAGTGATGTAAATTGCAAATGTGCGAATTTTTGAAGGCCATACTAGTCAGAAACGAAGTAAGCAGCTCCAAAAATAATAACCCAATATAACAAAAGAAAATATCTACAACAACAACTAACTTACTCTGGAGCTTGGTGGTTAATTGTTCGAAGTGATAAGCATATAAGCATATAATTAGATATGTACAGACCTCTGGGGATTATTTCTCTTTTTAGATAGTTGGTGTTACTTAAATTTACACTTAAGCAACTAGAAGTGTAAATTTAAGTATAACCAATTTTTGGATCAAAGACTAGACTTTTGTAGTCTAAAACAGTGCTTGATTAAGAGCGTTTGTCATTTCAACTACGATTAAACTTTCTGCGTGAACCGGTGACAGAGTGCAGTTGTCAAACAAAGTGACGTTTACCGATGTCGACAAATTTTAGCAAGCAACGGGGTGCCTTCCTCTTTTGTAATTTTGCGGCAGCTTTTTTGACATGATTAATGTATGACCATTGAAACAATGTTACTCAATATAACTTTGTTCCTCGGAAAGCTCTACAGAGATAAAAAAACTGTCTAATAAAATACTAAAAGCAGTTTTAGCTACCGCCGTCATTATTATAAGTAGCTAATGACGGCAACAAAGATTACGCAGATGAAATGCTATTGTCAGTTGGTCGACAGTCCGTAACTTTCTTTATGTTCAGGACATTACATGTGGCGAAATGATATATTGATCGATATACCTTAAGTGATTAGGTATGTAAATGCGATATAGTGGAAAAGATGCACGATCAATTGAGTGTGAAATGAATTCGTCCAAGAAGCTATCGTGCTAAGATTTTCTCTTCAACTCCTGAAATTTACACTTATATTACAATAATGTTTTATTATGGTGAAATTTAATATGGTTCTCAATAATTTATACAACAGATAATTACACTCCCCTCGTCAACTAGTAAACGATATGTGTTATATTCTACATAGAAACTCTTAATTTACCCTAGGGAGCTGAAGTTATAAAGGTATAGTATTATAATATAGGGTCCAATAAAATCCATTATTTTTCAATACATGTTTTTAGTAATCTGTATCTCGCGCTGGATAAGGGCAATCGTGTTACGCTCTATGTTGTTGAAAAGATAAGAATTCAAACAAAAAACTTCTCAAACAGTTTTGTGATTGCTTTACTGAATTTGGTTTGAGCAGACATCAAAAATTGACTTCTGCAAAGAGAAAATACGCCATATTTTATATTTTTCTTCGATAAAGGCGAAAACGCAAGCCAGGCCAACAATGTGAATAGCATTTATGGTCCTGACTCTGTAGCAACCAATCACTCGCAATTTTGGTTTCGCCAATTCCGTTCCACTAATTTTGATATCAAAGATTTACTATGCTCTAGAAGGCTAAATGTCGAAAATATCGTTAAAATAATGGAAATCATTGGAAATCATCGAGTCCGATCGTCATGTAATCTTTGCTTCAATTGCCCGGGAAAGAGATAAACATTCCACAAAAACCGTTTGTAACCATTTAAATAGGACTGGATATAACAGGAAGCTCGACGTATGAGTGCCACACAAGTTAACGCGAAAAAACCTCATTGACCAAATTTCCATCTGCGAATCACTGCTGAATTGCAACAAAATCGATCCGTTTCTGAAGCGACAAACGTCAAGCGAAAACGGTTGTGGTCGAATTGCAGTGAGCCTGCGCAAACGGTGGTCAAGCCGGAATTGGCGGTCAGGAAAGTTTTGCTATGTGTTTGTATTTTCTGCTCTTACTTCGGATCCCTACTGTCAACAATTGAACCGTGTGAAGAAAGAAATCGGCCAGAAGTGACCAGAATTTACCAAAAGGAGAGGAATTATCTTCCTTGAGGACAACACCAGGTCACACACATCGATAATGACTCGCCATAAAATGTGGGAGCTTAGTTGGGAGGTTCCACCTTATAGCCCGGACCTGACACCAAGTGATTACTACATGTTCCTGTCTATGACGAATGATTTTGCTGGTAAAAAATTCGCCTCAAGATAAGCTTGTGAACATCGACTATACCAATTTTTTGCCAATAGGGAGGAGGATTTCTATGAGACTGGCGTTATGACACTAATTTCAAAATGGCAAGAAGTTATCGAACAAAACAGTTGATTTGACCCAAATCGGAATATTCTAACTACGCGAAATATAACTTTAAATTTAATGCAAAAATAATGGATTTCTTTTTGCTAGACCTAGTATAAAGTATTATCGCAAATAACAAATGAAGCCATAGACGTTTGAGAGTATGTAATAATAAAGTAATATCATAATATCATAATATAAGTAATATCATAAAGTACAGACTAACCGGTAATCAAGCTAACTAATACTTAAAGACACGACTTTAAAGCGAGTTTTAAGTATTTGCATTTGCTCACATTGCCGGAAATGATAATTCTTTTTTTTTTAACTAATGTTAGGGTTATAATAAAAATCGACTGAAAACATATGTAAACAAATCAAAACGTTAAGTTAACAATACCTAATTTAAAGCATTAAATTAACATTAGACGTATGTTTAAAGAGTACGTCAGATGAGGAACAATTTATCTATCAGAGTAGTCAAGGAAGAGATGAAAAAATAAACGTCTATTAAGGCAATAAAATGGACAATAACTTAATATACTTTATAGTAGTAAGTACTATTAACAATTATATAATATGCTGCTTTGGGTGATGATTATAATTTTATACTCATTAAAAGAATCTAATTCCTTTTTTTAGTCTCTGGTACAGAGCAGCACTCTTTCGAGGTCACAACTGGAAGCAGAATACGTTTCCCAAAAAAGGCGTCTCTGACTTATTGGTATTAAGAAGTAAAGAACAGGTTAGTGTGCATGTATTTTTGGCTACTTGTAAGATTTGTTGGGTCTAAAGCTTCATACATTGTTGTACCACCGCTTAATTGCGCGCCGACGTGCTATTATATACACAACGAAGCACTGCACTTTACAGGGGTTTTTCGACAGGTAAACTCAAACAGCACACATTTCCACATATCCGTCGCTTACGTTGTTAGCGCGTAGCATACAAAGTAGCAGATACTTAAAACTTGACACACGCGATAGCTTTATAAGTTTCTGGAGATGCGCGCTTATACAGATTCCCACAATCGAGCGAATATACACTCATACATATGTAACTGTTAATGCGCAACTGCTCTGCAACACGGAACGTGAAGGCGAATAGCGTGTAGCCTGATAAAAGCATCGATCCGTCCGCCAACGCCGGCAGCAAAGCTTTCGCACGTGTTTTTAAGCATTCGCACTGAACTGAATATTGCACTTGCCGCGTACGTGCAATACAGGTTCTATGGTATCATATTCTATCTTTTCGTCCGCCCCCGTCTCCACTACGCTCGGTGCGAACAGGTTCATATCCAATATTTCCTGTTTGTGGCACGTACTTACCAGCTTCACTGCAGCAGTGCTTTTCATTTTCGTTTTTGCATACTTCGCTTTCGGCAAACCTGACCTAAATTCAATGGGATGCATTAATCTTGAACGCTGTTCGTTGATGCATACGGATCAGGGGAGTTAGAGACAAGGGCGTGCCGTTGCACAGTGAACCACTTTTTGCTGACTAACAAGGTCAACATGAATTCAAAGCCATCTTCCTGTCCACTCTATGCAGCCGTCCATTCACCATGCGCACAAAGCACCAAACCGTACATATACATGTATACACACATATGTTTACATTATAAAACCTACTGTTATATGTAAATAGCTTGTAGCCTTACTTCGTCATACCCAAATGCTTAATCACTATAGACATATTTTAGTTGGTTTTGTTCATCTTTTAATTCACAGCCATTTATCAGCAGTTTATGCTAATTTATGTAATCTTTTAAATAGTTAATATGTAGCGGCGTTGAACGAAAAATGTTCAAAAAAATATTTTTAGCAAATAACCTTACATTTTTCTAACTACACAGCAACAACAACGGCATCTATTGGGAGACACTCTTAAATTCGCTTCCATTTACAATACATTGTTATTGTTATTGCTTTTTCGTATTTTTGACCACCTTTGCAAGTCATTCAACAATAGCTCATCATTATTGTGTTTATAATGCCTCTTCATCTATTTTTTTACATCTTCTTCTACTGCCCCATTTGTGTCATTTCGTTGATTCCACCAATAAATTGGTCACTGGAACAAATTTTGATTTCTTTGGACGTTGCCATCGTAAGCATTTCACACAAGATGATGAACAAAAATAAATAAAAAATGGAAAAATATAAAAGGCAAAACACTATCATTTTCATTCGAATGCCTGCCAAAGCAAGCCATTATAAAATACAGTAAATTACGCTTACATAAGACAGAATCCCATGAGCTTATTGAAAAACTATACTCACGATGTCATGAGCTTTAACACTTCGAAAGCTCGTCGCGCGCTTACGGTATTTCGAATCATTTCTATTATGTCACTCTTATGTCCAACTCTTAGTAAAGATTTTCTAACCTATTTCATATTTCCAATCATACAATCATACACAATTTGTCGAAACAATATTTTGCTCTTGTAATGTCTATATGATGACACCTCTGTTCAGTCACTCATTTAAATATTTTTATTCATTCATATCATATCATATCATATCATATCATATTTACAGGTCGAAAGAAAGAACAAAGAAAGAGGTTCATATCCAAAAGCTTAAGTTCCACAAAGTTATATCGTTTTATTCATCTTTCGAAGGTTTGCTACCATAAAGAAATTTTGCCATAAAAGGTAATGAAATCGTCAAATCCGCATAACTAATTAATTTAACCATGTCCGTTAGTCTTTGCATCGGAAACAGACAATGGCATACACATTACTGGTGGATGTCATTCCCGAATTTCAGTGTTAAACATTAAAAAAAAAAGTTATTTTTATTCTTAGAGAGACAAAGAGACCCTTTCAAAATCAAAAATTTTTAAACCTTATGATTTCATATAGGACTTATTATGTATTAATTATCAAATATTTCACACTTCATTCTTTAAACATAATATGCCATAGCATGAAAGTTTAGTTTACCAACTGGCAATAACCGTTGTTTAGATCTACAAACATGTTATGAATATAATCATAAGCCTATAATAGGTCTAGTAAAAAGTAATGCATTATTCTAGAATGATGCGATTTAAGTGAAATATGCACCGTTTCGTTCGATAACTTTTTGCCATTTTATGGATGATTTCATAATGTCACTCTCATAGAAATCCTCGTCCTTATTGGTAAAAAAAAAAAAACGGGGTCGAAAAAAAGTCGATTTTCACAAGCTTCTATTGAGGCGAATTTTTCATCAGGAAAATCATTTCTGGCGAGAAACTATTGATGTGTATGGCCTAGCGTTATCCTAATGGGACACAATTACTCTCCTATTTGCCAAAGCCGGCCGCTTCTAAGCGATTAGTTCCCTCAGAAGGTCCAATTGTTGACAATACAGGTCCAAAGTAAGAGTTTGCCGTAGGGGAGTAACTCATAGTAGATGATTCCTTGCCCATTTCACCAAACACATAGCAAAACCTACCCATCGTCAATCCTGGCTTGTCAACCGTTTGCGCAGGCTCAACGCATTTCGACCATGGCCGTTTTCACTTGACGTTTGTCGCTTCAAAAATGGATAAATTTTGTTGCGATATTTTCGACATTTAGCCTTCCAGAGCGTCGTGCATCCTTGACACCAAAATTACCGGAACGGAATCATGATCATAAACACTAATCACATTGTCAGCCTGGCTGAGGTTTTCGCCTTTAGCGAAGAAAAACTGTAAAATATGGCGTATTTTTCCTTTGCGATGGTCCATCTTTGATGAGCTCTCAAACTATACTGAGTGAAGCAGTCACAAAACTGTCTGAAAAGTTTCTTTAGTGCATTTTAGCACATTTAGTGCATCTTCACAAATTACTGGCTTGGAAAAACAAAGTTAAATTTTTTTTTATAAAAAAGTTGCATAGAAATATATAGAAGTAGAAATATAGAAATCGGTTTAGTTTATTATAATTAGTGATGACTAATGGTTATTATTAACGGTCGAAAGTTTTGACAGCTTAAATATTTATGTAAAACAACCATCTCTACTTCAGTTAAATGAATCTGCACAGAACACACCACTTCCCTTTCCTTAGAAGCAAACACAAAGAGTCGTTCTAATGTTTAGTTCGCACAGGTCAAATTTGTATTCCCAAAAAAAATATATACTCATACCTATTCACAAATAAACCACTCGCCAATTTTTATTATTATTAATTAGCAGTAACCCTGAATGACACAAAGGTTTTCGTTAACCCATCAAAAAGGTGGTCATGCTGTTGGCTTTTGAAAAATTAACGCTGAATATAGCCCCTAATGGGAACCACCATAAAGCCTCAGATACGAGTACTTTGTAGCATAAGTAAAAATAAATCAGAAGAAATATAACAATCAGATGTATACCCAGTAAGAAATATTTAGCGTTGTTAGTTTACATATCTGAAAAAATATACTTTTAAAACTGATAACAGCATCCTTAAAGGGGAGAACTAACTGTAAATGAGAAGAGGATGCTAGTGAAGTGGCATAACAGATAAGAGAGGTGCACAAACTTAAATGTTCAGCAATGTCATAGATTTTTTCTTAATTTGTTGCCAACTAATAGTCTTACATTAGAAATATTTCTTTTAATTTCTGGAACCTGAACATTTCATAAATAATGTAATAAATGAAATAATTTAATATAAAATTTAGGGTAATGGAAAAGATGATGCCGATCGCTAATGACGGGAATAACGTTTACTTGGGCATACTACATTAACTTCGGTAATAATCCGCATAAAGGTTCTATGGGTCTAAATTCTTGCAGTTAATAACATACATGAAAAACGGTGCATACAATTCACGCAATTATTCAAGGGTTCGAGCGATATAAACGAACGCAATTCTAAACATTGATGATAAAGCATATCGGAATACACAGTCATGACTCATAAGCGTTCGAAAAGGTTTTCTCATCGGGTATGTGGCGGTAGCAAATTGTGTTAGTTTGTGTCATTAATATTGTGGAACTATTTTTATGGGCGCAAACACTAATTCACACCCCTTTAATTTTATTAGGAAGTCCGTAATGGCCGAGGGAAAAGTAAACAAATTTTGAAAACTAACCGAAGCAGGTAGAATAATGTTCTGCATATTTTGGAGCTTTGATTTTGAACTTTGGAGTTTTAATAAAGTTACAAAGAGTAACAAAAAAATTTATATTTGAGGCAATTTAAATATGAAAATGAAATTAAATATCACTGCAGTGATGGCCACTGTGCAACACGGCTTTAATTTGATTTTTTTGCTCATCTTCATTTTATTTATCGTTTCGTAGTAATCGTGTTTTTTCTCCAGAAAGATACAATCTGGTTCAGCAATTCGATGGAACACTCCGAAGTGAAACGAAGGAAACTGGTACAATTTGTTACTATAAATGCTCCAGTGGACACTTGGCCACATATTCATTCTAGTGTAAACTTCCGAGACAGAAGCATCCATTTCAACAATAAGCCAGCACCAGCCAGCAAAATGTCGAAAACAGTAAGTGATGAGAGCGAGAGCTTGTGTATATTTCCAGTTATCAAGGATAAAACGTCGCATACATAAATGTACATTGTCATCGAATTATTTACAGACCACCACATCCATCGCCATTGCATTCGTTGTGACCATCATACTCTGCCATTGCAACAATTTCGTAGAAGCGCGTCCTGATCAATACGATGCCGCTGCCGAGACGCGAAATTTCAAAAGCGAAGTAAAAGAGGATGGCAGCTATCAATACCAGTATGAAACTTCGAACGGCATTGCCGCTGGCGAATCCGGTGTTGGCGGCTATTATGCCAGCGGCTCTGCAGCCTATTATGCCCCAGATGGGCAACTCATTCAGCTGAGCTACACAGCCGATGAGAATGGCTTCCATCCGGCTGGCGAACATTTGCCTACACCACCACCAATACCAGATGCCATTCTCAAAGCGCTTGAATACATTCGAACTCATCCGCAGCAGGAGAACCGCAAGGGAGCCAGCGGCCAAGCTCAATTGTCGTATCAAGACAATAAGAAGTTCTAAGTCCTTAGATGAATAAGTACATATATACACACATGTAAATGGAAGAGTAAGTATGGGTATATAAATACGAGTATATATATTGAGTAAATTGGTTTTCCACTTTTATTTAAATCAAAAAAATATGGTTGTCTTTCTACATATAAATTATGCTTAAGACTTCTTTAGAAGAAGATTAATAAAATGTTGTTTTTTGACATCTTGATTTTTAGTGTAATTGAAATAGAAGTGAATCCCCATGTATGGTATTCGCTCACAAGACTTCAAGTATCATAAAATATCAGTATCATTACTCGAGATATTTCACATTTTTATAAATTTTTCGACACTTTTATTTGGGTAGAATTCAATTTAAGTTGCTAGGAAATACTATGCATACCACTTGGAGCGATAACAATCACATAACCTCATTCTTGTAATTAACTAAACCGAATATTCAATGCCAAAGGACAGCCCTGGGCCGGATAAAATCCGAGTCAATTCCGGTAACGTAGAAGCGGGTGTCATATATAACGGTACTGTTTAAAACTACTAAAATGCCATAAATCTCAAAACATGACAAGAGAAAATGTTATCTGTTCAGACTTTTCCTTTTTCCTTAGCCCCAATATACCCAATGTACTGATTTCAGACTTTCTATACTACACTATGATATACACTATACTACATTGTGATATTTTAAAGGAATTAAGTGTATTCTTAACCTAATATGCTTCAGCACTGAATATGGATGAGGTCGGTCTAGACCTTGGTCTAACCCCTAATATAATGATTTACGTTCCTCTGGTCGCCTTTTCCTCATATACATAATATATTAAATTCTATCCCTTTGGTTGAGTTATCGCATTTATATCTCCATAAAAGATGTGTCAACAAAATTAAATGAGAACACTTCGATTAATTTTAATGGCTCGTTCGGTAGTAAAAAGTATGGCTGTTGTACCTTCCCAGAGCAAATGTTATTAGTGCTGTGGATTTGATGATTAACTTAGTTAGATTGACTTTATTAGTATATGACCTAAAGTAAAAGTTAATATAATACCAAATATGATTGCAATCCATTCACAATGCCGGCGAATAACGTACATTGAATTCATTTTTATACTCTCGCAACATGTTGCTCATCTAAGGGTTGTTTGTAACATCAAAAACTAATCGAGATAGATATAAAGTTATATATATAAATAAATGATCAGGATGATGAGACAAGTTGAATTTCGAGTGACTGTCTGTCCGTTCGTCCGTTCACACAAACGATAACTTGAATAAAAATCAGGATACATTGATAAAAAAATTTTATATGTGTTCTTTGTTACCGTAAAAAAGTTGGTATTGGTATTGATATAGGTGGGCATAATCGGATATGTGGCACGCCTACAAAATGCTGGTAAACGAAAACATATAAAATGCTATAACTTTGGTAGCTTAGTATAAGATATAGAACTTAAATTTGGTACAAGAAATCACAGTAGGGAGAGGCATCAGCATGTTGAATACTTAAAGGCTTTAAAGGAACCAGTGTAAAAATTGGACAATGGGGGAAGGACCGCTTTTAGATGAAGTACCATATCTCGAAAACTGCTATATCAAATTCAACCAAATTTGGCACATGACATTATATTTGAATCCTCGGAAATCGGTATCCAAACACATCTGCTTCCATATATCACAATTTTAAAATCAACAAATCCAACAAAGCCAACAAAGGCATCGGAGCGAGACTTTGCACAAAGAGTGCCCTCATGGTATGCCATCTCATATCAAAAGAATGGCGAAATCGAAATATAACTTTTTAAGTCCACAGACTCTGAATATGTGGATACCATGCCAATGCCAGACTTTTTACCGAAAATACCACTCAATCTCTGAGATATATTATTCAATAAAAAATTGTTCCAACCTTTAAACCATGCCCCACTTTTGATCCTTGCTAATTCCGAGAGTATAATGTTCGGTTACACTTTTTCACACACAATTGTTTTAAAACAGATCTTACAATTGACTAATTTTACTATATTAAAGAGTTCTGATTATTTTCTCTGATTGCTTCGGCATATGAAATTAATTTATGGAGTATGAAAAGAATCCCAAGCGTTGTTGACCCTTTTCTGCGAATGCATACGTGAAGTGAGTGATGATTTAAAAGTAAGATATTCTTTCACAGGGTTTTATTACAAATTCAAAAACTAAATCAAATAAATGGTGTGCCATATATGGCGTTGCTGTATTTTGCTCCTGTATATATACATATACATTGAGATACCCCTTCATGAGAAGCGGTAATAATTAAAAAAGAATTATAATTTAGATTTTAGTGTGAGGTTCCATTTCCGGACAGGGCGTTACCGATATTGTAAAATGTTTTTCTAAAAATAAAAACAAATTTTCGACTTTGATTGGAACTCACACAGACGTCGGCTATAAATCTGTCAGCAAATTTAGGGATAAAATTAACCATAAGAGAAACCAACAAGTTTGAAGAGTTGAGAAACCAACTTCTTTTTTTAAAAGACTCCGCGCTCATATATGGCTATATTCAATCTCAAATAAGATCCTTTCTTCTTTTAATCTCATCTCATCATCATCATTTAAATCTTCTTTTATTTTTATACAGTATTCACAAAATCAATACGTATATGTGCGCTCGAGGTTCATTCAAAAATTAATTATGCTTAACCAAGCAAGACAAGCGGTTTTCTGTTATTTTAATTAGTTTTTATATGTTTTGCATTTGCTAATTTCATTAACTATCGATGCACTTGTTCAGACTAAATGTGTGTGGTCATATGTTTATATGTGTGTATTCATTTGTGATGTTGTTTAAAATTCGATTATTATTTGACCGATTTTTTTTTTCATACCCTAAATAGACACACCGATCTTATACTAGGCGTGTTCCACACCCATTCAAGCAATATGCAGACGCGTTCACCAGGTCATTTGTCTAAGCTATAACTCGAAGCGTAATGCGTTGATTGTGATTAACGCCTTGACGCTCGATATGCATAACAAAAGCCAAGCTCGTCAGCATTTTGATGTTAATCATGTAGGTTGACAAATGATTTTCGTATAAAATTGGACCGATTTTTGCTAATCAGCATCAAATCAATTTAGTATATTCGTTAGCGAACTACTGCTTTAGAGGTTTCCGAAGTCCAATCATCTTAAAAATGAATATATTTGTGAGTTGTTGAGTTTAAAAAATAATGGATCTTATTTACCTGACGCCCGCTCGTACTTTTCAGATCCTTATTGCCACTATCGTTTCGCTGGCCTCTGTTGCCCACGGTGCTATTAGTCACGGCGCTTATGCTGAGACGCTGAAGCACAACAGCCAAGTGAACGACGATGGCAGCTACAAGCTCGACTACGCGACTTCAAATGGTATTAGCGCTCAAGAGGAAGGCTTTGGCGGCCATCATGCCAGCGGTGGCTTCTCGTACTACTCACCTGGAGGTGAACTCATCCAGCTCTCCTATTTGGCTGATGAGAACGGTTTCAAACCACAGGGCAATCACTTGCCCACACCTCCACCAATTCCTCCACAAATCCTCAAGTCTTTGGAATACATTCGTCTTCACCCATATGATGAGGATGCTGCCCATCGTCAGCAACAGCATCAGCAACAACAACCTCGCCAACAACAATTCCATCATGCAGCAGCACCTAGCCAACAAGTGAAAAACTTGCGTCGCCCAGCTCAACGTAGACACTTTTAAGAAACCAAAAGTCGAATAGTTGTTCTAAATATTGGACAAGTTCCTTCATCAAAGCTCTATGCATTGCATTCGATGACATATACCTAAACACAATTCGTGTACATATTAATGTTAATACCAATAAATATCATTGTCAAAAATGTTTTGAATTATGACCTTTCCAAAAAAAATTATTGTAAATCCTCAAAAATTCAGACATGCTTTATTTGCTCATTAAAAACTTAGTTATTCGGTAAAAGTATGGGCCTTTTTATTAAAAAATCGCTGCTCCATAAAGTTCTATTGGATCTTAAAAATATTAAAAAGGGAATAGCTTTATCCAAATTAAGGTCGTATGTCTAATATATTCAGCTTATTCATCGTCAACAACTCCGATAAATCACATAAAGGATCGAAACTCTACGAGCCTCAAAATCTTATACAACTTCACAGAACAGATCACCCAGTACCCAGTAAAACTAATTGACCAGAGTGAATTTGTATTGAGTTTCGGGGGAATTATATATTTCTTCAATCAGCACTTGTTTATAGCAAAGTTAAATATTAAGGAAGGTGTCCAGAACTGTGTGGTACATGTTTTAGAGGTTATGTCATATGTGAAATCCACTCTTCTGCTATAACATGATGTCCCATCATATCAAAAAAAAAGAAAAACTAATATATTGTATCTCTATGCTTCATTCGAGTTAATTTAAGTGATTAATTCAGTGATTTATAAATTCAAATACCAATACCAACAGTATGTAAATCGAATATTATAGAAATAGTTTTTTCAATTTCTGGTCTCTCCTTAATAACCCATTATAAATGGGTAAATTTTGTATTATTCTGAAATTAATGAAACCGCCCATTTCACTACATCTTTTTCTCAACCTAACTCAAAGCGACATAATACGAAAGAGTTACAATTTATATATACGCATGTAATTATTAGTTAAAAAGGGTGAACATGTATTTCCTATAAGACATACTCTTGCTCATTACCAACTTCTAATGAAAATATGCGGAAATCGTCGGTAGATTCTTCAATAAGATACATATATGGAAATACCCTTACAAATCTAACTAAAATAATTGTATATAATGCTATATCTGCGGCGATTAGTTATTGTTGCTATTAGTAACCTTTAGATGAATAAAACTACTATACCAGGAGCAATACGTTGTAGGGTTTGATCTGCTACAAAGACTATGTGGCATATTAATTTTTGAATTATTGTTCAAAGAAGTGTATGTCTAATATAGAAATTAAGTGCTCATGTGGATCTTAACATCTAAAACAGCCACCGTCTCCATAAAAGTTTCAATATTGTAGAAATCTATATTTAATAAATCTTAGGCATGCAGGCCGATAGTACTACGATATTTGTAAGACCCATGTTTACATACGCTGCAGTGAAATAGTTCTCAAAAGCTTCACTCTCAATAGCCCCACAACAACTAACTAAATTTCACGATTGAAATGCTCGTAAGTAACAGAAGCTATAGGCACTTCTGCGATACCAGCATTGAATTGCCAGCATTTCAATTCATATAGCTACCGAGAAAGTCGTGGAACAAACCTTACTGTACTGATGCTAGTAGGATATAGAAATGGCAGGTGATTTCATTTCGATGAATGAAGGTCATTTTGAAATTATCCTATTTACCCTCTTTCATACACGACGCCACCAAGATAATAAAATGCACTGAAATGGCGCCATTTTAAATAAACATCTCAGCGAAAGCACTCTTTAGATGATTGGGACAGTATATTACTTTAGTGTTGGAATAGGGATCAATAGAATCAACTGTAGAACACTGTAGATTAGGTGTCATCTATATAAAAACAGACATACTGTTTAATTACGTTTCTGCAAAACATCAGAGCATCAGCAATTCGATTGTCAAGCGATTGCAAGAATAAGGCAATAACTCGCCCACAGCTCAGAGAGTGCCTATATGTGCCGGGAATGGACGAAGTATTTTGAAGAGTGGAGACCACAATATGGTACAGATGCTAATGCAAACCTCTGCTTGTAATGTCGTATAATCTAATCAGTAAAAGCATACTGAAGAACTGTCCGTTGCATACCTTTAGGCGTATCAAAAACTCTTTCCTGCTTTACACGTAAATATTGCTGGTAGCTAATGATCGATGGTGTTTTCAAATTTATATGCATAACTCAAAAAACACAACATGTTCGTTATATTGTATTGCTTTGTTTTTATTCACGCTCAATATCAGATCTTCAGATTGTTTGAACAGCTGCTCATCTATTTCATGGGTTTAGTCGCAAAATTGCTATTCAAAACATGATGACCGATATGCAAATATAACTAACACCACAATTCAAAAGTGATGCAAATCTGCAGCACATTTTCAAAATATTTTATGCTTAACACTTTCATAGCACACACACGAACTACATATTTCTATAGGTATGTTCACATTTATATGTGTGCGTATGTAAGTGTGCATATGCATAGCTCAAACATGACTGAGCAGATTTACATATTAATACCGACACTCATTATTTTTCCATAAAAACGCATTATTCGGTTGCTCTGCTCTGCCTTCGACAATGGGGCCCTATGTGGTTAAGTCCGATTAATAAATTGAAATAATCTGACATTTATTTGTTTATGTGCGTATCGGTCGTTACATTTATAATCAGTTTTTTACAAATTTCTGCCACTGACCTGCGCACAACGACGCAAAAGCAAACACAAGAAGCAACCGAGAGCTCGTCGAACGCGGTCAAATTAAAATTGCAAACTGATAAGCGCGTTAAATAAACAAACAACAATTGAGTTTAGAAAATGATAGTAATCGACATAATCTTCATACTCATATTGATCGTTTGCATATGCTCGGCGATATTTCATATTTCTAATGTTGTTATTGTAGTGCACACATACTCATGCACACCTTGCTAGCGAACTTTGTTGGGTGCAGCGTTCGAACAAATCTAGTTGTGCTTGAAGCACACACCAGGGGGCTACCATGGTGAATTATATAAAAGTGTTCAGAAAACCATAGCAAATCAGTAACAGTATTACTTCCACGCCGCAAGACAGCACATATCCTAATAGAATACATAGCTACATTGTTGATAAATGCGAAACCGCAAATAAAACCAAATACCAAAATGTTCAAATTGGTAAGTTTGGCTCCAGTTTCCAAACAACTTCGGATTACTCGCTCGCTCGTTTGTAATATATACACTTTCATTTCTCTGTCGCACAGCTACTGGTCGCCACAACGCTTTTCGCCTTCGCCTATGCTGCTGTTGATCCTGCCGATGCTCATGCCACGATCGTCAGATATGAGAATGAAGTGAACCCCGATGGCAGCTATAATTACGCGTACGAAACGTCGAATAGAATTCGGGCTCAGGAGAGCGGCGTTGGCGGCTCTCATGCCGTGGGCTCATACTCGTACACCTCCCCCGAGGGCCAACCCATACAATTGATTTACACAGCCGATGAAAACGGCTATCAGCCTAAAGGTGATCATTTGCCAACACCACCACCAATTCCAGATTACATTCTGAAAGCACTAGCTTACATTGAAGCACATCCATTCGAAAAGATTCAGCTGCAAAGGAGTAAGTAAGCGATGAATATCGAATGGGCCGTCGACATATGCATATTTAGAGAGTATATTAATTTAAGAAATTAGAAAATTTTCTTTTACTCACTTTAGACAAATATCACTTAGGCATTTATATATTATTCTTTATTTACCACATTAATCGCTGCTTAAAAGCTTCTTACTTACAACATTAACAACATAGAAGTTTGTAAATAAATTGAAAATAAATCCATTGCTGCAAGAGTATTACAAAAAAAGCCGGATTTTTGAGGTGGGGGACTGGTTTAAAAATCAAAATTTCCAGATTACACACAGAGACTGAACAGTGGGAAGTTTCTCACTTAATTAGCTCTGGTAAGTCGAGAAAGTGACAATTGGATTCTCTATGACACTCATGAATTCAGATTTATCGCAATGTTGTTAGTCGCTGAACTAACACACTGCTTCTGAGCTTTTCTTAAAATACTTAATTAGCGGCCAGGTGCCAATCAACAAAATCAGGCTCTGCAAAATTAATGATAAATACCGATCATTGAAACTATTGATAATGACAAAAATAATTATTGAATTAATGTCAGCTATTGTCAAAGTGCGAAAAATGCAGTTACTTTCAGTGAGAGAGCAATAGTTGTACCAGCCACCAGCATTTATTTGATTAAGTTATATTTACCCCTGGTAATTTTATTAAATGGGTAACTGACGATAATAAGAGATAATATCAATATTTAAAGACAAGATTTTACTTTCTCGAATTAGTGAAAAGAAAAAAATAATAAGAAACTGTTGTTTCAGACGAGACTATGTGACACAAAAGGGACGGATTAATATCCAGGCAGGTACTGTCCCATGCAGAGTTATTTATCTATAAAGTCTTTCTTTACACTAAAGAGATGACAACTTTGCAATTCAACACCTCAGCACCGATGGATAGCGGTATACCCTACAGACCGAATATGTACATTATGGCGACTGTGGATGTGGAACCAAGAATGTGTCATGCGTCGAAGACTTCCAAGATACTATAAACTCAAAAAGGTTGTATAAGACTAATCTCATCAAACTGACTTAATCTCTAAACTGTCTCTAACTATCTCTAAACTAAACACGATTGAAATACTCTATATGTAAGTTAAATATATGTAATCTATTCTTGTACAATTTCAGACCAAATATATTTATAGTTGCTTAACAATAAAAATGTTTTAAAGTTTAAGTTCTTTGTCTTACCAATAAATTGTCTTAGTAATAATACCATTGTAAAAATACTTTACTAAAATATTTCGTTTCATAAATTCGCTTCCTATATACATGTCCGGTTAGTTTCTGTTTTATGGGAACACAATTTATCGTATTTGTGTCTATAAACCCATTCATCATTCACGGTACTGTACGAACAAAAAGTTATATAGCACTACATATTTCAATTGAACTAAAATAAATGAATTCACATGCACAAAAGTAAAGCAAATACAATTAATAAAGGGTTCTTTCATCCTCACACAATCCTACAAGAAAATTAAAAACCGCATTTTGTAAATCACAATTTTCGGCGCTCTGTATTAAGTTATTCGCTTTACATTGTGTATAGTACGACTATATTTCATTTCATTGGTGCCACCCTACTTAGTGTTGCAATGTTCACACAAATACCAAATACAATAAATATGCAATAGAAGCTAAATAAACTCTCTTATTCGATATACCAAAATTACGTAACTTATTTTATTCTTAACCTTATTCGCTGAATTTACAAAATAATGATAAAACTTGTTTCAGATTGCTAATAGTTTTCAGCGTTCAGTAAATTTCCTGCCACTATGATATATCAAATCACCCTGTTGTCGCTTCATTACAAAGCTCTGGCAACACTTTTCAGTACTAAGCATTTTTATTTTCATGCGGAGAATCAATGCGAAACGAGCTGAAACACTTTTTTGTTGTGATATTTTGTGTTTGTATAAATTTTTACAGAAAAAAAACAAATAAATTAAAGATTAACGTGAAAAGGATAAATATAAAGATAACTCAAAAGTGCGGAAGTTAATGAATAAAAAGCATTATTGACAATAAAAGCTGTGTGATTGTTTTTCCGGTCGAGAATTGTTGGACGAAACGCTGTAAACGGAAAAAATACAAGTCCGATAGCGGCTAGTACGTACTGAAATTGGAATCAATTTGTTTGGATACCGTGTAGTTCGTTTTGTACGATTAATTTGGATATTTATAATAGTGAATCACGCAGTAACAATAATAGTGGCTGAGTTAAAAACTTGATAAATCATCGTCCTGTTTCGTTGGTCATCCTGCATATTTACTGGTGATCTAGTAGGGGAAACGGAACATTTGGAAGTCGAGTTTTATGTAAACAGCGCATTTTGCGCCAACACAGATTTCTGGATAGCCATTAGGGCTTTAAGTCCAAATTGCAAACACATATACATATATATCACAACAGTCAGGTGAGTAAGCGATTTGTTTTTGTTGTGTCTGATCACTGCCGGATGGCAACGCGTTATAATATTATTTTACTGGTATTGCTCAAGCACACCACTTAATTATTTTCATTTTGGATTCAAAAGGTATATGACAAGTGAACTTACACAGAATCATATTTTAAAACTTTAATTAGAGAAAAAAAAATTAAAACGGTGTATGTGTTTTTGTTAACGTTAGCTGTCAGAAGCACGTGTATACCAAAATTATTCATCCCCAAGTTTTTCGCTCGAGGCGCGAAATTGTTACTCGGAGATTTTACGAACTAGAATAGGGATAACAAATACATTAAAAATTATGAAGTCGGAGTTAAATGTTTATTTTTATAATGCAAAATATAAAGTTACGTATTATTTCTTGTTTGAATAATCTAGTGTTATTAATATGCATTTTGTTTTTTGTGTTTTTATGCATACAAATATGTAAATATATGATTATTTTATTACCGAATCCCTGAAGTCAGCTAGTCAGGTGACAGTCCTAGTCTATTTCGGCAACGTAGAATCGCCTGTCGTGAAGACGATATATGTATGCGTATCATTTTCATAATATAATATATGCACAGACATATTAATTATATGTCAATGGGTTTTAGAGAACTCTACATCTAACTGCGTTTTTGAAAATACATGAAAATTACCATTTATACCACCAAGAAGACCAATAGAAGCTTTTTTTTCCCAAAATAATGAACAATGAAGCTCAATTGCAACTCATAACTTTAATCACCCCAACTGCTTTAAACATGATGTATTATATTTCTTCGTTTCATACCTACTTATCCCACACTTATAATGCGCAGCATTTTTGCACCCGCTTCCTCTGCTCCGCACATTCTCTACACTTCTGTTTACTATCTAAAAAAATATTAAGCAATTATTTGTTTTGCTTTTGAGGCTTCATACAGTTGGTTTCATATTAATTTACTTGCAGTGTGTTTTGCATGTATGCATTTCGCTCAGCATTGATTATCACACTCACATTCAGTAGTTATTGTTGTACCGATTCAACATATATATCTACATACATATGTATTTGCAAAAACAAAATGTAAAACATCCTTAATGCGATGACGAAGAGAATATCCAAGTGGCAGTTTTAAAACGTTGATTGTTTGGTATACTGCAGATTTCATATGCTTATCAGTAAGTGTTTCGTTGTCAAGTACTGAAAGTATATGTATGTAAGAATAAGGCATAGGCTAGAATGTTATTTCGTTGGTAGTCGATAACGCAATCGGCTTTTAGCCACATTACTTATTTATTTTAATTGTGCTCTCTTCCATGACTTTTCCTTCGCAATTTTTATCTTCTTACAAATGATATATGCGCAAACTGATAACATTATCTATTCAAAAACGATAAATTTAGTAAGCCTTCGCTCATAACGCCTTATCGTTTCAGCGCTATTCATTCAGTCTGTCAGAGTTAAATGCTATTTTCAATGATATTTTTGATAGTTTTTCCACACTGCTACCACTACTACTACCCACAATTACACAATTTCAATATACGTCATGAATATCTTCTTACATACATTTGCTTTATCTTATAATCTCTTTAAGTATGTGTCAGATTATACTTTTAACATAATTGACTAAAGTTAATTGTTTTAACGAAATGAGTGATGCTTGCTGAATTCAATACGGGCACGAGAGCATTTGCACTCCTAGTTTGCGCTATGACAGACGTGATTTGCCTCTAAAATATGTTGACCCTGTTTGGGGCAAAGAGCAAAAATAACTGTCATCGAAGTCACTTAACGGAGGTCCAGGAAGTGAGTTGTTTCGACGGGGTCGGACTAAAATGAAAGGGATGCTAAGTGAGTTAGTTTCATGATGCTTGCAAAGAGGTGGATAGTGTCATGCGGAGACTCATTGCATACTGGACATGGGTTAGGTATGTCGGGGTCAATTCTGGATAGGTAGAAGTTTAACCTGCTAGAGTATCTATAATGAAGTTGCGCAACGGTCACTCTGGTCTCGTGTGGCAACTCGAGCTCTTGTTCTGGGATGGATAATATTTGAACTCCAAGGACACCATTCACTGGGACGGAGTCAGTGAAGGTGTTAATAGCATCACTTAGAATGGCGTTCAGTACTATCTTTCTTATCTCTTAATTGGTCATGTCCGAAGTTTGGTCGGTGAAGTGCTGTATCTCGTCGATGTAATGCAGGAATGTTCTCTAGATGCCGGGATGATTTCTGCAAAAGGATCCTAACAGGGACTGCATGAAGAGGAATGCACTGTGGGTTTTGCTCCTTAACCAGGAGCATACAGAACTCACTGTGTAAATGTTTGATAGGGGACATCAAGGGACATCTGTTATTGTGCAGTGCGGTGTTCTAGCAAGTCTGGATCTTCTTCAGCTGCGTTCTGCTGCATCCTGGCGACCATATTGTCGCTGCGTAGTTGCGTATGACCGCCTGACCGATTACCTTATAAATTGCAAGCAACGCTTCTTTATCTTTACATCACGTGCTGCCGGCTAACGACTTAAGGATCTTGTTGCGGCTTCGTACCTTGGTAATGATCACAGTCGTATGCGGAGTGAAGGAATGTGGTCTATCGTACGTAACGTAACACTTAATATTTGGGGGTGGCTCGCATTTGCATTTTTAATGCCATTGGCAAAAATGTAGAGATTTAGTATGTATTCCTACTTCCAGTTTTTGCACATGGTCGCTGCGGATTTGGCTGCGGAGAGTGTTGCGCTCCTTGCGGTGAAGTAGCAAATACGCTCTAGTGGTTGAGGGTTTCAAAATGTGGTAATTAAACAGTAATGAGAAGAGGACACCGCCCCGCCGAACTCCCTACTTAATTATTCTTAGCTTTGAGTTTCGACCTCGAAATAATACGGACGATAGACGACCGCTCAGATAATTAATGATACATCTCTTCATCCTTGACGCTACTAGAATGGTCCTCCCACAGGGTGGATTTTGAACATATCAAGATTTTTATGCAGTATGTGAAATGAATTTGGAGTCGCAAACGATTATGTCCGTAGGAATGGGTAGTAGTGCGGTGAAAGTGTTCGCAATGAATTCTGTGAAACCGACACAATTAGCTTTGTTAAAGTTAACGAAATATGGAATGTAACTGCCCCTAATAGCTTTTAAATGTTCAGGTAATACCAGTTTAACCAGTCAACAATGTAATCTATAGAACCCTTATTGCTAAAAATTTGTTAGCCATATATATTGTAGTTAAATCTCAGAGATTTGTAATAAAATTTATAAGGGAAAGTTCTCTGATGATTGGACAATGCCTGAAGTTGTGCAATAAATCAGTAACAATCTGTTATACTATATATATATACGCTCTATTTTATCCGACCAAGGACTATAAACTCGCCATTATCATGTCAAGACTGCAAAAGCTATAGCATTGCAAAATCTCCATTCACAGTGCGCAGCAAATAGCTCGTTATAAGCGTAGGATTTAAAATTTATTACTGCGCAACAGCTAAACTTAATTTATTCATATTTACGCTTACTGACGTTAACAAGCCTCTAAATTTGGTCAATTGTTTTCTGTTACATATAAAACTATCTTTGGTAAGAGCTGGTTGGGTATTTAGATGTTAACTATGTATGTACAGTAGGTAACGAAATTTTTCGACATAGAAATTTAGAAGAGAAATGAAGTGAAAATTTAACAATGAGCTGTAGAGTTTGTTAGCTTTTTTAGATTTCACTGGAGCGAATTTTTCTCGGATGAAGTGGATCCTGGTAATAAATAAATTAAATAAATAATAAATTTCAATGCATTTTTTGCATTCCTGCGAAAATATTAATTAAAAATAGAAAGAAATCTTTTGAGTATGATTTTAATAAAACGGTTGAAAAAACTAAACGGTAACGGTAACGTAAACGGTAAAACTGCCGGGCAGTCTTTCTTTCTTGGCATCACATTTGAAGCATTTTTCTGTCGCTTTTTTTCTTCAAACGCAATCCATAAAAAGTGCGGGAACAAACTGTCGTAATCTCTATTTCCATCATTCTTGATCTGATCTAACACAACTCGAAATAAATAACCTATCATTTTTATTTGTTATTTTAATATAAAACTTTGTAAATGTTTAAAAATAAAATACCGCATACATATGTATGTATGTATGAATGTGCTGCCAATTGTATTAAAAAATTGTCACCGCTTTATCATATTGTTGCGAATGTTCACATATACGCACATAATACCACTTAATCATATGTATACGAGTATGTTTATGTACAAACAAATCACAAATCCATGTCGGAAGATTATTTATTTTTATACTCTCACAAAATGTGGCAACAGAGTATAATAATTTTCTTCACCTAACGGTTGTTTGTAACACCTAAAACTGAACGCGATAGATGTAGAGTTATATACATATAAATGATCAGGATTATGAGACAAGTTCAATTCCGAGTGACTGTTTGTCCGTCCGTCCATGCAAGTGATAAATTGAACAAAACTTTAGTTATCTTCATGACACTTGCTACACGTGTTGCTTGGTACTATGGGAACGTTGGCATTGCAGATGGGCGGAATCAGATCATTGTCGCGCCCACAAAATGCCGTTAATCGAAATATTGTAATGGCGTACAGCTTAACTACAAATTAAGATACGAACCTGTAATTTGGTACAGAGCATCAAAATATGGAGGGATATATGCGGCTTAAAAGTTTTAAAAGAATGGACATTGGTCCCCAATAGGTTTAATATGCATATCTCACAAACCCCTAAAACTTTTTCAACCAAATCTACTAAGTCTTTCCAGCACCTCCTCATACAGTGTCGAAATGAGTGAAATCGGGTTATAACCACCTCTATAACGGTTGTGTTGAAAACTACTAAAGGTGCGATAGCTCACTAAAGACACACGTCAGAAGCATTAAAATTTACAATGAAGATGGTACGGAGCGGATACCTTAGAACCGGTGTAAAAATTTCATTTTTAGATGAAATTCTATACCTCAGGAACTACTAAACCAATTTCTACAACTACCAAAATTGGTCCATCATATTATCATTCTAACATCATAGTGTGAAAATGAGCTTAATCGAACTGAAGCCACGCCTACTTTCCATTTAACCCAATTTGAAATCCCATCTGATGCTTTCACTTTACAGCATATAAATCAATTACCAATGAAGACATCTAGGCAAAACTTTGCACAAATAGTGCCTTCAAGTTATGCCATCTCACTTCCAAAATAGTCTTTATTTAAACTTTGGATCACAAGTTTTCAAGCCCCCAGATACCGTATATGTGCCTATGGCTGACTTTTTACAGAAAATAACGGTTAACCAGTTAGATGTATTAATGAAATTCAGAAAGCATCCCTTCCTGATAATAATGTGTGTCCCTTGGTGTAAATATGGAAAGTCGTAAATAAATTTTTCATGGAGTGCCTTAGTACCCATTATTAATAAATGTTAGAGCAGCTGTCGTAAAGTATAGGTGTGAATAGCAGCTCCATATAGCACGTTCCCACTTTCCACAGCCATTAGATTTGAGCGTCTAATCAGTCGAATAATGCTAATTTTCTTATGCACGTACGAATATGTATATATTTCTGAATACAATCTAAATGCTTCTGATTAAGTATAATACATACATTCATATATATTATCGCGCAATCGAATACAGTGCGACAAGAAAGCATTTTTCACAAGTCAAATTGTACAAATATACTCGCAGGTATGTATTTGTATATATATGTATATATTTAGGCTTAAGAGAAGGCGAATAAGAGCTTTCGAGTTAAATTTGCTAAAACTTTCAGCAGTTATTTATAATAAATTACTCGTGCAAGTATGTAATTTGAATTAACTTTTTCTCCAGTTTTTGTTAACTTTTCTTAACCCAAATACAGTAGCGGAAAAAGAAATTCGGATAGACAGAAAAATTCAAATTTTGTTAATTATTTTAGAAAGTGTTTGTTACTTAAAGAAATTTTTTATTGAACTAATCGAATAATTTGTACTCCTTGTCTCCTTGTCTCCTTGTCTCCTTGTCTGTCTGTCGGTCCATCTTAGGTAATCAATTTTGAATCGTTCCCAGACTTTTTATAACACGTAGGACATGTCAACTGAAACAAAAATATTTCTCTTGGATTCAACAGAAAATATAACATTTCACCTATAAGTACAAGGTCTAAGGTTCGTATATTTTAGCCCTTTATAAACTTTTGTGACACATATTAGGGTTAGGATATGGTCTTTTCGCAGGCCTTCGTACAGTCAGAGGACAAATTTCGACTCCAATTGAATAAACCCGAATGAACGAACTCGCTCCTTACACCTTCTGCAGTTTCAAATCGATTTGACTTATGCGATCAAACTGCGATCATTCTGCGCGTTAGTCTTCTTCTTCTTTACAATGCCGGGATTTCGCATGAAAGTCCCAGTTATTTTCAAATTTGTTTAAAAATAAAACTCATAAGATTTACTAAAACCAACTTGATCGCTTATTTTAGGCTTAATTTTTTGGTTGGTAAAGCCAATATAGCACTTTTGTGTGCTTCAGTCATTTTCGACATGTTTCACAACGGTAAAAGAAAATCTAACATTCAGTGTATTAGAACGGGAAAGACCCAAACTGATTTAGACCTTTTTACATTTATCGCGCCAATTCAAAGTTCACATATGAAGCCTACACATTGATGTCCAAACTTTTTTTGTCCGATATTGCAATCTCAGAATGGCGTCGCTAAATTCTTAGGCACTTACTCATTCCATGATTGTTTTAGCAATACTGGAAAGTATATAGAGAATACTCATGCGATTAAAATATTGTTTTTTCAACCAATACCTCAGTAATTGCACCGAAAATATCGAGTGATAAAATATTTCTGCTGGTTCCGCATTAATTTCTTCGAATAATGCATAAGTCTTTTAGTGAGATTTGACTTTAATTCCTTCACAATTCTTGATAGTTTTACTTATGTTCTTTTAGGCACTTTTAATTCATAAGAAGCGTTTCTTTGCTAGAACACCTACCTACCTACACATACTCATCCTTATTGATTCGCTCATCATTTATCCTTCGAAATATGTATGTAATTCATCAAATCAAAATTTAATGCGAAAAACCCCTTTCTCAGCTAGTCAATTTAATTTACCTTGCAACACATGAATTACCCGTTGTTTCTACTTATATCGGAAATTTATTGAAAACAGCTGTAAAACAAAAAAAAATATACAAATAAGAAACAGTTAAAAGTTAACATTCAAGTGTTTAGATCACATAGAATATAACTAAGTTCCGAAGAATGTTCGATCTAATCTAAGAGGAGTGCAGCAGTATAACAGTAGTTCCAGAATAAACAGTTGTTGCTTTTGGAGAGATTTATAGAAGAACTCATACTAATTTTATATAAATTCCTGATTATTATATATGTCAAAAACTATCTCAAACCGGACTCATTTGTTAATAAAACTGGGCAGTTTCTTTTTGCAAATAATAAAGCTGATAATGGTAAATAATCTGAATGGCGTTGGTAATGCCTTTTCTCAATTTCGGTGCTAACGTATCGAGCTAAAACAGAACTTCAATAAGCGTGATTAACATGCCATGACGACACGTATGAGCGGTCGTATATTAAATACATGAATGTACAGACAAGCTTTACATGTAATTGATTTCCTAACGCAGCGTTTAACATAATCTATTGTGTCATAAGACGGTTATAGAGAGTGATAAAGCAGTATTTCTTTGTATTTGTTAGTAATCTTGCCAACTGACAGCTTTCGGTTTGCTGTATTTGTGTGTACTGTAATTACCACTCTATTATAAGTTTTCTTATGTTATGTTCGGGCAAGCTTCCAGCAGTCCTACAGCTTCAATTTTTCATGTAGTAAAGGCTTGGAATTTCGTTTTGATTTTTAATTGTCCAATATTCGGATTTATATTGTCAGAATATTTCAATATTTGGAAATCCCAAAGGATCTCATATTCTCAGATATCCAAATATTATATCAGCATATTCTAATGTATATCTTACATTAATGGAATAGGGAACGAAAATATGCTGCGTGGTTAATTATACGTCACCACATAAACATTGTCCTAAAACAGCAACAAGTTTTAGGTGTAAATGCTCTAATCTATATGTATAGCGAATATCAACCAGCTATTAATACTATCCGAATTCTATCCGAGCCAAATGATAATTAACAACTCCGCCCAAGTTAAATTTCATTTATTGATGGATTTTTTAAAAACGATATTCATTTGCTCATTAAGCAAAAACTTTTCTTTACAGAAATCTTTCCTGAAACTACTACAGACTTCTCTCAATGTTTAAGTAGTAAGACAACTACAATAATTCTTATAATACATTGGCAGATTGTTTATCTTTTTAAGTTGTTAGCGTTTTCAATGTCAGAGACTTCGCATTTTTACCTTCAATTGACTTTCGGGTGACAAAATATAATTATCTGTCGTTTTACCGCTCATTTTTAGTGTTCTCTCAGTTCCACTGAGAATTCAAACGCTAAGGAGTAAGGAAAGCAATTTTTGTTTTCGTAATGTAGCTACATACGAGGTGTGTTAAAAAAATAAGGGGAATTTTCGTTTTTTGAAAACAATATGTATTCATTCGTCTTCATTAAAGTTGTCGCCTTCAAAATAGTCACCATTCGATATTATGCACTTATACCAGCGCTTCTTCTAATCATCAAAACGCTTCTCAAATTCGATTTTTGGGATAGCCTTTAGCTCTTTCAGCGATGCACTTTTAATGTCATCTATACTTGTAAAACGACGGCCCTTTAAGATTCCCTTTATTTTTGGAAATAGGAAAAAGTCACACGGACCCATGACTGGCGAATATGGAGGCTAGGGCATCGGTACAATATTGTTTTTGAACAAGAATTCACGAGCAAGTAACGAAGTGTGAGCAAAAGCCATGAATTATTTTTCCACAAATACGGGCGTTTCTGGGGTTTTCAGATTGGTTCACGCAAACGCCGTTGAACTTGTAGGTAGTACTCCTTATTGACTGTTTGACCTTGAGGCAAGAATTCATAATGCACTATGCCATTAAAGTTTTAATTAAATTTAAAGGAATACAAGTTTTTTTTTTCAGATTTCAGAAAATAAATACATTTTTGTTCTACTGTTTTTGTTAATTTTTTCTATTCAAATAACTAGCGCAGATTTGTCCGGCTTTTCGAGGCGCAAGCACGCTACAGGGACAAATAAATGTTTTATTCCCTGCGTTTTTATTTTTAGATTTAAACTTGCAAAAAACGGAATTGCAAACATGCAATCCCAAAATTAGATTCAGCGTCCACCTAGCTATGCAGATGTCACCTATGCTTCCTAATGTTATTCCCTTCAAAGTAACGCCAAAAATAAATGTATTAAATTTTTTGTCATCACATTAATCGAGTAGATGTTGTGGTAGACATATATACATACATTTTCAAATAGGTTTTTTTTTTACATATCACCGATATTTTTGAAACTGAATACGATGACATATATACAGTTCATGCAATCCCACCAAACAAAATCATTAGTTATCGAGAGAATGATTAGATATATCAAAGTCCAGGCATTATGGAACAGCTCAAATATGTCGAAATAATAGATAAGGTTATGCTTCCGTATGCAGAGGAAGAAATGTCATATAAAAAGATCTTTTTAACTGTCAAATTACTCGAAACAAATGAGAAAATGTGTAAAGAATTTCGTTAGTGACAAAACCATTGGCAAAAGTTGAACACCATTTAAAGTTTATGGGTATATAAAAGTATGGACTAATTCAAGAGCTTTGTGAAATGCAGAGCGCTCAGCACGGGAAATCATTCTGATCGATAGATGCGAGGTTTAATGGACTCTATGCTACATAGATGCACCGGAACAGAGTCTATCCGACTAAACAGCTGAACAAATTTTATTTTTTTAGTTTTTAGTCTAAGTATTCTGTTGTTTTACTGCTAACTGCTAAAACGGGTTTATTTTAATATACAATAATTTGAAATCTTCACTTTATCGAAAATACAAAAAAAAATGTATAAAATTTCAATATGCAGGTGTTTGCCTGTATCACACAATTACACGTATCTAAGAAAAACTATATCAATCTTGAGTGAGCACTGCTATTATTATGGACACAACGTTTTGAAACACATTATGTGAGGTGCCCCTTCTGTAGACTTCATTGAATACTTTTCTTTTTTCATGAGGTGGTAACTTTTTTAAGCGTTCTTAAATATATATAAAAAATCCTCTCATTTAGTATTTCATCTTTATTTACAAATTGAGGTAAAATATAATTTTTAGACAGATGGCAACTGTTTAAAAAATATTCGAACTATAGAGGAGACTATTCTGATTTCGATTAACAAGTCCGTACTATATTGTTGCATAACGGCGGCACTTACACAAACCAAAAACACTTACCAAAAAAACTATGCGTACAAACATGATGTGCAACTTTGGCATTAAAAAAAATATGTTAAATAAAAGCTAGAGAATTCGTTTTTTTTTTTTTAAGAAAATATGTAATTTCTTAACCTTTATTTTTATGTATCTTCTTGACTTCTAGCACTTAAACTTTTCATAATATAACAAAAAATATACAAAAAGTCCAATTTTCAATCAGAAAAAGTATGCGTACAAAACAATAAATCAATAGAAGGCTCCATTTTATTCAAAAAGTGGTAATAATTTAGTATGAATTCGAATACCCTTTACGTTTTATAACTTCAGCCAATCTATTTGGCTTCTACAATACAATGTTTACAATATATATATATTGTATTGTAGAATTGTATATATTTTTATATATATATTTTAAATTGTATATATATATATAAATTGTATATATATATATATAAATTGTATATATATATATAAATTGTATATATTGCTTTGATAAACTTTAGTATATATATGTATGTACGTACATTTGTATGATTAAATATTTATTCACGGAGTAGCACTCATCCTTATCTTTTAAGTGTTTCAACAAATTAAGCATCACTGCACATATACATTGTTTTATCATAATATATAATATACAGTGACGGACACAAGTCTACATACACCCCCGTTTTCGTTGGCGTGAAAGTATAAAAACTTGTTAGGAAAATGTGTTGATACAGTTTTATTTGAAATAAAACAACAAAGTTATGGAATAAAAACTCAAACAAAAAGAACTTATTTTAGGGCAAAAACTTGACGGAATTCTAGATACTAAGGCAATTTAATATTTACATAGTTTGGCCCCATTGGCATAACCGCTTGAAGCTGTCGTGGCCCCGCTACTACTAAATTTGTCAACTCTGCAGATGTAATGTTGCTCCAAGCTTCTTGGGCTCTTTGAGTAAAGCAGCCCTAGAAATCTGTGGTTTTCTACTTCTTCGCTCCAAAATTTGCCAGACATGTTCAATTATATGCAAATATGGGCTTTGCCGTGGTGTGTTTAGGTGATTTGGGGCATAATAATGTAACCAGTCCTTAACAATTTGCCCCATGTGCTTTGTATAGTTCTCTTGCGCTCTGATCTCCTCGGATCAACCGCAACGTTAGTTTTCCTCTAAAATTTTGCTCTTTCATCGCTGCCAAAAACGTTGAAGTTCGGCTTATCTGTAAATAAAACATTTTTCCAAAAAGTCCGTTTTTTTCAGAAATATGTAGCTTCTTGCTTTCATGGTGTTCTACTGTAGAACACGTTATGGTTTAGAGTTCTTTGTATTGTTCTTGAATTGATACTCTTTTGTGATGTGCTTGCTATGTGTTCGGCCAATTTTTGTCCACTTCTTTGAGAATCACGCTGACGTCTGTACGAGATATTTTTTTTCAGGCGGCCAATGTGCGGCTTATTTTTGGTAAAAACACTATTTTTGAAGGTTTACAATTGTCTATACTGTAGCTCGACTCAAATTTAAAATGTTTGAAATTTCTCCATATAATATTTTTCTTTTATATGTTTTATCACCAAATTTCTTACGTCAATTGATATTTCTTTTCGCGGGACCATTGTAGCTATTTAAGTGTTCAAACCACAACTAAATTCAATAATTGCCAAACAGTAAACTCAATAAAAGGAAGGAAAAAGCTAAAGGTACTTTACCGTTTTAATAACTTTAGACTTTTGTAGACTTTGTAGACTTTTGTCAACACAATTTTTGAGTTTTTCTACCATAACTTTGTTGTTTTGTGTTAAATAGTATATATTTTTATTATATTGTGTTTATTGCTATTAGAAAGAAGATTAGAATAAAATCCAACACATTTCCTAAAAAGTTTTTATACTTTCACACCAACGAAAACAGGGGGTGTATGTAGGCTTTTGTCCGCCACTGTTCATAACCTAAGCATGAATCGGGAACGCTTTCCGTACGAAAAGTATGTGTCTACATTCGACCCCCCCCAGTATTAATTTTTGAGATGAAATTATGATTTCACAAATATTTTGAAATATAAATATTTATTTGCAACATAAAATATAGCAATGACTAACTGGTGTTACCAGATGTTGGCATAAGTGTACTCAAAATGAAATCCATTGGTTGTATGTATGATTCCAACTTCCCTTAATAGAATAATTCATTAAACGATCTCGGTTTCTCACTTCAGCTCGTATATATCAATTTGTAATAACTTAATAATTATACAGTTTTGAAAACATAAGTTTTAAAGAAAGAAAAAGAATATGGAAAGTACACAATTTTGAAAATTATTTATTTTATAATTTGTGGAAAAACTTGAAATTAGCTAATATTTCTTAATTATTTCTATATGATATTAGTGTGATATTAAATCGCATAGTGCAATGGAAGTTGTTGTGCCATTAACAACTACCTGCACATCAAAAATCGAAAATACTACAAGCAGTGAGCGAAAGATAAGATTCGTAATCGATTATTTAATTGACTTAACATTTGCAAAGATCACGTGTCAGCTTCTTAAAGTATACAAATGTAAACATATTTTATGGCATGGAACAAAGCTGCTCGAAGTTTAGCCTACTCTTACGTACACCCAAATAACGTACGTTAAAAATTACGTATAAATGGATACTTGAATTTAGCCACTGATTATTAAAAAAAATTACGGTTAGACTTTTCATATAAATAAATTTACCACTTTTTCCGATGTCCAGTATATTGTTTATTTAAACATAAAGTCATAAACATAACTCAGTCAACAATTATACTCTAATCTGGCAGTGGGGTGGGGGATGTTTGGCTTTAATATTTATACTCTCTCAACATGGGAGCTAAGCTCAAAGAGCTATAACTGCTCCAAATTAAGATACTAAATAATAATTTGATACGTACGTAGGGGGTATGAGGTATTTTGATAGAAATCAAAAATCATCTTTTTCGGGTAATAATATGTCGTGATGAAAAAAATATGAATGATGAATAAAATCGCGTAAATACTACCCTAGCTCTATACCTAACATAACCTATGCCTAATATAAAATTTCAAACTTTCGGTTAGCTTTATATCGTAAATATCGCTCAATATGTAAGATATCTTGGCAAAATTAAGTGAAAGTATAATATTGGATATAATGTAGATTACTGCCGAAAATGTGTGAAATCGGTCTACGAATTATCCCAGCTCCCATATACTGCGTCTCATGATTTTCGTTATTATAGCAGGCTTTGTGCCGAATATGTTAGTTAGTGTGTGGTTATCTTCATAAAGTTGTGTACAACCACATTCCGTAGTATATTTGAGTAATGAAAATCGGGTCCATACGTCCTTGTACCAAATATATGGATTTTCGAAATTCCGTTTCACTTTATATCGTATATATTGGACAACATGTAAGGTATCTTATCAAAATTAAATGAAAATCTTTTCACTAAATATGCTGTAGTTTGGTGCCGAAAATGGGTGAAATTGGTTCAAAATTTAACCCAGCCCCTTATATGTACTACATATAATGATTATGGTTATTCTAGTTTAATATAAAGTTTTATTAATACCTGAAAATGTTCCCCCGGCTTTAATCTTGCGAAAATTGCGAGAGTATAAAATGTTCGCTTACACTCGAACTTAGCGATTCC
Organism: Bactrocera minax; assembly: GCA_021498325.1. Lineage (NCBI taxonomy): Eukaryota > Metazoa > Arthropoda > Insecta > Diptera > Tephritidae > Bactrocera > Bactrocera minax. The sequence continues at coordinate 1,292,743 of JAKEEE010000054.1, read as the reverse complement.
TTACTTGTTTAACATAAAGTTTTCCTAACACCTAAAAATATTGGCACTGCTTTGATCCTTGCAAATTGCACGAGTATAAAATGTTCGGGTAGAGACAAACTTAGCCCATCCTTACTTGTTTTGAAAAGTTTTCATGATATTACCACGTCTACCTCGATAGGATACGGTTATGTTTGGAACTACTAAAAGTGTGAAAATAATTTGAAGAATAACGCCAGGAACGTTAAAATTGTCCAAAGTGATGATACAGCAGACATAGGTGTGGATCAATTCACCGTCACTTTTAAGAGAAAGCGGTAAGCTTCTTATCTTTCAAAGGACTTGACAATTTTGACCCAATAAATATAGTTTGCTTTTAATTAAAATGTATTGTTAAAATGTTAAACAAAAATGCATATTTTAGTTAAAATGTATAATTCAGGCATCGGTAAAAAGTTTAGAAAGTTAAATAAAAATAATTGTATTAGGTCCATACCTTTCTTTAGACCATTCGATCATGAATTTGATGGTATCCATCCTTCCTTGATCTACCTTAATAAAATTAAAGGAACATTTCTTCTTGGGTATATTGCAGAGTCGAAATGGATAGTCCTTGATACCTGATATCATTTACCCAATCTAATGATTAACTTCACACTTACGATTAATACGGTTCAAGTCGGCCAAGGTGCAATATATGTTAATGAAATCACCTAACAACAAACATTAAATTAATAAGCAACATTTTTATAATAATAGTCTGCATCCATTTCCAAATATTTGACACGATTATAATTTATAAAAATTATGAGAGTATCCAATGTTCAGCTGTGCCCGAACTTAGCACTTCCTTACTTTTTTCTAGCACAGCAAAAACTTGTGAAATAGCTTCATGTTGTTAAGAAGAAAATACGGTGGCAATTTTGCAAGAAATAGCTGAAGGTTCCCGGCATTTAAAGCGAATAAAGTGAGTAATGTTCATTCATTAAAAAAAAAATTTTTTTTTTATTTTACGTTTTTAGTCGAGCAAGAATTGAGTATTTTATTGTTCTCATGCATACTTCTATTGAAACCGCTTTTCGTTCTTACACTCATTTTCCCCGAAAATTAAACGAAGAGACCAAGTGTTTACAAGTATGGTTATTTATAGTGTTTCTGGTATTATTGGGTATTTTACAAATATGTTTGTTATAACTAGCAAAGAGTCCGCAGCTTTTCATATTTGTCCTGTTTATTTATTTTGTATTTTGTTTTGATCTTTAACTGTGTTTAAACAACAAAAATAAATAAATTTTTATCGGGTTGGAAAGTTAGGGGTAAAAAGTTCGTTAACTCTCTACTCCGAATTTTGCGACTAAATTTTCGTTATTCGCTAGATAGTTATAAAACGTCAGTTGTAATAGAATAACTTAATCTGTAAAGAAAATGTAAAACTGATAAATTGAAGAGCTGATTATAACATTATACATATCTCTCTACGGGACTAAGGTTTTATTGTAATTATATTGTGCATTTCTTATTTTCCGCCTTATTATATACCAAGCGTTTTAACGAAAAACGCATTTTTGACAAATTTGGATTTTATTATTCAACATAGTTGTCATGGAAGTCGATAATCCAACTTTTCTAAATCTTTTTTGTGGGATCATTTGTCATTTGCTTCAAAATAGGCCTCAGTTTCGACAAATATTTCTATTAAGGTCTAGCAATAGAAAAATGTCCCCGTTGTCCAGAGGCTGAGAAAGTATTCGCGTTTTGTTGATGAACTTTCTTATCTTCAAATTGGGCCGTTTTTCCAATAGCGCTATATAATATTCTCTGTTGATGGTTTTCTCCCTTTTTAGGATAGTCGATGGGAACTATTCTATGCGCAATCCAAAATACAGGCACCATAAATTTATCAACTGACTGTTGTGTCTATCCAAGCTTCGGAATCGGATAACTCTGATGACTTTTAATAAATTTTTTGTGGTTTTTGGCCGATTACGAACTTGCGCAGAACTTTATTATACCCTAATATATCGAAGTCTATATGTATATACGTGTACCGTACACGTTCCTCAGGCTCATTTTATCTTCTCCCTCTCTCTCTTTTGAACTTCCACTGGTTTCATAAACATCGGTATTCATATGACTTGTACGGAATTCAGTAAACCACTTACGACTGATTGCTTCGCCGATAACATTCATTCATCTCTTGTAACAGCAGCATTTCCTTTTATCAAAAAATTGTGTTTTATTAACGGACGATATTCTTTTTTATAAATGTATAAATGTGTCTTTTCAAGGTTAGTACAATACAAAGCATATGGATATAATTTTAGTTCCGACCTCTCATGGAAACGATTCGTATCCACTTCCGCTATTTACCGATTAAATTCATCAATCTATTGACATTTGAGGATGAGGTCATTTTTGTTGTAAAAAAAATGATAAAATTACCATTACCATTACATAAGCCTAAATGATAAAGTATTGTAGAGAAATTGTGTTTATTGCAATACCGTATCACAAATGCGACATAAAATATAGTATACTATACATCAACGGGCCAGAATTTAGTATTTTGTTGATATGGATACCACGATAGTCTGTTAGGAGACCGCAGGACGGATAAGCTTGCAAGATGTAACACACTCGAAATCGTCTCTCTCAGTAAAGATCACTTTAACGTAAATCAGTCCCCATATTTTCTCCTTTTGCGCAGTTAGACTTGAAACAGTACAGCGAACGATGATCTAACAATAAAACTGGTAAAGTTACATGATATATCTGGCTAAAGGTCGACAAACGGTAGTTAGTAGCGGTAGTCACTCATGACGCTTTCGCATAAGCATATGCGCCAATAGCTCCAAAGCACTATCTCAAAAAATTATGCTATAGAATCTTAGATGGATTCCCTCCGCCATATTTATTCCACACTTAGAAGAGTGAGTGTATCGCCGATTTGTAACAGTCATTCCAATCTTACCTAACTCTTTACTATAGGTTCCAGCTCTGTTGAAAGAGCGCGTTTCATGAATTTCATTATTCAAAGGCTTTAACGAGAATCCCACGCAGTATACATATGTACATTCATCTGTACTATATACATATATATGTGTATATGATTCCATTTGTCGTAATTAAACTTTGATTCACCGTCTGTATGTATTTAGCAAAATCTAGACACATACAAATAAATTTAGAAGAAATTCAAATGATAAGTTGGTTAAATTTTTAACATGATGCAATCATAGAATTTGCGCCCGCGGCTCATTTACATGCTTACTCATCGATCATGCGGGCAGAAAAGGTGAGAGGATCGGCAACCATTTATAGCTATGCAAGTTTGTATATATTTACTTTGCTTGACATCTTCCAGATATCCGGCTATACTCTTTTTTACCTTCATTTGTTTATTTATTTATTTACTTTCTGACTCGCTTCGTAGTTTCCCTAGAACTTTTTGTATTTTCCAAATGACGGCTGACTGACACACATTCGGATGTGCGTCAGTTTGTCTGTTGTCGTTTGTGTTTACTTTGAGACATTTTTCTCTATTTTGTTATAATGGAAAGTGACGGATAATCTGTTATAATTTCAATATAAAATAAAACAAAATTTCACTTTTAACAAAGATTTTAAGCGTGAATTTCAAGTTTACGGTAGGTTCTGTTGGATATAGCGAGCTACTGAATGTGGTAAAGTGCTATTATTTTGATTACATTTTTTGTATTTGGTAAAGCGAAAATTTTTTGGTGTTTATTTTTGTAAATTTTTTGCATACCTATGTAAGTTTATAGTATGTGTTGATTGAGGTATGTTGATTGAAGAACGTTTAAAATGTTATACAAATACAATAATCAGTCAAAATTTACTGGCAAGCAGTCACATAATATTTACTATAGAAATTTCTGCAAAAACACATACATACAAGTACGGGTATGCGAAATTTTTTTTAAACAAATATTTATTTTTTTTTTGGTTTTCTTTTTTCAGTTGCGCACGCAAATTTGGATTGCATTTGCAATTAAAAGAAGGTATTCAATTTATTATAAAAGAAAAAATAAATAGCTGGTGAAAAGGAGTACAAGTCGAGAACGACGGCACATCCTTACCCACAATCACAATACCCCTAGACACACACACACAGAACACTCCAATAAAATGGGTCAAACCCTTTCCGAACCAGTCACAGCCAAAGAGTCTGCGTATTGTCAGAATGAATTGTATCGCGTTGGTTCCAGTTGCATGCAAGGGTGGCGCATCAACATGGAAGATTCGCACACACACATACTTTCCCTGCCCGACGATCCCGGCACATCGTTCTTTGCCGTCTACGATGGTCATGGCGGTGCCACAGTAGCACAGTATGCTGGCAAACATCTACATAAATTCATACTAAAGAGGCCCGAGTACAAAGAAAATATCGAAAAGGCTTTGAAACAGGTACGCTCGAGTTTTTACGCCGCTTGTGTACTTACAAAATAACTAACCTTTAAATACAATTTATATAAATTTTTTTCTCTAGGCATTTCTGGACATCGACTATGAGATGCTGTACAATGAGTCATGGGGCGAACAAATGGCCGGCTCAACAGCTGTTGTTGTACTTATTAAAAATAACCGTTTGTATTGTGCCAATGCTGGTGATTCGCGTGCGATTGCCTGCATCAATGGAGAGGTAGAGACTCTGTCGTTGGACCATAAGCCAAATAATGAGGCTGAAACCAAACGCATACACGAGGGTGGTGGCTATGTGGAGTTCAATCGTGTCAATGGCAATTTGGCGCTTTCACGGGCACTCGGTGATTTTATATTCAAGCGAAATGCCAATAAGAAGCCTGAGGAACAAATCGTAACTGGTGTGTATTTATTTAACTTGAATTATGAGGTTTTCTTCGGTTCGAAGTTCTCGATCAAACTAACTAAAATTTTGTGTTAAAAATTTACTTGACCAATCAATCAGAAGGGATATTGGGGAATTAATCTGTAATACGATGCGAAACAAAATAATCACATTGTATTACTACTACTTACGATGTATAATATAATATTTTCCCGAATGCGAAGGATCCGTTTTCTCATTATATTACAGTAACCACAGAAACGAGAATAAAATGGTGCTTATTAAACACCAAAAAGTCAAAAGCTTTATGTACATATGTGTGTTTGTACGTATGCATATACAGTTATAATCTTTATATATCGTGATTTTTGAAACTAAATTGAATTGCTTATATATTAAAATAATTTTATTAAATAGTCATTCCAAATGCTTATTCATTTGGTTTAAAAAACCAAATAAAACTAAATAAGTTCTTAAATTTATATCAAAGCAAAGCACATAGAAGGAAAATAACATAAAGCATACTTTTAATACTTCGTTGAACACATTTTGGAGAAATTGTCTCCTGCAGGCGATTTTCATAGGAGTATGTATGGGTGGAAGGAATCATCCACTAAAACACTTGTATTCATAATAATATTTAAGTACAGTCTATGGCATGTCTATGCAATATGAGATGTGTCCCAAAACAATGTCCTGATAAAGCAAAATCGTCATTGTTTCCCGAATTCTGCATAGGTTGTTTCAAAATTTGAAAAATGAGCCGGTTGGAAAATCGAATAATAATCTCTCATATAAAAGTATTGTTTTAAAATGCTAAAGGTAGCATAATTGTACATGTATATCTGAGAGAATTGGAATAAATTTAGATGAGAACGATTTCATATCATATATGGACGAAATAAATATATATTCGCCTCCAGTCTCCATATATTGAATATAATAATTTCCGGTCACAAAATCATTATATGGGATACATCCATAAAAGTAGGTGAAAGTTATAAGTTTAGCATATTGTGGTTTGGTATTAAAAATATATTCAATCTATCCACACCTTTAACCTTCCACAACATATCGAATACAATGCTTTCCGAACCTCGGGTCAATATTACTGTGTACATATCGGTCAGCATATGAGATGTATTAATAAAATATTGTGAGAATCTTTCGTTTAACATAACCTGAGTTTGCTCCTGAATGGATACATGTTATACATAAAGAGATTCACATCTCCCCCTAAATCAACGAGTTTACTAAATTCCATCTGGCCAGATGGCTTTGATAATATATACATGCTGCTTATAAAAATGAGATTTTCTGAAATGGTCTTCAACTTCATCTAATAACAAATACCAGTTTCGAATTAACATTTGGATTTTTAAATAAATATTTGGATACATCTGAATACATTTCCCTCTCCTTACATTATTGCAACTTACGACAGTATTTAATATTCTTTCTGCCGAACTTAGCGCTGCTTTTTTTTTTGTTCGTTTTTCAGTTTTGATTACGCAGTTTACATTCTGTTGAACACTAAATTAAGAATACATATTTCGCAACAAAACAAATAGAACATACGTAAATACATATGTATGTACATACACTCAGAAAAAGCTAAAGCACTTAATTGTTATAAACAAAGCAAACAGATATATCGAATGAATAATAATTTAGCAGATTGTTAATTTTTTTTTATTTTTGCATACACACTTGACTTTTGCTTCCCAACTGCATACTTTATTAACACTGTCCATAGTCTACCTGTCGGTAAATAGCTACATGGCTCAATGACACTTTAAACGCTTTGTATGGCGATGCTATAAATAGCAAGTCACTCTTCCTTAATCAGTGAATTTAATAAAGAAACATACTTATGTTATACTGGGACAGTTTTTATTTACAGTGAAAGCAGATCGGAAGGATTTAATGCATTATAAGATCGCGTTCATTCAAGGGAGACCTTTGTTGCTCATTATTGAGAAATTCTCTTTCGATATTGCTCATTGCATTCACATGGGCGACTCGAGTTGCCAGGCAATTTTCTACATTCACTTTCATATAATGTTCTCAAATTCTGGTACGCTTCATTTAAGCGGTATACAAAAGTATTTTTCATTACCTAATTTTTAACCTTATTCACCATTTTCTACAATATTTCTATTATATTGTGCATATTTACGTATTACATAAAAAGTAGCTGATAAAATTCAAATATTTAATATCAAATTCAATTCCGAATATATAATTATTCATTAGCAACTGAGCGCAATTGCACCCATGAAAAGATTTTGAAAATGAAAGGGAATGCCGAACTAGATAGCAGCGAATTGTTACGAACAAGAATACAAAGCGTGTTGCCCGAACCCGAACAACTCGATACCGTTCATCTTTCCTTGACGCCCGTCGTCTACAAAGAACGAGTTTGGGAAGCAAAGTATTCGTGTATGAACGCGGTCTAATAATGTAATGTGTGTAAAAATTTGATCACTGAAATGGTGATACTGTGCCACTGTCTGATCTAACAATAGTACCCACGCGAAATCATTAATAGCAAAACAAAAGAATGTGATCATTTAATTTATAAAGTGAAGGCAATTGCTTTCATCACCGCAACGTGTTGATCTGCATACATATGTACGCATACATATATTTATAACTAAACACGTTAATGTGCACTTTGGCCCCTCAGCGCACACATCATAGATTTTCATTGTTTATTTTAGATTTGTTTCTATTTTGTCGAACAACACAGACGCTTAATGAAACAATTTGTAGATGTTGTTTACTTTATGGTTTCACATACACTCATATAATGTCGGACTGAATGTTAATTGATTTTTAATTTGCTCACTGTTTTTTATGTACTTCACCTTATACTCATCGTTCATTCATACTTACAGCATATCCCGATGTGGAGACACGTGAAATAACATCCGATTGGGAATTCATTGTGCTGGCATGCGACGGCATATGGGATGTAATGAGCAACAAAGAAGTCGTCGACTTTTGTCGAAAGCGTATCGGCATGGGTATGTATCCGGAAGAGATTTGCGAAGAGTTGATGAATCATTGTCTCGCGCCCGATTGCCAAATGGGCGGACTGGGTGGCGACAATATGACTGTTGTGCTTGTCTGTTTTCTACACAATAAACCGTACGAAGAACTGATAGCGCGCTGCGCTAAAAATAACAACATCAATGGCAGCAGCGGTAACATAACCACAACATCGTCTATGGATGAGGATCATCTCGATTTAAAATAACAAAACTCCATCATCTATTCCATATTCAATGCTAGTAGAGCAACAGCAAAAACAGTAGCGGCAACAACAGCAATAACAGGCAATTCGACAGTCGACAATGCAATAACCACTACTACAATGTCTCTGACTACTACTACACGCAATAAGAATGCTACCGTTAGATCTAAGAAAATCTTCAATCAACTAAGAATTGCGAGAAGCATCATTAAGAGCACTTATTATATTTTTCGTAAAATCTATAGGTTGCGTTACTTAATAATTGTGTTCCTTGTGTTTATGACCTATGCATATCTATATTTTCATATTTAAAAAAATTTTGCTAGTTGCGACACGTCGTATAACCGACACACCTGCCTTCGCACAGTTAAATTTCAAAGATTGTGACTTTTGTTGACTGCAAATATTAAAACTTATAAAATTTTAACTGCATAGAAGATTTCAACCTACTCTACAAATGCTTTTATAGTGCAGACATATACACATACATTTATTAGTAATACACAAATTAGTTAATGCAACATTCACGAATGATGGTATTGGATGTTTTTATTTGTTTTTTTTTTTCATTTCCTCTGTTTGGCAAGCGTTTAGAAAATTAAAGAAAATCTTGTAAAAATTATTGTTCTATTAATAATATTGTATTGTATGCTAAAACCTTAAAACTAAATTCAAAGCGTAGTTAAAACTTTTGTGCATAAGAATTAGTCAACATAATTAACGATGTAATCATCAAACATACATAAATACACTTATATGCTGGCATACTGGCAATAGTTACCTAACTGTATGATTCAAATTAGATATTATTTCGTTACAATTTTTATTTTGAAACACTTACAAATTACTTTATGTGTGAGGTCGAGATATTGACTGAGATGAAATAAAAATTAGTTATATACTTGAAAAAAAAAACAACCATGATTTTTGTTTTTGAGATGTACGAACCACGGTCAGGTTCAGATAAAATACTCTTTTACTACTACTATTTTCCTTATTATTCTTTTCAATTTCTTCAACATGAATTTGAAAAAATTTGCTTTGATTTTAATATACTTGTGTATAAAAGTGTAATAGACATTTGTAACACTACTTTCCACAACAATTGGGTAATATATACTATTAGGTATGGATATGTTAGATTTCCGACTAGAAGAGGCAAGAAAAAAGAATGGATTTGAATTTTGAACTTTTTGAATCGTCCTCTCAATTTCACATTAAACTTCTAAAACCCACAACTTTAATTTTATCAACTTATTTTTATTAAAAATATTTTTTTTTTTATAGTTATTACATAAAAAAATGTGCCTCTGAAGAAAATGCTTTAAGATTTCAACTTTAAATGGAGTTTTTATGGGATCATATAGTATCTTTATACCAGAACATATTTTATACCCACTATATATTGTTATAAGGCATAAGCACAGTGGTTCATTGCAGTTCCATGGACTCTAGTAAAGTATTGGGATATTAAAATATAAATTTTTGTGCAAATATTATTTCTACCTGGTTTATTTCTTAAAATACAGCATTTAAAATGTAATTACAGTCGGGGAGAATTAATAAATTACTACTTCAATAAAATAAAAAAAAAATAAAATGTTATAAGGGATGAGCGTTTTAGTGAAAGGTAAGCTGAAAATGACAACTCATTTATGTATTCGTACAAAAAAGTTAATTATGGTTCTTAAAAAATTTGGAAATGAAGATGAATTTTGGCACGCTTAATTTGTAAATGCGAGCAAGTATAATACTTACTATGTAAATAAAACTTTTCAACTCGAATGATGCTACAAATCATTCCCCATATTCCATCCTCTAGTGAAGTCAAAGTGAAAGCTTTATTGCTAAGTAAATGTATGTATGGTAGTATTGTTTCATATTAATAATACGGTAATATATATTTACATCTATGTATGTATAAACTGAGAAGATTTAAGACGACTCTTCTATTTTAGTAGACAATGCCTTCTCTTAATTTTTTTAATCCGATGCACATGATTTAAACGAAATTTTTCAGTAAGACAAAGTTATTATGATTGAGATCTTCTTAGGAAGTTTCAAAGATTGTTTTAGATTATTTTGAAAATATTTATAACAGAAAGCATTTTATTGTAAGTATATACATAGTGTATTAATATTATACCTTCGAAAATGTAGTAACACATATACTTACAACTTATGTATATCCATGGGAACAATGTGTTTAACCTATAAAGGCATACTTATATATAATATTACATATACAAAGATATGGTTTGCTCTGCGAAATGATAAAATGTTAATTTAATAAAGAATGCGTTTCGGTTAGTCAAAAACGGTGTTTATTATCATCTCGAACTTGAAGAATGCAGGTAAAGAAGTTCCAAATTAACCAAAATATCGTACTCCTTACAATAAAATTATTTCTCTTGATATATCATAAATAATACTTATATAATGAGATCCGCCTGCCTTTTTTCGTCGTAAACAATCCCTTTAGGCATTTACTTGAAGCGGAACCGTCTCCCAGGAACATCATGAAGATATTTCTACAATAGGCAAGATGCAATCAATAAAGTCATTCTCTACTAGTGAATGGCGATCTAAGAGCCAAACCACCCATTGCAGAAGAAGAGTTCGAGTTATCTCTAGAAACTAATACTTTATCCCTTATAAAATTAAGTTCTGCATATTATAGCAGATTAAGCTCATATATATCCAGACTTGTCCCTAGCAGACCAAAGATAAGCCACGCAACCAACAAATCCTCATCAGATACTAAATACCCTTGTATGCCTTCTCCATATGGTCCGACCGTTTGATGATAGCGATACCTAAATTTAGCTTAGCACCAAACAGGGCTTAGTTAACCACTACAACAACACCAACAAGCTCTCAATACTTAGAAATTAGTATAATTAAGTTTAAGTGAAAAAGTATTTCCTCTTCCCACAGTAACAATTCAAATAGCTTCCTGCTTCAAAATTTTACAGCATGAATGTTTACATAAATCAACACGGCCGACGTGGACCTCGATACCTGCTCTATTCGCAAAACAATTTCATTTTATTTACAGGGGGGTTTTATTATACTCTCGCAACATGTTACAACAAAGTATAATAGTTTTGTTCAACTAACGGTTGTTAGTGACACCTGAAACCAATCGAATTAAATATAGAGTTGTATATGTATAAGTGATCAGGATGACGAGACGGGTTAAATTCCGAGAGACTGTCTGTCTGTCCGTCTGCTCGTGCAAGTGATATCTTGATAAGTGATAAAAATTGAGATATCTTAATAAAATTTGGTACACATGTCCCTAGCACTCAGAGGAAGTTGGTATGAGTTAAACGAAAACCTATAAAATGCTATACCTAAGCTCCCTATTACAGATAATCATTGTAGAGAGGGGCATATGTGGGATGAAAATTTCTGAAAAGTAGAAGTGACCCCGTCCTCTAATAATAGTTTTAATGAAGATATCTCACAAACCACTAAAGCTATATCAACCAAGCCTGTTGAGAAAAAATATGTCTGACTCCTCCTTAGACGGTGTGAAAATGGGTGACATCAGATTAAAAACACACCCACTCTCCGTGTAACAGTTGAATTGAAAACTACTGAAATTGCGTTAACTCGATGAAGAAACACACTAAAAGCATTGAATTTCACAGCCAGGATGTTACTTAAGGCCTTCAAAGAAATCAGTGTAAAAATTGGGCAATGGGAGTAGCAGCGCCCACTTTCAGGTGAAATTCTATACCTCGGAAATTACTACACCAATTTCTACCAAATTTGGTGTGCAGTATTATATTTGCATCCTTATGTTACAGTGTGAAAATGGGTAAAATTGGAAGCAAACCACATCTACTTCCCCTATATCACAATTTTAAATTTCATTTGATTCTTTCCCTTTACAGCATATAAATCAACTGCCAATACAAATATCGGGGAGAAACTTTGCACAAAGAGTTTCCTTAGGTATACCATCTCACGTCTACGTCACGTTTTTACAAATTATAACTTTTCAAGTCCCCAAACTTTTCAAGTTTTAGTTTTCAAATTAGTTTTCTAAAACATCTTAGAAAAAAAAAATTAGCTAACGTACAATCTTGATTAAAAAAAATAGTGAGCTTTTGGCAAAAACAAGTGAAATCGATATATGAATTACCTCAACCCCTATATATTACAAATAATGATCGTTATTCGAATAAATCGTTATTCTAGTAGACTCTATGCCGAATATTGTTGTCTAATTTTGAGTTAATTAATATTAATTGGAAACGTGTTCTCGAGCATACTTTAGTTTAATACCAAAAGTAAATGTTCTCTGACCAGACCTTCCTCTAGCCCCAATGTACCCGATATAGTGATTTCCGATTTTCCAGTTGGCCTTAAACCGTTAATGCTTTCTTAACCATAATCTAATATTATGATTTACGTCCCTCTGGTTAACTTTTCCTCATATACGTAGTACATTAAATTTCGTTCCTTTGATTGAGTTTATATCGCATATATCTCCATAGAAGATGTCACAACAAAATTACATGAGAATATTTAGAATAATTTTATGTCATTTGGAAATAAAAATGATAGCTGTTGTACATTTCCACAGTACTAAAATCATGAATATAGATGATGTGTCTTAGTTAGATTGACTTTATGTGTATATGACCTAAAGTAAAAGTTAACATGATACCAACTAGGATTGCAATCCGTTCACAAATCCGTTCGTTTCTTCCAAAGTATCATTTGTTGATTGTGAAACAGACATTCGTTATTACCACCTAACGACTCAGCGTACGAGTATGTGGGAGTACGTAAGAGTGAAAGATATGTTCCAATCTCTGCTAAACGCAGGCAATAAAAAACCTTTTTTTAAGGGCAGCTCTCATTACGAAAAGAATGTTTGAAAGCTTAGTTTTAGTATAGTTTTATTTGTAAGAGATTAAACCCCTTGAATCAAACACTTCCAGCTGAAGCTGTGATTTGTGTGGTTGTTGTGAACCGTGTTCGACTGACGCTATCTCTCATTGTACGCCTAAAAAATTTATCCCATTGTGAGCTTTCTTCCTCATCGGATTACCACGATTACCACGTACCTAAGGAAGTTATGGAAGCATAAAATGAACTAGTCGGTAATAAATTCTCTACCAAGCGTAGAGAACGTAGTAGTTGAACTTATACTGCATTAAAAATGTTTTAAAGGAAGATAAACAAATCAGCTAATAATCAAAAGGGGTCAAAAACTACCATTAAAATCTGCCATAGACTCCGTTTTTAAAGCTATACAGTATAACAGTATCTTCGTCGGTGTCCCGCTGTAGGTCAAAAACTCCACCTGAGGTACCACTAAATTCCCTACTGATGGCCTATCGTGCCCACGAGTATGATGGGCTCTCAACTTTTCTTCCATTTCAACGCAATTTACTGCTGCAGTGTTTACTCCTTTATAATAATCAGTTCAGTGTTTTCAAATCAAATATTGTGGTGATTGCTTTACATAAGTGTGGAAAAAGCGCAAGTGAAATTTATGAGCTTCTCAAAAAACTCAATATTTCGAGAATGTTTGTTTACCGCACTATTGATCGTCTTTCCCAAACCTCTACAGTTGATGACAGAAAGAGAAGTAGTCGTCCTGGCGTGGTTCGAATTAATTCAGCCATAAAAACTGTTCGCGAAGGCATTCGCAGAAATCCTCTAGGAAAACAGAAAAGTATGTCAAGGGAAATGGATATATCGACCAGATCAATGTCAAGACTTATTCGAAATGATCTCAACATGAAAGCCTACCATCGGTCAACGTGTCATCTTCTAACAACGCGCTTGAAGCAAATTAGGATCAACAGATGCAAACGGCTTCTTCAGTGGCATGAGGTCAACGGCCAAGAAAGTATCCCTTTTACAGATGAAAAATTGTTCTCTGTTGAAGAAGTTTTTAATAATCAAGACGACGAAATCCACGCAAAAAATGTCATTCCAAGTGTTTAACGTGATCACCACCATCCACCTGCTGTAATGGTTTGGTGGGGAGTCTCCTGTAAAGGCGTTACACCTCTTCACTTTTGGGAAAAGTGGTTAAAACTGAGGCAAAAGTGTACCAGCTGGATGTTTCAGAAGGCGTGGTAAAGTGCAGTTAAGCAATGCTCTCTTCGATGGAGAGCATTGGATCTTCCAGCACGATTCTGCTCCAGCTCCAGACAAAAACCACCCAGCAGTGGCTTAAAAGCAATTTTCCTGGTTTCATAGCTGCAGATGATTGGCCGTCTGGAAGTCCACATTTGAATCCATTGGACTACAGTTTGTGGTAAGAGTTGGAGAACATGGCTTGTCGAATATCCCACAGAAATTTGAAGAGTCTCAAAAAATATTTGGTTCCAGCAGCGTCGTCAGTACCAATAGAAACTGTGCATGCTGCTATTGATTAATGGCCGAATCGTTTGAGGGCTTGTGTGAAAGCAAATTAGGTGAAAGCATTAGATGACCATTTTGAATAAAATTACGCACATCATTTAATAAATGTATTATTAAATAAAATTAACTTTATGTTTTGTATTACATTTTCACTTTTATAACGGCCATTTTTATAATGTACTTGTAACGGAACTTATGGCAAGACTAAGAACAAAAACTAAGTAGATAAATTTTCTAATTTCATAGGGGCAGCCAGCTAATGATTCAAAGGAAAAGCACAAGGAAAGATATTATTAATTATGTGAAAGTAATTTAATTGTAAAAAGGTTTCACTAAGTTTAAAAAATTGTAATTTAATTTAAATAAAAAAGATTCGCTTGTTTGAAAACATTCATCATATTCATATCAAGCATGAATTAAATGTATTTGCTTCCAGAAAACTCGTTGGATATGTTAGGGAAAACTTAAAATGAAACTATTTTGACTTTTTCTTTCTTGTTTTGGTTTTTTCTGTTTTATTTAAATTTACTTTATTAAAAACTAATCAATAATAGGTATATATACTTTTTATTTTTTCACATTTTTGCTCGAAGATAAATTATAGAAAAAGAATTATGACTTTACAGTACTCGCACATTTTTTATTTGCTGTTGTTATATGAATATTTTGGATGTTATTATTTTATTATATTATTATTAGATTTACTTTGCTAATGTTTGATGTTCATGCTGCGCAATATCGAACATATACGATTTTTAATGAAACAAAAAACCAAGGCTATGTTCAAAAGCAGAAAATAAAAAAATAGTTTGATATTTTGTAATGATAATTTGCTTTTGTGTTCAAGTGTATTTTTTTGTCTTTCTGTAAGAGTTTAAAGCTGAACATACAACTATTGTTTTTGTTTTTAATTTTTTGGTTTTGTTGTCAATAGCAGAATTTTCGAAATATTTTAGGTTGCATAATCGCGATCACAAAGGAGACAATGTTAATTGCAATTATTAATTTAGTACGCCCATATATTAATGATATACATAAAATCACATACATATCTGCTTTAGTATATTTATGCTTTTATGCTGATTTATCTGTTGTTCATATAATTTTGTATGTCATTATGAATTTTAGTAATAGCTATTAGTTGGTTTATTGGTTTGAATATGCAATACCTATATAACTATGTAAGTAGGCGTTTATTTGTCTCTTACCATACATGCAACTATACATATATACGAGTAATTCAAACCTTTCACATTTCGCAATTCTTTCATTATTTTCAGTTTTCATTACTTTAATTGCCTTTCTCGCTCTTACTCACACTAAACTATACATATACATACATATTGCAGCATTTAACTGTTTATTTATTGGTAATATTTGGTTTTAGTAAATTTTTATTTACTAATAATTTGTTGAAATTACATTGCATTATTGTACATAATTTATTTTTTTAATTATTATACCTATTTATAACTATTTCATCGTTATTATCTGCATTTTACATAATAAAATAGTTTAGTTAGCTTCCTAATTGCTGCATAATTGTTTTAATTTATTTATTCGCCTCTTGCCTACTTAAACATTATCATGTATGTATATATTTATATGGAATACTAATATGTGTTTTACTTCATATAGTGAATTGATAGTACGTATTACAATTTCCATAATCCTATGTGTGTATGTATGTGTGTATGCAATCCGTCTGCTACTACCGCTACAATTTGTTTCCACACTCCAGTTTTACCTATGCATTTCTGTACAATTTTTAATTCTAATCAATTTTATGTACTACCTTAGATGTATATATATATATATATATATATATATTTATATATATTTATTTATATATGTGTATTTGTAATATGTATATATATTTAAAGCATAAATTTATGTATGTACAATGTGTGTACCTACCACTTATATATACTCGTGCATATATATATATATATATGTATTTGTTTCCACCAACATTTACCACCCCGTCATTTACATTGAATTAAGCTATACTTTTCACTACTTTGAAAATATTACTTACACAATTTAATATTTATATATTCGTATATGTGTATTTGATAGTAAATTAGGTTCTTTTACTTTGCTAATATTGGTCCTTTGCCGCTTAATTATTCCTCCTACATAAATTCCTTTGATTAAATATTTAATATAGATAAATGTGCATAAGTTGCACAAAAAAACATAAAAATCAATATTTGAAATATGTTTACTTTTCATTTCAGTATCTTTATATTCTAAATAGAATTTTATTTTAACTATTTAGTAATTTTTTTTAACCTAACCTAAACTCAATACACACTAACAACCTTTCGCCCAAAAATCTTACTTTCTCTCCAAATTCATTCTTCAAACAATAATAAAGCATAACTAAGGTCCTTCGATATTAGAGCTTTTCAGTGATCAATAAGGTTTTAAAAATATTTTTAGGTTAGGAAGATACTAATTAATACTTATTTCCACTAACTGCTTAGTACCATGCTTTAAAAAAAAAAGACTTGAAGATACAATATATTCAAACCCCACATGCCATAGTCGAAAAGCCAATAGATCCTAAGGCATTATCACATATATCTTTAAAAATGGTGTTAGAAGCGTGATTTCGATTACCCATCGGCACTACCAAGTTATAATAAACGATTTTGTATAATCTTAAGTTATTCTTTGTGTTATCAACCGTCTCGGCAGTATCCCGATATCTCGAAGGAATATATTATGATATATGAAATTTCTGGAACTGAACTTATTTTTCTCTTTGATGCAAAATGGAATTATGCTGCAAGGGAGTCTACGGACAACGGTTTGGTCGAAAATTATTGGATAGAAATGAAAACTAAAACAAGATTATTTGCCCTTTCTAATTTTTGTCTGTTTGTACACAGAAATTTTTTCAGTCTGGTGCGAATTGTCGAAATTTCAAATAAAATTAAAGAAAAACTAAAAAAAATTATATTTGAAATGCTAGGAATTTCGATAGAAATATCGAATATTACGAATTCGCATGTTGCTTCAGTTCAGGTTGTTTTATTCGCATATTGTTGTACTAGATTTTGGGTTTTGACAATATAATATTATATATGAAGATATAAAGGTAAGATTCTGTCCCTTTCTGAACCCCTTATAACGATCATTCGGTTTTTTTTTTCAATAGTATCATATATTTCTAATATCGGGTAGAACTAAAACGAAGTTAGGGAGGCAAATTAATAAATTTATAAAACTACGAAATAACAAATTGTTTCCAAAATTATTTAATTTTTTACTTACATATGAAAGCAAAAATTTTAGAATCTGATTTTTATTTTCTAACTTGAAAGCAAAGGCTACATCATCAAAAAAAATGTTTTTTTTTTTCATGAATAAAAATCTATATATAAATATTTTAAAATAAGTGCATTTTTTTAATTTTGTTAAAAAAAAAATAAATGTAGAATAAAAAATTTCAAAAATAATGAAAATTATTTCTATCTACATTAAATTTTTTATATTAACTTCACGCTTGGACACTCATACCAACCTCGCACACACACACTCATTTTGCAGCAATAGTAATTATACAAAATTAATTATATAGTAGGCACTTCAGCAATTACTTATCATTTAAACTGTAACGATATTTACGTAAATAATAATTTACGAATGCCATGCATAAAAAAAAACAATTTATTATATATATCTACGAATATACATATATGCGTAGGTTAAAGTACAATAATAATATGCACTAAATATAAAATGTACGAAAATATATAGAATATTTAATTTTATATTAGATTCTTATAGACGAATAATTTAAATCGAAGTTTTGAAGATTACTCCAAAGAATTTAAAGGCAATTTGCTCAAACAAGTGGGAACTTGCCTAATATATGTATGTAGATATGGCAACAAAAATAAATTGGAGTATTTTTGGTATACCATTAAAGAAGCCTTATTATATTATTGAATATATAACTGATTTTCTTCATTCAAGCTTCAATTCGAACGTTGACATACATAGAATTTTTTCTATATTTATATTATATGTTTAAGTGGTACATGTACACAGTTTTTGGAATTCCATTTTCCATTCGCAATAGTTTCATAATTTGTCTTAGCTTTTTTAATCAATTTTTATTATAATACTTATTGTTATTATTATTATTATTTTATTATTATCATTATTTTATTATTATTCTTACATTATTATTACTCATTATTATTATTCATTATTACCATTATTTTTATTTTCTAAGAGCTCTTATGGGTTTGTAATATGAAATAAACAAATTCTTTGAATTGCATCCAACTGTTGAAAATAAAATACTAATGTTGCATAACCTTAGGCGCTCTCTGAAATTTTGTAATGAGCGTAATTATCATATATCCATATTATATATGTATGTATTTTTAAAATAATAATAAGAACATATGAAAACGATATGCTATTAGAATTTGGTGTAATGGTGGAGAGTTCGTGGTCAAATTACAGCTCGTGGTCGGTTCCAAATTTTGTTTGTAATTTTAATTACTCGCATTTCTACTGTATAAACCGATTGGACCATATATAGTTTTTACTTCTTCGTGATTAAACATGTCCAATAAAGCCAACAAAATGTCTCATTAATTCTTTCAAGTGAGTTTCTTCAAAGGCGCAACATTGGTCGAAGTTGGACGGAAGGGTTGGTCTAAGTTTAATTCTCCTGTAAGTTCATATGTTTCTATCGATTATTACAACAAATGATCATCACCAACAAAGCGAGATAATGAATTGGAAAATTTTTGTTGTGAAACGACTATTTATTGAGAGACTGTAAGATCGGTGAACTTCGCAGGTCATTGTGGAGACTATTTATACATATGTGTTTATATATTTTCTTCGAATAAACGTGTATAGTATATATGTATATTAGAGTGGAAACGTTATTTTTGAAGCGCTTATGGTCTCGCATTTGTTAATATTGCTCTCGGATGAGCTTAATGAACGTAACTGCATATGCTCCCAAAATAACTCGCATGCTTTATCTCTCCACCTAATACACAATCATCTATATGTATTTATTAATAACAATTTATTTTATAATATAAATTTTCGTATTCCTTTGTAATACTATGGGCATATGTACATTTGTATTAACTATACAAATTCAAAGTAAAAAAAAAAATTAAAGAGTGTAAAATATTTTTGTGGAAATATGTTTTTTGTTAACACATTTCCGCAGCAATATAAATTACAAATAAAAAATTTTCCATCAAATTTATTTGAAATAATAGGTAAGCAATAAGTGAATATTATAAATTTTAATTATTGACTGATTTACTTTCAAATAAAAATTCAAGGTTTTAATTATACAATCCTAATTTCATAATTTCAACTTTTAAATTTGTTGACTCTTATATAATCTATCTATAGGTATATAAGGTCTACTCCTCATATAATGATCAGATAAGTGGTAAGAACTTGCCTACAAAAATAATAATGTTTTTTAAAAAGTTACTGTTTATAATTTAAAAATTTACTTATTTCATAAAAACTCGTCTATCTCAATGGGGGCTTACTGAGACAATATTTTAATATATTTGTATTAAAAGTGAGGAATGCGTTTTTATTCTAATTTCCTTGATGTTCAAAGTTTCTTCTTGTCGATTCGCCATCAGAATAGTAATTCAAGGTAATCCAAGCAGTTTGTGCTGGTGCTTAGCTCACAGCAACCCACCCAATAAATAATAATAAACTAAAAGGTATAGTTGAGTTGGCAATCAACTTCTGCAAACGCTTTATTAACTTAAATAACAACTGCAGTAGCACGAATATAAGTGTTAAATTATCAACTTTTTCTTTTCAATGTTTTCAAACTCCTTTATTTCAAATTCCGTTATTTGTTAATTATTCTCTCATTCTATATATTTGTATGTGCGTGAGTTTTAGTAGAAACATAATTAAAAAGAAAAAAAAAACAAAAACAAAAAACAAAAAAAAAAACAAAAAAAAAAACAAAAACGAAAAACGAAAAAACGAAATGGAGATATAAAATGAAAATAACAAATATACATTTGCACATATGCACATAGGTACGTACATTGTTTTTGATGAAAATAAAGTAATATATCAATATTATTTAACATAGTACATAGTTGGATTTACAAAAGTGGATTTAAGATATTCATTTCTATACAGTCGCTGCATAATAAGAAGCGCTGCAACCAATCAAACAAATCATATATTCAAGCATATAATAACCAATGTAATAGTTTCTTACAGGTTTGCTATTTCAGGCCACAACTACATTCCAATTCCACGCCGATTTACATTTACACTTCTCTGCTAGGCAGCACACTTCTTTCTCTCAATATTACACTTTCTTTTCAATTAACATGGTTGGACAAACGACTGCATTCTTTTGCTCCCATATCAGACTTAACTTATGCATGTACTTTATTAATTGTACAATTAGTTAAGGTACATTTAAGAGGGAAACAAAACAGAAAAAAAAACATAACAAAAATTGTTTTCAGCCAATTTTCGTGGCAATGCAAAAGAATGTATTTCTAGTTATTGTATGTTTGAATGCTGTAGAACTAAATTTACGTGTTTATACATATATATATATCGGTGTATTAATAACGGTTACATGTATGTATATGGTTAAGTGTGTAAGTGTGTCATTTTTTTTTCGGTGTATAGCAAAAGAAAACAAATAAACATTAGGTTTTGCTCAATTATATACCACATATGTATATATGTTTGTGTGTATGCGTGATACAGATGCAACACATATATCTTTTCATTTGGATAATTTTGTTTCAATGCTTGTCCAATTACATTTTATACGTTATGCACATGTATAGATGATTTATATATATGCATATAATTAGCTGGTTAATACATATATTTATGTACAATACATATATGTACGTGTATATGTATTTACTATACTTATATAAATTAGTCAACTTATCGTATAATATATGAGTACAATTTAACTTATTAACTACAAAATAATTTATGTTCGTATTTGAACAAATTTAATTTCAGTTTTGTGTTTTTATTTATAGAAATATGTGTGTGTATCTAGTCTATATTGTTTGTTTGCTGCTTAAATATCTGCATCCTAGGTTTAAGCTTACAGTAGACATTATATTCATCATATTCAACATTTTCATCATCATCAAAATCACATTTGTGATTTGGTACAACACACACATACACACTAACACGCACTGTGACGGCATTACGAGCATAGATATATATATATATATATATATATATAGACGCAAATGCCATACATAACTATGGATGAATGAAACAACTTTTATTCACGTCTTTTGCTTATACATATATGTATGTATATGCATATGCATATGTATGTATGCGAATTTCTTCTACGTACTAACAACAGATTTATAATTCATTATATTGTTACGTTTTCTCAGTTTTTTCATGTTTTATGTATGCACAACAAAAAAAAGTCTTTAATGTTTAAATAATTGTCAATTAAATTTCGATGCTCCGATTGAGAATGGTACATATATTTTCGTATTCCTATGATACTTATCTATGCGTTAAGCTCCACTTTATTTATTCATTTGATTACATACATATGCACATGGCTATATAGTTAAAGTTATATATTATATAAATGATATGACTGACTAACTCATGCTTTGCTCTGAATTTGAAATAAGTAAATAAATGAAAATGTACTTGCCCTCGCTGCTTTACGAAGTACTTCGCGTGTATACAATAATTTACATATAAATACAGTAAAAAGTAAGCAATTTTGTCAACTACGGATTAAACTCGTATCCCATATGAATTTGTCTACTCCGTCTTAATGTTAAATCGTTCGACTAAGCGAATTATATATAGCGAAAAGCTCCTTTAAAGTACCATAAAAAATACATACCCTACCCCCAACTTCCAACAAATCCAATATTTAAGGATAATGGTGTATAATAAATATTAAAATTCAATGACTTAATGCTAATATTTCTTTTAACAACTTAAATTTACAAACGTAATGTGAAAATAAACAATAAGTGTAAATGGTTAATATTTCCAAGTTTAAGTAAAATTATAACCAAGATAAAAACGCAAATTTTATATAATAGATAGAGAATTCAATTTTTTAAGTAAATAAGTTTATAAATAATACTAATGCCTAGAGATTAAATATTAGAATCAATCCATATTTAATTAAAACCTAACACAGACAAAGTCTTTGCAATAAATCAATAGAAATATCAATTTTTTATAATCAAAACCAATCGACATTATTCAATGAAATTAAAATGTAATAATTAGTGCAGCAATTTAAATAGAAAAAAAGAGGAAATCAAGTCCAAATATGAGTAAAAAGCAAATAAAGTTTTGTAAGTGATTTACGTGACGTGTAAATAATTATTGTAAGCTGCCAATTGAACCTATAAGATTTAAATACAAAACTCTAATTTACAAATGAAAATTACGTTTAAAAACTGTGGCGAAATTATTTAAAGTAATTTAAGTAAAGAAATGTGACCCTCGTTTTGCACTTTCACATACGTTGAAGATAAATTGAATTGTTTTGTTTAAGTAATATTTCTTTCGTTGAGATGCGAATTAGAATTCACTTCTAATCTTGGAAAACAAAATTACGTTTGCTTGAAAGTTGTGCTCATCAACCAAATGTATGGATCAAAAACTATACTAAACTTTTTATATTTACAAAACTAAAAATTCAAAAGTTAACATAAAATAATGTACTGAAATCGCCACTAAAGTTTGTCGTTAATTTTTCTTATCGCTTAATTTGTTTCATTTCCCCACTCACTCTTTCACGTAATATATTATGGCACATTCGATTATGTAATTTATAAGTTTTGTTATTAATTTCATTAATTGTTAGTGACTTCGCCTAAATTTTTGTTGCTCAATCAATTACCTAAAGGACAACATTAGATATTTAATTGTTTACGCTTCAACTCGATAAGTATATACATTGGAATTTTGAAGGCATAAAATAAGTTAAACTAAATTAAAAATATAATAACAATATAAAACGTGAAATAACGTACAATAAACGCTAACGATGACCTTGCGATATACGCAAATCGAACGACTTGATCCTACCCGGCCAAGGACTGTCACTTAGCAGCATTCCCAAAACTATATGGGAATGTTTGATGTTGTTACAACTAAAACAACGTTTTAAGGATAGATACCTTTATTCATATTTGTTTGCAAATTCAGCTCTATCTTCCAACATGTCACTGCCATTGCAATCAAAACAATACTTCTGTAACTGAACAAAGTAAAACATTAAAACAAATGCTGGCCATTTTGGTTTTTGAAATTAAATAATTTCACTGTTCCGGATACCTACCGGATACCTACCGGAGATGGTGGCCGAACTTAATTAACTTAACCACAACTATATTGCTCAACAGTGGTAATTATTTCACTAATTTTCAATTTTACAGATAATATCTTTTTTGATAGTTAATCCAGGTATACATACATATATGTATGTTAGTTTCTTTAAGTAAATATAAAATTAACTTTCTTATCAAATGGTCGGCGGTAAAGCCATTTTGCGTGCGTTTCGAAGACAACATAATAATAATAATAACTTTCCTTCAACTAAAACACATATTTTATTATGGCCTTTGAAACAACATTCCCCACATCCCTGTATATAATCCATTTTCGTTTACTTTGTATCCAAACGTAAAAACAAAAAAATAATAGAAATCAAAACTAAACATAACTCCCCTCCCCTCGATTCACTCCACATTTCATATCTATCATAACGTTAAATTCTCGTATTTTAATATTAACTGTAATATGCCTAACTACAAATTTAATAATAATATCTTTGTTTTTTAGTGTACCAATCTATAGCAAAACCTTTATAAAATTCTACACAGTCAATAGGGTGTATGTGTATGTGTGTTTGCATCCAACATATGTTTTATGAAATATTTAATGTTCAATATGTATATTTGCATACATATTGACATTACTTGTAACTGTAATGTGTACATGAACATAAATATCTATATATTATTATAAAGAAAAATTAAATTAACTTCCCTATATACAAAAAATAACGCACATCGTTTCGTGTTTGCCACGCGTTTGCTTTTGCGTTACGACATTTTGACATTTCGTTTATCAATTGCTTAATAACTAAGGTTAAGTTTTGTTAATAATAATAAGAATAATTTCTGACTCATCCTTTTTTATACATATCCTGCGAATTGAATGCGATTCGCCTTTATGTAACTAAAACAGCTGAAAAGAAATAAACAAAAACTTTATAAACTTTAAAATATGAAATTGAGTAACAAGCAAACAAATGTTATAAATATTTTCTGAAATCTAACTATTAGACATTTGGTTACATATGTTTTATAAATATTTGAGGTTATAAATTAAAGTAACTCAAAATTCGATAGATGGAGAAAATTAAAAATTTTGAAGTCTGAAATTTGTCTCTTATATACAATAAAATACAAATACTAAGGCATTGAACGATTGACTTCGACTGTTCGACTCCCCACTTCTCTGCCTGCTATGTCTGAACTCTACTCTTTTGTCAAAAATTACATATGTGAAAGTAAGCACACCGCTATACAGCTGAATTCCGTAACCATTCCGTTCCGTAATGGACTCGGATTTTTATCCGGCCAAGAACTGTCAACACGGCAACATTCCTCAAAATTGTTTGGGGAATGTTTTTGCCGCTACAATAATAATAACAACAACAACAGCTGAATTCAATATAAAAGAAAGTAAAATGTGTAAACCTCAACAAATTGTTATGATCACTTGCTATTCTCTATTCTAGCTTTACTTGATTATTGCATTATATTTCGTTCGAATTGGTTTTTTCGCTATTTAAATAAAATTCGAGCATAAAATACTTGAAATTAATATAAATATATTTGTGACTTACCATATTTCCGTTTATTGTTGCTCCACTACGTTAGTTCTATTCTTATTATAATTATTTTTGTGTATAATTAATATCATACAAAACAATTGTTGTACAGTATTATTAAATTAGTAGACTTGTTGCAGCAGCAAATCTGGCGGAGCGTAGCATATTCAAGTATTCAAGTGGTCTCTGGCTCTGTTCGTGTTTATTGTATTTATTTATAGGCGCACCAACTATTTGCAACTATAATTTTGTGTTGTTGATCAGTATTAGCAGCTCAATTGCACGTTTGACCACTTAAAGTGATAGTAGCATGCATTGCGGTTGTTTGTGTTTTGCAGGCCAAACAGTATTTTAATGGAGCATAATAATTTCAAAGGGTTGCGAATGTTCACGATTCAAATTCAAATAGTTTCACACACAAAATTTTGCAAAAACTCCACCTCGCACACATTTTTATAAATTTGTTTGTTGCTGTTAGTTAACGCCTTAGCGTCGAAGAATATTTATTGGGGTTCACCAACGTATGTATAAATTGCTTTAGCGCCTTCCAATATAATGACCCGGATACTTTCCGGCACGCATTGATTCCCTGCTGCTACATACGTTGACAATACCGAAAATTCTCTGTATGCCTTTCTATTCTACATTGTACATATGTAGGTGTTTCTAATTTCGGTGCTATGCACGTGAGAGAGAGAGAGTATGTGTGTGTATGTGTGTGTGTGTGTGTGTGTAAGCAATTTTTGTATATTATGTGTGTGTGTGAAATGCTGTTTCTATGCGAAATATTTCAGTTCCTTTGGTGAACATCACAACTAAAGATTAATTCCGTCCCGACTTTCGCCCGCTACTGCTGCTTTCGGCAGTGTCGTGTCGTTCACGCACATTCTTCTCCTTACCGTCGTTGATACGATTGCGTGCACTTGTCGTTAGGGTGCTTTGGATCGCCGTACTATTACTAACGGCACCGCTACTACTAAAGCCACTGCTGCCGCTATTATTGCTGCCGGTGCTTTGGCGATTCTCGCGTAAAGCATCTGAAATAGCATGATTACAAACATGACATTATATTGGAAATATATGATAGCGGAAATTTCAAAAAATTATCGTTTTTAATTTCTATTATTCAACAAAAAGTATTAACAAATTTTTGACTTACCTTTATCTTTGGAAATTTCAGTACGTAATGTCACCACATTACTCCCACTGTTAATCACAGCACCTGTGTTGTTGCTGCCACCCGTACTGCCGCCATTGTTGGCCGCTGCAGTGGTGCATGTGGCTGCATTCGGCAACGCTTGGCTAACAGTCGTTATGCCACGTTGCTTATCAAAGCCTATCGGCTTGTCGCATTGTTTATCTACATACTGCAATGTAGCAACAGCTGATGTAGTTAGCATTGACGCTGCTGTTACTGTCACCGCCGCTGCCGCCGCGGCCCCTATAACAGCACTGACTACACCTGCTGCTCCACTATTGCTACTAGCAGTCTCATATTTATTAATGCTCAGTGTTGTAGTTGACAATTCGCTTTTATTTGGCACAGCCACAGGTGAAGCATTGCCTGAGGCAGAATTCTCAGAACTCTTGTTGCCACCATCGGCAACGGCGCGCTCCTTATGATGTTGAGCTACTTGCGCATAGCTTAAACGTGAACTATTATTATTGGTCGAACATATGGCATTCACAATTGGTATGCCCGTCTGTGCTGCCACAATGTTTTCAATTGAAACAGTGTTCGTAGATGTGGAAGCATTTTTATGCTTCGTAGCATCTTTTGGCGTTGCCTTTTTGGCTAGTAAATCTGCAACTGCAGGCGGTTTCTTGTGGTTGCTTAGGCTGCAATCCGCTAAATTTGTTGTCATTGTAGCAACACTACATGTAACGGCTTGTGGATTATTGCTGGCACTGCTATTGCTACTAACGCCTACGCTTACGCCAGCGCCAGCGCCACTGCCGCTAAGCGCACCGGCTATAGTTGGTGTTGATGTTGTTGAAAGCACACCATTAGCACCTTTCATCACAGCGCTCGAAGTGGAGTTTTGGCCGCTGCTGCCACTACCACGATGATTGTGTTGCTGGTGCAGCTCATTGCTGCCATTATTATCGTTGGCAACATGCTGCTGTTGTTGTTTACATCCTGCTTCTGATGTTGCCGCGGAAGCAGACAGATCCTCAGTCTTGTTTATGGGTCTTTCACCAGTAACTGTAAATGGAAATTATGTTAACACACATTGGAGGAATCTATAGAAAATACGAGTATATGTACATTTACGGTTATTCCGTATAAGGTGGTCAACTACAAACAAAAAAGGCTCTCGGTAGATGTGCAAAACGTTCGTTTAAGTCGTTTTAAATTATGATAAGTGAATGTATGTATAACTAGTTTACTAATTTTCACACTCTAGGAGATTGTTAAAATTACAAAGTTAAAAATCCCATTTTTCTCTATCACCATTAGCATATCTCACCAGTATTACTGTCGTATGATGTATTGCCGCCAGTCAAACTATAGGCATTGGTTTGTTTGGATTGTGTTGGACACTTTATCACAGTGTTGTTGGATGAGGAGGCGGTGGTTATGTAGTTCGTATTAGCATTTGAATGTTGTTTATTCAATGTCGAGGACTTATTGTTTGGCTTTGTTGTAGTTACTGATGGAATATTTGGTTCATCAGCTGGAAAAGCACCTTCTATAGCGTTGATGGACGTTGTTGTGGTGGGACTGATGGTGGCACAAGTACCTGCATTACGTTGTTGATAGTTTTGTTGTTGTTTGCTATTATGGGCGGAATCTTTGCGAGATTTAATCTTCCCATTGCCACCTGTGCTTGCACCAGAGCGCACCACATCTGCCAGTCGGTTCTCATTGGACCAGCCACTGCTGCTGGCGATGCCGCTGGCGCTGTTGTGATTTTGGTTGCTATTACCAATGGCGGCAGTGCTACCGCTACCGCTACCACCACTAACATTCGCTGTAACACCAGTTACCGCCGTCGAGGAACTATTAGATTGCTGTAAAGCAATAGAAGGGCTTAAACACTGATTGTGTTGTTGTAGTTGGGGTTGTTGCTGCAGGTAGTTTGTCTTTTGAACTTGAGCATCTACGCTGATACTTATACTTCCGTCATTTCCGCCACCACCGAAAGGCTGCGGCTGTTGCTGTTGCTGTTGCTGTTGCTGCTGTTGCTGTTGCTGTTGAAGCGGTTGATGTTGCTGAAGCGGCTGATGTTGCTGAAGTGGTTGATGTTGGTGATGATGTGGCGTCGAATTTGAAGATTGCTTGGTGCTAGACACTCCAACATTATTACTGTTACTACCGCTACTATTTGATGAAACCACACCGGTAGAGGCTAACGAGGAAGAAGCTGCCGAGGATGATGTCGCTGTTTATGTTCAAAAAAGTGAAATGGGTTAGGGTTAACAAGTATTGAAATAAAACAATAGTAATAAAACATCAATATACACTACTCTAAAACTGTTGAAACGTGCTCAACGTTATACACATTCTTCTTGCAATGAGTGTATAAAATAGTGGTATACGTGGTGCATGTTAGATTGTAAGAGAAACAAACCTGGTAGTGGCGGAAAAGCTGCTGCTTCTAAATCGAATTGTGGTGGTTGTGGTGGCGACACATGCTGCTGCTGCTGCTGTTGACCGTGATGTCCATGACCGCCACTGCGATCATTACTGCGATCGCTTATGCCATGACCACCATTCGTGCCACCTCCACTTAGGCCACCATTACCACCGCTACCACCACCGACCCCACCTACTTCGTGGCGATGATGGTGGTAATGATGTGTTGAGCCCGCATGATGCGACGATGAATGATGGTGATGGTGTTGCTGTGATGCGCCGCCGCCACTATGATGGTGATGATGTGGTGCACCTGAATGTTGCGAATGATGACCCATTCCACCACCGCTATTATAGTGCGGATTATAATTATTGCCTTTGTATCCTCCTCGATGTTCTTCGCGATGTGAATTGTAACTTGCACCGCCGCCGTGATGGACACCTTCACCGCGTTGACCATGATGTGCACCGGCACCACCGCCACTGGTTTGTGACGACATTGGGTTATTATTACCTACATTTGAGGATAATTGCATCGTATTGCCGGAGTTGGACGACTGTTGTATTTGTAATTGTTGTTGCTGCTGCGATTGATGGTGTGATGACACGCTGCCACCAATGTAGGCTTGCTGCTGCGAAGTAGAGGATTGAATGAATATTTTTGCTTTTTGCGTATTCGCATTGTTTGTTGTGCTTGTTATTATTGATGATGTTATTGTTGTAGCAAAATTATTACTATGATTATTGTTAGTAGCATTAGCATTAGCATTAGCATTAGTAGAAGTAGAACTTTTAGTAGTATTAGTAGTAGTAGTAGTAGTAGTATTGGTGGTGGTAATAGAAATGGCAGAACTATTATTGCTAAATTTATTATTATTATATTGGTTGTGGTGGAAGCTGTTGTGGAAGCTATTGGACATTATCTGGGTTTGATTTGATTGGCTATGCTGCTGACTTTGGTGCTGATTTTGGACATAGTGCTTGTGCTGGTTTTGATTATGGCTTTGACTTAATTCGGTTTTCGTATACGAATTGCGATTCGGACTCGGATTCGGGCTCTGATTCAAATTCATATTTCGACTCAGATTGGGACTGGCAATTACGTTTAAATTTAAGTTCATATTATGATTTGAGTTCACCGCGTTGTAGTTGTCGATGGCAGTGATGACTGTAGTGGTAGTGGTGGTGGTGATGGTGGGGTTGCTAGTAAATGACTGCAATCCGCCGCCATGCTGCCCTCCGCCTTCCCCACCTCCAACTCCAACTCCAACTCCTTCCCCTCCTCCACCTCCTCCTCCATTGTCAATGCCGCTAGTATTTTCAATGCATCCAATGTTGCTGCCATTGCCTACATCGAATTCTACACCCATATCACTTCCACTAACTCCAACTCCACCACCTACCCCAACAACATTGTGCACGAAAGTGCTATAAGGCGTATAAAATGTTGTTATACTGACCCCACCGCTAACTCCGGCGCCACCACCAAGTCGAGTGCTTGGCGAATATGTCATAACGCTGCCGTCGTCATCACGCCTCCGACGACGATGTCGCGGCTGAGCCCAATGCATTGGTGGGTCCTTCCCCACCACACCGACACCAACAGACGATGACGTCGCCAGCGACGATGTCGAACTAGACAGATTACTCCTACTGTGTTGCTGTTGCTGTTGATGAGAATGAGATGATTGCTGTTGCTGTTGCTGATGCTGATGCTGCTGATGCTGCTGTTGTTGCTGCACCATCTCACCACTAGCACCCATACCTAACACACCGCCATCATCTTGCATATCAGCAAGATGTTGACCGTGTAAATGTTGTTGCTGTTGCTGATGATGGTGATGCTGTTGCTGCACCGACACGGTTGGCGTAGCATGTGTAAAGGCAGAATGTTGTAAATTTGTAGTTGCAGCGGCCGCTACTGCTGCAGTCGCGGAAGGCAATTGGTAGTGATTTTGTGTTGTGTTGTGTGAACCAGCAGTAACAACATTCGTCTGCTGTTGCTGCTGGGACGACGCATGATGATGGGAAGGGCCACTGCTCGATTGTGTTTGAGTTCCATAATGTATGTGACTCGACATGTTGCTGCCTCCACCATAAGATTTATCCATCGATGATTTGTTAATGCCACCTTTTGGAAATAAATACCAATCATTTAAATACCAAATTCTAAACAAACAGATTTTGTTACAAATCGAAGCTTACCTCCACTATTTTTCATACTATTATAATGCCTTGATGTAGTTTGTGGTTGTTGTTGGGATTGTTGCACTTGCTGCTGCTGTTGTTGCACTTGACTTGAAGTCGCCTGCTGTTGTTGCATTTGATGCTGAGGCGGTTGATTTTGTTGCTGTTGTGATTGTTGTTGCTGTTGGTGTGGATCCATTACTGTTGGTACAACGCTAACTAAACTACCAACGACATTACCGAGCGTTGCGATCATACTCGGTAAGGGCTGAGATTGTTGTTGTGGTGTAGTGTTGCTACGCAATTTGTTGCGGCCACCACCACCAGCATTGCTAGCGTTATTGCGATGGTTATTATAGCGACCTCCGCCGCTTTGTCCTTTCGATGACGTCGGTAATGGTGTAGCAGATTGTTGTGGAGCAGATGTCGTATATGCAGCTGGCACAGTAGCTTGTGGTGTCAAGCCATTAGTGGCAAACACATTTCCTAACTCATAAAAATTTTGTCCGTGTGCTGTGGTAGCGGCTGCTGCTACTGCTGCAGCAGCCGCCGGTGGCCACGGTGTTGTTGCAACAATACCAGGATAGAATTGTTGTTGTTGGAAAGATTGCTAAAAATCGAAATACAAATATGTTAAAAACGTCTTTACTATTAAAAAAAACTATTCAAGAGAATCAAACTACTGATAACTTACAAATATTACTGGGGTATTATAAGGTACCGAGGCCTGTGCCATTGTGGCACCATTCGTAGCATATACAAATCGTTGCGGAGCTGTATTGTATGCAACGGCAGTTGCTGCTGCATTAGGATCATATACCGCTGCTGGCGGCGATGTTATTCGAAACCCATTTTTCAGTGGAGGAACAGGTGCTATCGGCAGCCTATTTATGAAGGGTTTCGCCTTCATCCTAGCCATTATTGGCTTTCCCTAATAAAAAAAAGCAACATTGCAAAATAAAGAAAACTCATTTGATATACCATACGAAAATTAGTGCACATTTTTTACACTTAATACAATATATAAAAATATTGTTTTATATATTGTTACTCTTACCCACCTTGAACATCTTTACATCCTCCCTCAAATATTTAAAAGCCTTTTGGGCGTCTTCGTCCGACTCAAATGTGACGTACCAGGAATTGTTCCCGGCAAATTCACATGATATGACACGTGGACAATTTTCGTTATTAAAAATGTTCTTCAAAGAAAATAAATATTTTTAATTTCAAAAAGCCTGATTTTTTTTTAAGCGCTTGAATTTGTTACGGATTTAACTTCTTACCTTAACTTCTTCTACAGGTGTTTTTTCCGATATTTCTCGCAAGATAATAATGCAACGTTTATGGTTCGGACGCACACGCAATCCGTCCTCGTCTACTTGGACATTTGGAGACTCTCTAAGGACTTCCGTAATTAACTTGATATCCTTGGTAAGCTTTTTTACAAGATTAAAATTTGCCACAGTTATAATAGGCACGTACTGATCGCTATCCATTTGCGTCAACAAGTAGGTATCATTGGCTAAATTCTCCCTGTATTAAGAAAATTGTGTATAAATTGGGCATATTAATATACAGAAATTAGTTTATAAAAAAATAAATAATTTGAACTCTCAACGACTATTTAAAATATTTTTCTTAGTCAACGAAAATTTACCTGGAAAAATAGTATTCTAACTGGGTGGATAGCATTTGTTTTAGCTGATCTAACGGTATTCCGGAGTTGTCTACTAAATTAGTATTACTTAGATGCAGGTGTGTCTGGTGTTGTTGATGCGGACCATTACTTATTCCAACAGAATGTTGTGTTTGATGACTGCCCACTGAAGAAGGTGTTCCTGTCATCGAAACATCGACTGCTATTAAGTTCGATCCAGCCGCTACACCGGACAAATCCTCCTGTTGCCCGTAGCAGACGGTAGAGCCGTCCTGTGCGATTGTGCCATTCATGACGGCGGCAGCGTACTCTGCGCTATCAATTGTTGTTACGGCTGGTCCACCAGTAGCAACCTGTGCAACTGTTTGTGGTTGATGAGCGTATTGTAAATGTGCGGTCTGATGCGTGGCAGTTGGCACCGTTTGTAGAGAGGCACCAGCACTAGGGGGTTGCTGTGTGTGCGGACCGGCTATACCGGCAACTGCAGCAGCAGCGGCGACAGCTGCACTATGCGAATGTGTGTGTGCGTGTGGATGAGTATGCGGAATTAATTGTGTATGCTGATGTTGGTGTTGGTGTTGACTGGGTGGGGGTGCAGCGGCTACTTGCAGAGCTTGGGGATGTGGTGGTTGTGGTCCTGTGGTTGCTATCAAAGGAATATGTGTTGCAGCTGGTGCTGCCAATTGCGTGGTCGGCCCGTAAAGATTGGTCGTAGCTAGCATTGCTGTTTCAACGGGAACATGAGCGTATATCGTGTTTGCAACAGGTGGTTGTAATTTGACTGCATCTCCATTCATATATACATAACCGCCAGCTAAAGGACAATGAAAATAATAATTAATTCTACAAACTAACCTTTAACTGAATTGATTATTTATTTGTTAATAATAATAATGAAATTTAAGGATGCAATATTTATTAGTTATGCATTATATTAATTGCTTTATAACGGAATTTTAAATATTTTGGAAGAGCATATCGTTTTTTAAAATTAAACAAGAGTAACATTATTGCATATACATATATGTACGTATATTAAGAGGAAAAAAAATGTCTATAGAACTTACAAATTTGAAGGTTAAGCAAATTCAAAGCGTGTATGTATGGATTTCTAAACAAAGGCAAATAAGATTTTTATTGGGGCATACGGAAAATATAAATATTATCTTAAAATTTTTATTGGACTGGAAGATTTTGTAGTCCAAAGTAAATATTTGTATTAATGTAATGCATCCTCCTCATCTTTCTTCTAATATAATCTTGAGATTATAACGGTTAAAAGTTATATCGGTTTTCTGCTTTCTTACCACTTGATTTCTATACCCTAAATAACATTTCATATTTTAAAACTTGTACAGAAATGCTAGTTTACACGTATATAGATGAAGAAACAAAACAAAAAGAAAAGAAAGAAATTGCAACCTTTGGAAAAATCATTAATGCTGTTGTGACTAAAATTGCGAGCAGCTGCTGGGCTCTTCTAAATAAAAATAAATTGAAAAAAATACAAACCCCATAGATATTCCATATTGTGCGATATTTGTAATCTTCAGAACGTTCACTTTTATTAAATAGCTATAGCGTTGCTGCCGCTTGACTGACTGTCTCAACGCACGCACTTACGCACAATATGTACGTTCAAGTGCGCGCTTTAATTGTTGAAAATTTTAATTGATACACTTAACAAAATTATTTGTTTTTATTCAACTTCGAATCACTTCGTTGTAGTGCTTTTACTTTAATTGCTGATATTAAATTAGTATACTATGCATTATCGTCAAAACAGAAGTCGACGACTGACGGCCACCGCCTTCGTCGTGCTGTCGACGTCCAAGTTTTCTGTTCCCCCTAGTCGTTGTTATTTCAACCTTTTCCGCTTGATCGGTAGAAATTTGTCGTCAACGTCGCGATGCCAACGTTGGTGTCGAAAAACTGCTACCACAAACGCTAGCAACGTTGCTGCCTCGTTTCAATGACTTAATTCTAGTTCTCTTTTATTCAATTGCCTTGTCTTTCTTTGTCGCTTATCCCTTGAAATTTTCGCTTCTCCAACTTTTATCCTCTTTCTGTAATATGTATTTTTCGTAGTCTCTAATTTTCCTCGTATGTGTTGTTTCCAATTTTCTTTCCATTCATTTTACTTTACCGAATTACAATTTTTTCTCTCAAAACGCACTTTATTCAAATGCATACAATGCAAAACGATGAAAGCTGGGAAATATTTAGCAATAACCGAATATTTTCATTTTCCTTTTCATACAAAATTTCTTTTTTTTCTCTCTAAATAGCCTTGCTGTGGTAGCTACACTTTTTTCACTTCATCAATTCAGATTTCAATCAAATGTCCATGCGTTTTCCGAAGGAATTTAATTAAAATTTCAAGAATTGTTTATATATATTCACTTCGTGAATAATTCTACACAATTTTCACTTGGTATATTTTATTTATTTCAGCCACAAATTAGCGAATAAAAATTTTTGACATATCATTAAATAAGTCAATCGCCGTTTAACTTTCGCCTCGTTTCAATAATCACTATTCCTGAAGCACAGAACGGCCAGCCAGCAAAATGCTTCTGACGCATACTGAATTGAAACGACTCAGTGTTGCTAACATTGCAATTTCAAAAACATGTGCACGAATGAACAGTGTTGCATGTTGACAAAATTACATCACCACCAAAATTGTTTTTCAATCTCAAGCGCAACATACGTAAATATATCCCTTAACGGGATTCCCCTTACTTCTACTGTATGACTGTCATATAAAATTAAACATTTACCATTTTTAGCTCTGTACTGTACACATTTCAGCTGACTAAAGGCACATACATATGTATTACAAAAATTAAAGTTTTGAAATATATAGGCTTGAATCGTCTATTTTACCGTATTTTTAAATAATTTATTTTCACGCATATCTAATAAATAGAATCGGTATATATATGGGACAACATTTAAAATTAACAAAAATGTACGTGTCATAAGCACATAAATATTCATATGTAAGGAAGTACCCTTAAAGTTTCATCGCACTGCCGTCGCACCTACGGGCCCGGATATGCAAAACAAACGATTTGGGGCGGTGGAGACAAACTACTTTTTCGTCCTGACGATTTTTTTTCTTAAGGATAGTTGTAATCAATAAATTTAATAAATAAAGAAGGGCTTAGTTCGGGTGTAACAACATTTTTTACTCTCGCAATATACAAGGATCACAAGAGGCGAAATGCTTTCAGGTACCAATAGAAGAAATAGATAGATAGAAGAAATTCGAATAATTTGGAAAATGTATGAAAAATGGTAAAAAAAAAAGTGGCCGAATTTGTTAAACGAATGCATTAATAATTTCTCGTAAAAAGTATACAATACAATCAAATAATGTGTGGAGAATACCCTGTATTGGTCAAAGCCAGAATTCGGAAGCCACGACCACCCTAACGGATGCTGCTATATTAAGTATGGTCAAAAATTATCGATTTAAATCACTGCGGTAGCAGCCGATATTAATCAACCATTGGGCTTAAAAGTATCCTGTAAACTTGTCAGGAGACGTTTGAATCAAGCAAAGTTGTTCGGGCGCATTTCAAGTAAATGCTCCGAAAAACTACTCCTTTAAAAAAAATATTTCAAAACGATTGATCTTCGCTAGAACTCTTCAAAAAATATGCTTAAATTTTTGGAAAAATGTATTGTGGAGTGACGAAACAAAGGTTAACAGGATGGCATAACCAGATGCTAGAAAATTTGCCCATCGTCCTAAGGGTCAAGAATGTAATCCTAAGTTCACTCAGAAGACGCTAAATGGTGGCGAAATATTGGTTTGGGGAGCATTTTCTTGAAATGGACAAGTTTCAGTACTTGAACATTTAGAAAAAAAAACCATATGGAACCATATGCTTTCGATTCCATGCCAATCAAATGGAAATTTATGCAAGATCCTCGAAACTAGCAAAAAATTGGTTTTCTGCGGAGAAGATCGATATTTTGGATTGGCCAGCCCAAAGCACTGACTTGAATCCAATTGAAAACCTATGGAATGTAGTCAAGGCTGAAACTGCAAAGGTTAATTACAGAAATATGGACGATCTTTGGTCTGTCGTTAAAAAAAGCTTGATACTTATTGTTAAGTGTCAAAATCTCGTGGAAAATATGGGTCGTAGGTGTGAAGCAGTCATCAAAAATAAAGACTACAGCACAAAATATTACCAAAAAAAATTGTTTGTATGGACCAAAATTGATATAATTGCAATTTGAACTAAATTGTCCCTCTTTTTCTACGTTGTGCCATTTATGTGTCCAGCTCATTATATCACAGTTTTCAGATTTTGACCATTCTTTTTTTTTAATGAATTGTTACTTCAGTTTGTACTATTATTGAATACGAGGAATAAGCCTTCAGAAAAAACCCAAAACTCTTGTTATTTATTAAAAACTTAACACATGAAAGAAGCTATACAAAATGTGCCATTTGTATGTCCATTGCAATAACTCGTATATTTAGCTCGATTGTTTTTAGGTGTTACAAGCAACCGTTATGTGAACAAAACTATTATACTCTATTGCAACATGTTGCGAGAGTATAAAAAACGAATAACCGGTCTAACAAAAAAAGAGCCAGTGGCGTACCTACAATTACCTACAGTACCTATTACAACTGAAGACTACATACCTACCTACCTACCTATTACCTACCATTGTTTCGTTTGCAACTGTGAAACTGATTAAAAAAATACTGTTCTATGGGATTTTCTAAGCTCCATGCTCCATTCCAATCTCAATATATCACGTTTTCATTGATAACATATCCTTTTTATACTCTCGCAACATGTAGCAAAATATAGCAAATACATATATATAGCAGGTACATCAGTCTATGACCTGTAATATAGGTTAATAGGATACCAAATATGATTGCAATCCATTTACAATTACGTCGAATCAATTCTTTCGCAACATTTTTTTTAATATAAAGTTATGCCAGCACAGGAAAGCATTTCCCCGCCTCTGATACTTGAACATTGCGAGAGTATAAAATGTTCGGTTACACCCGAACTTAGCCCTTCCTTACTTGTTATCTATGAGATTTTTCCTATCATCATATATTGAAGAATAATGACAATTCAACAACTACTATCATAAATATATCCTCCTAAAACTAATTTGGGAATATAAATCCTTATGCTTAATCTAGAAATACAGCTTTGCATTTGCAAAATCAATTGTAATTCAGGATGATTTATACAAATATTTACTTCTTTACAATTTTACAATTTTACTTATAAAATTTCAATTAAAACAATGTTAAGAATATAAAATAAAATTATTCAATTTGGCAAATTCAAAAATTATTTTGAATATATCTATATGTATACATCAAGTATGTTTCTGCATACATAAAATCGTACCAAAAGTGTATAATATTTTAATTAAATAAAAATTACAATCTAGTAAATGAATGTAAATAAAACAAAACTTATACAGGTGCTTAAACTGCAATTATAGGACAAGAATTGGATGTGACATAACCATTATGGGGAAATGCACACTTACCACCAATATCCATTCCACATACAACGTTTTCTGCAACGAACGAGTAAATGATGATGCCTTTTGTGAAAAGTCTAGCTTTTCACGAATTCTATCTTATGGAAGAGATGCAGTAACGCACGCCGAATAAGACGTATTAAATCAATCTTCGTTGGGCAGTACTAATTCTTATAAAATTTTCTTTTGTGATATTACTGTTTTTACCACTTATTATAAAAAGAAATACTAAGTTAATATGAGATCTGAAAGTTATTAAACGTAGAAAAATATCACTCTCCTCAGAAATTATATTGTGAGAAGCCATCGCAAGCACGATTTTAGAAATCTAGGTGTCTTAATGTGTAAAGTTAACATTTTCACTAATAGGGTTTAGTTGTGACCATACAATGTTGAAATTTGTAGCATTTAAGTTTAAATTAAAAAAGATTATATTAGGGAATATGTTGATGTCACAAAATCACAGGTAATTGAACTATTATCTGCACTTATTTTTTTTAGAAAAATAACACAGATTCTTAATTGTTACACATACAGGTTAGAACTTTTTAAAACTGGGATTCCTGATATAATTTATTGCTAAATAATATAGTTTTACATAAATTTTTATAAAAGTAATCATTACTTACGCTTTTTTCACTATAGAATAATTTATTAATCAAACACTTCGATGGGAACAACAATACTAATTTTTATATATATTAAGGTCTGAACGATCCGCGTATATTTTCTTCTTGAAAAATTCGGCCATTTACTAAAATGTATACATATACATATACATCCACTTTTTCTAAATAGAACACAAATCACTCTGGTATATTTAACACACTTTTTTACAGAAAAAGTATATCTTTAAGAGTATCTAGCTGAAAATATGTTGAAACCACTTGTTCTGTATTGTTCTTCTTTTACATACTCGTAATTCAAGCTAACTATAAGCACATAAAATACACTCAAATATTCATTTCAAGATTCAAAAATGTTCTATAAATTTGTATGAAAACAAAAAACAATTTATACTTTTGTTCGAGAATTGATCCTCATCATTTCAGTGTTAAAATTGAAATGTCCTCAAATTTTTAGTAAATGTTATATTTGCGAAAACAAAAGCCGCTGCGTTTCGTTTCTGTTTTCATGTTTTCGCAAATCCATCTGACTATTCATTTACCTAAATTCTTTTCGCCTTTGTTCGCTTCTTCGAAGCACACTTGCGATCAACAGTTTCAAATATTCCTTTTTGTTTTCACTCTGACAGTGCAACAAGATGAAGTACAAAGGCAAATGTATGAATAGCTACGCGATAGTGGCAAAATGTTCAACTGTCAAATAATCAACCCGGTAGTATTAATAAAGGTCGGTGCAAGAGAGACTGCAATATACAAAATTAACACGATGCACTAACCGAAAGCAGCGACAGCGGTACAGCCAGAATTCAAACCTTTTTCTCACTTTCATTAATGACTTAGCAGGACTTAGCTACGATTTACCCAAAACCGCCTTCTTTACATTCATTTTCCGTCCTTTCATTATCTTCTTATACCGCACACAGTTGTTTTTAGGTCCTGGTAATCCCTTCTTTAGCATTCAATATATCACAAACATATTAAAAACGTTGCATAATTATTGCACACATTTGCGATTTAATATTTTCGTAATTATATGCACAAATTCTGAATTAAAGTCGAATACTTTGAAGGAATTGCACGCACAATCACGACACGAGTGAGCATAAACCTGATGTACTTCAGAAAGAAAATAGAAAAGGAGAATAGTGAGAAAAAAGAATCTAATAAAACAGGGATGTTACAATTCACATTTTGTGTCCAAAATGGTGAACGATTTATAAAGGATTTATAAAGAAATGTAGTTTTACCATGCTTTTATTATGAACAAACTTAAAACTAATTTACTTAAATTTGCAAAAATGTTCACAAATCTATCAAATTACTCATCGATTATTATACTCTCTCAGCATGTTGCATATAGTATAATAGTTTTATTCACCCAACGGTTGAATATATTTATTATTATTTTCTTAAAGAAACAAATTTAAAATGTATAATTTTTGAAATTAAATAATATTAGTTAAATTTTTAGCTGATTCTAAACATTGTTATATGCTGAGCGTTCTTCAAGAGATAATTTTTATTTAATTTTGTTATTAATTACAAAAAAAGTTATAGCGATATGTCGGCTGTTGAGTAAATTTTCGGAATCAACTTTTTCAAGGCAGCTTCGGCGGGCGACAGTAATTCTAAGAAGTCGTGTTATCTGAAATAAAATAAAAACAAATAAGGAAGGACTAAGCTCGGGTGTAACCGAACATTTTATACTCTCGCAATGTGCTAAGATCAAAGACGGGAAATGCTTTCAGGTTGGTATAGCTTTGTATTAAAAAAATGTTGCGGAAG
Organism: Bactrocera minax; assembly: GCA_021498325.1. Classification (NCBI taxonomy): domain Eukaryota; kingdom Metazoa; phylum Arthropoda; class Insecta; order Diptera; family Tephritidae; genus Bactrocera; species Bactrocera minax. Next base: position 1,251,975 of record JAKEEE010000054.1, on the reverse strand, counting down.
AATGCATTCGACGAAATTGTCAATGAATTGCAATCATATTTGGCATCTTATTAACTTATATTACAGGTAATAGACTCATTACTATATTTCATTATATATTACTCATTACTATTTCAATACTATATTTTACTTCCTGTCCGTGATATTTATATTAAAATCTACCCTCTGTATTAACTCAAATAAGGTATATGCGATATAAACTCAACCTAAGTTGTTTAAAAAATATATTAGATACATGAGGAACAAGTCATCCAGAGAAAAGAAAATCATTATATGAGGAATGAGTGGCTTAGATCGTGGTCTAGACCGACTTCTTTCATATTTACCGCGAAATCACATTGTGTTTAAGAAAGCATATCTACTTAATTTCATTAAAATATCACACATATTGATCAACATAAACGGTTTAAAGACAAGTGGAAAGTCGGGAATTCTTATATCGGGCATATTTGGGATAGAGGAAGATCTGCACTGATCACATTAACTACTATCATTATTCTAGTATATTAGGGAACATGTTTTCACCAAATTTTGTAAAGGTAACTCACACAGTGACCAACATATTCGGCATAAAGTCTGCTAGAATAGCGAAAATCATATAGAAAATAGAGCAAGATAGAAAATATGGAGAAAGTATATAAAAATACAGCAAGATGTGCTTTATTTATGATACCTATCTCATTTATAAACCGTAACTTGTTTTTTATACTCTCGCAACATGTTGCACAGGGTATAATAGTTTTGTTCACTTAAGGCTTGTTTGCAACACTTAAAACTAATCGAGATAGATAGAGTTATACATATATAATATATCAAAACAAGTAAGGAAGGGCTAATTTCGGGTGTTGCCCAGCAATTTATACTTTCGCAATTTGTGGCGGTAAAATATTTTCAGATGTTGCGTAACTATATAAACAATAAAAACCAGCAAGTTTATTAAGATAATTCACACATTGACCGATATATTTGGTATAAAGTCTCGAAACTGGGGTAATTCGTGCACCGATTTCACAAATCTTCGGCATTAAATTATTGTATATCTAATATCCCCCTGCGGGTTGTGGGATAAGAATAAACCCGCGGCAAAGCATGCCTGTCGTAAGGGGTGAACAGAGGTTTTCGATGGGCCTCGAACCCTAACAAGGTGGTCAGTGTTTCCATTCCAAATGCTAATCATTTGTCGAGCGCTGATCAACGCATTGTATTGATCCGTTGTGCGTTTGAACACCGTGGGCTTAGGCTGTTTCATACGACAGGTACCCACGTAAAACACAACGTACATTGTATATCTAATATTAGACCTTCATTTAATTTGCTAAGATATCTTACATATTTAGCGATATATACGGTATACAGCCAACGGGTAGTTTAAAATTCTTATATTAGGTATATGGGGGCTAGGACAATAGTACCCAACCAAATTTTATCAATTTTTGACATTAAGACATATTAATACAATAAAAATTTGCTCTCTGACTTTCATTAAGATACATCACAGATTGACCGATATATATAGTATAAAGTCAACCGGAAGTTTGAACATCTTTATATTATAGGGAAGTATAGACCTGATTTACCCATTTTTGACACAAAGGCATAATGTTATCAAGAAAAGATTGTCAATGAATTTCAATTATATAATAGATTGACCGATATTTTCTGTAAAAAAGTCATCTATAGGCACTGGGGTTCGCATATTCGGTATCTGGGGGCTTGAGGAGTATAATACCTTAAAGGCACTATTTATGCAAATCTCTATTGGTGATTGATTTGCATACTGTTAAATATGTTAATAAATAATGATATTTAATTAAAACTGTGATATTTGGGAAGAAGGCGTGGTTGTAATCTGATTTCGCCCATTTCACACAGTAACATAAGAATGTAACTCCGCCATATCCGGTCCCAAGCCTGTGTTATAAAAGGAGGAGGCAAAGATGGATCATCCCGTTTGGCTTCTACTAAGCGTCTCGGGAAGTAGGAGGATGAAGCGAACACTACCCTGTGAAATGCCCACCCAACTTTAGCATGTAAATGTACAAATGTAAAAATGTACAAAACCAACATGAACGAAGATGACATCGAAAGAATTAATACTCCAAGTGGCACCCACGTAAGTGATAAGGCACCCTCAGCTTCGGCTGTGGAAGGTGCACGGATTCTGGAAGCCCCAAACCCGTTCAGAGACGAATAAAAAAGTTCCTCAAACACCACTTCAATAGGCGAAGGGAAGCCTGGCGAAACAACACAACAGCTTCTAGTGGATAGCCAAGCGTCAAAAAGGTAAATTAAGGTAAGAGGGAACTAAGTAACATTGTAGGGGTCATCACAGGGTATCTACATCTAAGATCCCCTCTTCAGAAACTTGTTAAAATAGAATCAGCGGAATTCAGAGTATGCGCGGAGGATGATGAGAGGCTATATGATCACACTATTTGAGAAGGTGCCAGAAAGACTCAACATGTTGCAACAAAGTGTAATGGCTATGTTCACCTAACACCTGAAACTGATCGAGGTATATATATATATATATATATCAAAATGATCAGGATGACCAGACAAGTTGGTTTCCGGATTTGAATTTGTCGGAATCTTATATTTTTTACGCCCACAAAACGCCGTTAATCGGAAAACTATAAATGGCTATAACCAAGTTCCAAATTAAGCAACAAACCTGTAATTTGGTACAGGGAATCGCAGTAGGGAGGGGTGTATGTGGTAATCCACCACCTAATAGGTTTAATATAAATGTTTCACAAGCCACTACAGCTATATCAACTAAACTTGCTGAGAATTAACCCTTCTGACACCTCCTCATACGGTGTGAAATCTGGTGAGATTGAGTTATAACCATCCGCCCCCCCTTTTTTTTTACGGTATGTACAAAACTGCTTCCTCATATACATATATAATATACATACATACATATAAATATTCTCCTACATATTTCCGCTGCGATCAAAATCAGTTATAAATTTAGTGACTAGCCAGGCTTCAGAGCAGTTGGCTGTCAGTAATAGTGCGCAGAAATATACCCGAAATGGAACAGTATTTAATTATACTAACAGCGTGTTTAATAGCGAATGCTTCTCCGAACTTTGTTCCATTTGTAAGAGAAGAGCGCAAGTGAGTAGACATCGTACATATAATATGTAGATACACTTATGTGAGATTACTCGTTTTGTTTAATTGATTGGAATAACTTAAAAATCCCCGACAAAAGTGCAATCACATTGTTTATATTTTCGTGTATATAATGATAATCTAATACACATGTACATAAATACATACAATAATCATTTATTAATACTATTTGTTCAAAAGTAGTGCTGTTTACGGTTACGTATGTCAGCAGGGCAGATGCGTAAAAGTCGAACTTACGGAGAGCAATATAGAGAACGCTATCAGTTTATCGGTGTGTCGTTTGCTCTGCGGAGACTCAAAGGTGGGAACAGTTTGGCCCAAACCAACCGGAACAGTACGCATCGAAAATTTCATTCAACACATAGATGTCAACACAATCACATTTGAATTTCCCAAACTCCCCAAACAAAAACCGCTATGGGAAGGGAACAAAGTTAGATTTTTGCAGCAATTAAAGGCACAAGAGATCGGCGTTGTAAAGGCTGGTGGCGCCAAGTTAACGCTGATTGTTGAGTTAGCTGCGGATGTCGATGAACTTCCACGCATAACGCTCGATACTGACGAAAGCTACAAACTGTCGATCTCATTAACAAAGGATAATGGCACTATTGCAAAAATTCATAGTAATACCTATTTTGGCGCACGGCATGGTTTGGAAACACTTTCACAGTTAATTGTGTATGATGATATCCGACGTGAGCAACAATTGCTGGCCAAGGTTGAAATTGAAGATGCTCCAGTATACAAATGGCGCGGTATATTATTGGATACATCGAGGCATTTCTATTCTGTGGATTCTATAAAACGTACTATAGGTAAGTGTAAACTATAACAGAACAAATCAATTTGAATATAGGTTCGCGATACGCGCTTCTAACTGATTTAAGACTAATTGAAGTAGACATTACGACCATTTTGATTAGTTACTTTGCGTACATTTAAGTGCGTTTGACCGAAAATTACATTGGTCGAGACGTTATGAGCGAAAGCAGGGAATGGCTTCGTTTGCTATACTATGAAAGTTTGACAGTTGCGTGTTGCAAACTCGTCTCTACTATTCTTTAACTGCAGTCCACCATACTGCTATGATAGAATGGAAAAGTATCTTAATTACGTCATATTAAGATGTAAGGATTGCATGTGTAAGGGGTTTGCATTAAAGTAGGCTTACGACACCGATGTAATTATTTTAATAGTTTTGTATAATGTTTTATAATAATTCTGTTCACCTAACGGTTGTTTGTAACACCGAAAAATAATTGAGATAGATATGGAGTTATATATATCAGAATAATAACGATGGATGGCAATCGGAGTACTTCCCATATATCAAAATTTTAAATTCCGTCCCAATTTTAAATACCGTCAAGGTATTCCGTCTCACGTCTAATACTGAAATATCTACTGAAATTCAAAGAAAATCATTTCCTGATGGTAATGTGCCCTTGTGTGAATAATAGAAAAAAAGGGTAAATAATTTCCATAACCCCCATATACCTAATATAATGATTTTCAAATATCCGGTTGACTTTATATCGGTCAATATGTGAGATATGGTAGCAAAATTAAGTGAACGTGAATTGGATACTGTATAGTCTAGTGGCGGAATAGGTGAAACCGGTTCACGAACTACTTCAGCCCTTATATTTATGCTACCTATATTGATGTCCGTTGTTTTGGTGAACTTTATGCCGAACAAAATGATCAAATTGTGAATTATCATAATAAGATAAGATAAATTCCGAGAGTATAAACTGTTCGATTGCACCTTATCTTAGCCCTGCCTTATTTGTTTGAAGATATTATCGTATGTTAAGGGTAAGGGACCACGAAAACAGAAATTTCTTTATTTACCTTGTGCATAGACGAAAATATTGGAATTTGTTGTTAATTAAATCAATTGAATTAAATATACCAAATATCGTAGTAATAAATGAACTTGCATTCCATTTCAGATGCCTTAGCAATGGTTAAACTAAACACCTTTCATTGGCATATCACAGACTCTCAAAGTTTTCCACTGGAAGTGAAATCTCATCCAGAACTTCATAAACTCGGTGCTTATTCACCGAATAAAGTCTATACACATGATCAAATATCTGAAATTGTACAGTATGGACTAGTGCGAGGCATCCGCGTAATGCCGGAATTTGATGCTCCTGCCCACGTTAATGAAGGTTGGCAACATAAAGGTGTAATTGCCTGTGCAAATTCTCAACCTTGGAGAAGTTATTGTGGGGAACCACCTTGTGGACAATTCGACCCCACAGCAGAGCAGTTATATCCCATACTAGAGGATATCTATCGTGAAATATTTCAATTATTTTCTCCAGATGTTTTCCATATGGGCGGCGATGAAGTGCTGTCTAAATGTTGGAATGCGAGTGAAGGTATCCGTAATTGGATGCTGTTAAAAGGATGGAGTTTGGAAGAAGACGATTTCCTTCGACTTTGGGGATATTTCCAAGAAAAAGCACTCGAAAGAGTAGACAGTGTTTCTAACGCCAATAAACCATTAATTACACTATGGACCAGTAGTCTGACAAAGGAACCACACATTGATGAATACTTGGACAAATCCAGGTACATTATACAAATATGGACACGCGGTACTAGTAGCGACATTTTGCAAATTTTAAAGCGGGGTTATCGTGTTATTATTTCCAACAATGACGCTCTATATTTCGACTGTGGTGGTCCTAGTTGGGTTGGCAGTGGAAACAACTGGTGTTCACCATATATTGGTTGGCAAAAAGTCTACGACAATAACTTGGACCAAATCGCCGGGGACTACAAAAGTCTAGTTTTAGGAGGTGAGGCAGCAATTTGGTCAGAGCAAATCGATGAGTATACACTAGACTATCGATTATGGCCACGTTCAAGTGCTTTAGCAGAGCGATTGTGGTCGAACCCCGTTGAAGGTTGGCGTGATGCCGAATCCCGAATATTACTACATCGCGAACGGTTAGTTACAAATGGGATTCACGCAGAGGCACTTCAACCAGAGTGGTGTTTACAAAATGAAAATGAATGTCCAGTTAATAAGAGTTGAAAATATAATAAATATATATGAACCACACAATCCTACTTAAATTTTCGAATACAGTGCCATCAATTCAATATAATAATAAATGGCGTTTTAACGGGGTTTTATTGCAGTCGATAACGAGTTTTATTTATGTACTTAATTATAAGCGAAAATATTTGGAGGGTATGTAACAAATTGATGGAGCATATTTTATTCAAAGGTATGTAAGGAAGGGATTTTTGATCACATTTTTCAAGTTAAAAACTGAAATTAAATTTCAAGTTAAAAATTAAAATGATCACAGTTTCAAGTACGTAGTAATTATACGTATTTTTTCTAATAGTAAAAATTATGGAGTATTATAAATCTTTAAATAAAGTTTAAAACTGTTTTCACTATGCTTTAATTTTGACAACGTGATACCTTGAACACGTAATGTCAGTTAAGGTTAAAAAAATCTTAATTATAATTCACAATTATTAAATAAACTGTACTAATTTTGTTCAACTGAATATATATTTCTATTAATTGAAACCTTTGGGATGCATTTTTTTAATTTATTTTAAACATATAAAATATAATTTGAAATGTGAGCAACACATAAATGCGTTAAATTGAATCGAAGCATATACAGTTATGTGAAAAATAATACGGACATTTCATTTACGTTACGGATATTTTCATTTATTTCTGAGTACGTTGTTCATTTTGAAAATAGCTAATGTTCCTACCGTCTTATAATAAAAGAATTTGGTCGAATTCTATTCATAAAGAAAAAACAAAAACTATTTCAATCATTCATCTCTTTATGTGCTGTGAAAAAAATGGGGACATTTACAAAAATTAAAGTTCTATTTAAAAAAAGTTTAATTAAACATTTATATTTTAACATCATATGATTGTTGAGGTATTTTGATCATTTAGTATTTGGTTGTTAAGCCTTTATTGTGTATAATATATATAACGGTCCGACATCGACGAGACATAGATTCAACTAATTTTTTTCATGTCGCCTGGGGAATAGCTTCCCATGTTTCTTTACCAGTGACCAGAGGACATTTTTATTTATTGGTTTTTTATCCTTCAAAGCTACTTTCAAGTAGCCGTATTTAAATCCGGTGATTGAGCAGGGCAGCTTAAAGTGCTAATGTTGTTATATGAGAACCATTTTTTTACCAGCCTCGATGTGTGCTTTCATGTCACGGTTTTGCTGGAACACCCATCGAAGCGGCATATTATCTTCAGCATAGGGTAACATAACTTCATTTAAAATATTGCTATAAGTAGCTGCTGTCATTACCTCCTCAATCCGATATATCGGACCTATACCATGGTAACCTAAACCATCTCCAAATCATGACGGATCCTCCTCCATTTTTAATTATTTTAACTGTGTATTGTGGTTTGAAAGTGGTGTTCATTGCTCTTCGGACATGTTGTGCATCACAGTCAGGATAAAACATATTACATTCAGACTCATCTGACCGTAGGATATTATGCCATTTCTAGTCGGCTTGTTCTTGAGCAAAAAGTAGCTTTTAGAAAAAATTTGTTTTGACAAATAAAGTACTTTCCTTGGTTTTTTCGATTTTTAATCTTTTGAATTAAATCGCAGTAAGTTGCAAATGTTGAAGGCATCAACGTTTAAAGAACATTCCAGTTTTATGCCTTTTGAAGATCCAAAGGGGTTTTCTTACAAGTCTCACTATATTATTTTCAATAGTTGGTGAAATTTTTGGTTTTCGTCCGCGTATTTCCTTTGCAGTTTATATTTTAATGCATTTGCTACCATTCTCTTAGACAGTTTGAACATCACACCTTTTTTCGATACGAAACTCTCTTTATGTGAAGTGTTTTATTTGTTCTCGAAGCTGAACGCTACAATGCCATCCTCTGCCCATTTGGAATCAATAAACTATAATATTACGTTATTTGTTTAATATATAGTAATATTTCATCGTATACTTAATGCCTTTATCGGTTATAGATGTTTAAAATCCACAATATTTCAAAGAAATTATTTAGTTAACTTTCGCGTCCCTATTATTCACAAAATGATCAACAATTATGAACCGCCGCAAAATATTCATACTTTGATAACGATTCTTTGCTTTTTAGACATTCCAGAAAGAAAATAAGTAAGTAATTTCTGACCAAATTTTTATATTACAACAGAGTAGGGTTTTGAAATATTTTAATGTAGGTGTCCCTGTTATTTTTCACATGACTGTATATATGGAAAAATTTAACAATTTTGAGATTCATTCCCTTTAAGTTTAAGCGATTTCTGTTGTAGTTTCTATGAGTTTCTTAAGGCCAAATCGACAAAACTAACCGGAACTTTTGTGGATGTGTTATCATGTATTGTGTATGCATGTATTCCTTTCTTACGCATAGGCCTAATTGGTTGTAACATGCGTATGTTAGTTTCCATGCCAATACTTTCAATGCATTAGTCGTATTCTGCTGGATTCTGCTTCACAGCCACTTGAAGTTAGTTGTGTTTACGCAAGCCAGCGCAATTATGTGCATTTGAATTTCTGAGCGTTAGTTGAATAAGTATGCATAATCCATTGTATAGGGTTTGTATAATGGCATTATCTGAGAAGTTCATCTCATAAGTACGTGTGGGTTATACTCATATGTCAATACTGCGCATACGTTCGCACATGGTGGTAGTTTCACCTTAAATTAGGACTGAGTACCTGGACCTTAAGTTTTTATTGCCCCGAACCTATAAACAGTTTGCTACATTTTATTTACTACTATCTCTTGCCGATGTACTGGTTGTATTCCGGTGGCAATTATAAAAAAAATTGTATTCTAACAACAACAATGTCATTCTGAAGGATAGCTTTTATGTGATTAATTCGGTAGCACTGATTTTAGGATCGATAGCATCGACAAACGGTTGCATGCGTAAATACAATTTTTTCAATTTCTTCGAATTGATTTTCTGGAGCCGAAAATAAGAAATAATGAAAGAGAGGAAAACGTAAAATAAATTAAAGTATTTAAAAAAAAAGATGTACAAATGATTTTTAGGAAAGAGGAATCTGCTGAGAGAAGATCTGCATAATTCATTTTACGTTTTGGTTGAAGTAAGGCACTTCCGTTTTTTACAAGTTAAACGAAAACATTTATGCTTTCAACCAAAAAATTAATCAACGTTTAATAACGATTAAAATGATATTTTCATGAAGAAATATTATCACTCTAACCAGCATGTGGTCTTTAGTTAGTTAAAATTTTATCTTTCTTATTTTGAAATTCATGTATACGGAACGAAATTAAATTCTTTATCGATATAAACCTTTTAACAAATAAAATATTTAATATGCAAATCAATTTTCACTTTTGAAATATTTTAATACATTATAAACAAAGTACAACATTTAATCATGCTTAAAGTAACATATGTCAAGAATTACCCTAATAAGAATTTACGCACTTCTCAGATTATGATGTTGATGCTTTCAATGCAACCCTGATTTTCGGCAGCCATAATTGTTGGTCCGTTTACTTTGTGGTCAACTCGTTGTAAATTTCAGTTTGATTGCCTTGCGGAAGCGGAGCAAAAGCGGAATGTCAAATTGATTACTGATTTAGGAGTTGGACGGAACTTCGTTCGTCTAATCAGCTTTAGTTTTTTATTTAATTTGTTAAAAAGGGACCAAATATATCTATTCCTGTACTTCAACAATCGCGTTCAGTGATATAGTTATGTTTTTATTCGTCTTGTACTTGGCGAATCGGAAAATGTTTGAAACATTTCAGTACTATTCCGGCAGAATTTAAGTTTCCTCTGCTATGTTAGCGGATGCTATTTGTGAATATTTGTAATTTTTAGGATTTATGTTGCCGGTGATTGCAAATATTTAAAATAATTGATTTGTTCACGTTAATATGAATGAATGTATGAGTGAATATTTTTTAATAATCTGAACATAAATCTACAATAGAGTAAAAATCCGAAACACTTACTCGTATGTATTTATATATATATATATATATTCTATGTAAGGACATGCAAAGTTGACCGCAGATTTGTATACAATATATGTAAGGCATATCAAATGGAATAATGTGTAGATGTGAAAATATTACATACATATAACTTAAGTGAGTGTTTTAAAATCGGATTCAAGATTATATGAGAGTGCATGTATCGAAAGTTTGTGATGTATTTTTTGTGTTCTATGCGTTCATTCACACTGACTAATTATTAACGCAGCTGTCATATATAGTACAAACTTGTGAAAAATAAGAGCAGAACACTGTTAACAACATACTTCATTTTCATTACACACTTTATAAAGGAATTTCTTAAAGATTTACAATTTTTGGATACCAACAATTTCTATAACTGCAAGATTACTTAAAATATATAAAAATTAAAATTAGGTAAGTTCATTAAAAATATTATATGGTATTAGTTCCATGTAGATACGTCGTTGTGTGTACATACATATAAAACATGCACAATAAATATTAGCTTAGGATATGAAAAATAAATATATGGATATCCATAAATAAGTATTCACTCAATCACTTGCATATGTTAGTTGTTTGCAGCTTGAAAGGTGTTTAGCTGAAAAATTTCAAATTATTCACTTGCGTCGTAGGAAATGTAATTTTTTTTATTCAAAAACCTATTTCCTTAAATTTGAAATTTTTTGTAAGATTAAGGTTTGAGGTTTGGTTTGGGCTTTAAGGTTGTTTCAAATTCGATTGATATGGAATATATAAACCCACCATATTGCAACTACCGATACACAGAAGTTGGGTTCGATTTCATCTCGCCTCTCTGCAGCTATTGCAAACTACAAACCTAATTTCTGCCAAAGTGTGTCACAAAATATGTATATATTAGCTGCTCTGATTCGGCTTAAACTTTAGGCTACTTTAAATATAAGGTAACACTCTTCGTGTCGGTCATGAGGTTAAATGTATATTATAAATTATATTATATTATACATATAAGATATTTTTACTGTAATTACGATTAAAGTACAACATTTAATTCATGTACTTGGATAATTTAAATAAAACGACTAACTGATTATATATATATGTGCTATATATATGTAAAATCACATATGTATGTGCACAACTTTACCATAGACCACAATGGGGTTATTTTGTGCTTAGCAAATAAAACCCCACAAATGCTATAAAAACTAGGCGAAGCCGTCATTAATGCAACATTGCAAATTTTGTCCGACCAAAGTACCCCCGATGCGATAGGGCAGGCGAAATCGATCGCGCAAAATAATACACATGTAGGCATATATTTGTAAATAATTTAGACTTTTTTGACTAGGCTATTAATGACTAGGCTAATTCCACACGTATGCGTTTATTACTGTTATTATTATTATTATTATTATTATTATTATTATTATTATTATTATTATTATTATTATTATTATTATTATTATTATTATGGTTATTATATTTTAGTTCAGCTTTGTTAGTTCTCGGGGACACTTGATACTGCCTTTCGCAAAAAAATGGAAAAAAATTAAAAAAAGGGGAAACGTATAAGGAGATTCAAAAATGGTACCAAATGCCTTCAATTATTGACATAAAAATGAAATATGTTTGCAAAAAAACATGTTTCCTGGCCCGTGACTAAATGGGCTAAAAAATGGAATTGCAAATTTAATTGCTTCGTAGTGGAGGTTCTAGGAACTTAGTCCGGCGTTCTCCAAACACGCATTATAATCCCCGACTTACAATAAAACCCAAACATGGTGGCGCCAAAATTATGGCGCAATTTGTTTTTTTTTTTGTCTTTTCACATTTCAAAATATTAGATGGGTATAACAAGATTATAATGATCCTAAATTTGATGTCAACGGGGTTGATGTTATACATTGGCCTCTTCAGTCTCCTGACCTTAACCCAATAGAAAACTTGTGAACCTATATCAAAAAAAAAATATTGTAGAAGAGAAGCCAACCAATTTGAGAGATTTGAAACAAATATGGAATGAGACTTGGAAAGGAAACTATTTAAACGTTGCCAGGACCTCGTTTACTCTATGCGCTGGAGTTGTGTTGCTCTATTAAAAACTAAAGGCTATTCAACGAAATATTAACTATTTTATTATAGTAAAGCTCTGAAAACATTTTTAATTAAAATTTAAAAACGAGCTCGTACAACATAGAATACTCCTGTTTTTATGTGGAACTAGTTTTTCAGCTTACGATATAAAACTTTGTTAACGTTTAATTGATTTATGTGAACTGTAGAAAAATTTAATTGAGCAATAATTTTAAAACAAACATTTCTATTATTGAAAATTGAAAGATTCATTTTATCATGTGGTCACCTCTATTTTTTGTTTTTGTGGACAACTGTACATACTAGTAGGGAATGCAAATATACAAAATATTAAATACACCTTATACCTATTTAAATTCATTAATAAGAATGCTAAAATAATATATAAATTTTATAAATGTAAATAATATGTATTTTATATCTATTTTATAATTTATATCTATGTAATTTTGAATAATTTACATTGCTATGCTTTAGCGATTTTTGTCGGAATTAACATTTGCAAATGATACTTGTTATATTCTGTAACGGCATATGCATCGACATTTGTATTTTTGTATATTCCTGTATTGCTTTCAAGTACATGTGTATTCCTGCCATTATATACATATATTTATCTCATGAGTGTACATACATTTGTTGAGTCTAAATATAGAGTTTTGAGTAACACCATCTATGGCATATGCCAAACCACTTGACGTCCTACCTACACTTATGTTTTGTACAAACATACATTATTGTAAAAACCAAAAGAATTCTGTTGTACGGGGTTGAGATGTCTGAAGCGACTTACTGTTCTTGGCGTTATAAATAAAACACTGATTGTAGAGCAAACAATGTATGCTAAAAACACTTGTTTAAAGGTGTAGACAAACAGCAAATTCGGAATCAGTTCAGTCATTGTCCTTATTATTCATACAAAGGTATGCATGAATAGAGGCGTACATAAGAGTTAATTTTTCGAGGAAAAGTGAAAAATTCCTAAAACATTTATTAATAGCTGGTGAAATATTTTTGTGTTATTTGAGGAGCGAATTAAATTCGAGAATTTCATTGTCTAATGTATATAGGTATATACATATATACTATATGTATAAAGCAATTATATATTAGCATATTTAATAATGCTAATATAATATAAACAAAATAAAGCAAAAAATATGTATAAAGCATATAATTTAACGACTGCCGAAAGTTGTCTCATAAAATATAAAAGATAATGCTTGGATGCCTTTTCTCTTCTGTTAGCAAATAATTTGCAGTTCGTTGACCATTACTATTATTTTGTTTTAACTGTTCACTATTGACAGTGGTGATGTTGCAAATGAGCCTGCATGCTTAGTTTCCGGCAAAATTACGGTATGTGTTGATGATGTTCATGTGGTCAGAGATAATAATCAAACTAGCAACTTTTTTTATATTATTATATTGTTCACCTTTCGCCATCGAAATGAGGACAGCTTATTTTAATGATGTAGATATGTACGTAAGCATTTACGTTTTATATATTACATACGAGCTATGTTCGAATAACAAGGTGACTGAATTATTCGATTTGTTGTAGTGACATTGAATGATAACGAGGTATGCACTGCGTTCTGTGCTCTATTGTGCCCTCTCCTCTTTCACAAATACTCACATAGGCTCAGTACCCTAATAAATTCCAGGATCGTGCTGACACTAGCGAAGCAAAGTACTCCCTACTCGGATATATGAATCTAAGAAATTTATGCGCCTGTAGATTGCTACTCAATCTAGAAGCAGGCACCTCCGATTTTTCGGCTCCGTGTCGCAGAACCGCCAAATTGCAGAAGCGGTTACACCCATTTTGAATGGTGCCTCTTTAGTCTGCAGTGACCAGTATATATTGCCACGAGTAGCCGTTACCATGAGTAGACATGCTCGGCGTTGTGAGAGCCAAAAACTGTTAAATGTATTTATTGTGTTGCGTAATTTGCCTCTGTTCAAAGAATTTTCTTTCAAAATGAAATTAAGTACTCTAAAAATGCTGTAAGTGTTAGTAGTTACTTAGTTAGAAGGACTAAGTTCGGGTATAACCTAACCTTTTATACTCTTGCAATTTGTGAGGCTCAAAAGCGATGAAATTTTTTCATGTGTTGACAAAACGATATGACGATATAAACTCAACCAAAGTTGTTTAATGAATATATTAGATATATGAGGAAAAAGTCAACCAGAGAAAAGCAAACCATTACATTCAGAATAAGTCGCTTAAACCGGTATAAGGGGCTTAGACTGGTCTACACCGATTTGTTTCATATTTAGCGCGAATTCACAATGTGTTTAAAAAAACAAATCAACTTAATTTCATTAAAATATCACATATTGGCCAACATAAACGGTTTAAAGACAGGTGGAAAGTCGGGAATTCTTATATCGGGCATTTTTGGGATGGACGAAGATCTCCACTGATCACATTAACTCTTTTCATTATTCAAATATATTAGGGAGCATGTTTTCACCCAATTTTGTGAATGTAAATCACACAGTGAGCGACATATTCGGCATAAAGCCTGCTAGAATAACGAAAGTTATTATACGTAGTATATGAGAGCTGGGATAATTCGTTCATCGATTTTTTCGATTTCGACACACTGTTATCAGAAAGAGACGGTCTCTGAATTTCAAAGAGATAACTCATATATTGACCGTTATATGTGGTATAAAGTCTACCGGAACTTTGAAATCCGTCTATTATTATTTTCAACATAACTTTTGTATGGGACGTGGGGGTGGTTATTATCCGATTTCACTAATTTTCTCAGTATATGAAGAGATGCTCGAAAAACTTACTCGGAGGAAGTTTGGTTGATATAGCTTTAACGATTTTCGAGATATATATATTAAACCTATTGGGGGGCGGGGCCATACCCACTTTTACAAAAAAATTTGCCCGCAGATGCCCCACCCTACTAGGATCCTCCATACCAAATAACATTTTTATATCTTAATTTGCTGCTTAGTTATAGGCCCTTATCTGTTTTCGATTAATAGCATTTCGTGGGCGTGGCAGATGTCCAATTACGCCCATCTGCAAAACCAACCGTCTTATGGTGACAGAGAACACGTGTACCAAGTTTCATCAAAATATCTTAATTTTTACTCAAGTTTTCGCTTGCACGGGCGGACGGACGGGCGAACAGTCACTCGAATTTGAACTCATCTTTTCATCCTGATCATTTATATATTTATATGTCTATATCTAACTCGATTAGTTCTAGGTGTTACAAACAACCGTTAGGTGAACAAAACTAATATATTCTGTAGCAACAGGTTGCGAGAGTATAAAAATGTTGCGTAAGAATTCATCATTCATAATTCGACTAAATTGTGATTGGATTATAATGTTAATATAGGGTTAAATATAATAAACGTTCACTTAATTTTGTTAAGATATATTACATAACCTATTGACCCATATGTACGGTATAAAGCCCACCGCAAGTTTGAAATTCTTATATTGTAATAGGTATATGGGGCTAGGGGAAGTATGGACCCGATTTTTTACCCATTTTGATACAAAGGCACATTATTCTCAGAGAAAATTTCTGTATGTATTTCATTAATATATCTCAAAGTCCGATCTTCTATGTAAAAAGTCAGTAATATGTACTGAGATCCACATATCCGGTACCTGGGGGCTTGTAAAGATGTATTCCGATTTCCACCATTTTGAGCAGAATATCTTAATTGTGAACTGAAGTTGTAAAATAGCTTGTGAAGTGAAAAAATCAGATTGAATTTAAAATTGTGTTAAATGAGCAGTAGGCGTGGTTGACAATCTTACCTATACCATCATAATGTTATGCATCAAAATTTGTTGAAATTGGTAGGTAGTTCCTGAGATATATGATTTCATCTAAAAGTGGGCGGTGCCACACCCATTGTCCAATTTATACACAGATTCCTACAAAGCCTTTAAGTGCCATCTTGGTCGTGATACGTATTTCTGACGTATTTATTTAAAGAGTTATCACATTTTTATGCGACAGTAGTTTTCAACATAACCTTTGTATGAGGAGTGGGCTTGGTTATTGTCCAATTTCACATATTTTCACACTGTATGAGAAAGTACTAGATGGATGTGTTCTCAGCAAGTTTGTTTGATATAGCTTTGGTAATTTGTGAGATATATACATAAAGCCTATTAAGATGCGGAGCCACACCCACTTTTTAAAAACTTCTAAACCGCAAATAACAGTTTTATACCTTTATTTGTTGGTTAGTTATAGATTTAAAAAATTTTTCGATTAACGGCACTTCATGGGCGTGGCAATAGTCCGATTCTCTCTATCTTCAATAGAAAGTCGCTCGGAATTCAACTAGTCTCGTCATCCTGATCACTTATGCATATATTACATACCTCTATATCTATCTCGATTAGTTTTAGGTGTTACAAACAACCGTTAGGTGAACAGAACTACAATGAGTATAAAAATATGGAGAAATAAGTATTGGGGAAAATAATCGATTCACTAAAAGAGAAATGATTTCTGTTAGTAGACGTGATGATTTGTTTTTAAATGCTTTAGTGATAAGTTTAGTTTTTAGTGATATATTTCGCTGAAAATAATTTGTACCCAAGATTTTTAGTTTCTATCGAAGGAAACGTACCACTATGATGCTTCAGCAACTTCATTCGCCACTATAAGACTTAAGACTTGAGAAAGTCTTCAAAGAACAGGTATTTGTCAGTGGACATGTATTATTGAAGGAACTCATGGCTGTATCAAAAATTATCAACTTGCTTTGATTATTGCAAGAGGGATTGTGCTGGTGTATTATATCTGAAGGGGTTTACATCAATGTTGATGAATAACTAAAAAGCCTTTGCTAAAAACAAAAAGACACACATTTTGAACAGACCTCTTATATATATACATATATTACTTTTATGGTGTTTTGTTCATATTATATGTAGATATGTATATTTACGATTATGGTAGAACTTCATTCTATATATGTATACAAATATAGGCCATTTATGAATGTCAATTTTGTATAATAAGCTTGTGCTACTAAAAGTAAAAAACATTTTTCAACTTCACTCAAATTCTTTTTTTTCGCTTTTATACTTTTTACAGTACTAAAAATGAAAATTAAAATGTTTTTCTACATTTTCTTAATTGTTTGTAATGGTTGCAAAAGCATGTTCAAAGGTGACGTTCTTGCTTTCACGGCTGCTGTTGTTTACTCTGATTCGCACTGTTATTAAAATAGATTATCATTTGAACCATCATTCGGCTAAATGCCAACAGGAAATTATATTAATGTACTTCGGTTTTAAGAAAATTGCGCTTTCACACACTGCCAGCGTCACATATTCACTGACCGAATAAATTCAACATAAACACCATAATTATATAAAGAAATTTGTTGGTGTCTGGTCGGCTTTTCCAGGAAATTTCGAACTATGGCTATGAAGTTCTCGGCCACTCACAATTTTTATCTACGAAGACGGTTTAAATTGAAACTTGAGGAATCTTCATTTGAAGGCGTATATTATATTAACTAAGGTGAGAAGCTGAAGAGTATAGTTTCAATTTGAAGTTTGCGTCTTTGGGATATATATATGATTTTGACATTTCATAAAAGTTTGCTCCCAACACGGAGTTACTTATCAAAATGTTAAGAATGATGAGACGTGCAAGCAATAACTTGGGTAAAATATTTTAATTAAACTTTGGTGTGCGTGTTCCTTGGTTACCAGAAGAGTGTTTTTTTTTGCCGAGGTGCAGAATCTGACCGTTGTCATGTCTACCACGCCTTCTTTCATATATAGCTCCATTCTGAATTTCCTTAGATTATTTTATCTTACTATAGTTACTATATGCAACAATCATTATATAAAAACAAAACTTAACACAGATAGTATATTTGATATATGACAATTCTCAAATAGAAATGGTCAAAATCGGTCCATACCTCTTCCAGCCCCCATATAACGAATATGAGGATTTCCATGATTACGGCTATTTGTGTGTACTTCAATGTGTGAGTTATCATAATAAAATTGAACATACTTTAGTTTAATGTCCAAAGCAAATTAAATAGGTTCAGACCTTCTCGTCGTCCCCATACACCCATTGTAATTATTTTTGACCTTTCGCTTGATTTTATACCTTATATATCGGTCAATATGTGAGTTATATTAATGAAATGAGCATATTTGCTTGGGCATAGTATAATTTGTTGCAAAATATGGGTGAATCGTATACTAAATTCGTATTTATGAAATTTTCTCTGTGCTGTTCTTTACCAGTTCTTCTTCTGATCTTCCCTTTATATAAAAACAAAGTATTATATGCATATCATTTATCTAGACTTTGAGGAGTCGGTTCTTAAACTTTACTTATTATACTCTCGCAACACGTTGCAACAGAGTATAATAGTTTTATTCACCTAACGGTTGTTTGCAAGAATTAAAACTAACCGCCATAGATAGGGAGTCACATATCAAAATGATCAGGATGGCAAGAAGAGTCGAATTCCGAGTGACTGTCTGTGTCCGTGTAAGCAATAACTTGAGTAAAAATGAAGATATCTCGATGAAACTTTGTACACGTATTCCTTAGCACTATAGGAAGGTTGGTATTGCAGATGGACAGAATAGACCATTGCCACACTCACAAAATGCCGTTAAACGAAAACCTATAAATGTAATCGTTAACCTAAAACCAAATGATTTACGTTCCTCTGGTCGACTTTTTCCTCATATACCCAATATATTTAATATCGTCCCTTTGGTTGAGTTTATATCGCAAATATCTCCATAGAAGATGTTTCGAAAAGGTTAAATAAGAATATTTCGACTAATAATATGTCACTCAGTAATAAAAAGTATGGCTGTTGTACCTACCCACAGCACTAATATCATGAATATAGATGATTTGTCTTAGTTAGATTGACTTTATGAGCCTACGACCCATAGGAAAAGTTAATATGATGCCAAATATGATTGTGATCCATGATGAAAGCATTTCCCCGCCTTAGATCCTCGCAAATTGCGAGAGTATAAAATGTTCGGTTACACCCGAACTTAGCACTTCCTTACTTGTTATATTTAACGTATATGTATTTCTAAGGTAAATGAGAAATAAACCGCATTCTGAATCACGCACCCACACACATGCAAGCTGTTATCGTTCGATATATAAAATCTTATCGGTCCAAACATTTTTCATTCATATTTATTTTCATTATGATATTATATAAGTACATATGTATTTACGAAAAAAAAAAGCGAATGCGAGTAATGTACCAAAAATTCGTAGTGAAGAAAATATTTACTTCTCAAAGCCTCACATTTATTTAGAACATATAGAAACTCTACCATTGGGATTAGATAGCATTTTCATCAACAGGCCAACTTTATAAAATGCACATGTTAACCCTAACAAAAATTCAACTGTGCTGAGAATGGGTCAAATAATATAATCGAATTATGTTGAGTTTGTGAGAGCGCACTTTTCCTTCCATTTGTATTGTGTGCCTTGGTTTCATTTAACTAAATGAGGGTCTAATAAATTTGAGACCAACACCGAACGCTTAATGAATTTTATGAGATTTGTTTCATGGCATAAATATGATCGAATATTCGTTAACTTTTATTTTATAGGTTGATCCCAGGTACACAGATGGAATTTCTAAACACTACAGACTTCGTTATTGTGAATTATAAAAATTTACCTTATTTGTCATGGTCTTCATAATCATAGAATATACTCACCATTTATTTGAACTGATGTAAACTTGTATTCCTCTATTGCTGTATGTTATTTGCAGATCTATTTAATTAATTAATATTAATATTCCAAAATAAAATTGATCGTTAATTAAATTGAAAATATTTTCTTTTTACGTTGAATAATTATATCATTAGTATATCTGAATTGCGGTGGGGCGTTGCTTTATATCGGCCTACAAAATGTAAACATGTGTGTGTTATGTAAAATGAATATGTATGTATGTACTCGTAGATGTCCGTATAAATCGTATTTGCAAACATCACTACTAGCCGGAAGTGATGAAATGTTTTTTTCTATTTTCTCTCGAACACATAATACATTGGTCGGGACGCTTGACGTGCTGCTATACTATATTACTTACTTACTACTTATCATACTTACATTCGCATATTCATTCATATTCATGCCTACTTATCAACGAATATAGGGGAACACAGTGACGACATGGAATATTAATTAATGTTCACATACTCACTGTGACTGAGTGTGCATATGTATGAATATAATACTTACATATATGTATACTATACTATATTCGTTTATGTACTATATGTCTGTATATGATCGTAAAACAACATGTGTTCTTAGTTAGTACACTTGGGTAGTACGTGGGTACGGGATGAGCAGAACTCATGGCCTTTAGTATGACAAGTGTGATGTAAATTGCAAGCAAAATACATATGTAAATATGTTTCACTGTCAAGAAAAATTAAAAATAGCGCCACAGCTAAAATACCTGGCACATACATATACTACCTCATATGCTCTTAAAACAATATGATTGTAAAATCAGCGAACAAATTATTGAATTGATTAAATTGAAGTAATTCTATAAAAACAAAATTTTTTCATTACAGAAAACACAATCCATCACATGAATCCATCCAATTAGCGACCAACAACGTCCACCACAATTAGCGTTGGTCAGCGAGGGAGCTCAATTAAAAATGCAAACGTAAAATCGAATAGTCCAATTCCTGTGAATGAAATTATAAGCCAGCCAAGCAAATAGCGACTGAAAATTTTTTTTTGCTAAAAATCACTTACATAATTGTAGTAAATATCTTAGACGTATACATACATACATACATATACATATATTTTAGAGAAAATAATTTGCTCATACATTGCCATGGACAATTGCAATGCTTGAACGTTTTCGTTTGAGTAATTTACGTGCAAATTGTCGTTTACGAAGTGAAGAACTGGCGCGCGATAAGAAACAACAAAGACAACAATGTGTCACTGTCCTGCTTTTAGATGACACAACGCACACCTTTCGGATAGAGGTAAGTGGAATAAGTTCATAAATATATGTATTATACCTATAAAGTTATGTTCATAATACTCTAAAGTATTTATAGTTTTAACATCTAAAGATGAGCATAAAATCAAATTTAAAATCCACTCCAAACATGTTCGTATCGTTTTTATATTGTCGGTTTTATACTTCGTAATAGAGTCTAATAATTTTGTGCACATAACGGTTGTTTTACCATCATAAAATAATTGGTATATATGTATAGTGGATGAAAATATCGAAGTTCTCAGGATGATGAGACAGGAATTGATTACGCGATAACTGCCGGACCGATGTCTGACTTGATTCCTTGATTACCTTGATTCACATGGTTGTTGAACATGGTTGAACACCACTAGCCCAATTACATATTTATTTAACCAAAAATCATAATGCACCTCTTAATGTATTTGTAATAGCATTTATGTAATTTGATTATGAGTAATCAAGCTGGCCAATAAAATATTAATAAATTTTGTCAAAGCAAGCAACATTAGTTTTACAACCAAATTACTAATAAATAATGAAAAATAAGTTATTATATATTATATTATATATTATATATATTATTATATTAATATATAATTAATTAATATATAATTAATATATATATATTAATATATTATAATTATATAATATATTATATAATATTATATATATATAATATTATTTATATAATATTATATAATTGTTATTGTTTTGTCGCCCAGCAAATTCTAAGACATCACAGGCATTGTTGTCAGTAAAAGTGATACAGTATAGTCCGGGAGAGAAAGGGTATCTCGTAAAGCTTCACCACAGATCACGGTTTAATCGATATCGGGGATGATAGTTGTAGAAAAATAGAGTTTCAACTCGAAATTGTTTAAATTTGTTTTGGATACATGGACTATTCGTAATTTCTAAGCTCACGTACCCAAATTAACAAACCCCATGATTAAACACGATGGCCATCAGGATAGGCTGCTGTTTCTAGTGGTATGTAGTGGTAACGAAATTTCTTATAGGCGAAGTAATAACGATTTGAAATTATGTTAATATTTCAGATAACATAATACCGCAATGGACGGAATAAAAGATACAAATAAAATAGATTTTGCCGTAAGAAAAAGTTCCGAAGCACCAAAGGCAATACATGAAAAAAATATTCTAAAACTTCAAAAAAAATCGTCAAACTATGACGAAAATCACTAAAAAATGGAAAAATTAGTGGGGTATACTTAATTTGTTAGTTTTTATTATATATTATGCATTTTGTCTAATCATAGAATCTGATTCGATCGAAAAATTAGTCAATACGATCGAAAAATATTACGTTGAAATCGTTTTGAAAAAAATAAAATGTTTCAATGAATTTAACTCACTTACCGACTCCAAAATATACATTCCGTGGCTCATACAAGGCACAATTTTCGAAATCATTGTTACCGCTAATGTTATCTAGATATTCGCCAAAATTTATCCGTGAGTGAGTTGCGGAAATTTTAAGTATAATAAACTAAATAATAATAAATATGTAAACAATTGCTGCGAACGCACTTAATTATATTTGAAATGTGTATTTTAGAGGCAAGAGACAAAAATACCCTAACGAAAATTAATTTAAAGTGTTTTTGAATGTTATAAAGTTGGACCCGGACATTGCTAAAGGATTTTCGCAAAGAGTACCAGCCGAAAAAAAAAATAATAATAATAATCGGAGGTCCTTTCCAATATAATAATGGTAGCCCGTGGTAGCCCGTGGTAGCCCGTGGCTAAGAAACATGACGCATGTTTTTTTATTTTCTGAGAAAGAAAACTTGGTGTTGTCTCATTTCCAAATTCTTTTTCGCATTCCCCTGAAATGTATTCATATATATATATGTATATATTTAATGAAACTGTATAGAAGGGTTCATGTAAATAAAGGTTTGGTTTTTTTATCTTAAATATTTTGACTCGCCATTTCCAACACGTCTTTTGAACTAATCTTCAAATTTCTGCAAAATAGTGGTAAAGCAGGTTATCGAGGGTATCAATGATCGCATGAAAATTTTCAATCGAAAATTCTTTCTTATCTAATCGATTTCGATGCGGAATGATTGATAAGATCCATTAAATGTTTTAATTTCCCTTAACTCCTACAATAACTAAGATACTTAAGGAATAGTGCCTGGATTACGCTTAGCATATGCTAGTCTGATCACAAGTGAGTTCAATCGTTTCACAACTTAACTTCCTCACATAACTAATTCTGATTTTACGCCTCATTACTTATTACATATAATAATTATATTATTATACAAATGTTTTTGCAAATATTCCGAAATAATGTAAGACCTTTTAAATTATTTTAATTTATTTTAAGTTAGAACTTTATTTTTTAGGTTTATTCGTGTTAAAGGATCTGTAGTCTGTTGTCTCCGTTTTAGAGAGGCTGCAGAACTAGAATACTTGTATAGGTAGGCTGCCGATATCTATCACAGAAAAATTCACATTATTTGCTCTTTTTAACAAAATCTAAACCTTTAACCATTGATATTCTTTGCATTCTATTCTACATTTACATTCTCCAAATCCTTCTACAAATACATTCTTTTTTACATTTTCGAATTTTTATTTAATCATAAGTAAGTAAACATTATTTCTTCTCAACTTTTGTTAGAAGAGCGATTTTAACATATTCTCTATCCATGTCACTACTACTGTGATTTTTTTTGTTGCAAATTTTGAAGAATTTTCCAAATCTCCTTCATTCTTCATTAGACATTTGCTCTCTGTTCTTTCTTTTGATTAAAAATAGTTGATATTTCGTTTGAATTCTCTGGTACACTTCGTTTCAACAAGGTCGGAGAGAAACAGAGAAATAATCTCATCAACATTCTTTTCGAAAAGTAAATGATATCACATTGTATTTGTAAATACCCCATATGCATGTAGCAAGGTTATGGTATGGAAGTATAAACCTTAAAATTCCCATCCTTAGTTGAAATTTTCAGAGTTAGTGTGATTTACCTTATAGGATGTAGAGACGTAAAAACACCGCGATCCCGATATTTTCTTGCCAAATCTCTACATCAGCAAAGCGGTAGGTCATTCGGCTATAGCAGTTCGCTTACCTCCCAACCATGACGTTCAGTTCATTTAAAGAATCCGCTAATATAAAAAACCATATTTCAACTGTACAACTGTAATTTTGTTCCAATCAATCTGCCATAGTACGTCCTAAGTACTTACCTCCTAATGATTAAATAGAAAGTACTCAGACGGATATTCATATCATCACGTCGCTTTCGGAGACTGTTGCGCATTTATGTTTTTATGCTGAAATGTTTTATGATTGGTCTGCTTTTTTTTTCTGGTTCGTTGACTGGTGGGCACTCATCCGGGCATTAGTGCGGCACAGAGCAACAAACAAAAATACAGCGAAAAACATTCGGTCGTATTCGTTCAGTCTGTGTATGTTAGTTTCATTGAGTCGGCTCATGGGCATGTATGTATGTATGTATGCAAGCAAGTATGTCTGTTGCACATCCCACGTAGTGCCCATTGTTGACTTTCCATTTCGAGTTCTTTGCCTTTTTATTGCTGCTCATTTATTTTTTAAATGCACGTTTTAGTGTTTTTTTTTTGTTTTTAATTGCTTTGTAGTTTAAAAAACAAGTGCAGCGAATGAAATTGATCATTGTTACAGTTATGTTGGTCAATAAATGAACTTGAAGCTCTTCGCATGTAAAATAATACGCACAGATATTTAATAAATGTAATTACACGCATACATATATACATACATATGTACACATATGACCAGTACTTTTAAGCTTGAGATAACGTGATTAAGTGATTAATATTATACACAACAATGTTTTTGTGTTAATTTGTTTAAAATCATTCCATCGCGCAAGATCAAAGGTGTTTTTGGGAGAGAAGAGGCATGGAAAAACGAATAAATCCTTGAGTATTATCAGTTTCTTCGATTTAAGTGTTACTTTAAAGTAATTCGTTCTAAATTTTCAATACGCATAAGAGATGTTGCCTACATTCATTTTACTATGAGAGTTACTTTTATTTATATTCAATGAGAAAATGGGAATGAAAACACACACACAACAAATCAAAATTTAATTATTTTAATAATTATTTAAAAAAAAATTTTTATATTTTTATATTTTTTTTTATACTTCTCTAATATTATTTTATCATGGAAGATGAGCAATATCTGCAGCTAACCTCTGAGTTTACGAGTTATAGAACTATAACTATAACTAGATCAACTGTAACTTTTAACACTAACATCGCTACAATGTAAAAATGTTTGAATGAAAATGAAATTTTTGAAACTGGGTAAATTTTTGCTCTTTCTGAATTATGCTCATTCCTTTGACATGTTATTTATAAAATGTTAAATCCAATGGGTTTTTTGAGTCTTTCAGTATATTATGTCATTTAATGATTTTTAAAAGTGTTTCAACGTAACAATTTAAGTCACCCTAATTATGAACATCGACGTATAGTTTGCGGAGAGAGTGTTACTCAAATCAGCCTGCTACCGATATTACCAATCCATCGGCAGCGGAAGTCGTATATGATACAATATATTCATTCGATTAGTGCCTCGAAAACTGTGTCTTTACTCTTAAACTTGCTCATTGACTCGCCACAATTCTAATAATTAAGTTCTGCCTTTTAACTTGATACGTGACCAAAATTACGTCAGACTTAGAAAAGAAATAGATACTGTACGATCTTAACGGCTCCGAGCGCATTAGTACTATTATAAAACATATAATAATTTTATTGTATGAGAAGGCAAAGATAAAGATTCAACGCTCTCAAAATGGTATTATTCATAGACAAAAACAGCCTACTAATTTTGTAATATTTTGAAACGTGGGCCCAACCCATTTTTTGCAAAAAAAAAATATATATATATATATAAATATATATATTATATATACTATATTTCATAAATTCGGTACTTTATGAGTTAACTAAGCTAAGGCGTTACTATTTGTTTTGTAAATATAATACATATGTACTTCCCGTTCCCGCATTCGTCAATTCTATTACGAGTGCAAACTAAAATTGCTTGTATGAACTAGTCCCATAGAGCACAGAGTAGATGTTTACCAGCGGTAAGCGGTAAGCGGTAGCTGCATAAATTTATGCTGTTAAATATATCGATGTACTTAGGATGAAGAGGAGGAGAATTGATTATGCGAAATCCGTCAGGCCGGTGATGTTTGTCATGTTGAAACTTTGCTACACATATATTCCAGTCACCTTGGCTAGATTTGTATTTCAAATACACAGAGCCATTGCAAAGTTAGTAAAATCAAATTTCGTGAGTTTTATAAAAGTATATCGACGGTATATGTACCGTGTATAGAAATAGAGAAGTCCAGAATTTTTTGATAACGTTTTCTCGAAAAAGGTCTTTACATTGATGGGGGGATCTTATTTGAACTCAATTTCAGTGATACAGTAACGGAAAATTGCATTTTACGAATACATTCTGCTCAATATTTCAGTATGAATATATAAACGATGTTGTAAAGAGATTATGATTGGTATTTCTAATAATTTCTAATAATATTTTGCTTAATCCATATCATTGACAGGTCATAAATCTGACATTAAGCTACATCATTCTTTATGTAAATACTAACATATGTATTTATGGTATGTATGCGTGTATAAAGCTTACGGATATATCGTATACTGAATGTTATATGTATATGTTATATAGCCAAAATTTTTTATAAGATTTGGAGAAGATCCAAGGATAATCATAGATACATTTTAAATACCTTCTAATTTGCACAAAATATGATTAAAAAAAAACAGTAAAATATATTTAAAGGGCATAGGGCGATCAAGAGTCTACATTGCATAAATCTATTTGTTTATCTACCTAGTATTCGAACATGCCTATGTATGACTCATTTAGCGCGAGGTAAAAACCAGATTGTTATTATTTTTATGTAAAATGTTCTTATCACTATTTACATATATTAAACTAAAAGTCAATCATTATATGGATAATGAGTTCATACGTAAATATCGAATTTACTCGTCAAAGTGATAATAGCTGTGTTCGATTCGTACTACCTTGGAGGTTAGCAAATGACACAAACAACTGGTATAAATACGACTGACTGGTATAATTAACTAGAATTAAAATAAAAAGTGGTTAAATCACTTTAATCAGCTGTCTACATATTCCTATACACTGAATTGAACACAAACACAGGGATCAGAGAAGTGGTGAATGGAAAACGGCTAACAGTTCGATAGTTCTTATACAAATTATATAAAAATATATTTGTAAATATTTGCTAATAAATATAAGGTAATTAATGTTGGATAACTTCTTTTGCTATTTTAGAAACGTGCTAAAGGATCTGAATTACTAGACCAAGTCTTTCAATTCTTAGAGCTATCCGAAAGGGACTACTTTGGATTGCTATTTCCACAGAAACCCGGTGATGTTGTTGTAAGCCTTTGTTTTAAAGAATAACTCATTCTAAAATAATTAAAAATTCTCTTCTTACAGCGATGGGTAGATGCGCATAAGCAATTCAAAAAGCAATGTAATAGCCTCGCTCTAGAAAATGACGCCATTCAAACGTTAGAATTTAGAGTTAAGGTAAATATATATAAGAGTAAAGTTAAATTTTATTCCGCGTAAACATTTTTTTTGTTGCTTTTACAGTTTTATGTAAGTGACCCCAGTCGTTTGCAAGAGGAATACACCCGATATCAGTTCTATTTGCAAGTGAAACGGAATATTCTATTGGGAAGATTGCCATGCTCGGTCAACACGCAATGTTTGCTTGCCAGCTATACGGTGCAATGTGAGTACCAAAATCACCATCACCATGATTTATTTTGAATATAAAGTAACAATGCAGTTATAATAATTTTTTATGTTTCATGTCTCATTAGCCGAATTGGGCGATTTCAATCCATCCGAACATCAGACAGGATACTTGAGCGATATGCAATTGTTGGTCGAACAAACGCCAGACGCCGAACGAAAAATATCCGAGTTACATAAATTGCACCGTGGCCAATTACCGGCTGATGCGGAGTATAATTATTTAGAACATGCGAAACGGCTTGATTTATATGGAATCGATTTACACAAAGCTACGGTATGTATGTGTATATATATTTTTGCATGATGATTAAAGAGAATGGGACTTGTTTTGAAGCTACATAGGCGTTTATTCTTGCTCAAAGGACTTTAAAATTTTGATTGGTATAATAATCGGCCCAAGGCTGAACCAACGTCCAATTGTCAAATATTTTTGAACAGATCTGGGGAAATAAAAATAAAGTTATTTCGTGTTTTTTAAGTGTTCGTTTTCAAACTTTTACCTCGAACGATTCCCAGACAGGAATATTATCAAAACCTACCTGAAATCCATATTACCACTAAAATCTGTTGCTACAGATTTATTTGCATTATTGTGGTGGATTTTCAAGTACGTACTTTCAGTACTTCCATTTCAAATTTGTTACTTATTCCAGGATTCTAATGGTAAGGACCTTCAGTTAGGTGTATCGGCGGTTGGCCTATTAGTCTTCCAAAACGGTTTGCGCACAAATACTTTTTCCTGGTCAAAAATGGTGAAAGTTTCGTTCAAACGAAAAGACTTTTTTATACAGTTGCGCAGGGAACCGGTAATTAGTAATCAAATTTATTTCAACGTTGTCAATTTATTTATTGAATTGCTTTTATTGATTGATTAGTCGGAAAGCTATGATACATTGCTGGGCTTTAGCATGATCTCACATAAGCATGCGAAAGCTTTGTGGAAATCTTGTGTGGAACATCATTCCTTTTTCCGTCTAAAACGACCACATCGACTACCACGTTTTCTAAACATCGGTCTGGGTTCGAAGTGAGTACATAACAAATATTATAAAATAATTAATATATAAGTATTTCCGCTTTTCCATTAAAATGCCAGATTCTATTATTCGGGACGCACAGAGTTGCAGGCAGTACAGGAGTCGAGGCAGCGCGGCGTTGTGCATAAGGCATTCATTCGTTCGCCGAGCAAACGGCTTATAACCGCTGGCTCGGCAGTTGCCATATCACCGTTACCGCTAGGACTCATTAACGGCACCAGTGGTTCGGATAGCAACGGTAGCGTCTCTCATAACGGTAAAATCACCTCTTCTGCACTGATAAATCATACGTCCATTTTGACCATTACGAAAACGAGCCGTCCACACGACAATAAAGTAACCTCGAAGCAGGCTGAAACAATGCCTCGTAAGGCCTGGGAACAACAGAGCGATGATTACGACATACAGCTGTGAGTGTCATATTATATGAGCTCACGCTTTTGATGAATATAAATTGAATTATTTTAGGGACAGCGGAATGATAGCTAGAAGATTTGAATCACCGGTACTGCCAGCCTACAGTTCTGGTAGTCATAGCCCGATGTTGAACACAAGTAACGCGCCATCACATCTTGGTCCAGCTATTACGACTCTTATAAATGGAAACTCGTCAACAGCATTGGATAGCGGCTGTGATTTGGTTACTATACGCCTACAGTGTGACGAACAGGGTCGTTTTGGTTTTAATGTTAAGGGTGGCATAGATCTCGGACTCCCTGTACAAGTGTCCAAAGTAGTACCGAACACCCCTGCAGATCGCTGCACGCCTCGCGTCTGTGAAGGAGATGAAGTCGTTATGATTAACGGGCGTGATGTCGTGGGTTTACAACACGACCAAGTAGTGACGATGATACGTGACAGTCGCAGTCAAAGAAGTGGTGAACTTTTGCTTACTGTACGTCCAAAAGCAATGCGCGCTATACTGTCGGAGGAGGAGCCATTGTATCAATACGTTCCAGAAAATGATGAAATCGGATCACATTCAAATCTACTGGATGGCGATGCATTATTCACGCAGAGTTTATTGTTGTTGAGCGATGGTTTAGCATCTGGTGCGCTTTTGGCACAATACGAGCTGATGTATCGCAAGAATCCTGAATTAGCAATTACAGAGGCGCGAAATCCGGAGAATATTGCTAAGAATCGCTATCGTGACATTTCCCCATGTAAAGTATAAGATTTCTTAAAATCCTCCATTTGATTTCTTAAATACTTTTTTTTTTTTTTGTTTGAATCCCACTTAGATGACTGCACACGTGTTTCACTTGTAAATTCGATGACCGGCGATTATATCAACGCAAATTACGTGAACATGGAAATACCAGGTGGTGTGGTGAATCGTTATATCGCCACACAAGGTCCCTTGGCCAACACCACAACGGATTTTTGGCGTATGGTGCAGCAAGAAAGCAGCCATTTAATCGTCATGCTGACTACAGTTATGGAGGCGGGACGCCAAAAATGCCATCAGTATTGGCCAGTTACCGGCGATGAATTGCACTTGGGAGATGGTTTTTCAGTTAAGTGCCTCAGCGAGCAGGCGGACGAAACGGGCAGCTTTGTATTTCGTGAATTTGTTTTGTGCGACAAACGCCCTGGTGAACAGCGGCACATTCAGCACATGCAATACCTGGCTTGGCCCGATCACTGCGTGCCCTCCGATCCGAATCTCTTTATTGAGTTCACCGAACGTGTACGTGTGGCACGCAACAAAACATTGTTGCAGGAAATCGAAGAGAGTCTAAAACAGGTTCGGCTACTAGACGCTGACGCCGATGAAAATGGCGGGTTAATGAGTGAACGAAAATGTGCTGCCAGCAATGGTGTTACGCCGGAAGATGAAAACCCAGTTTCGACGAGTGTGCATCAGTAAGTATTAAGGTATTATTGATAAGTACTATGTTAGCTATGTAGGCTGCGGAGAGAAAATTTCTAAAGAGGCGAAATATTATAGACAGTGATTTCTAAAACAATCCCAATTTTGTGTATTGTTGCACTAAATCCAGGAAAACTATTAATATGTGAGGAAAAAGTTTTGGATTTATAGTTGAATATATTATAATATGTTCTTCCGTGTACCGCAAATATGACATTTTTGAAACTTTTACAGTAATTTCGTTGTTATTGTTGTCGCAGCATAAAATATTCTCCCACTCTCATACCAACAAGAAGGAGTCCCATAACATCAAGAAAAATTTGAGTTCCGCGAACAAGAGAGGGCAGAGAGAGATAGACACTGGCTACAAAATATTGAACTTGGCCAGCAAAACCATTGCTGGGAGTGTATAACCTAAAAAATATGTCTGCATAAATAAAGTAAGAATACTGGTGGTAGTATGTACAGTATGTGCATATTTTTATCAGATTGCAGTCGTACAGTGACAGAGCAACTGTTTCTTGATTGATTGCACAGCACTCAATCGAAGGAGTAAAATCCTCGCATCCATGAAAATGGTCTGTCTTGTCCTGAATACAATTCAACTATTTATTGGAGTGCTGGGGTGGACAAGACAATGTGAAGGGTTTGGACCATATGTCACATTTGAACCCTCACATTTCTATCTGTATTAATTTTCCGAGTTGGAAGTCGAATAGATAGACAGATTATTATTGAGGTATGCACTGCGACCTATAGTCTATTGTGCCCTCACCTCTTTCACAAGGACTTAAAGAATTCAAGAACCGTGCTAGTAGAATATTTATTACAAATAAATAATAAATATCGAATATAACATGGATCATAGATATGATATAATTTATGTTTCTAATATAATTTATATATATAATTGTATTATACTTTCAGATGTATAAGTGCGGCAAATCCACCTGTGATAGTGCATTGTTCAGCCGGTATTGGACGCACAGGTGTGCTTATATTAATGGACACGGCTTTAGCTCTAATGGAAATCAGGGAGCCCGTTTATCCTCTAGACATTGTGCGTACAATGCGCGATCAACGTGCCTGCATGGTGCAGAATGTGGTAAACAATATTTGTGGCGAAATTGAGGAAATGAAAACCTTTGTACATTAATTCATTTTCAATTACTTATTTCATTTCAGAGCCAATATCGTTTCGTATGCGAATGCATTTGTGCAGCTTATATGAAATTGTCACGCTCTAGTGCCGCCCTTGATGATATTGAAGACGATTAACAATAATTATTGGACTAGCATATATTACATACCTACAGACATTTATACACATATGTACGTTGTTAGAATATTTTTCTCTATTTACATACATACACTGCTTGCGAGCATACAGAGCGAAGCGAAACATATACTTTACATATACACATACAAAATATATTTTGTCCAAACATTTAATATTTATTATAAGTCCAAGTCGACAATAGAGTAGCGTGGGCGACAAACACTTATAAGCGCGATCTAATTTTTTGCTATCCATTTATTCGTTTCTATTGTATAAATATATCATTATGTACGGCGCTTTATATCGCAAATTTAATGCATAAGCGCGAAATTTCTTGTTTCACATTATCTACATATAAATGAGAATAGTTTATTATTAAGTAACGATTTTTCGTATGGAACGACCAATGCTCATTATAAATGCGCGGTTTTGTTAGCTACATACATACACACATAAATGTATTTTCAAGTGGACACTTTTTGTTTTGATCATATGTTGGATGGTTAGTTCGTTAGATCATGTAAGGCTCTATCCAAAATTTGACTATTTGTTAACAATTTTATTTAGTATTTTAGATTTATTGCACTTCTGTCGTTTTTTCACTTCCAAGCTGCTTACTGATGTCTGCGTCACTACGTTTATTTGTGTTATATATATTATTGGGCAACTTGTATTAAAGACAATTGAAAGAAAAAATGAATTTACACGTAAGTGCTGCAACGCAATTCTAAATTTTATTGTACCATATGTGAATGCTATAAATGAGATACATGTAAGCATATGCGCAATATCAATATATACATAAGTAAAAAAAAAATTGTTAGATAATCATAATTTAAGACTTGAAACTACAACCGATCTGGCATATTCGCGTGTGCTATTGCGATATTTGGTAATTTAATAATTTAGTAATAGTTACTCCAAAATGTGTTGGACGTATAAACCCATTAGGCATAATTGTACTCCATTACGAAACTTATCAATTTAATAGTATTGTAGCACCAAATAAAATATTTATTGTAACCTCGTATTCACAATTATGAAAATTCAATCATGGCCAAGCGTGACTGAACTTATCTTAACATAAAAGATAAAAAAAAATCCTTAGACAAGATATTGTGTAGTTTTTTTTATTTCTCAAGCAATTTGTGTTTTCTTAATCATACGAGTTTAAAGATTGCTTGCAGCGCTGTTATTCTTTTATTGACTTCAAGTAGAGGTTTCAGTGGTTTCAGTGGTTTGCTCTGTATTAAACTCGATTTCCTGCTGCCCTTGTTCAAGCTCCTCACACAGTTTGGCATATTTTTGTTGTAATTCTTTTTCACGTTCCATTTGTCGGCGTACGTCTTCTTGTAACGACTATAAGAAAAAAGTTTAAATTGATGTGAATTCAATAAAGTTATTATTAAACTACCTCTAAACGCCGGGGAATGGCAACAGCTTCTTGTTCAGCCAGGAATTTGAAAGTTGACAATGCTAAAGAATTCTGCTCGATTTGATCGTAAGTGTCTTGCAACTGTTTGATCATGGCCTGTGCGCGCGCTTGATAGCCGCCCGTTAAAATTTTAAGTTTTTTCTCTATTTTAGCACAACGTTTTGCTTCCTTAGCCATGTGTCGTCGGTTTTGCTCCAATTGTTTCTCCGCTGACTCCAAGCGATCTTTTTTGCTTGCCAAATTAGCGCGCGTATAGCGGTTTTGTGATGGTAGATAGAGCACTTGACCCAAACATTCTTGCCATACTTGCGAATAAACATCCATCGGTAAGTCACCGTGACCCATGCCCTCTTTAACAACATCCATTTCTCCCTTGATAAGGTTTGAGGCCTTCTCCAAATCGAGTTTCTTAAATTCTTCGTATGGATTTGATTTAAAGTAATTTTGTAGTTGTTCAATTTTGTTTTGTGATTGCCCGGGCACGGGGTCCTTTACAGAGTCATATAATAACATTGTGATCATCTCATGCTTTATCAGTTCCTCGGCTTTTTGCATGTCGGTGAGATTTTGTTTCTCGGATTGTGGTCGTAAGATCTTTGTATTAACTTCAGTTGGTCGCGGCAGTTGTCGTTGAATAGCCTGCGAACGTTTTTCTAATTCGCCTTGTCGTTTGGCATTCTCTTCAGCGATTGCTCTTGCGTCAACATCAGCTTGATCCTCCACAACATTTTCTGATGTCGTCTCGGTGGGTTCATGATCGTCATGCTCCGGTACAACGATTTCGTAATCATTGCGTGGGACAGGCAATGTTGCCAATCCTTCACGTAAGGAGTGTTTCAGTTGCTTTTGATAATTCTTATATATTGCAGGCGTTTCGCCGACATTCAAATTATCCTCGGGGTTGATACTTAACTTATCTCTTACCAAATTTGGCGTTTGCCCCACCACAGCATGCGGTGTTTTTCCTAGTGGTACAAGGGCATTGTTCGCAGGTGTAGCAAATCCGGGCGTATTACTATCGCCTGCACGTTGTGTTCTAGTCAACAAAGGGAATATTTCCAATTATATTTTTACCATCAACTATTTTAAAGATTTGTGTGAATAAAATTAAAATAAAATTAAAACTAACCTGAATGGAGTTGCTATTACGGTGTTGGGTGTAGTAATCGATGCCGATTTTGGTAACGCACCCGAGAAGTCGGATTCGTGTAACGGGGTGTTGATACCACCTTTTAAAGGCGTATCAACATGAGTGAGAGCCATCATATTTTGTGCCTCCTGCATTATGCGATCGGTAAACGGTGCTGGGGTGCGAGGCGTCGCCGTAACTTGTGGTGTGATAGAGTAGTCGGCTAAAAGTGCATCTGTTGTCTCGACCCCATTTTCACCTGCTACCTCTTTGGCTATTTCACTAGCACGCCCCAACTTAACAACCTGTTGCAATTCGTGATCAGATATTTGTGGTTGAGGGAGCACCAATTTGGAGCGTTTTCTTTCAGGTTCTAAATTTTGCAACATGGCAAGAGGCATATCATTTTCTTTGCGCTGCTTTAGTTTTTGTTTATCTTTCTTTCGCTCTCGTTCCTCTTTTTCTGAGCGTAATTCACCATCAAGATCTTGTTGACGCATCTTGTTGAAATCAGGTCCTTGTTTATCAACGTTCTCTTCTGATGTGTCGTAAAAACCAATAGCCGGACGTTTCTCAAATGGAATCTCTGCGTTATAATCAATGCCTTTGATGCGTTTTCTATTACCGCTACCAATACCCGCAGCACGAAGCTCTCTACGTTTTTGCAATGCTGCCAAACGCCGTGCTTCCTCCAATTGCTTTTCGCGCGCTTTGCGCTTAGCTTTCTTGCCCTGTGTATTGGCTAGGCGAGCGCGTGCCTCTGACAGCATCTCCAATTCTAAATGTAAGAGTAAATAAAATTAAGTAAATTAATAAAAAAAAATTATGAAATACTCTGAACAAACCATCCTCATCCATGTCCTTAGGGTCTGGTCGTGCTGGTTTAGTTTCCGGATTGGGATCTATTTCACCCGGTTTTAACTTGCGAGGATCGTCACCACCATCTTCGCCATCCTCTTTGCGCTGTGCTTGATCTCTTTAATGAAAATAATTATTACCAAAGAAGAAGTGGTAGCTAGGTATTTACTTACAGAAGATATTCGTATCGCTCCAAGCACTGAGCGGCAGTACGACCTATGATGGGAGCGATTGTACGCCATTGGGTTGGCATTAATTTCGCCAAATGCAATAACTTTTCATCTTCCTCCCGTGACCATTCTGTTTTTTTAATGCTGGGGTCTAACCACTCATACCAACGTGCCTTACATTGTTTTGCTGATTTTCGATGCAATAGTGATGCGATACGAGACCACTGATTTTTGCCATATTTCATAACCGCCGCTTTCAGGATTTCATCCTAAAGATAGGACATGTTAGAAGCATGCATGAATTAATAAAATATTCTTGATGCTTACTTCGGTGTTTCTCCATACACCTCCCTTTATCATTATTCGGGGCATGATTATTGTTAATTTTTCCTTTTCCTGACGTTAATTTTTATTTACTAAAATTACTATTTAGGGCAAAATAAAACTTTTGGTCAAATAACTACGAAAACGAAAAGTCTACACTAGTTTAGACGATTTCACCAAATTGCCGCACTGAAGTTGTCAAATTTAACATGGTTGCATGCAAGAATGATGTCTACAGACAGTTCGTATAGTAAGAGGACGATTGTTGAAATGTAACAAAGAGAAAGAAAAAAATAAATGTTTAAAGGAAATTAATTTGTTATCACAAGTCACATGGACATAATTTCTTTAATATTCAACTATAATATTATATTAAATATTATATATATTTAAAGAAATAGTTTGTTAAATTTTTTAAGTTTTTACATTTTTAACATATGTTTGACTCTTTTAGATTGTGTATTTTTCGTGTTAAAAGAAATATTTGTAGAGATTTGTTTTATTAAAAACAAATAATGGAAATTATTGTAACACGTAACACTAACGTAACACCAAAATATGTGTAGAGTTGTATATATATAATCAGGATGACGGGATGATTTGAATTTCGAGTGACTGTCTGTCCGTCTGTCCGTTCAAGCGACAACTTTAATAAAAATTAAAATAACTTGATGAAACTTGGTACACGTGCACCATCTTTGACACTATAAGATAAGTTGGTTTTGTAGATGGGCGTAGTCGGATTACTGCCACTCCCATAAAATGCCGTTAACCGAAAATCTTCGAAGTGTTATAACTAAGCAACAAATTAAGATACATGCGTATAATTTGGTGCGAATTCCGATGAGTAGGGCATCTGTGGTTAAAAACAGTGGGCATAGCCCCGCCCCTAATATGTTTAATGTACATATCTCACAAACCGTTAAAGCTGTATCTACTAAACTTGCTCAGAGCAAGTATTTCCGCTA
This sequence comes from Bactrocera minax, assembly GCA_021498325.1. NCBI lineage: Eukaryota > Metazoa > Arthropoda > Insecta > Diptera > Tephritidae > Bactrocera > Bactrocera minax. The sequence continues at coordinate 1,214,727 of JAKEEE010000054.1, read as the reverse complement.
CCTCCTCATACACTAGGAAAATGAGTGAATTCGGACTATAGCCACGGCCAATTCCCATACAAAGGTATTGTTTAATACTACTAAAAAGGCGTTACCTCGTTGAAGAAACACGTTAAAAACATTAAATCTTTTAGTAAAGATGGTTCAGAATGAATGCAAAGGAATTCGTGCAAAATTTTTACAATAGATGTGGCACCGTCCACTTTTAGAAGAATTTACATATATCAGGGACCGCTATACAAATTTCAAGAAAATTTGTTACATAACATTGTATTTGCATCACTATGTCACGTTATGTGACATAAGCCACGCCTACTTTCCATGTAACACAATATTAAATTTCAACTGATTATTTCAATTTAAAGTCTACAAATTCAAGCACTAATTAAGATATTCGAGTGAAACTTTGTACACATAGCTCCTTCAAGATATACGTATATATCTCATGCGTAAAAATGGCCGAAATCGACAGATAGCTTTTCAGAAATCCAAAAATTCGAAAAAATTACAGAAATTCGAGGATTATCTTTTCATGACAATAATGTGCTATTGCGCCAAATATGGGGAAAATCGGGTAAACACTTTCCACATATACCTATTATAAAGATGTTTAACCTCCCGTTAGACTTCATACTAAATATTTCGATCAATATATGAGTTATCCCTGTGAAATTCAGAGGGCGTTTCTTTCTAACAACAATGTGTCCGTGCGCCTAAAATAAAATATACTGCCCCTATCGCCCATATTTCAGAATATTAGGATTTTCAATCTTCTGGTAGACTTTATACCATGTATTTCGGTCAATATATGAGTCATCCCTCTGAAATTCAGAAAGCATATCTTTATGATCAGTGAGCAGTGTGTCTGTGTGCTTAAGATGCACAAAATCGGGTAAATATTTCCCCTATTAACCATATATCTAATATAAGGATTTTCAACCTCTTGTTAGAATTTTACCATAAATTTTGGTCAACATATGAGTAACGTCTAATGACGTAACGAGTAATAACGTCTCTCTCTGATAACTGTGTGTTCGTCTATCTAAAATGAATCAAATTGGATAAACAAAAAAAATTTCAAACTTCCGGTTGGCTTTATACCGTATATATCGATCAACATTGTAACGGGTTTACTAAATAAATCGTTCACGTTGAAACTCTACTTTGAGTTCGATCATTAGATTGTTCAATAAAAGTCAAAATTTAATGGCTATACTCTTTTCTTTATTTCTAATTCAATAACTTAACACTTTGTTACTCGTTATTCGAGCTTACTTATAATTCACTTGCACTTTACTTGGCAACACCATCATCTTGGAAAATGGAGGAAAGGGAAGAGGGTCAATGTTCATCAAAGGTTATGGACATGAACATAATTTTGGCTACAATATCACAGATGTCATCGAGAGTGTCATCGCAGATGAAAAAACAGGAGAAACGTATGTCATCGCAGATGATGGCGTAATAATCCCATTTGTCATCGCAATTGAAAGAGAAGGGGGCACGTATATCGACGCAGATTTCAGCACAAGTTTCCTCACAAATAGCGAAGGTGTCAACGCAGATTTCGGAAGAGCAGGGTAAAATTAAGGTTGAAGTGTAAGAGTTAAAAAATCGTTTCCACAATTTCTACAGTTTCTACAATTAAATCGCCTAATTATGTCAACAGGCTCTGCCAAAGAAAACTCCATCCTTTGACGACGAAATTCGGTTCCAGATTTTTAAGCTTCAGTTCGAAAAGACGCCTGCAGCAAATAATTGGAACGCTGAAAATAAAGTCGCAGAATTATTCGTTGCACTAAAAGGATCTACAGCAGAAATCTTACAAACCATTCTTATCTTACAAATCTTACAAACGAGTAGTTATGAAACTTTGATGGGCGCAGTAGAAAAACGTTATGGTAGTGAGCACAGGAAGCAAATCTTCCACATCGAGTTATCCGTGGAATACCGTGAAATCCGTGGAATACATCGAGGACATAAAAATTCAGAGCTTCATTGATGGAATACGAAATGAGACTACACGCTATGCTGTGTTATTAAACGGTTTCTCTGCTTAGCAATCGAACACATAAAGCTCATCAAGTAAAAATAGAAGAGGCTACTTGGGTGAATCAATGACTTCAAAAGATGTATAAAATATAGGAGAATTTTACCGAATAGCGGAAGAAAAATGATCGCCTGGTTAACTGCTTCAACTGCAGAAAAAGCTGTCATATTGCACGCAACTGTAATACTGAATCTAACGAGTCCAATAATCCCACAAAACGCAAACGCAAAGCTGAGGAAGATCAAGCTGCTTTCAAATCAACAAATAATCAAAAAGCTCCCGAGCTCTTATGATTATTCCGAAAGTAAGAATTCACGAAGTTCTCAAAGAAATGCGAAACCGTCCATGTGGAGGGCACATGGAAATGACGAAAACCTTGGAGAAGTTAAAACAAAGGTTTTATTGGGTTGGTTGTCGTCAATCAGTTACGGAGTGGATTGCAAATTTTGCTGAGTGCACTGTAGCTAAAGGACCAAGATCCAGGAGTCACGGCTAGATGAAGCAATACAATTCGGGTGCGCCATTTGAACGAATTGCCATGCACGTAGCTGGTCCATTTCCCACCAGCAAATCAGGAAACAAATATGTTTTGGTAGTCATGGACTATTTCAGTAAATGGCGAGAAGTATCCTCAATTCCTAATCAAGAGGCTGAAACAGTAGCGGACATATTCATTAACAACTGGGTAACGAGATATGGTGTTCCAATAGAATTACATTCTGACCAAGGGATGAATTTCAAATCAGCGCTAATTCAGGAGATGTACAAGAAACTGGGTATCCGAAAATTACTTACTACTGCGTTACATCCGCAGTCCGATGGCATGGTAGAACGATTCAATCGAACTTTAAAAGAATATTTGAGGAAAGTGGTAGACAAGTATCCAAGAGACTGGGATACTCATATATTCTTGTTCCTGATGGCTTATCGGTCTGCTATACATGAAACAAAGAGGCAGACTCCAGCAAGGGTAATTTTTGGCAATAACCTTCGGTTACCGATTGATTTGAAGTTCGGAATTAACCCCAGTGTAGGAAGGAACGCTAAGGAAACCAACAGTATCCTAGAAGGCGAGATGAGGGAAATACGTGCTATGACGAGACAGCGCACTAAAATGATGAGCGATAAAATTAAGGTAAAATACGACAAGACAATGAACTCTGAGTGGTTGCGGAACCACTCTTGGTGGTGAGCGCAAGGAGATTATATGTGTGTATTATAGGTGTTGCTATATAATACACAACGGAAGAAAGACTTATCTCCCAAATTACAGTGTAGTTGGGAAGGACCGTACCAAGTTCTTAAACGACTCAACGATGTGGTATATCACATACAGACCGTTGAACGACCTAGGAATAAAATTAAGGTAGTTCGTTTGGAACGGCTTGCGGCGTTTGGTACCGCAAATATGTCTAATCGGGCCGATCAGACTTAGGTGGACGGCAGTGCGGCGAACGCGAATGCCAGAATCGACGCTAACCTGCCAGACATCGAAACTCGTAGTTCCCAGAATGTTCGAGTGACGATCTGTTGGTAAAGATCTATTATATAAGGGCAGCAGAGTGGCAGCTGGACACAGGTTTAATTAGAGGTAGAGTGCCAAGTAAGGTGCAAGTGAATTATAAGTAATCTCGATTAACGAATAGCAAAGTGTTAATTTATTGAATTAGAAATAAAGAAAAGTGTATAGCCATTAAATTTTGACTTTTATTAAACAATCCAGTGATCGAACTCAAAGTAGAATTTCAACGTGAACGATTAATTTAATTTTAATTAATTTAATTTAATCAATTTCAAAAAAGTGTTGGAGCAAAACGTTCCTAGATTGTGAAGATTTTACTAAATCTTTGAAAATGAGAAATTTTTCATATGAATATAAATAAATAATACATTTTAAATAAAAATTGAGCGATTTTTAATTATTTAGAAATCTCGTTCCTTCGTGTAGCGAACTCATATCATAAAATGTGCTAAACTTTCAATATTTATCACACGATCCACTATCCGCGTTTCAGATTTCAAAATCTTTAAATATTTTGTGATATGGATTGCGATCCATCAATATTGTAAACCAAACGTTCAATAAATATCGCGATCCTGGATCGCATCAATATTTGCTGAACATGTAGCAGCCCCCTAAATGTTAATGTATAGTTGGTAGTTCAAAGTGTGCGAATAACCATTTTATTGGTATGTTTTGATTATGCTCTGTTACACAGCTGTTTCTATGTTTGTTTCTCATTCGGAAAAGTAGAAGAATTGAATTGGGGGCAAGAAAACTTGTAGAAAATTATGAACGAAGGAGTTATCTCCAGCTATGAGCATTTATTTGGTGGTTCTGGTTTGGTGAGCCACACTACAGAACATTAAAATATAAAATTATTGTTATTTTACTATAACTATATTGTAGCCGTCTGATCTAGCTACAGAAATGGCAGCGGTCACTTCGATTCACGCAGCCATCGGAACGGATTACCACAAAGAAATACTTCCACAGCAATCACATCATCAACATTCACGGTCTTTTCATCATCCGTCGTCGTACAATATTTTAATTGGTACTACAGGTGACGGCACAACACAAAATGTAGTTCCCGCACAAATGGGTTTTACTTGTAATAATAACAATAATAATAATAGTACAACATATATTGGTAGTAACACTGCTTTTACACAAATTCCATTCGTTCAAATTCATACAACGGATGTACAGCCACAGAGTGCATTTAATAGTACCCGATTTAGAAGAAATGTTACCAATAATAATCAAGAAGAAATAAAAGCTGAACCAATAAAGTCGGAAAATTCTGAAAGTGCCAAAGATCGAATAAATGGAACTCCCACACCACCAGTACCTGTGCAACAGAGAAGTGAAAGCCAAACTTCTAAAAACTTTAATCAAAATGAGAAAGCAGTTTATTCGGATTTAGAAACCACCAGTGGAATTTCGGAAGAAACAAATGAACAAAACACAGAACCATGCACGAAAGGGGGAACATCTTTTACTTTTCCAGATATTTATAAATGTCAGCATTGTACTTTTATGAGCTTGACCGAAAGGTGTTTGCAACTCCACCTCGATTCCAGATTTCAAGGACACTCCCGCGTATGTGAAAATGCCATTAGTCGAACGAAAATACTATGTCCAGGTAAGGTATTTAGTGTGGATTTTCTCTACTTTCTTATTGTAACTTAATCTTTTGCAATGTCTTGACCCTAACACCTAAAACTAGCCGAGATAGGTATAGAGTTATATATACATATATAAATGATCAGGTGACGAGTTGAATTTCTAGCGACTGTATGTCCGTCTGTCCGTGCAAGTGATAACTTGAGTAAAAATTAAGGTATTTTGATGAAACTTGCTACACGTGTCCTTTGTCACCGCAAGATGGTTGGTATTGCAGATGGGCGTAATTGGACATCTGCCACGCCCACAAAATGCTATTAATCGAAAACAGATAAAGTGCTATAACTAAGCAGCAAATTAAGATATAAACGTGTTATTTGGTATAGAGGATCCTAGTAGGGAGAGGCATCTGCGGGAAAATTTTTTTGTAAAAGTGGGTATGGCCCCGCCCCCCAATAGGTTTAATATATATATCTCGAAAATCGTTAAAGCTATATTAATCAAATTTGCTCCAAGAAAGTTTTTCCAGCATCTCCTCATATACTGAGAAAATTAGTGAAATCGGATAATAACCACGCCCACCTCCTATACAAAAGTTATGTTAAAAACTATTTAAAGTTCGTTAACTCGCTGAAGGAACACGTCAGAAACATTAAATCTTGCAGCAAATCTCATACAGGAAGGTTGCATAGGCATCCGTGTAAAGTTTTGATGATGGGCATGGCACCGCCCACTTTTAGGTGAAATCCCATATCTCAAGAATGCCTTAACCGATTTCAAGAAAATTATGGTTTGACATTTTGGTGTGAGACATTATATTTGGATTATTTTGCCATATTGTGAAAATGGGCGAGATCGGATAACAACCACGCTACTTCTCTTATAATTCTTATAATTCTTACAATTTTAAGTTTCATCTGATACTTTCACTTTAAAATAGATAAATCGAGCATCAATTAAGATATTGGAATAAAGCTTTTCACGAATAATACGTTCAAGAGATGCCATCTCATGCGTAATAATAGTCGAAATCGGCAAATAACTTTTCAAGCCACCAGATACGCAATTTATGGACCTCAATGCCTCTATCTAACTTTTTACCGAAAATATCGGGAAATCTGTAAGCTATTGTAATGAAATTGGAGGATTATCTTTCCCTGATAATAATGTGTTCTGGTATCAAAAATGGCGAAAATCGAGTAAATACTTCCCCTAGCCCCCATATACCTAATGTATAGGTGTTCCAACTTCCTGTTGACTTTATACCATAAAAGAGACTCTTTGAAATTGATATATTTGATGATGATGAATTGATACACTGATAACAGTCTGTAGATGTGCTTAAAATTGGTAAAATCGGATAAGCCCTTCCTCTAGCCCCCATGTACCTAATATAAGGATTTTCAACCTCCGGGTAGACTTTATACCATATACTTCGGTCAATATGTAAGATATCTTAGCAAAATTAATTGAACGTGTAATATCGGATATACCGTAGTTTACTGTCGAAAATGTCTAACATCACTCAATGAATTATCCCAGCTCCCATATACTACATATAATAATTTTCGCTATTCTAGCAGACTACGTCGAATATGTCGAATATGTCAGTCACTGTATGAGTTACTCTATCCCAAATATGCCCGATATAAGAATTCCCGACTTTCCACTTGTCTGTAAACCGTTTATGTTGGTCAATATGTGTGATATTTTAATGAAATTAAGTAGATATATTTTCTTAAACACAATGTGATTTCGCGGTAAATATGAAAGAAATCGGTCTAGACCAGGATCTAAGCCACTCATTCCTAATATAATGATTTTCTTTTCTCTGGTTGACTTGTTCCTCATGTATCTAATATATTTATTAAACAATTTTGGTTGAGTTTATATCGCATATATCTTATTTGAGTTAATACAGAGGGTAGATTAATATAAATATCTCGGACAGGAAGTAAAATATAGTAATGAAAGTACGTGAGTCTATGACCTGTAATATAAGTTAATAAGATACTAAATATTATTGTAATCCAGCGCCTGAAAGTGTTTCCCTCCTTTGATCCTTGCGCATTGCAAGAGTATCGGTATTCGGTTACATCCGACTTAGCCCTACCTTACTTGTTTAGTTTAAATTTCTACTTTATATTCTATACCTAAAATATTTATCCTCGTAATATTTCTCAAATAATACTATGGTATAGGTATGATTAAAGTGAAATAAATAAATAATTTCTGGTTTCAGGTTGTGAAAATGTTTTCTACGCTTACTCGGTTGTAGAGATTCATTTACGAGAAGATCATTTAATGTCCGAACAAGATATAATAGAACTTATGCAGACTATTAAGAAAAATAACCAACCCTCTGAACAATCCGACACGGCTAGCAACGTAAAAGGCTCTGATATAGAAGTTTCGAGTGACACTTCAATTAAGGGAACACAAAGAAGAAGTCGGATATATTTGAAGAATGTTGAATGTTTGCGGGAACCGAATAGAGATCCGATCGAACAACAAGATAATCTAATTAATGATAGTCTTTTTCATTTTGAAAATGATGAGTGCAATACATTAGAAAACATTGGCAGCATTAGCATGGAGGAGCAGGATATTATAGGCATGCTCACTAACAGTGAATCATTATTTCACAACAAAAGCGACAATAATATTGATAATATTGTTAATGAAACTATTGCGCCAAACTTAGAAATAAATAAGTTAGTAAATCCACCTAAACAAAAAATTTCCATTAAGAGTGTTGATGTGCTACGAGAACCAGCTCTGGTGCGACGTGATTATGAGATGCAATCTTTTGGTGATTTCATTAACGTCTGTAATGATTTAAATTTACATACTCCTAACAACAGCAACAACAGCAACAACAACGAAAATAACTGTGATAACAACCATAATGGAATAAATGACACGGATGGGCAATACAGTTATTCCGTGGCTGCGAATAGAGAACCACTCGATGGTAACAATGACGATGCTAGTATAGCGGAATTCACAAATGAATTTGAAAAACCAAGAAGACCTAAAATTTATATAAAAAACGTTGATATACTTAAAGAACCAATGACATTTTCGAATAATGTCAATGCGCCATCTATAACAGAGTCTACAAACAACGTAATGAATTTCAATTTTATGCAACCAACAATACCGCAAACTGTGAATTCTTACCTAGATACTGTTGATAGCTTGAACGCAACAGTACCGCCTTTTAATAGTGGCATGTCACAGCTCCCGCTTGGTACCATATCAGATCAATATCTCTTCGATAGTGGAGGTGGGAACTTTTTAGTAAACGGTTCCACTGCTATCTCAGATAACTACACTACTTACGGCAATGAGCAAACTACAGAAAACTTTTTAATGGATTCTAATCGGTTTACTGATACGTTAACACCAATGACAACTGGACCTACACCACCACCTCCTACTATGAGTACAGCGGTAAGTAATACTAGCAATTGTACGATAGAAGCTCCGCCTACACAAAACGCTTTTGCCATTACAAATGTACAAAAGCAGAAAATTTTTATAAAAAATGTCGATATTCTGAAAGAACCACAGTTTCAAGAGCCACGTGGTTTGTTACATTTGCGCACCGTCGACGAATTAAATCTAATGAACAGAAAAGAAGTTGAAAACTTAATCGCACCGAATTTGGAGGGGAATCAAAGTAATCTAGTTGAAGAGGAACTGAGTGATAACTTTGAGCGATTAAGCAATGCAAATGGAGAGACATTATCCACCATTGAAAACTGCAATGCCAACAATCTAATTGAAACGATATCATATGGTTGTGAAGGATTTAAATTGAATGAGTTTTCAACACAAAATGGTTGGCATGACGACTATGATTTGGGTGACGATATCAGGGAAATCATAACTAGTACTATGGCGCCAACTTTGCCCTCAGCTCAGAATACAATACATGATTTGGATACACCACAAATATCATTGATATCGATACCAGATATGGAAGAGCTCAACGGTACAAGTACTGAAGTTAATGCCAATTCAGAGTCAGTAACAAACGGGGACTCTACAATGACTTCGGGTGTAGCACAACAACAATTAAGTACAAATTTCACTTTTGAATGTGAGATCCCCACCGCAGGTAATAATAATGCTGAAGAACCAGTTTGTTGCACTGAGGATTTAGTCAACTCCACTGCTAACTGTAATGAGGTTATGTCGGAAACTCAAACAGAACCTGTGCCGATTGATACAGTTCTATTAGCAAGCGCAGAAGTACTAAAACAAGAGCTCTTGAATCAAACCATCCCTGGAGAACACATCGATCCGGCGCCTTCACAAAAAAATAAGACAAACAACTTTGATGACATTCCACCGCTCACACCAATGACTTCAGCTACATATGCAATAAATACTAACTTAAATAGCTCAACATCAATTGCAGTTCCAACTGGTTTACCAGTGCCGCCACTTGTACCAATGTTTCCACCAAAAACTATAACACTAACTAACGTTACCACGCCTGCAAATTCAACGGAACGTGGACGTATTTATGTAGCGAATAATCTAATGCAAGCACCTAACGCAGCGCCAATTTCGCAAACACCAAAAACGCTAACACCAACGGCTAATTCTAACAATACGAAGAGCTTAGATAAACGGCAGCACAAAACACCAATTGCTGTCTCTGTAATGGGTGGCACTTCGGTGCGTGGCCGACCGTTTGGTTCGAATCGTACTTGCATAACAAAGTTTCGCAAGCAGCTCCTTAACGAAAACGGAGGCGGAACAGGCGTTTACCTCAAGTGCACAGTCTCGGGTTGTGCATTCCGATTTAAGAAGTCTGTCACACTAGATTACCACATAAAGTGCCATAATAGGTAAGGAAATTGTAATACACCCATAAGTTAGAATTATGATTTTGTTGTATTTTATGGAACACAGAATTTTCTAGCGAGTTTTGCGAAATGCTGACTTAAAATCCGTTTATGCTTATATCTGCCGTTTTTAATTATTATAAAAAAAATTTATATTTTTTATTGCAGTGAGTCTCCGCTTCAGTCAATGGCATGTCCAGAATGTAAAGCACCGTTCACCAACTGGAATTCGTTGCATACACACCTCTGGCGAGCGCATAAAATCGACATGGAGCTATATGGCTGTGAATTGTGCAGCTTCAAGACACCTATATACTCACGTTTACTTAACACACATTCCAAAATTCATTATGACGAACGAAACTACAAGTGTGATCAGTGCGAGAAAGCTTTCAAAAATACAAAGCAATTGAAAAATCATCGTCGTTGGCACCGCAACCGTACCACATCCACAAAATCTCCACCAGTGAGGCGAAAAATCTCAAATAAGGCAGTTGTATCAACTTCTAAAAACAGCGAATCAGCGCTGCTACCGCCAACAGCATCTAGCATAAGCACAACTGATGCGACACAAGTACCTGTAACCGCAGTGCGTAATTTTCATCGATGCAAGGACTGCGAAGCTGTTTTTTCACATCAGAAAACATTACGTGAGCATCTGTGCAAGAACGCCGACGCAGCAGTACAGTGCGATGTCTGCGATCGGGTACTGACTTCACGCTCCTCCATCAAGTTGCACATGCAATCGCACGAGCCATCGCGACGTTTTAAATGTGACGACTGCGATTATTCTGCCAGTGATCACAATGCTTTTCGGCGACATAAAATGACACACGACAACAATGCGAAGATGTATGCTTGTGTTCACTGCGATTACAAGTCAATACAAAGCGTAGCCTATCAGGTGAGGGTTAAAAACTAAAGTCCCATAGATTCATTAAATTGGACCAAATTCGAGCCTGTCTCTCATTTGAAATTTGAAATCATTTCCCCAGCTTATTTGACTTTGAAATAGATAACTCAATAATCACAAAATAAAACGAAATAAAAATTAGCCCAAATAGTACGGTTGATATTTGGAAAGTTTTCTCCAGAATTGGGACAAACAGTCCATATCATTTCTGGTTCCTAAATAGCGATCTATTCCACCGAATATAATAATTTTTGTCCTTTCGTATATATCAGCAAATAATGCAGATTTAATAGTTTGATATAAAGATAATACATTTGGAGATGCTGCTCCACTTAGTTTCCATTTAATAATAATAATGATTTTCGTCTGTCCGGGATAACATAATATAACTAAGTATGTATGTTTCTATAACATTAGGTTAAATATCGGTCAATAACTTTGTGTAAAAATGATTTCTGATTTCCAATGCAGCATTTTATCGCCATAAATTTTTTATACTTATTTTTATACTCTCGCAACATGTTGCAACAGAGTATATTATTTTTGTTCACGTAACGGTTGCCCGTCCGTCCATTCGTCCGTGCAAGCGATAACTTGAGTAAAAATTAAGATATCTTGGTGAAACTTTGTACACGTTGCATATGAACGTAATCGGGTATCTGCCACGCCCACAAAACGTCATTAATCGAAAATCTATAAAGTGCTATAACTAAGCAGCAGATTAAGATATAAACGTGTTATTTAGTATAGAGGATCCTAGTGGGGCGAGGCATATATGGGCTAAAAATTTTGTAAAAGTGGGTATGGCCCCGCATACCTATACACCATATATATACCTATACACCTATACGCCATACAAATAGGTTGAATATACATATCTCAGAAACCATTGAAGCTATATCAATCAAACTTGCTCCGAGTAAGTTTTTCTAACATCTCCTCATATATTGAGAAAATGAGTGAAATCGGATAATAACCACGCCCACCTCCTTACAAAGGTTATGTTGAAAACTACTAAAAGTACGTCAACTTGCTGAAGAAACACGTTAGAAACATTAAATGTTACAGCAAATATGATACGGAAGGGTTAAATCCGTGTAAAATTTTGATGATGGGAGTGGCACCGCCCACTTTTAGGTGAAATCCCATATCTCAAGAACGCCTCCACCAATTTCAACAAAATTTGGTATGTAACATTATATTTGTATTCCTATGTCACATTACGAAAATGGGCGAAATCGGATAAAAACCACACCCATTTCTCATATAACGCCATTTTAAATTTCGTCTGATTCTTTCACTTTAAAGTAGATAAATGAAGCAGCAGTCAAGATATTGGAATGAAGCTTTGCTCAAATAGTGCGTTGCAGAGATGCCATCTCATGCGTAAAAACATTCGAAATCGGGATATAACTTTTTAAGTCACCATATACTCAATATTAGGACCACAGTGCCTATAGCTGACTTTATGCCGAAAATATCGGTAAATGCTTGAGACATTGTAGTGAAATTCGAGTATTATCTTTCCCTGATAATAATGTGCTATTATGTCAAAAATGTACAAAGTCGGGTACATACTTCCCCCAACCATCATATACCTAATATAAGGATTTTCAACCTTCCTATAGACTTTATACTGTATATAACGGCCAATATTTCACAGTTATCTCTGTGAAATTTAGAGAGCGTCTCTTTCTGATAACGATGTGTCCATGTGCTTAAAATGGAGAAAATCGGGTAAACACTTCCCGTAGCCCACATATACCTAATATAAGTATTTCAAACATCCGATTGGCTTTATATGGTATATATCGGTCAATGTGTATGATATTTTAGCAAAATTAAGTGAACGTATAATATTGAATATACCACAAATGTGTGAAATCGATCAACGAATTACACCAGCTCCCATATACTACATATAATGATTTTCGTTTTTCTAGCAGACTCTATGCCGAATATGTCAGTCAGTGTGTGACTTATATTCATAAAATTGCGTAGAAATATGTTCTCTAGTGTACAAGAGTAATGACAAAAGTTAATGCGATAAGTCCAGCCCTTCCGCTAGACCAAATGTAGCCGATATAAGAATTCTCGACTTTTCATCTGACTTTAGACCGTTTGTTGGTCAATATGTGTAATATTTTAATGAAATTAAGTGGATGTGTTTTCTTAAACATAATGTGGGTTTGCGCTAAATATGAAGGAAATCGGTCTAGACCAGGATCTAAGCCGCTCATTCCTAATATAATGGTTTGCTTTTCTCTAGTTGACTTTTCCTCATGTCATGTAATTTTTCATCTAATACGTTCAATTAAGCCACTTTGGTTGAATTTATATCGCATATATCTGATTTGAGATAATTTAGTAGATTTTAATATAAATATCTCTGAGCTGAAGCAAAAATATAGTAATGAAAGTACGTCAGTCTATGACCTGTAATATAAGTTAATAAGGTACCAAATATGATTGCAATCCATTGACAATTACGTCGAATAAATTCTTCCGGAACATTTTTTTTAATACAAAGCTATGCCAACACCTGAAAGCATTTCCCTGCCTCTGATCCTTGCACATTGCGAGAGTATAAAATATTCGGTTACACCCGAACTAAGCGCTTCCTTACTTGTTTGTAACTATTTTCTTGCAGAAACATGTTCAACAAAAACATCCACAAGTGGCCGATTCTATAGTTTATAAGTGCAAAATATGCCCATTTGTCACCATCAATAAGAGTTTATTCGACATACATCAAGTTAAACATGAAAATAAGAATGGCAACAATGAAGCAACTGCTGCAATTCCTATGGAAAATGTAGGTTGCATAGAAAAAGCAACAACGGTAAAAACAAAGATAAAAGTTAAGAGTCACTTATTACTGACCACTTCGACCGATTCAACAATGGAATTAAATGAGTTATGCTTTGAAACGGTAAATATGCCGTTATAGTCATAACATAATGTGGTAACGTAGAAATGTTGCCGAAAGAAAACAATTAAACTTCTAACTTTGGATCTACTTTTATTTGAAAATTGGAATTACTCACTGATTACTGATTACTGATCACTGAATTAATTCACTGTGTATGTATGTAATTATATAAATAGTTTAAATTAATTAGTTATAGACCCAACGGCAATGTTAGGTGCGAATTTAGTTTTCAGAATATATTTACTCTTACTTTATAGAAAAGATTTAATGCAGACTCAAAGGCCATAACAACAATATTTTATAGAATGGTATATAAACACGGTCAAGTACTGTAACTGAATAAAATTGTTTCAGTGATTTGAATTTATATTAGCATTGCCTTTGAGTACATTTATAACAGCGCTGTGGCACTTTTCATTTTTGTATATTATTAATATGTGATTTTTAAGAATCTATGTAGTTAAGAGTATGTTGCTTGTAGATTTTAACGTGTATACAATTTATGTATTGTATGTATTGTATAATATTTTATTTGATATACTTATACAAAATATGAGAACAGTATGATATACAACATATGTATGCGTGTAATTACTTGTATTTATATACATATGTATGTATGTATGTATGTATGTATGTATAACAATGGGACAAACTCATTATTTCTTACTAATTTAGTTAAACATCATGTCCTATTTCGTTTTGATCTATTTTATTCAACTAGTTTCTCTCCATAGACAACTGGCATCTCTGCCTGTAGACGCAACAATCGTACATATGTTACCAATTTCCAATCTTCGGGATCATCTCCATGTTCTGTGAAAGTTGACGAATATGAAA